>CM057450.1:1703208466-1704408466 GCA_016271365.2 Neoceratodus forsteri
GTTCCTGACTCAAACGCTATCAGATATGCACTTCCTTCACTGGTTTTACCACTGCGACAAGTTTGACGACTGCCCCCTCTTTGTGACACAGCAACAGCGTAAAATGGATTTGGTAGAAGTTATCGACTCCTGATCCCTAGGGTGGAAACTGTGTGGGCCATGCTTCAAATTACAACAGATAATAATCATTCCATGATTGACACCATTACTATGGCAGTTGCATAGGTACTGTAATTCAATTGATTATCTGGCACTTACAGCTTAAACACCATGTGCCACAACTGTTTTTTATTGTACCTAATATGCTCCACCTCTGGCAGCATCTAGCATGCCAGGCTAGCAGGCTCAATCGTTCCCCAATATTTCAAGATGATTCACTCTATAGTCAGAGAATAACGTCCATGCAGGTCCGATGGCGCAGTGTTGGGGTTACCCCTCATGCCACCAGTGATCTGGGCTCGGGACGAGCTTGGATTACTGGCGGGCCGGCAGGAGAGGTGGATTTGAGCCTACCACTAGATGCTGTCCTTCCTTGGGGAGGGTGGACTTAATGCTCTGCTGCCATACTGCCACCTGGGTGACTACAGATGGCAACTGAGCTAGCGTGCACTGTCATGCAAGTGGGAAGGGAGAGCGTGCAGCACTTAGCACGTCACTGCATCACCGTGCATGTGACACTAGTTATGTGCTGCATTCAGGGAGGCATAGCAAAAATGCAGAAAGAAAATCAGCAGCTGACTGGAAGAGGAAGCCACACTGGACCTCATGGCCAATACAGGTTCTGCTCTACCATCCTTCTGTTTCAGATCTCAATGATTCCACAACAGCTGGACAGTTATGTAAATTATAACTGCTGGGTGCTGAAACTTACGGACCCACCCCAGGGGGGTAATCTTGGGTGAGGGGAGACAGGGCAGTGAGATCAGGAGCTGGTAAAGTGGACAGCAAGAAGGAACTCTGTTGGTCAGGCAGAAGGCCTCTAAAAAGAGAGAGGGAGAACAATGTCCATGGGTAATCTGGCGCAGAGTGCCCCCCAACCCCTGCAGGGATCATCATGCCTCAAATGGCACTCGATATCATGCTTTTTAAGGCCTCTACCACTGTTAAAGATAATCCCCTGTACAGTCAACAAATTATAGCCCAAAAGACATTTGGTGAAATTTTACAGGTCCTGACCCTTAGGGCCGAATGACTCAGGCCCTGAAGGGTGCTTGATGTCTCACTTCCTTATTATGGTTCATTATTCTCCCTAATAGAATTTAACTTGTGATCAGAAATTTACCGGTCACAGATACACTACTACAGGCTTCGGTTGACTGTGCCCCTAAAGCATGACCCGGGGTTGGGGGGGAGGTTCACACCCCAAGTACCACCATATATCATGTTCCCTTGGTGGTCTTCATTAAAGTGGCAAATACAAAGAGGATTATTTACTTCCACCCAAAAAATTACAACCTACCCCCCACACACACACACACATTTTGAGGCCATGCAGATCATCATGCCCGAACTTTGTCCAAAATCATGCATTTATTTTTATAGATTTCTCCAGGACAACTCAGCTGAGATGCAACATCAGCTTCCAGAAGGCTCTTGCTTCTACATAACGCCTTTCCACAGCTGGGAGGAGCACAAAGAGGTTCAGTAACCTGATCAAGATCACAGAGTGAGTATTTTGGGCTCTGGTGGGGTTTCCAACCTGTGTTCTCCCTGTTCCTAATCTGGTGATCTAACCACAAGACCAACATATTGCCTGCGTATTTAGTAGGCACAATTCTGAAGATGATTAAAGTTGAGGTTTAGTAAGCAGTAAGAGATTAAAATGGGAACATTCATCACTCAAACCTCGGTGTGGGATAGCCCACAAGTAACAGTTTTACAGAAAAGTTATATATTTTAACTAGGTTATTGTTGCGTCTTTTATATTTTGTCTGGTTGCTCATACCATCCTTCCTAACATTTTACAATGCCTGCTGCCAGGAAGGCATCCCAGAATTTCCAGCAGCTGACATCATAGCTGGGGAACAGCACTGACAGATTCAGCTAGGAGATGTGATTTTCTGAGCTATTTATAGCACTGTGTTACCAGTTGCCAGGCCCACTGACATACCAAGACAAAGTATGACTTCTGCAAACTATACTTAAGCCTCAGTAGGGCAGTGTTATTGGCAACTGGCAAAACGGAGTTATACATAGCTCTGATAATCACATCTGCTAGTAGAATCACCAGTGGATGATTCCTGGCTGTGATGTCAGCTGCAGCAGATTCTGAGATCATATGTCAGTTGGCTGGGACGGCTGCTATCAACCAGATAAAATATGAAGTATGCAGAAACAACTCGGATAAAGCAAATCTCCTTTTTCTCTACCACTGTCAATCAGGGGCTGCCACACACTAAGGTATGACAGATTTACTGAGGGAAATTCCCTGTTAAGAATCGCAGAACAATTTCCCTTCTACAGCTACTTCCAAGTTTTTTTGTACAGCATTTGCTGTGATACAAACCTTCATTTAAATAGCAGCAAAAAATGTATGTTTAGCATTTTCTGTGTAACCTTGTGCAAAGCAAAGGTACAACCATGTTTAGCTGAAACAGATCTAAACAAGTGATTAACTATTAAAGTTTGCATTCTACAATTTTTTTCTTATTTAGTCCATTTCTTCAAAAGAATTGAGTGCTCCTAGGGGTAGCTACCCCCATAGCAGCAGCCCCGACTATTTCCAGTAGCGTAGTGGTCTTCCTTGATACTGGCACCAATATCCCTCCCCTTTCACTTAAAACAGACTGAAACGTACATGATACCTTGTAGAAAATCACCACTGTAATGTGTTTATGGATAATCATACTCATAATCCAAGTTATATCAGCAGCAAGGCAGTAACAGCATAGCTTTGGATGGTCACATTTTGATCTCGGTCCCTCCCCTACCCCAAAGGGGACCCCCACTCTCACGAATGGTACGGCCCCCTAATAAGGGGTGGATCTTGGGTTATATGATGAGCGTGCCTCCCCTGTCAGATGGCACAACACAAGAAGGCCATGTCTAAAGTCCTACAACCGGCCCCCCACAAGGCGCTCCCCATCATCTGGGCCATCACCCACTGACACCTTGAGGAGAACGATCAGCAGATATGTGAGTTTCCCCAAGACTAATGTGTTGTCACATATTACATTACTGTGACAATCTATAATTCCAGCCAGTATGAAGAAGCCAAGAGGGTCAGCACAGCTGTTCATCAGGCTAAATACCCTGTTTGCTCCTCCTCTCTGGCCACAAGACCTTCGCCCCTTGGGACCCTACTTGCCTACCTGGTCCCTCCCCAAGGGGGAGTATCCCTGCTTAGCTCACTGACCTGATTACTGAGGTGTCGGGGGGGGGGCAGTGGTCACAGACAAGGGCCTGCCTGCTGCAATCCTTTGCAGGCTCTCTAAAATGTTCCCTCTTACTGTATGAACCTGACAAACGCTGTATTATGCCATTCCTTTTGTGTTTTTATCCATCTTTTTTTCCTTTTTGCTAACAATTGTCATCTATCAATGTCTAAAAGTCAATAAAAATTATAAAAAAAAGTTCCCCCTTAAGTTGTCAAAAAAAGGTGTCAACATGAGGAGACAGAGCTTTGTCGAGTTACGCTCCCAAGCTGTAGAATTCGGTGGTTAGAACCTCAAGAGTGCCTAAAACAGGTCTGCTTGATTCCTTTATTGCAGTCAGGTATAAAACTAGATGGAAGTTAACGCAGCAGGCACAAAAACAGAGCATAAATCAGATATCTACACACAGTACATTTACAAACATGTAACAACTCCAAGGATCCTCTTAAATTAACCACCCAGGTCAGGAGGCGGGAAAGCAGGGGAGGAAAAAAGGGCAGTTAGATCAGCAGGCTTTTCATTACATTCCAGTTTCCCCCTTATTTGTTATACAATCCCTCCCCACCCTATAACGTCAGCAAATGCAATCTTCAGTCTAACACACCTAAATCTCCCCATTATTGTATGGGAAATGTAGTACAGCTGTTGCCCCCAGTACCTTAGGTAACTACCCTATCCAGATTCTTGCACCACCGATGGGACTAAACTTTTCATAAGCCTTCTAGTGCAAGCTCTGTGTGCACACCATCTCTTCTTAAATCAAGCCTAGTACCTTTGTTGATTATTTGTCCAGATTAAATTATTCAATTTACAATCTGTGGCTCAGCAGGTTGCACACTTGCCTCTGAGGCCGGAAGATCAGAAGGCTGTGGGTTCTATCCTCACACCAGGCACTTAGGTTAATTTCCAATACTGACACTGTAGTGCAGCATGAGCGAGGTGCTGCACTCCTGATGTGCTGTCCTTCGGATGAGACATTAAACCGAGGTCCCATCTGCCTGTTCTGGTGGTAATTCAGGTGGACGTTAAAGATCCCATGGCACTTCTCGAAAAGTGTAGGGAAAATTTTATTACAGCAAATAATATGTACAATACTGGAACAGCAAACAATACAGTTTCCATACTCACAACACATAGCTTCCACAAAAATCAGAAACAATACAAATTACATACACCATTATATAATACATACATAAATCAAAAAAAAATATCAGAAAACAAGTTTCTATGCATTTGGACAATGCCAAAAAAAAAATTAAAAAATCTACATAAAGTCAACATTACCAAAACCAAGACAATAATACTAAAGACATCACGATATCTTCAGCAAAGGACACTTCTGAGAACTGAAGTCCTTTATGGGCTACATTATTTCCCACACCCATGTGAAAAAAAACACAGCATTACACATCCCGCCACCTCACCCATTGTGTTACAGAATAAACCAGGTCTGACAGATTTCCAAAAGTTCATAGTCCATAAACTATAGTGGAACATCCTTCCATCACTTTTTCCGCTGTTCCCAAGACATCTTCTCTTTGTCAAAGTTTGCACGAATAACGATTTATTTTTCAATCATACATACCAGAATATGTGGGGAAAAGTATTTTTGTTGCAGAACAAATTTACATCGAACTTGTCACATCAAAAACTTTATAATAGTAAAAATCAATTGTATCATTCCAGCATCAATTTGCAAGGTAGGCCGCGCAGTCCCCGTAACAAGATTCACATACGTAATTTTTGTCCATCCCACCCCACCCCATTTGTGATCCAAATTAATCCAAAAGTCTACAGCATAGGGACAGTGAATAAAAAAATGCTCTTGTGATTCAATATGATTCTGACAATACTCCCTGGGGCAATATCTCTCCTCAAGGCATTTAAGTTTAGCATTACCCTTAACCCCAAGCCGACCATGCATACACAGCTATAGTACATCCCACATCCACAGTGGAGTTCTTTTATCAATTAAATAAGACTCTACTAATGAATGATCTTCACAGCACAGTGAAGGATATGCTACTGGTATCTGATAAGACCCTTCCTGAATTGTTAAATACAGCATCTTCCTGGTTGTAACAGAGAGCTGTGCTTTAGTCAGTTTCCAGCGTCGTACTTTGTCTAACCCATGTATCACAAATTAAGGACTAATCTCTCATTTTCGTGTGCTTAGCGGACCCTGTGCCCACAATTGTACCAATGGTGCCACCCAATGTGCCGCCACCCGTTTCTACCCTCTCTCACCAGGATGAAGAAAAACTGATATTGTGTTAAATACAAATAGGCTATGTAAATAACTAATAGGGTTCAGCATCTGTAAACCACTTTCCTTGATGTTCCTATACAGGATCCCCCTCTTAATGGGGTTCAAACAACTTCTCCAAAGTAACTGAAATGTCTGGCTCAAAATGGTGACATCCACTGAACTTGGGGGAGGAAACATCGCTCTCACATAATGTTAACAGGGGCAAAAAAAAGTCTTAATAATTAATACATGTTTCATTTTTGTTTGTTGCCAATTTTTCCACTGATTAACCTTCTCAGCACTATTCTCCAAAACCTTTCCCCAATTCACCCTTGCCATATATCCTGACCCAACTATAATACCCAAAATTGTAATACAGTCAGTTGACATACGAATATTTTGTATTTCTCTCAAGGGAGCAGTACTGGGACTCAAAATATACCTACAAAATTTATTAATATTCAAAGTTGATCCTGCAAGTTGTGAAACATGCTGGATCTCCCGTAATGTACATTCTGCTGAGTCCTTATCCTCTACCAGGAGACAGATGTCATCTGCATAAGCTAGCATTTTTACCATTGTCGATACCCTTGGAATATGAATGGCTCTAATCTCGGTCTTATGTCCAATCAGAGTACTGGATCTAAACTAAAAATATACAGTATAGGGCTTATGGGGCATCCTTGTCTGACTCCTCGAGCAATTTTCACAGGTCTGCCCACATGTCCATTTATTAATGGACTGGAAGAAGCAGACACATACAATGTCATAATTCAGTTCATGAAGATACTTGGTATTCCATAATGATCCAATACCATTTTTAGATATAAATGCGAAACTTTGTCAAATGCTTATTCTTGATCCAAACTTAACAGGTATCCCTGCAGTAGATCCCTCTGTCCTTGAGATGCCACCTATCTTAACAGTATCAAATTATCAATTATTTTCCGTCCTTTAACTGTACATACCTGAATTGAGTCAATGAGAAAGGGGGCCACCATCCCAAGACTATTTGCCAAGATTTTCATTAATATCTTTAAGCCCGTATTCATAAGACTCAGCGGATGCCAGTTCTGTAAAAGACGTTTGTCTCCCTTTTTAAACACAAATAGTTGCACTGCATGACCAAACTGTGGGGCCATCTCTTGTCCATCCATAATCGTATTAAAGACCACACATAAAACTTCTGCCAACTCTGAAACACATGCTTTATACATCTCCGAGGTGAAACCATCAGGTCCTGGAGTTGTATTATTATTTAATGACACAATGGCTGTCTTTATTTCCTGTTCAGTGATTGGTTTTACCATAACAGAAAGCAGACTAGGCTCACAAGGAGGTTGCACACAGTGTTGAAGTAAGTTTGCAATCATTTCATGTAACATTGTAGAAGCCGTATATAAACATTCCATATGACGATGGACCTCCTGAAGAATATCTTCATGAGAGTGTACCACATCTTCTTTCATGGTGCATAGTGAAGCCATCTCTCCTTGTTGCACTCTTGTTCTGCAATTTTCAAAAATATCCCCTGTGGCTGTTTTTCCTGGGGTCCTTATACGGTGTTCATATAAAAGAGAAGAGGCACGTTCATACTGTAATTTTTCCATTTGTTACTTCAAATGAGCAATCTGACTAGCATATTCATCGCATCCCTCATTAACTAATGACACAACCCGCATGTATTGCCCCCATAAGGTCAGATATCGGAGGTATTTTTGTGAATGGGAATGGCATGCCCATTTTTTAAAAAAGGACTTAACATCTAGTATGGTTTGAACCCACCACCAGCCTGCATTTTGTTCCAATTCAATAACTGACATTCGAGCCCATATTAGGTCCCGGATACCAGCCACACACACCACATCTCCTGTAATACCATACTACTCATTTTCCATATGCACCTTCCACAGCTGACACCCTCCCCTAAGGACAGATCACCATCATGTGGTCCAAAGTCTCTAGTGGAATAGTGGCAGCCTGTATACACTTCAAAGAAGCAGCAATCAATACCAGATCTATTCTTGTAGCCAATTTTGCTTTGTAAAAAGTATACCCTCCAGAGGCATGTACTTGTCTAAAAGCATCAACAAGCCCTGTCTGTCGTACTATATTATTTAAAGCATTTGAATCACTGTACAATTTCTTTCCCTTAAGCTCTGTGCCAACCAAGGGTAAACTGCAATTGAAATCGCCTGCCCAGATCAAAAGTTGAGAAGTACACAAAAAAGGCTTTATCGCTGTGAACAAATCTACCCTCCTTTTTCATGTTGGTGCACTTGCTCAGCCAACATCTTGAGACAGTGGGGATTTGAGGTGCGGTCACTGTTACTAATGCAGGGCACACATCAGTAGGTGCGCCCTCATTCTCTAATCAGTCTGCATGCCGTGCCACACCATGAGCATATAATGTGGCGCAGCACATCTAAGGAAAGGTCTGCTGCAACCGAGCAAAGCTCGCCAGACGCAGCGGACCCTTCCTGCATGCTCACCACATTGTCAGCATGGCAGGCGGGCAGCTGCCCAACTGCCAACCTTTGGGGTGCCTAACTCCCTGCCGGCTTACTCTGGTCAAGAAACTTTGCCGATGGGGGAGCCCACTCCTGGTCGCATAAAGCAGTCCCTCTATTTCTTTTATGCCGAGGGGGTGCCTAATCCCTCAGCTCTTGCCTTCCCCACTTTCTCTTGTGTGCCGCTAGGGTGCCCAACTCTCGCCGGCATAAATTAACCCTTCCCTTTGGTGTGTGCTGATGAGGGTGCCCAATCCCCCGTTGGCTGCAGCAACCCCTCCAAACAGTTAGGTGGCACACTGGGAGCCCACCCCAGTGTGCCAAGTCCCCTGAAAAAAAAAACCTGTCCCGCTATGTTAGGTTTTTTTTCTGCCTGTAACATAAAAACAGTCCCTCGTAGTTTCCCTAGAGTCCCTACCCACCACCTGTACCCACCCACTGTGCACCCTGCCTCCCACACCCCTCACCCCATATTCATACTTACCTCTTGACGCTTTGGTGGACTGGGAACACGTCTGCACTCATCAAAGCTGACCGCGAACTGAGGAAATTCCGGTAATCTGTATAATGAGATAGATAGGGGGTTTTCAACTTTGCTGCATATCTCAGTCATTTTTTGGAATTTTTGCACCAAATATTCAACATGGGGTTTTTGGGACCCCTCCTCATGAATTCTGTTACAGTTATGACGTTAATCGGTCCCTAAAGGTAATTTCGCAGTCACTGCGCAGAATCACCTTTCGGTGCCGACTAATGCAAGAACAGTGGCAGTGTTCATGACGTGGGCTGTCAAAAAGCCTATGTTGCAAATTTGGTGGAAAAATCCAAAATGGCTGTGTTTAGCTTTAGCGCATTAAGTAGTTACACGACGTCAGAACTTCAAGGAATTCGCAATATTTTCATGCCAGATTTTCAACACTGTCATTTTTCTACACCTACTTGTGAACAGTACAGCTGTCATTTTTCACATCCTGGCCGAAATGTGTTTCCGCACTTCCGGTGCACAATACCGCGGTTGCTGTGGGAAATCAGTGATCAGGGCAGATTATGAACATGACAGTTATACTGTTCATGAGCAGAGGTCCTACAATGCCTATGCTGAAAATCTGGTGATGAAACTCCATAACATGACTGTGTTATGAGCGTGCGTTGTGCAGTTTGCACGCACACTTGTAAGTTTGCGAATTTATAATATTTTCACCCAGATTTTCAACATTGCCATTGTTCTGCACCCTTATAAACAGTGTACAGCTGTCATTTTTCACATCCTGGCCAAAATGTGTTTTCGCAGTTCCGGCGCAGAATAGTGTGGTCGCTGTGGAACGTCCGTGTTTGAGGCACATTATGGAAATGACAGTGACACTGTTCATTAGCAGAGGTCCTAAAATGCCTATGTTGAAAATTTGGGGGCGGCAGTCCATAGAATTAGTGTTTTATAAGCGTGCATTGCTCAGTTTTCACGCAGGCTTGTGACTTCGTACATTTGTAATATTTTCACTCCACATGTTCAACATTGGCATTTTTCCACACCTCTTTATAAACAGTACAGCTGTCATTTTACATATCTTGCCTGAAATGTGTTTTCGCACGTCCGGCCCAGAATCACACAGTCGCTATGCGAAATCAGATTTCAGGGCAGTTTGAGGGAATGTTGATGACACTGTTCATGAGCAGAGGTCCTAAAATGCCTATGTTGAAAATTTGCTGCCGAAAGTCCAGAAAATGACTGTGCTGCAAGAGTAACGTTGCGCAGTTTCCACGCAGCCTTGTAACTTCGTACATTTGTAATATTTTCATGCCACATTTTCACCACTGGCATTTGTGCACACCTCCTTATCAACAGTACAGCTGCCATTTTTCACAGCCTGCCCAAAATGCGTTCCCGCAACTGTGGCATACAATGGCATGCTCGCTGTGGGAAATCACTTTTTGGGACACATTAACAAAATCACAGCGCCACTGTTCATGAGGGGAGGGGTCCCAAAATACCTATGTTGACAATGTGCCTAAAAAACTCCCACAGATAATTGGGTTGTGGACGTCTGCTGTGCAGGTTGTATGCATGTTCATTGCTTCACCAATATTTTATATTGCCACTCCAGATTTTCAACGTTGCCATTTTTTATGCCTCTTCATGAACAATACAGTTGTCATTTTCCACATCCTGCCCAAAACTGTTTTCGTCCCTCTGCCACCAAATGCCACAGCTGCTGTGCAAACCCACCTTTCAGCTAACAAAGTGATTGTGCCGCTTTTCATGAGGTGGCCTGACAAGCAGCCCATGTTGAACATATAGAGGGAAACTACCACTACACGCCTATGGTGAGTAGGTTTCCAACCGCAGCACTCCACCCAGTATAGACTGACAGGCTTCAGGGCTGTGACTTGGGATCATCAGATGTAATGCTCATGCCATTCCACCCCCCCTCATGCCCACCCTGCAGCCACTGACAGCCATTGTGGTGTGTCTTGCACTGTTCGGCCACAAACTTTGCCCCACGATCCCATACTGCACCCACGTCAGCATATTTCCTTATGAAATGGGTCCAGAAGCAAATGATTTGATACCTTTTAATGGACCAACATAGATGTAACAACAAGAACAAAGTGCTCTAGCTTTCGGACCAACCAGTCCTTCTTCAGAAGCTCAATAGCTCAAAGCTTATGGAATGGGGTAAGTATAATGCTCAAAGACCCCAAAGCACACCATGACACTTGTCAGTGTCTACAGGGTAGGGTGAAGTACAATGGCATGAGCATTATGCCTGATGACCCAAAGGCACACTCCACTGCCTGTCGCTCTCTACAGGGTGGGGGTGGGGTTGGCACCACTTCAGTACTTCACTGCCATCCCTGTTATGCGCCTCTAGCTCAGCCAATGCCAGTGCCAGCGCGACAACATTCGGCATTGACAAATGCTTGTTTAGTTTGGGGTGCAAATAGGGAAATCAATCTCCATTGTTTCTGGCCATGATTAAAATCTAAAAGGAGTGCCCTCCCTAGGTCAATAACCACCACCCGCATGATCATATAGTCCCAACCCTGAAAGACAACCCTTACACCACCACAACGTTCCTGGGTAAGAGAAAGAAAAGCCAGGCCCCAACACCACAATTTTTTTGCACATTCTACTTCATTAACTGTATACAATTGTACATCCTGAAAGCAGGCAATATCTATATGATAGTCTCAGAGGACTGAAAAGGTTATTACACGTCTACGACCATTATGAATACTATTCACATTAACTGTGGCAATATTATATATATATATATATATATATATATGGTTGTGACATTGTAGTTTAGCAAAATTGACACACCAAAAGAAACTGTAGGACATAATCAAGTTACAGCCTGTTTACCCAGCCTTTGACTTCTAGGCTGTGAGCTGCCTTGTTTTTGGCGAGTTCGTACTACTTTGTCCGCAGAAACATAGAAACATAGACTTTGACGGCAGATAAGGACTGCTAGGCCCATCTAGTCTGCCCATTTCCCTACCTACAGGATAGGCCGCAGATCCTAGTTAACCAACAGCCTATTTCTTCCTACCCCCCACAAGAATTGCCTTATGTCTGTCCCATGCATTCTTGAATTCTCCCACAGTTTTAGACCCCATAACCTCCTCAGGAAGGCTGTTCCATGCATCCACTACCCTCTCTGTGAAACAATATTCTCACATTGCCCCTGAACCGCCTCCTTCTATCTTTTAAATTGTGTCCCCTTGTTCTTGCAAGTCTCTTTTTCTGAAAGATGCTACCCTCTTGGACTTTGTTGATTCCACTGAGGTACTTAAAAGTTTCTATCATGTCCCCCCTCCCTTCTTTCCTCAAGGGTATACATATTAAGCTCCTTTAGTCTCTCCTCATACGGCTTCTCTTATAGACCCTGCACCATTTTAGTTGCCCTCCTCTGGACTGCCTCTATCCTGTCTATGTCCTTGTGGAGATGGGGTCTCCAGAACTGGATACAGTACTCCAGATGGGGTCTCACCAACTGTCTGTACAGAGGGATAACAACTTCCTGTTTTCTGCTGATGATGCCTCTCCCTATACATCCCAGTATACCCCCAGCCCTCCCTACTGCCTTCTCACATTGCTTGCTAACCTTAAGGTCATCTGATATGATTACCCCCAGGTCCCTTTCCTTTTTGTTGTTGTTACTACCTCCCCACCCATTGTGTATTCTTCCCTGGGTTCTTGTTTCCCAGGTGCATTATTTTGCACTTCTTTGCATTGAATCAGCTGCCATACTTCTGACCATTCCTCCAACCTTGCCAAGTCCCTTTTCATCCTTTCCACACCTCCTGTGTATCAACTCTGTTGCAGATCTTTGTGTCATCTGCAAAAGGCATACTTTTCCTTCCAGTCCCTCTGCAATGTCACTGATGAAGACATTAAAAAGGACTCAACTCTAGTACTGAACTCTACCCACTAGTAACCCCTTTCTTCAGAGTGGACCCATTTACAATTACCTTCTGTGTCCTGTTGTCCAGCCAATGTTTTACCCAGGCTATCACCCTGGGTCCCACTCCCAGGCTGGTTAATTTGACTATTAATCTTTGTGTGGGACTGTGTCAAATGCCTTGCTAAAGTCTAGGTAGACCATGTCCACAGCCCTCCTTGTCTACTACTTTGGTCACCCAGTCAAAGAAATCTATTAGATCTGCCTGACATGACCTTCCCACTGTGAATCCATGCTGCCTTGGGTCCTGTGCTCCACTGGCCTCTAGGTACTGACTATTCTTTCCTTCAGAAGTGACTCCATCACTTTCCTACCACAGAGGTCAGACTGACAGGTCTGTAGTTTCCTGCCTCTGTCTTGGACCCACTTTTGTGAAGGGAATCACATCCGCCTTCCTCCAGTCCTCGGTACCACACCATCCTCCCATGATTTATTAAAACAGTAGCCAGTGGTTTCACTAGTTCCTCCCTTAATTTTTTAGAATTCTAGGGTGAATTCCATCAGGACCCATTGCTTTGTCCACCTTCAGTTTTAGGAGTTCTTGCAGACCCTTTCTTCTGTGAAAGGACTGGGATCGACTTCCTATCAAGAGTGCTTCTGTTAATTGGATTAGGCACTTCCTCCTCCTCTTTGTGAATACTGAGCAGAAATATTCGCTCAGTATTCCTGCTTTTTCACTGTTCCCCTCTGCCCACCCACCGTTCAGTCTATTCAGCCTCACTATCCCTCCCTTGGTCTTTCTACGCTCACTGATGTACCTATAAAAGGTTTTATCCCACTTCTTAACTGAGTTGGCTATCTTTTCTTCAGTTTGGGCCTTTGCTATTCTGACTTCCCTCCCTGCTTCCTTCTGCCTTAACTGGTACAGCTCTCTGTCCTGCTCCTTCTGTGTTTCCTTATACTCCGAATGCTATCTTTTCTTCCTGACTTTCACAGCCACCTCTTTGAGAACCATAGTGGCTTTTTTTTCGCTTTGATTTGTTTATTTGCTTCACACAAAAGCTTGTTGCCTCTGTGATGGCAGTTTTGATAATTCCCCATTGTTGCTCCACACCTCCTTCTAGCCTGTTTGCTAGTGCTTTTCTGAGGCACTCTCCCATCTTGCCAAAGTCAGCCCTCCTAAAGTCCAGTACCCTCACTTTTGTATGGCTTGACTCAGTAGCTGAGTTTAACGTGAACCACACTGTTTGATGGTCACTTGTCCCCAGATGGCAACCCACTTCTAGACCTGAGATCCTCTCACTGCCCCCGTTTGAGAGTACGAGGTCTAAGATTGCTCCCTCACGAGTGGTATCACATCTTGCTCCTCAGAGTCAGAGGACAACTCTTTGTTAGAGGAAATTGTCATAGAATCTTCCGATTCGTCTCTAATGTCTGTATCTACAGGTTGGAGTACTTCATAAGGATTTGACAGTGGGACATCTGGCACCTTCTTTCCCATTTTTTGTGTTTTGGCTTTAGTTTTTACCGTTTTCATTGAACATTTTTTAGAAACCACCACAGTCATTTCCGGGGTATCCTTAAGTCCGGGCCACCTGGGTTTCCCCTTTGGTATGTCCACTGCAGATTGTTGTATCCTGGAGAGTCTCACAATTTCCAACTCCATCAGAATAGTTTCCACACAATTATGTTCTCAATAGGAACCTCTTCCTCTGTACCTTCAGACAGGAGAGCTTGGGGAATGGGGGTTCTGTTCAGACACCATGCTAGCTATTTGTGGCACCTAATAGGCCCTGTATCAGTAAGTCTAGTGTTGCATCCTTCTGGTTTGTTTCCTTAACATGTCTCTGAATAGTAATACTGTGACTCTGTGCTTTATCCATTATATCCTCCTGACTAGGTCGGTCAGAGCGATTGTGTGTGGCCCATTCACACTGTCTAAAGACATGACCTGGAGCATCACATAAACTGCAGTTTTGCATTTCAGTGCAATCTGTATTTGTATGTCCAAAGGAGAGACAGGAAGGACATTTTATTCTATCACATACATTACTGAGGTGGAGATGTGAACCACATCTGAAGCATGTCTTAGGTTACCCCAGGTAAAAACAGTGACCCCTCTCAGATCCCAGAAAAAACACACTAGGTAAATGTTTAGGTCCTTGTGGTCCAGAATTCAGATGGACTTTATATTTCCACCCCCCCCCCGTCCAAATGTGTTCCCCATCTAAAATCGGGGAAGGGTCCCCAAAAACCACACACTGTTGTTTCAACCAGTAAGTCACATCATGCACAGCTACCCCCTTGTTTTGAAACAAAACTGTTACTTGTTTAATGGCAGGTTTCGTGAGTGGGGTAACACGAAAAGGAATCCATAACGCAGAGTGCTTTTTTTTAATTATATGACATCCAAAACTGGTCAGGGCCTGCAGGGGATTTAAAGCTTACATCACAGACAGTATCACCTGTAGCATGTATCAATGCATATATTTCATTCGAGAAAAATCCTCAAAGAATCCTTTATCAGTGTCTTACCAATATATACTCTATCAGGAGGAAGAGGCAAACCCCCCATGTATTGTATCCAAACTGCATTTTTCCTCTGGGCTGGGATATTACTGGAAAAAAAGACTACCAATTCCTAAAGTGTTTCCATAGCAGAGCTGGCTGTCTCCCTTTTTCTGTAAGATAGGGTGTTCTGTATCCATATGTTCCCCCCATGTACCTCTGACCTGGACAGGGAGCTCCTCACTAGATTCTACATTGCTATGAATAGTAGAGGAAAAATTATTAGGGGCTGCTTTTGACAGTGCAGGCCCAACTACAGCCTGAACTGAAGGACAGGGATCAGCCTGTTGTACCTCCACAGGGGAATCCTCTATCAGGTTCCTTTTTACCGTGGTGTCCATAAGGTCAGAAATCCACCCCCCAACCTCCTTTTTTTTCCCAGCCAGCTCCCGTTAGTGCCAACTCCACAGTCCAACCAGTCGGCCTATGCTCAGCCAAAGCATCACCATTTCCATCACCAGGCCACTTGTCTGCACACTTGCCGGTGGCATCTTTAAGCTAGCATCGTTTTTGCATATTGTCGTTACTGTCTCTGTACTTGCATCGGGTACAATTTCCTCTGCCGAATTAATAGATTTACAGACATTACTTACTGCGATCACGTCAGGAGAGTCCATTACAGTCACGGATTCCACTGTATTCAGTGACGACTCTGCAGCCTGACAGAACAGTGAGTCATCATTCTGTAACAGCATCAGAGCCTCGCTCCGGGGCGGAACAGCAATACACAGCGCAGCCGAGCTCGGGCTTACACTCTCATTATCAATTCTAGTATCATGAACATCGCCTCTTGAGCTTTTACCACGGCCTGGGGTTGATAAAACCAATAATAAATGCTGTTGCTGTTCCCCACTTAACGCCTGTATAAAATCTATCTCTTGCTGCAAACCTGTAGCACAGAAATCCGTGTATCCAGTCGGTTCTAGGGCTCCATATTCCACACTTATGCATTCCATATCATGAAACATTTCCTCTGGCCTTATCTCCTGTGCTGGACCTACAGAGAGGGAAACCTGCTCTCTTGTAGGGCTACCAGCCTCCATTGCCACATCAGCACTTCCTCCTCCGCCTCCTCTGTCTGGTTCCAAACAGTGCTCCTCCATTCTGCTCCCAGGAAGTCAAGCCCCCTGCTGGCAGGGTAGGGGAATTTCCCTGGTGTCCTGGCCAGATTTCTCCCATTCACTAAAAAATTTCCACGAACAGCTTAATCTGGTTCAATTTCAATTGGTTACCATCTGTATCCCCCTTCCCCCCGGTCACTCCTGAAAAAGGGACTTCTAGTCTCAGTGGGCCTACTGGGTCAACAATAATCAATAAATAAATCTGCAATTGTCATACAATTGAAAAACTGTTGACACCTCTCCATACATCTCTTTTCAAATGTTGCTAAAGTCCATTCTTGTAGAAAAGTCTGATGAGGTACATCCCACTGTATCCTGCAAACGTTTTTGTACAGCCTCCAGTCTCACTGTATCTTGAGCAGTGAGAGTTGTGTGTTACATTGGACAAGCATGTTCTAGAATAGAGCTGGCGATCGACACATTCAACCCAGCTCTTTTTTAGGGTAAGGGCAAAATACATACTCTGGTTACTTTTCCTCAGCATCTGATCAACATGCTATTAATGTTTTCAGTCCTCTGGTATCACATTCCCGAACAATTTCACTTCTTTTACTACTTTTACTTTTTCTACTTTCTGTTTAGGCTGCCTGATGCCTAATGGTAAACGATGCAGCTCTCTACACTGATAACCTCAGTTCGAGTCCCAAGCCCAGCATGTAAAGCTAAGGAACCACTAACTGCTGTCATACTTTTTGACATTTTCCAGTTCTTGCTTTTTTTAATGTTACTCTTTTTGTATAACCAATTTTGGTTTCTGTTGTGTAAATTTTACCATTGAATTTTTTGTAAACTATCTACGGGGACTTACTGAGAGTCATTACTGTATATTTTGTAGTTTGAAATTGTGGACTGTGTTGTAAATGAGCCTTGACTCAGTAAGCATTAAACCATGCCAACCATGGATTAATGCCACAAGTAGAACCATGCTCTGGAGTGGTTTATTGTGCTTGTAACATGGCAAGCGCTGGTAGGAGTAAGATATTACAGAGAAAATAAAGTTACAATTCCAAAACATATTACAGGGAAGATAAGGTTACAATTCAATTTAAACCACTGCTCAAGCTTACAAAACGTGTATGTGTTATATCCTGCCCGGATAATTAAAGAATACCGCCCCCGTTAACCCTTTTTGCAGGTCTTCCAGCTGCTTGGCTGATTGCTGTGGCCCTTCACGATGCTCAGGATGTGCTCACCAGGATCAGCTGTCATCACTGCCTAGGCTCTCAGCAATGGCCCTCAGCAGGCAGTGCGCTCCGCTGTCCTCTGACTAGTGACACCACAGCGCTGTATAGCCGTCCCTCCCATGACACCCAGCAGCTACCACTCCGCTGACCACAGCAACAGTGAGAGGCAGCAGTTGGTGGCTCCAGCATGCCACGTCGCTCCATGGAAGATGTGACTGAGCCCCAAGGAGGTGCTGCTGGCGAACACACTTTGGGTAACCGAAACAGCGAACCCCTTCTCCTGCTGCAGCACAGAAAGGGACGTGGCAAAGGAGGGGGCTTCACAGGCGAGCAGAATGGGCCACAGTGGGGAAAATAGCAATAATACTTTACTGAATTAAAGGGGCAGTACAAGTGGGGTTGGATGTTGGTGCATTAGAAACACATCCCTAAAACTCTCAAGCAGGGGGTATCGATTGCAGCCGCATCATTGTTGTTACTAGTACTTTACTGAGCTATCGTTACACCATAAGCAATGGAGTGCAAGGCATTCAGGTACAGCTGATGCTTCCTGGCCATTTCCTACTGCAAACAATACGCAAAGTGCAGGGCTGAGGATCCCGTAAGGAGGCAGGACAGGGGGCAGGTACTGGACTTCCTAATCATAGCCATTCAGGATGGAACCTTGGCAAACTTTGTGGAGTGCACTACATATTACACCGACATTTGCGGTATGGCAAGTGAATAGTGTCCACATGGGATGGGTGGGTAGGAAGCAGATACAACAGTGCCATATAACTTAGTGTGGATAACTATAGTACTAAACAAGCAACCATGGATCTACAGTGGCATTAATCCATGGTTGCTTTTTGGTCACCTGATGCTCTTTGACCAATGTGAAACACTTATTTCAATATTATATTTATGCCATGTTACAAACCGAGTTTATCCTTTATTCATATTTGATATGAATGAAAACATTTTGCTACTACTACTACATGTCACTTATCTTGTGGTGGAGGCAGTGCTAAGTGTCTGTCTTAGACACTTCGTAAATCAGGGAGACTGAATGCTTTTTGCTGGCACTTGACTGCCCCGTCTCCTGGAGGAGGAGGCTGTGTGGCCAGGGATGCGGGGATCGAGATAAGAGGTTAAAATGTTCATACTGGCATGATGCAGATATGATGTGGTGGAATATACATCCAGTCCAGTACCAGCAACTCTCAGACTGTTTGGAGTGGATGTGGTCTCAGCCTCCTTCAGACTGGCTAGAAGGTCTTGAGTCTTGGGTCACACTTCACAGGGAGATGACTAACAGGAGCACTGGTGGCACTCAAGTGAATGATACCACCATGCTCTACCTGCCCCAGTTGCAGCTTCTCCCCTCTCCCCTGCTCACCTCCACTTCAAATGGCGAATGTTTCAGCTCACTCCACCCAGAGGGGTAGGTCATGGACAATATATGAAGGGACAGGCAAATGGTATCTGGAGGACAGTAGCAATCACTTCAGTAGATGTGTGATTAGGGCATGTGAAGGAGACTACCTCACTGAGTAAAGAGGGAGAAATATATGGAAAGAAAAAATCTTTTTTTTTTTTTAAGTGCTTAAAGATAGCATGGGCTCCTTGAGTAAAATATTGTAAAACTCCTAACGTGAATCATATTTTTTTTTAGTTTTAGTTCCTTGTTTTATATAAACAACAACATATGTCAAAAATCTCTTAGCAGGCATCAGGTAGTGGATCTTATACAAGCACAAACAATGTAAAAACTAAATATATATTGCAACCCAAAAAATCGGGATTAGGGTCATATGGCGGTATAGAACATAAGGCATTCTACAACTGGATACTCTTGTTAATGGTTCTCCTACCTACATTTTAGCCCTAAAACATAAATGTACAGAAGAGAGCATCCTGCAAAAAGACAAGGCACAAATTAAAGTCGTAGACTTCATTAGCAACCTTCATTAAAGTAAGAAATGATTAGCAATGGACCAAAGTTGATTAGCAATTACCAAAAATTAATATGTTTGCTCAAAACCTCATAAAATCTACTTATCTTGCTCTATATTGATAAAATACACATCGTACACAAGTTTCTGAGACTGATACCATTTTATTTAGCCATTCATAGAATACAGCAATTGTGCAGCAGCACAAATACATTTTAAGAGTCGTGAAGCATGTCTGCCAAAGCAGACCATGAATTGGTCAAATTCTTGAAGGCGTGATCGTGAGTCACGACAAATATAAATTTAAAATGAACCCCCCTGCCCCATATAAAACTACTCCACCTGGGACAGTGATTGACCATAAACTTCAATAAGGGATGGGTTGCTACTCTTCTCCACCAGGCATGTAGCCAGTAATTCTGGCGTTTTTTTTGGGGGGTGGGGGAGGGACCTGGGGGTAGTCCACCATCTGCAGCTGCCAGATCACCAGGACGTCTTGGTTTAGCACTAAAAAATATGTCTACAGCCCTGTCTGGGTTGAATTCAGCTGAAGGGGGGCCCTGCTTTTTAATATGAATCAATGTTTCTACAGCATCCTCAGCCAGACTTGCTCTCAAGTCAGTTTGTACCTTGTTCATAGTTGAAAAACATCTTTCTACAATTGCATTAGACACAGAAATTTACTCAACACATTGACAAGCTGCAACAGATTTGGATAAGAATTTTGGAAATCACATGCTAGCTTTGACCAGATAGCAGAGGCAAAAGACTGATGAAATTGGTTTGAACAAAAATCTTAGGCTGTGTTCACTCTACAGCACGGTAAGGGAAACTGTTTTTGAAAATGAATTAATTACCGTGCTGTTGCATCCATGTTCTAGCATCAGCACTGCTGCCAGCAAGCTGTAAACCATTATTAAAAATGGTTTACAGCATCCGCACTACTGCCTCTGCACCAAATTACCTGGCAACCAATTCAGATGTGGGGACATCCACCTTCATAACGGGGAACCATGCTTGAGTGTCCACACTATAGGTAAATCCAAGTTAACTTCTGCAACATTTTTAATTGTTTAATTAGTATTTCGGAAAGACTTTTGAGTGTGAGCTCTTTTACAAAGGTTCCACATCAGGGTGGAGAATAAGACAATACAGATATTCAGTGGTTACAGAGGCCTGATCATTAGGCATTAAAGAGCGATTACATGACAATTAGACAAATAGGAGAAAAAAAACTGAGCAGTTGTAATTGAATACTAAGCTATTTCTAATCGGTTGCCCTAGGTAGCACACCCCTGGAAACCTCCAAATCCGTTGATAGACTATGGCAGAGTAACTGCATAGGGTTTAATGCTATCCCAGATGGCGAGAGGCTGGGTGACAGTGAAACAAGGGGAGTTGGGTTTGAAACCAACCGTAGAGAGTGAGAGGTGGGGATAGTGAAATTGGGGGCGTGATGGGGGAGGAGCAGCTCCAGAGGGCTTTGTCGAGTATGGTGTGTGTGTGTGGGGGGGGTTGGGAGGGGCAGTACCAAGTGCATTTAAAGAGGACTGATAGCTTACTTAAGCCCTTGGCTAGGCTGGAATGGAGGCAGGGTTCTCTAGGTAGCCCTGCTGGGTGTTACCTTGGGGGTAGCCCTGTCTATCAAGTGGGGCCTGAGAAGCAGGTGCATTTTGAGTTAGACATTAGGTGCTGTTTGAGGCCTACTTTGAATTGAGACAGGCTGTTTGTTTGTAATTTCATCGGGAGTTCATTTATCCAGAGGGGGGCCAGATAGGAGAAAGCACGCCACCCTAGTGAGGTTCGACAGAATGGTATGAACAGTGCTTCATTCTTCCTCTGTCTGGTGATGTGTGTTGAGAGAGAAGCCTCAAGCAGGTTTCCTATACAGTATGGGTTTTTTCCGAGGAGTGCCTTCTTTCCCAGGAGGCAAGTTTGGTATTTGATCCTGTCTTTTAGGTTAAGCCAGTTTGTACGCTCATACAGGGTGCAAGTATGAGTGTAGTGATCTGCACACAGGGTGAGGCGGCATTCCTTATTGAGTGCAATTTGGACCCTTTTGAGCACTGTATCAGTAGCAGCTCCATAGACCAACCAGTCCGTAGTCTATCGTAGACAGTATGGAGCTGGAGACTGAGATTCGGAGTGCTTCCGGGGTGAGGGATTTCTTATGCCTATAGAGGACCCTGATCTTTGTGTTTACCACTTTGACAAGGGAGCCTACATGGTGCGTATAAGTGAGAGAGTCATCAATGGTGACTCCAAGGTACTGGAAAAAGTGCACCTGCTCAATCTGCTCACCAACCTTGTTGGTGTTTACGAGAGAGCATGCTTGTGTTTGTTGTAGGGGCTGGATTGTAGCATGGCCTTGGTTTTCTTGCAATTTAGTAGCAGCTTTTGCCTACTGAACCAGTCCTTGAGTTTACTGAAAGAGTTCTGTAGTTCTGTTTGTAGGGCAACCTGAGAGGTGCTGCTGCTCAGCAGCACGGCATCGTCTGCATACAGAATAAGTTTGGTGTCACAGGCTGTGGGTAGGTCATTTACAAAGAGGCTAAAAAGCAGGGGCCCTAGAATTGATCCTTGAGGAACTCCTAGGAGTGCATCTCTGGAGCTGGATAACGTCTGCCTGATTTTGACTCGCTGGCTCCTGTGTGTTAGGTAGTCATTGAACCAGTTTGTGGCGTTTGGTGCCACACCCAATCTTTGGAGCTGGAGTACTAGTAGAGAGTGGTTGACGGTGTCGAAGGCTTTGGTGAGGTCAATGAAGATGGACCCCACCAATTTGCCTTCATCCAACGCCTTGTGAGCATAGTCAGTGTATTCCAGCAGTGCCGTGGTGGTACTGTGTTTTTGCCTGAAGCCATGTTGGTTTGGGCAGAGCAGATCGTACTTATTGAGGTATTCTGTGAGTTGACTTGCCGCGATTTTTTCCAAAGCTATGGATAGTGGGGAGAGGATAGATATTGGCCTGTAGTTTGACACCAGCACCTTGTCACCATTCTTAAGCACTGGAGTTACCAGGGCTTGTTTCCATACCTCTGGAAATTGAGCTAGGGGCAAGGATTTATTAAATAGCATTGTTATGGGCATAATAAGAATATCAAGGGTGAGAGATAGTAAGTTCATGTCTAGCCCATCACTCCCCAATCTGGTTTTGCCTAGGCCTTTCCTGACCATCATTAGGGCCTCCTTCACCGTCACCTTCTTAAAGTAGAAGGCTGGGTGGTTAGTTATGAGCAGGTTGGCGCAACCTTGGTCCTCCACAGGCAAAAGGTAGTCTGGAGGCAGCACCGAGGACAGGTCTGTAAAGGCCTGGTTAAAGGCATCAGCAATGGCTAGCGGATGTGAGGAGGATGAGTTATTAATGTTGAGCATCTTAGGGTGCTGCTTTTGATCTTTACCAAGGATGTTCTTGATGTTGTCCCAAAACCTCTTTCCATCTCTCCATGCATTGTTAAACTGGGTCTTATGGAAATTGGCTTTTGCAAGCCTGATAAGTTTGGTGCACCAATTTCTAGCCGTTTTGTTGCACTGTAGGTCATGCTTGCTGCCTGAGTTTAAGGCTTTTTCCCAGAGGCAGTCCCTCTCCTTTAGGAGGGAGAGGAGCTTGCCATTAATCCAGCCGTTAACTTCCCCCCGAATTTTCCGTTTAGTACATGGTGCATAGATATCAAAGATGGAATTGAAGCCCTCAGTGAAAAAACTAAGGGCCTGGTCCAGCGTAGGTGCCTTGTTGATGGGGGACCAGTTGTAGGCAGACAGGGCCTATTTGAGGGATCCAGGTTTGCCTTTCCGCAGAACCCTGCTCTCGATGAGGCGGGGTGGGCTTTTGGCAAGTTTAGTGGTCCATATAAAGGAGATTGGGGAGTGGTCACTTAGCACGTTCGGGAGAACCCTGAGTTCAGAGAATCGTGTCAATGAGCTAGCTAAGACCCAGTCAATGAGGGTGCTGGTACCAGCCTTGTAGTTCTGCCTGGTGGGGTGAGTTACGAGTTGCGTGAGATTGTGGGAGGTGATTAGGTCTCTGGAGGGTGTTGCCTCCTTACATAACCAGTTAATATTAAAGTCACTGGTCAAGATGAGTTCTGAGCCCTTTCTGAGTGTGCTTATTTCTTCCATAACAAGAGGAAGGCCTTCCTTGGCTTTCTTGGGGGCAGGTAGGTTGTGTAGATGGTATGGGGTCTTGCCTTTTAGGCCGACTTTGTATTTTACCACTAGTAGCTCATAATCCTCCACAACTTTGGAGATGGGGAGGACGGAGCAACTCAGTGAGTTTCTGGCATATAGGAGGCAGCTGCCACCTTTTCTGTCTATTTTATCAAGTCGAAATGCTTGGAATCCTTCGATGGCCACCTCACCATCTTTGATCCTAACTGACAGCCAGGTTTCAGTTAGGCAGAGTATGTCAGGGGCATGGATGGTCATCCAAGCCTGGATCTGGTGGAATTTGGCAGTTAGGCTGCAGATGTTTAGCGATGCTGTCCTTAGGCTGTTCACTGTATGGACCCCGCTGCTCCTCAGGGTTGTTGGTCCAGGGTTTAAGTGAACATTGCCAGAGAGTAGCAGTAGCAGAAAGATAACCTTTCTGGCAGATAGGGTGACGTTTTTAAAACCGTGTTTAAGCCTAGGTCTTATCAGTATTTAAACACGGTTTTAAAAAAACGGATTATAATGCGAACCCAAACTGTGCTAGGGCACTTTAAAACAGTTTAAGCTGCTTAAACCATTTTAAATACCCTAGTCTGAACAAGGCCTTAAACTCTTGCCATTCTGCAAGTAGCAGAGTGCTATTACAGTCAGGCTGCAAAAGTGCTGAAAAGTGGTCAGCTGCTGCGGTAATGTCACTGTTACCATACAGCTCCAGTTTCTTTCTCTCTGCTGGCCAAAGTCTGGTCTCTAACACTTTTGTACGGTTATAGATGTTACTTTCATCAGTCAAACTGAACCTTTGTTCACAACAGTTCTCAATGTTTGCAATGTATTTCTTAGTTTGCTATTTAAAAGTTGTAATAACTTGGCCACTAAAATGTGTTAATTTGACACCCTTGTATGTGACTTCAGCACATCCTCCTGAAAGAACATCAGACCCATTTTTTAAGAGAATGTCAAGTTCACTGCCACTTATGGGACCACTCTGCTTAGCAAGGTCAAGAGTGTTTCTCAAAGTTTCAGCAGAGCTACGCAGCTCTGGCATTTCAACTGCTTCTTTTTGAAGAGCTAGTGAGAACCTGGCAAGTGGCTAAAGCAGCTGTTCAAAATACAAAAGGTGTGCCACCATTTGGAATTTAGTCACAATTTGCGGCACTCGTTTGGCTTTGGCCTGGTCATGAGTTGGGTCTGCGGCCATAGATTCTAAATGGGCACAAAATGTGGGGAATGATTTGGTAACAGTGTGGGTCGCAAGAAGTCTATGCTGCACTCAACGTGTGCCGTGGGCCTTCTTGGGCTTTTCAACTGACATCTCCATGGCCTGGGCATGGGCAGCTGTCTGAGTCTCTTAGGACTTTTCTGATAGAGATAAAACAGTGTCAGAAAGTTTGAAACATCATTGAAATAGGTGTTATCCGCAACTTTTTTTATGTCTGGTTCTAATCTGTGTGAGAAACAATGAACACCAACTAACCCTGTATGTCTTCCCTTAAAAGAGCAGCAAGACACTGTCTCACACCCATGTTGAAAGATGTCCCATCAGCCCCAAACCCAACCATGTCTTTATATTAAGGCCACGCTCTGTAAAAATGTCTAAAAGGAGATTTTTCAATCCCCGACTTGTGCCATCTGATATAGCTTTAATTCATAAAAACTTAGTCTCCACTTAACCATTGATGGGATTTACATAAATTACATAAACCAGTTCCTTTTCAATTACACCACTGTCAGTACTACCATCCATAAGCACTGAAAAATAATTAGCATTTTTGACAGTTGCCAGCAGGTTTTCTTCTAGGGCCTTGCCAACACACATTGTGAGTTCTTTCCCACTAACAGCGTTAATGTATTTATTACCCAAATGAACTCCATGGCGCTTCTCTTGTTCTGCTATCGCTTCAAACTTTTTAATAGGGATGTCCTCTTTGGCCATCATATACAGGATCTCCATCAGCCTGCCTAGAATCATTTTATGCTGTTCCTCTGCATTACTGAAAGCTCTCCCTGCAAAATATTTTTAATTGTTTTAGGTCTGAATCCAAACCACTACCCCCCTACCCTCAACTATTTTAAACTTACCAATTGTGGTACAACGATATACATCAAGTGGTGATCTTGTTCTACCAAATTTTAAAATGTTAACAGCTTTCTTGTGCTGCTGTGTCAGAAGATGTTTCCAGATGGTGTCAACCTTTAGCTGGGGGCCTGTAATACCTGCAATTAATGCCTCACTGAAATTCCTCAACCCACATAGCTCGTCTCTGTACTCACAGCACAATTTGCAGCTAACACGCACTGCAAAGTCTGCCTCACTTCTTGTCTGTAGCCAATTTTTTTCCGGATCATATTTTTGGCGCCATCCTTCTGCAGTTGCTAATTTTACTCCAGCCATGTTGCAGACCGCAATTATTAAAAAGTTTGAAGTTAGCAAAACAAGGGTGCTGTCCCTGAGTGTGAACGAACACATTTCAGTGGCTTAGTATAAAAGGAAAGCAGTCATTTGCAGGGGGCTCCTGCCCCTGCAAACCTTACCCTCCAGTTTAGCTTTTCAGAGAAAAGCTTCTTTTTTCTTGCCCCGCAAAGTGGTTTAATTTAATAATGAAAGGTCTGCTACCCATAAGTATGGCGGACTATGGGGCGGCTCCATTAACTGTAAAGGTGCGGTGCCGCACCGTGCGCTTCAATACAACTTTGGTCATCGGTATCGTGAACGGTACCTCTAGCACTGTAATAGTGGTCCAGCCCCTCAAACTAATCTTCAAAGGAAAACACTTAACTGATTTTAAGCTAATAATAAAACTTCACTGATAGCAAAAAGAATGGTGAGTCCAAAAACAACAACCAAGAGTCTTTTTCCAAGGTAATCTGCGCTGCATTCAAACAGTATGCTGCAACACTGCAGCTATGAGGTAGAGTCCAGACAGGACAGGTCGTGTCAGGCATGGGCTCTATGTAGATGGAATCATTTTTATAAAGGACAGCCTACACTATGTGTATTTACAGTTTGTGAATGTTGTAACAGGGTGGAAACGTGGATGAAATTATGCCAAAAATACAGTACAAACACTTCCTACAGCAGCAGGAAACCATCCTCCCAGAGTTCTTTGTACCCAGTACAGTTCTCCTGCCCCTGCACTAGGGCTTTTACACCCCAACAGATTAACATTTCAAAACTCTTCATCCACTGACCTCATCTCTGGGTATCTCTCTGTAACCCCTAGGTGGCACTATCCCACAGGCTACTACCCCTGCCTGCTTGGCTAGTAGCAGGTTAAGGGGCCTAGGTTCTGCAACGGGTGCCTCCACCCAGAGGTCAGGGTTGGTAGTGGTCAAACTAACCAGGGCACAGCCCTCTGGGTCACTGTAACCCCCCTCTTTCACTTCTAGTGGCCTGAGCAATATATGATAATCACTTTCACAGTACCCCCTTGTACACCATACAAGTACTCACACTGTTTGCACTTACCACCAGGGCTGGTTCCTCTGGCTTAACCCTGGGGACCCCCTGTAAAACAAGGTTATGCACAGCAAATAGCAACAGTACAGTACCCTTGGCACAAACTGGAACCACAGTCAGGTTAAATGCAGAAAAAAGTCAGATCTGATTTATTCAGGGGACTTGAACAAGGAAGGGGCGTAATCAGGTTGATTGGCTTAAAGGCTACATTAATCAAACAGTTATGCATGCGCTTTAAGTCCCCACAGAGTCACACCTCTGGGTACCCAGGTAGGGAGATGATGGGCTAGCCAGGAACGTTGCAGCTGGTTGGGGATCTGTGATGGAAGAAAGTAACATGGACAACACACACTATTTGTAATCCGGAGCCGGAGGGCTCAGTTCGTGAAAGAAAAAGCAACCAGACAATCAGATGACAACACTTTAGATTTAGCTGTTGTTGCAGGGAGCTACCCTGATGTTTACTCGAGATACCCAATACTGGACACAGGCAGGATGAAATCGAGAATGCAGGTTGTTGAGCTGGAGTGCCCAGAGAAGCGGGGCCCACACGAATTGCCGAGGCATCGTTCCTGTTCAATTGTTGAGCAGGGGGCTGATCCCTAGGCCGGTCTCTCGTCGATGACTTTCTCTGTGTAGTGGGTGGTCAGGCTGGGCCAGTGTGGCAGGGCCCAGGCCCAATGGAGATGATTTTTGATTTAGTCCATGTGCTTGGATGCAGCTTTCAGCAAGCAGAATACAGTTCAGACCACAGTGAGGAACCAAATCACGACCCACTAGCAGCACACAGCACACTTACACATAAGGAAATTCTAATTCAGCTTCCAGCAAGCAGAACATAATTCAAACCACAGTGGGGAACCAACTCACGACCCACTATAAGCACACAACACATTCGCATGTAACGAAATTCCACTGTACCAGGCAAAAGGCTCTCCGGTTGCAATTACAGAGTCTCTGTACAATCCAGGAGTTCAGAGGTGGCTGGAGGTCCAGACAGGCCGATTGCATTCAGCAAATCTTCGGTCTTCTTTAGGTAGGAGCCTGGTCACAATTCAGTAGCTTACTTCACTCTCTAAGTTTGGATTCAGTCCGAAAAAGGAACAAGTTCCCTCTCAGGGACAGCAGGCAGGCATGCAGGCCAAAAGTCAGGCCCTGCCACAGTTCTCCCATGCAAATCCACAATGGATTGTTGTTCGAACTGCCTTGAGCTGTTACTTCTTCACTTCCCAACATAGATCTAACTGAAATTGCAAGCAGTTTGGGACTTCCCCAAAATCTAAAAGGTTTAGTTGGCTGAGCTGTCTGTCAATCAAAACAAGAGCTCCCCCTCCAGGTTATTTTAGGTGCCAAAATGCAAAAACTACAATTCCTACAAGTCTTGACCCCACCAAGCCCTTGTAGGCAGGCTCCATTTTAGAATCCCAAATGTTCTGATTGGCCCATTTCAGCAGTCCAGGACCAAGATGATGGAAACAAACAGAACTGTCCATGCTGCAAAGAAGGCAGGTTAGAACAAACTACAATATTATCACTACGCTAACAAATGATCAGCAAACAAGCACATCTTCTAACAGTGCTCCCTTTTAAATGAATTATGACTGCAATCCAGGCAGCTCTTGGAGGCAGTACACAGAGACTATATAGGCACTCTCTGGCAATCACATTTAAACTGCAAAAATGCAGGACACCAGTCTGGCAGTGAGCATCTAGACAAGCTCAAGAAAGACTTTTCGGGAACCCCCATTCGTAAGGGGGATACACCCTTCCCTGCCTGGAGAAAACTTGGCATCCGCGTCAAGTCTGTACCATCACAATATCAAAAATGCAATAAAAACAAGACATATATATATATCATTAGCTTGTTATATTACTATACCTTTCAATATACTTCACATTACTACAACCATATTGACAATACTTATGCATGTTTCATACAAGTAATACTGATTCATTTAATAACTTCTTGTGCATTAAACAATGTAAGAGGGGGCCCCTCCCTATCAGCTAACTTGGGGCTGGATGGGGCAGGGGCACCATGGTGAGAAGGAAGAACAAGTAACCTGGAGTTGGCCGTCAAGCTCAATTTGGGCAGTGAGCTTGGAGAAACATAATCCCCTTTGTGAACCACATTGAGAGGCAAATCCATTGGCCTCCCAGGGGAATCATAACTAAAGCGTAGCACTGGCTTGAGAGCTTGGCCAGTCTTTCTGGGGGGAGCAGTCACAGTCTCTGTACTTTCAGCACTAACTTTGGAGCTTTCGTCACCAAACTTAGAGCACTGTCAGCACTTTGCTCTGTAGGTTTCGTTTCCACAACACTTTGCTCATTATCTTCTGACGGAGGCCCAGGTTGATCATTTTGAGGAGGCTTTGGCACAATTAGGCATTGCGGCACTGAAGGGGGGCTGTCAACACTCTCACATTCTTCTTCGAGTTCTGATGTGTCACCAGAGAGACTCAGACCATCAGCCCCTTCTTCGGGTAATTCACACAGTTCCACAAAACACAGAGAGTCCGCAACCTCAGATGTAATACTTTGCACTTCACTTTCAGGGAGCATTGGCTCCAAGGATGAAGCTGGGGGGTTAGGCAGTCCAGAAGGCCCAGCTTCATCCCCACAATTAGTCATAGGGTTACCTTGAAACAGCTGACTCAATTCCATAGGAGGGGTAACAGGCATTGTCACACTCACTTTCGTCAGAGGTGGACTGACAGCCACTATCATTCTGAGCCTGCTGCGGGGGAAACGTTAAGTCTGTAACTACTGGGGCAGGATGACTCTGTGTCTTTTTTGCAGCAGCACGAGTCACCAGCCCAGGGTAATCAATCTCTGATGGTTCAGCCTCAATTATAACTTGGCCGATAGGTAGCAAGTGGTTACGGTTCATGGTCTTGACAGCTTTGGAGTTATTTTCTGGGCGCACCTTGTACACTGGTGAATCATTCAACTTTCCAACTACTACATGGGGAAGATGGTGCCACCTATCAGCAATTTTGTATTTGCCATGCAGTCCCAAATTGCATAACAGCACACGGTCTCCAGGCGGAAGCTCTTGAGCCTTTACTTTTTTATTATGCCTTTCTTTGTTGGCAAGATTTCTTTTGGCGGCCATTGTCTGGGCCAGTGAGACCCCAAAGCAGACATCAATGGGCAGTCGGGCCTCCCTCCCGACCATGAGGCGGTAGGGGGAGAACTCAGTAGCGTCATTTTTTGTGCAATTGTATGCGTGGACCAAGGTGCTAATCTGCTGGCTCCACTTAGGCTTGTCTTTGGGATGGAGGGTGCCCAGCATGTCTAGAAGGGTGCGGTTAAAATGTTCTGGTTGAGGGTCCCCCTGTGGGTGACAGGGGGTGGTTCTTGACTTCCACACCCCCAATAAAGAGAGCATTTCTTTGACTGGCTGACTTTCAAAATTACTGCCTTGGTCAGAGTGGATCCACTGAGGGGCACCATAGTGGATGAAGAAATTTTCTACTACCACCTTGGCCACGGTAGAGGCCTTTTGATCATTAGTTGGAAAAGCTTGCGCATGCTGTGTGAAATGATCCATAACCACTAACACATTGCCAATATTCTGCTGATCAGATTATAAACACAAAAAGTCTATTCAGACCACTTCCATGGGGGTGCTGGTAGTAATATTGACAAGGGGAGCAGCTCTCTGAGTCCGGGCTTTCCTTTGCAGGCAACGACTGCAGGTCTTTTCATGGTGCTCAACATCAGCCCCCAACTTGGGCCAATAGAATCGAGATCATACCAAGTCGAGAGTTCTGTCAATACCAAGGTGCCCCATGTGATTGTGGAGGGACCTCAGTACCAAATCTTTAAAGGCCATGAGCAGGACGAATTGCTACCTGTCTACTTGACCACCACGATCCACTGTCTCGCTACAACAATAGTTCTTAGACTTTATCACAATGAGCCTCCCCAAATCCATGGAAAAGATTCTGAGCTTCCCCCAAAAACTGAAATAATCTTGGGCCTCCCCGAAGAAAAATAACATACTGTACTTTGCGCAGTACACCATGAATAAATTGAAACCCCTTTGAGTACTTGGCTCACATTCAGTTCTTTCATTCAGTCCTTTGTCTTATCTTGAGGTGGAACCTTTGAAAAAGAGCTCCTGTGCTCAAAGGTGCTATGTGAATAGCAAACAAATAAAATAAACAAATATTATTATTCAGCTTATTGTAACCCCCAACAGGCAAGCCTACTTTCTCTGCTATTTTCATTCTTGAACCATTGTTGCCCCTTGTTGCAATACCTTCATGGGTCAGACTACTTTCTCTGTTTCCTCTCTATATGAAATAACCTTCCTACATACTTTGCCTCTCCCTCTCCTTCCCTGCTCCTAAGCAACTTCTCTAGGATTACTTTGCTCCTTCCTGCTATTGCTCTTAGCTTACTTAACCCTTGTATTTGGGCTGTTCTACCATCAGTCTACAAATTGATCAATTACCACCACTCATTATTAGTTTATTGTTCATATTTGTTTGCACTATTGTTCATTGTGTATTTCTTGATTGTTTTGCAGTTGCCTTTTGAAATGTATTCACTCCCTACAATTCCCCAGGTACACCTGAAATGAGCCTTGGCTCATCCACCTTCCCTTGTCACCTATTAGTAAATAAATACATAAAATGCACCCACTATTATCCTCTTTCAGTTTGCTTCATCTCTTCACACAAAATACATAAAACTCAAAATTTAAATATAATGCTTTTGCAGACTTGATGGAGCCTCCCCTGGAACAGGTTGGGGCCTCCCCAGGGAGGCTGGCCTCACCAATTGAGAATCCCTGCTCTACAACAACTGATTGAGTAGCTTCAACCTGGGGCCTTGTATAAACAATAGAGCAGTTCGCAATTCAGGGGAACGCAACTTGGACACATCTTTCCCGGCACCCAGGGCAAGAAGTGCAGACTGAATCATAGGCTCTTGGGATTGAGCCCACTGAATGCTGTCATCGTCAAACTGAGGTAGTGCACTAATATCTAGAGCAAAAAAGTGGCAATAGCCAGCTGGTATGCAGGTGTCAGGAGGGCCCAAGCAATCTACTAAACAGTCCACTTTGTCCGCAGACATCTGTTCATCTCGGTCAAATTTTTGGCAGAAGGCTCGGATGTCAGGTTCAGACAGCCTGGCCCAATCACTCCTGGAAACTGGCCTTCGTGACAAGGCGTCAGCATCAATATGGTTCAGTCCTGGCCTATATTCAACAGCATAATCATAGGTTGATAAGGTGGAAAGCCACCGGTGCCCAGTTGCATCTAACTTAGCTGAAGTCTGTACATAGGTTAACAGGTTATTGTCGGTCTTTACCAATATCTTTGCCCCATAGAGGTATTCATGAAACTGGTCGACGATGGCCCATTTTAGAACAAGGAACTCCAACCATACACAGGGTACGTTCGCTCGAATGGAGTTAAGCTCCTACTGGTGAAAGCTACTGGTCTTGGGTCATCCTCATGGTCTTGATACAGCACTACTCCTAGACCCTGCAGACTAGTGTCCATATGCAGCACATAGGGCTTGGTGGGGTCAGCATAGATGAGGATGGGGGAGTGGGTGAGCTAGTATATGACTTCGTGAAAGGCTGCTTCATATTCGGGTGTCCAGCGGGGCCCAAAAAGTTCACCTGTGCGGAAGTACACTTTCTCTGGTTCTCTTAACGGACCCTTTTTAATATTTATGGTTGGTAGGAGGGTAACCCTGGGTAAGATTCAAAAGCGGGCAAATCACCTTTGAATAGTCTTTTATGAACCTGCAGTAGTAGCCACAAAATTCCAGGAAACGTTGTAGTTCTTTCAAATTATGGGGCTGGGGCCAAATAGTCAGTGATTCAACCTTACTGGGACCAGACTGTATCCCTTCTGCAGATACTATGTGCCCCACATACTTCACGGAGGTTTAAGAAACTGCCACTTGTCAATGGACAGCTTGAGGCCGAAGTCTTCCAACTGGTCAAGGACTTTAAATAGTCGGGTCTCATTCTCCTCTAATGTACTCCCAAACACAATGATACTGTCTAGGTACACTAGACATTCCACCAAGTTCGTATCTCCCACCGCACGTTCCATCAGTCACTGAAAGGTGGCTGGGGTGCCTGAAATCCCCTGTGGCATTCTCATGAATTTGTAGAACTCCAAAGGACAGGCTGTTTTCTCATGGTCCTCTGGGCCATTGGGATCTGGTAGTATCCGCTGTGAAGATCCAATGCCAAAAACCATTATGATCCCATTCAAACAATCCAGGGCATCTTATATACGGGGCATGGTGTATTGATCGGGGATAGTCCACCGGTTCAGGGTTTGATAATCAACACACATCCTTACCGACCCATTCTTCTTATGCACAACCACAATGGGAGAGGCATATGGGCTCCTGGATTCTTGTATCACACCAGCAGCGAGCATTTCCTGCAGGTGTCTCCTCACATCATCTAGGTCTGCTGGGGCGAGACATCAGGATCTCTCTCTCTCGAAATGGCCAGTCATCATGCAGACGTATGTGATGCTCTGCACCCTGGACACACCCCACATCCCATTCTTTTAATGAAAAACACTTGGTCCCTCTGAGCAAGTTTCTTGCTAATTCTAGCCTTCCATTCAACTGACAGTGGGGAGTCACCAAAGTAAAATAAGTCCGGGGTCACTCTTGCCTTCTCGCCAGAGCACTTGTTGCTGGGCAATATGGCAGTGTCGGCGCAGTGTACTGTAGCTAGGGTACACCTCTGTTCACCTGAATCTCCCGATCTGACACATTCTGAATCTGGACCATCACTCATTGTGCATAGGCGTGGGCACAAGCAGGCAAGATGCTGGGTTTGACCAATAATCACTCTGGCAACTTTCCATCTCCTGGTGCATCCAACATTAATATTTTGTTCTTTACGGTTCTCTTTAGGCGGACTTCTCCATGGATTGTGCACTGGGTGTTGGGGGCCAATTCCAAGGAGTTAGGTTCCTTTTTCCACACTATCCCCACTGGCTCATCTGGGCCCACTTCATTGAGTCTCTGTTGCCAGTCATAACCCCTTTTTACTAAGGCTGGAATTTTTAGGGCCCATCCAGTCAGCTGCCCTTGTTTCTCATGGCAGCGTTGTGCTAGTCTCCCAAACATGTGAGCATTTGTTCCAATCAACAGAAGAACCCCATCATACAGTCCAGTGGGGGGACACACTAGCACCAGTGTCTCCACTTGCTCCTCTACGCCAGTGACAGTTGCAGGAAAAGACAACCAAAGGCGGACATATCCTAGATATGGATAAGACTTGTTGCTCAGCCCCCACACATGTAGGCCTTCCAGGGATTTTAAGGGCACATCAGATAAGTGTTTGTCATATCAGTCCTGAAACACAATGGTCACTTGCGACCCACTGTCAAGCACAGCCCAAGTAAGAATACCATTCACAGCCACATTAGTCTCCATTGAAGGGCCCACTATCGTGGACCAGTCTGGAGGGACAACAGCAGGGGCCTGAACAGACAATTTAGCCACAGAGGGGTTTGAGTTAAGATGGCAGAAGCCTTTACTGCGGTCATTTCGTGCACCCCTTGACAACAGACTCGATTTCCAAAGTTCTTCTTGAAGCTGGTTCACCACTTTCTCTAAGTCCTTCTGAGACTGGCATTCTCTCTTCATATGGCCATCCTTGCTGCAATTGTGACAAATGACATGCTCTCGGGGCATCCTTGGAGAAAACATGGCAGGGGATGCTGAAGCAACAACGGGAGATTGTGATCCGACTTCTTCGGGTAGTGTACCATGTCTCAAAAGTTCCTTTAGGGTGGCAGTCACTTCCTTGAGCTCAACCAAGAAGCCACCCTCAGTAAAGGATGCCCGAGGGTGCACCCCCGCCCCCATAACAGTCACATCCTGACAGGGGCCAGGGTCTCTGTCAGCAGGGGACACCTCAGTGAACGCACTCGATTGTACTTTTCTGACTTCCTTCAGCAACTCCTCCCCCCACCATGTAGTCCATGGTGGGACACTCTTAGTGGTCTCCATTTCGGAAGGGCCTTCCGGTGCCAAGATCACTTGGGCTGCACTCACACCATAATTACAATCCCCCTCTTCACTTTCTACCTCCCTAAGTTATTTTATCAAGTCACAGTAGTCAGGTGGGTTACCGCTCCTATCCTGGAGCCTTAACTGAATGATCTGCAGTTTAGAAAGCTTGGCATGTTGCAGTATGTGCCCCAATCTCACATGGTTCAAATCACTAGCAGCTACCCCACCTTTCCGGTAAGCTTTCTGCAGAGCTCTTTCTAGGCGAGTAACACACAGAGACAAACTTTCCCCCTTCCATTGTTTGGTACCTTGGAATTTCCACATCAAAGTCTCCCCTGACTCAATGCTCCCAAAATTGCCTCCAAGTTCAGATAGGTACTTCTGAGCAGATGCATCAGGGTTTGTGGACCTCAAAAATTTAATGGCTTCAAGGGCGGGGCCTGTCAAACTTTCTATGATTCTTTTCCGCTTCTCAGTCTCCACACACTGCCACTTGGGTACCAAGGGGGCAACATAGTCCATCCAGGTCTCCCAGTCATCCTCCCCTTGGGGGTGGGGAGGGTGCCCGTGAAGATTCTCAGCCTTCGGTAGGGGTCGTGACTAATGGCGGGTACAGATATAGGGGCCATCATTGGCACGGGCACAGAAGGTGGGGCAATAACAGGTGTTGGAGGGGGAGGAGGTGTTGGGGAAAGAACACCCCCAGGTGGCAGAAACAGTTTCTTAAAGTCCTTTACGGTTTTCCCTTCCTCCAGCAACAACTTAGCAAACTTCTCCTCAAAAGTCTCAGATAATGGTGGGAGCTCATCCTTTATTATCTTTTGTTATCACTCTCCAGGTGGCTGGGACCCTTTCTGAGGCAATAATCTGTGGCACTTTAGAGCTGTCCACAAGGTCACTACACTCTACCAAGGTTATGAAAGTTTGGGCAATGAGATCAGCCTGTCAACCCACCACCACAGGGTTTTTTAAACATTAAACTTTTGAGAGTGATCCCTCTACAGTGTCCTTACTGGTACCCAGGGAATATCCAGTATAAGCAGAGCATTTTGGGGGTCAATCTCCTGTCCAGTGCACCACCTCACCAACTGGTGTACAGCCATTTCTACTGGGGTAGTCATTAATCTTTAACAATAATTCGTAATTTTTGGCCACTAGAAGTAGGGTTACCACCTTTTAAGAAGCTCAAAGTGGGACATTTCTTACTGAAACATGACTTTTCGCAGGACAGTAGGTAACGTCGACCAAACCTTGACCTGACTAACAGGGAATGGATCACAGATCTCCAGGTAGAAGATCACCTGGGGGCCATTGACCATCACATGGTATGGTTCAGTTTGGCCATTACAATTAAATCATCCCATTCCAAGGCAAAAATATGGGACTTCAGAGGAGCTGACTTTGATAAGATGGCCAACAGAGTTAAGCTAGCCCTGGCAAAAAGATATACAGGTGAGGGGGTATAGGCAAAGTGGGGATGCATTAAGGATGCAATACTTGAAGCAACATCCCATTGTGTTAGAGAAAAAAGGAAGTGCAAAAGAAGAAGGAAACCTCTTTAGTTCTCAAAAACAGTAGCAGAAAAGGTAAGAGACAAAAGGTTGGCCTTCAGGAAATATAAGGGAACGCATCGGGATGAAGATAGGGAGGCATACCAAACTTTCCTAAGGGAAGTAGGGATGGCAGTAAGGCAGGCAAAGGCCCAAACTGAGGAAACACTAGCACAGACAGTAAAAGAAGGTGACAAGACTTTCTATAGATACATTAGTGAAAGGAGAAAGTCCAGAGGGGGTATTGCTAAGCTCAAAGGAGATAAGGGGGCATGTGAGGAGGAAGAGGACAATGTAAAATCTATCTTAAATAGATACTTCTGCTCAGTATTTACTGAAGAGAAGGTAGGGCGGGACCCACAGCTCAGCACCATGGACACGGGGAGGTGAGCACTAGTCCCTTCACAAAAGAAAGGGTCCTACAAGAGCTCGATAAGCTCAGGGTGGACAAGGCAATGGGACCTGATGGCATACATCCCAGGGTACTTAAGGAGCTAAGGGTGGAACTAGCAGAGCCACTATCAGAATTGTTTAGTGAGTCTCCGAACACAGGAGAGGTCCCAGAAGACTGGAGAATGGCTCATGTGATCCCGCTCCACAAGAGTGGTAGCAGGGAGGAGGCAGGGAACTACAGACCAGTCAGTCTTACCTCAGTAGTGGGCAAGATTATAGAGGCACTCCTTAAGGAAAGGATAGTGCAACACCTGGAATCCATAGGAGCACAGGATCCAAGACAGCATGGGTTTACAAAAGGAAGGTCCTGACAAACTAATCTCATAGATTTCTTTGACTGGGTAACCAGAGTGGTGGACCAAGGGGGAGCAGTTGATGTCGCCTACCTTGACTTCAGCAAAGCTTTCGATACTGTTCCACATAGAAGATTGATTAATAAGCTGGGTAGGCTTGGGGTGGGTCAGAAGTTGGTCAACTGGGTGGCAAACTGGTTGACAGGCAGAAAACAGAGAGTGGTAGTAAATGGTATACAATCAGAAGAGATGCAAGTCACAAGAGCAGTACCTCAGGGTCAGTCCTGGGGCCAGTCCTCTTCAATATCTTCATCAGTGACATTGCAGATGGACTGGAGGGTAAGGTTTGTCTGTTTGAAGATGACACCAAGATCTGCAACGGAGTAGATGCAGATGGGGTGGGAAGAATGAGAAAAGATCTGGATAAACTAGCAAAATGGTCGGAATAGTGCCAACTGGGGGTTAATGCAAAAAAGTGCAAGATCATGCACATAGGGAAGAGAATCCCTGAAGCCACCTATAGGCTGGGAGGGGAGTTGCTGGCAGTCACAAGGGAAGAAAGAGACTTGGGCATCATCATCACCAATGACCTTAAATCATCCAAGCAGACCACTAAAGCAGTACGTAAGGATAGGGGGATGTTAGGGTGTATTACTAGGGGTATCACAAGTCAGAAGAGGGAGGTAATAATCCTTCTTTACAAGACACTGGTTAGGCCCCATCTGGAGTACTGTGTGCAGTACTGGAGGCCACACCTTCACAAGGACAGTAACCAAACTGAGACAGTCCAGAGAAGGGCAACCAAAATGGTGCAGGGACTGCATCAGAAAACATATGAGGACAGATTAACAGAGCTCAATATGTATACCCTAGACTCGCCTAGAGCATAGGATGGAGAGAGGTGATATGATCGAAACATTCAAACACCTTAAGGGCATTAACAAGGTGAGAGAGTCCAACATGTTTCAATATAAGAAAAATAGCAGGACAAGAGGACACAGCATGAGATTAGAGGGAGGCCGATTAAGGGGTAATGTGAGGAAGTTATTTTTCACAGAAAGAGTGGTGGATGCATGGAACGGCCTACCTCAGGAAGTGGTGGATATGAATACAGTGCAGGGCTTCAAACAGGCATGGGATAGGCATAAGGGAGCAATACAGATGAGTATGAATAGATAGGCCATTGACAGTGCAAAGGCAGATGGTACATTTCTAAGGTAGAAAAAGAAATGGGCAGACTGGAAGGGCCTTGCGGTCCTCATCTGCCGTCAACTTCTATGTTTCTATGTTTCTAATGCAACAGATTTGTTTCCTCTATATAATCAGAATTAAGGCCAAGTATAGTAATTTCTTAGTTCCTTCTGTTATTTCTTATCATTTTAAGGTATTTTAGTTATGGTATTATAATTTTCTGCAACATTTAGTGGAATGTTAGAAAATATTTTTTCTATTACAGAATCAGGACATGCTGTATTTTTTATGTTTTTTTGCAGGACACAGCTTCCCAAATCAAGACTGTCCTGCAAAAAATCAGGACAGGTGGTAACCCTAACTAGAAGGCACAAAATCCCAGCAGTGAGCCTCCAAGATGTAACCCCTAGGTGACGCTATCCCACGGGCTACTAACCCTGCCTGCTTGGTTAGTAGCAGGTTAAGGGGCCTAGGTTCTGCAATGGGTGCCTCCAGCCTGAAGTCAGGGTTGGTAGTGGTCAAACTAACCTGGGCACAGCCCTCTGAGAAACTGTAACCCCCCTCTTTCCCTTCTAGTGGCCCGAGCAATATACGATAATCACTTTAACAGTACTTCTTGTACACCATACAAGTACCCACACTGTTTGCACTTACCACTAGGGCTGGTTTCTCTGGCTCGACCCTGGGGACCCCCTGTAAAACAAGATTACGCACAGCAAATAGCAACAGTACAGTACTCTTGGTACAAACTGGAACCACAGGCAGGTTAAATGCAGAAAAAGTCATCTGATTTATTCAGGGGACTTGAACAAGGAAGGGGGGTAATCAGGTTGATTGGCTTAAAGGCTATATTAATCAAACAGTTATGCATGTGCTGTAAGACCCCACACAGTCACACCTCTGGGTACCCAGGTAGGGTGATGATGGGCTAGCCAGGAACATTGCAGCTGGTTGGGGCCCCGTGATGGAAGAAAGCAACATGCACAACACACACTATTTGTAATCCAGAGCTGGAGGGCTCCATTCATGATTGAAAAAGCAACCAGACAATCAGATGACAACACTTTAGATTTAGCTGTTGTTTCAGGGAGCTATCCTGATGGTTACTCATGATACCCAATACTGGACACAGACAGTGCAAAATCGAGACTGTAGGTTGTTGAGCTGGGGTGTCCGGAGAAGCAGGCCCACACAAATCACCGAGGCATCGCTCCTGTTCAAGTGTTGAGCAGGGGGCTGATCCCAGGCAGGTCTCTCGTCGATGGCTTTCTCTGTGCAGCGGGTAGTTGGGCTGGACCAGTGTGGCAAGGCCCAGGCCCAATGGAGATGATTTTTGATTCAGTCCGTGGGGCTGGATCCAGCAAGCAGAATACAGTTCAGACCACAGTGGGGAACCAAATCATGACCCACTATAAGCACACAACACATTCACATGTAAGGAGATTTCACTGTACCAGGTAAAGGGCTCTCTGGTCGCAATTACAGAGTTTCTGCACAATCCGGGAGTTCAGAGGTGGCTAGAGGTCCAGACAGGCCGATCGCATTCAGCAAATCTTAGGTCTTCTTCAGGTAGGAGCCTGGTCACAATTCAGTAGCTTACTTTGCTCTCCAAGTTTGGATTCAGTCCAAGGAAGGCACAAGTTTCCTCTCAGGGACAGCAGGCAGGCATGCAGGCCAAAAGTCAGGCCTTTCCACAGTTCTCCCACACAAATCCACTATCGATTTCTGTTCGAACTACCTTGAGCTGTTACTTCTTCACTTCCCAACTTAGATCTAACTGAAATTGCAAGCAGTTTGGGACTTCCCCAAAATCCAAACGGTTCAGTTGGCTGATCTCTCTGTCAATCACAACAAGAGCTCCCCCTCCAGGTTATTTTAGGTGTCAAAAGGCAAAAACTACAATTCCTACAAGTTTTGACCCCACCAAGCCCCTGTAGGCATGCTCCATTTTAGAGTCCCAAATGTACTGATTGGCCCATTTCAGCAGTCCAGGACCAAGATGATGGAAACAAATAGAACTGTCCATGCTGCAAAGAAGGCAGGTTAGAACAAACTGCAATATTATTAGTACTCTAACAAATGATCAGCAAACAAGCACATCTTCTAACAGAGCTCCCTTTTAGATTAATTATGACTGCAATCCAGGCAGCTCTTAAAGAGACGGTACACAGAGGCTATATAGGCACTCTATGGCAATCACATTTAACCTGCAAAAACGCAGGACACCAGCCTGGCAGTGAGCATTCAGACTTTTTGGGAACCCCCATTTGTAGGGTGGTTACATGTGCAACTCAAGTTTTGTTCTCCCCACCCACTTGCCTGCCTCCTGAACAGCAGAAAACTGAGATGTCCTACCACTATAGTAGATTCTCAGTCTGGCATGGACAAGGAGGGTGTGCACCACCCCTAGGCTATGGAGGCTAGCAATGAATCTGTCAAACTCCTTTTGTTGTACTAGAGTAGCGAAGGATAGATCAGGAGATGGATGGATCACTTGCTAATAAAAGTATAGTTGCTACAGCTTTTGAGCAGCCTTAAGGAAGCAATCCTGGACCTCAGTTCTAAATGTGACAATCAGATTGGTTCTTGGAGTGTCTTTCTGGGTGTCCTTGGTCCTCAGCATAATAAGGTATGTCTTCTGAAAAGTATGTTCTGCCTCTTTTAGGGGGAAGGCTGCATTGCTGCAGGGAGCCAGAATGGCAGGGAGTCCATCAAATTATCCCCTCCACTGCCTTCTAGCATACCTGCCATCTGGATGTTCAGCACCTGACTGCATTTTCTAATACTTCCAGATGATACCGAAGATGGGCATTTTACTGCACAAGTTTCCTGGTCGCAGCAAAGGCCTAGGTTTGCGTGATTATCTGCACAAGTCCCAGCTGAGTGGGCAACCCTAATTTCAATGTCCCGTTTCCCCATTCTGTCAAAATCACCTCCATCTTAGCACTGATGGATTTAATGGTTAGCAGGACTGACGGCTAAGGGTGGGGGTGTGGGTGAGGTCTTTTATTTAGGGAGGTATTTTGGTCACATGCTTTATGGCCTAGCTAGAGGTAGAAGGCTGCAGTTTAGAACTCTCAGTAACTGTACCTTTGGGCAACCCCATGATCTCTCCATGGATCTGCAGAAGCATGGAGGTATTCTCTGCAGGATTCTAGTGCAAAATCCACAGATGAATTTATCATGTATAAAGATCAGGACAGAGCAGAGATGACCATGGACAACCCATTTGTCTGTCAAAAATAGACAACTGGGAAGAGAAGACAGGTGAGGATTTATTTTCTCAAGTGGACTTCCTTGTAGACTCTGCTTTAGACTGGTCCCTTGTGGAAGCTGTTTCAGCCAACATTTTCAGAGATATTCTCAACCTTTTAAACAGGAAACACTCTTCGGGGTAGACAGAGAGGCTGGAGCTGATAGGGACCATCTTGTAGTGTGTCTCTTTTTCTGCATCTTAGGGGAAAAACACTTTACGCATATCACAGTTAAGCTAATTGTGAGCTATGCCCAATAACTTGTAGCACTCAAGGGTTAATGCCTATCTGCCTTAGGCAAACAGTGACCACGCCTGTGGCACTTTTGAAAACCTGTGGGCCAGGTATTTTGTTTAGGCCTTTGTTTCTGTTCCGACTCAAACATGAGCTCAGAAAAGGGTACCATAGTAAAGTTTCTTACTTCAGTCATTGAGAGCCAATAATAGTATGTCGAGCTCAGTAATTGTCAGCCAACCAGATGAATTCCTTCGCCCGCAGTCTGTGTGAACTGAAATTGACTTATCAGTATTGTTAGCAAGGAAGAAGCACTGTGTTGTCGATCACAGTCATTGTAAGCCAACTAGAAGTTAGCACTTATCCATGGTCATTGTGAGTGGAGAAAAAACAGCATAAAGTACTTCAAAAATATCCGTGTTAAAATACAGATCAGAAGACACAGAAGAAAACAAGCATTTGTCAATGCCGAGAGTTCACTGTTGGTATTGCTGTTGTGCATGCCTCCCATATTTTTCTGTGTATATTCCTCTGCCTTGCATTTTAAGAGTGGGCGTTACGGTTGGAAACCCTAACGCCAGGCGTTGTTGGAGTTTAGTAGCTCAAATTTTCAACATGGGCTTTTTTGGGATCCCACCTCATGAACAGTGGCAGTATCATTTTGTAACTCAATCCCAAAAAGTGATTTCACACAGCGAGTGTGCCACTCGGCGCCACAGGTGCGAAAACACATTTCGGGCAGGATGTGAAAAATGATAGTTGTACTGTTCAAGAGAAGGTGTGAGGAAATGGCAATGTTGAAAATCTGGAGTTAAAATATGAAAAAGTGGTGGAGTTGCCGGCCTGGTGGCACTGAGGGCTGATATGCTGGATGCCTTATCTCACGCTATGCCGGTGATGAATGAGCATGGGCTGCTGGGGGTCGGCAGGGGAGGAGAAGGATCGAGCATCCGATGTACTGCTTTCCTTCTCCGGGGAGGGGAGGGGCCACCAGCAGTTGGTGTCGACTGGCCCCTAGTGGCAGTTGGGGGACAGCACACTGAAGCTCTGAAAGGGGAGGAGAGGAGACAGATGCTTGGAAGAGCGCGTGCGGACGCGTATACGCGCTCTCCTTAGGCGCCACTGCACGTCTCCTCTCCTAGGGGGTGAATAAGCGGAAAGATTCCTGGGCGTGGCACGATGACAGCTGATCCCTGCAAGCCCCAATCCCATGAATAGCGGTAACCTCTGCACCAGATCCATTCTGGTGGGTTGAGGGATCCCTGCAGCCCCGCCATGGGGGGCAAACCGTGGAGGACAGTGGAAGGAAAGCCGTGAGTGGGGGACAGGGCTGGGGGATCAGGCTTGAAGGTGTGCCACCCAGGAAGAGAAAGAAATTAACTGTAAAAAAAAAAAAAAAAAAGTGGCAAAGTTACGAGTGTGTGTAGAAACTGCGCAATGCACGCACGTAATGCAGACATGTTTTGGAATGTTTTCACCAAATTTTCAACATGGCCTTTTTGGGACCTCCCCTCATGAGCAGTGGTACTGGAATTTTGTTAATCTGTCCTGAATGTTGATTTTGCAGAGCGACCACGCCATTCTGCACCACGGGTGCAAAAACACATTTTGGGAAGGATACAAAAAATAATGTCTGTACTGTTCATAAGGGGGGTGTGAAAAAATGGCAATGTTGGAAATTTGAAGTGAAAATCTTAAAAAACTGAGGACGTTACGAATGTGTGCAGAAACTGCAATGGACGCTCATAACGCAGTGTCATTTTTTGAGTTTTTTAATAAATTTGCAACATAGGCTTTTGGAACCTCACCTATGAACAGTGGCACCGGGTTATTTGTTAATTGAGTCCCAAAAAGGTGATTTCGCACAGCAACTGCAAAATCACCTTTCGGGACCAAAAAACAAAATGACAGTGACTGTGTTCAAGAGGTGGGGTCCCAAGAATCCCATGTTGAAAATTTTGGACCAAAACTTCCAAAAATGGTTGCGATATCAACCTAAATTGGAAACCCCCCATTCAGTGCCATTATAGGACTTACTGTCATTTCTTCACTTTGTGATCGGTTTTTGAAGAGTGCAGATGTGTTCCCAGTCCACTGAAGATCGCTGCTCCTGACCTTTGGAGGTAAGTATGGGTGAGGGGTGTGGGAGGTGGTGTGCATAGAGGGAGGGTGTGGGGTGGGGGAGGGGCCAGTGGCAGCGTCACGGGACCTTTTTTCAGCTTTAAAAAAAAAAGTTGTGGGTCTGTTTTCTTTTTTACAGGTAAACTATCTATTTCAGTACACTGGGGTGGGCTCCCAGTGTGCCAGAGTACTGGGGGGGATCAAGGGGGGATCTGTGTCAACCCAGGGGTTGGGCATCCCGACATCGGAGGATATGGGGGAGGTGTGCATCCGACACCAGGAGTGGGCATCCCAGTGTCGGGAACACCACAGCAGGTTTTGGCACACTGGGGTGTGCTCCCAGTGTGCCATGTTAAAGGATGGGGGGATACAGGCTGACACAGGCACTAAGCACCCCAATGTCGGCAGAAGGGTGGTAGTCCGCCAACGCGATCGGGACAGAATATAGAGTGTGCATTTGGGCACTGAATACTCCCAGCCCGTATGGAGCTTAGTCTGTGACCTACTCCGCACTGGTGGGAAAAACTTTACAGCCAGAGACAGCGGGACATGGAGAAGGCAGGCAAGGAAAGCACCTCCTCTCACCTTTCAGGCAGGGACTGGTGGGGTGGCGAGGTGGAGACGTCATGACACAAACAGCTGTTTGCTCTGTGGTGACCTGCAGATGAAAGGAAAAAGCCGCCTCCTGATTGGTGCAGCTTTTTCTTTTCAAGTGAAGACCACTGCAGGCAAAACAGCATCAGGACCAGCTTGGCTGAGGATTGGTGCAATACTGTCGTGCCCCTTGCAGAGCACTCTGCATTGCACAGACAGTGTCACCCCCCCCCAAAGCCTACTATCCCAAGGAGTTTGCTGCGCATGCGTGAACTCAAAAATTACTCACCGTTGTAATGTTGCTTCTTCCAAGGAATCCTTCACTATGCTTCGTAACTGCAGTCATTCACCTGGGATGAGCTGCCCCAGAGTCAAGAATGTTAATGCTAACTGGAGAATCTTAGAATGAAATTCAGAACTGCTGTGTGGTCATACTCACCGCTGCATTCTAACGGCAAATTTATTTCTAAAGCTAGAGTGAGCAGTGATTACTAAATTAGCTAAAAGGCTACCAAAAAAATATACATATACCAAAAGTTCCCAAAGCTTTTTTTTTGTATTATATCTTTACTCCCCTGTCGCACTGCCACGTTAGCCACTCATTTGGGCATGCCAAGGACTCTTTCTGACCCATCCTGTCCCCAGAGCCTTCACTCTCAGATGGCAGCCACCCCAGGGTAACCCACCGCAACCCTTCGCTGGGTGGGTCCCTCTCCTCCGAGGGGGAAGGCACCAGCCTGGGCAGGGCAGATCAGCACAACGTCTTGGCCCTGAGGTGCTGCTGAGGCGGATGGCTTCAGGGGCATTGATGGCCTTGGACAGCTGGGCAGCCGTCATCCGGCATAACGTGGAGCGTTTTCTACTTTTCTGGTATTCTTCCCTCCTGCGCCATCGTGCAGTGCTCCTGGTCTCCACCAGAGGCTGCTGCTAACCGACGTCAGCCCATAACCCACCCCAAGAGAGGACAGCAGTCCTACGGGCGCTGATCTCCTCTCCTGCCAGCCCCCGGCGTCCTGAGTCCATTCCCGAACCCGGGGGGCCAGTGTGGGTCGAGGTAAGGTGCCAGTGCCTCAGCCTTCTATGCCACCGGGCCGGCCTCATAAAGCATTTTAACACAGAAACATAGAAACAGAATTTGACAGTAGATAATGACCACCTGGCCCACCCAATCTGCCCATTCTTCCCTACCTACACTTACCACAGACCATATATGCAGACCATACACTAGCAACAGCTCTTACCCCCCCTTCCTTCCCACTATGATTCTCTTGTGCTTATCCCATGCATTCTTGAACCCCACCACTGTTTCCACACCCCCCACCACCACCTCCGCTGGAAGGCTGTTCCAAAAATCCACCACTCCTTCTGTGAAAAAGTACTTTCTTACAGCTCTCCTGAATCTACCCCCCCTCCAGCTTCACAGCATGGCTCCTCATTCTTGAGCACCTTTTCTTCTGAAAAATACTTCCCTCCTGTACAGTATTTACCCTCATGAGGTATATAAAGGTCTCTATCATATCCCTTCCCCCATCTCTGTTCCAGGGTGTACATATAGAGGCCCTTTAGTCTCTCCTCATAGGGCTTTTAATGCAGACCATGTACCATTTTAGCTGCCCTCCTCTGGACCTCATCCACTCTATCTATGTCCCTCTGGTCATGTGGTCTCCAGAACTGGACACAGTACTCTAGGTGGGGTCTTACCAGTGATTTATACAAAGGCGACACCACCTACATCTTTCTACTGGTGATACCCTTCCCTATGTAACCCGGGACATGGAAGAATAAATCCTTAAAACGGTAATGAAAAAAGTTTGAGATCAGACCACTGAGTATCAACTGTAAGGTACTATAAAGGTTCTAGAAGACAGCAGTGCCAGAGCTGGCATCCCTTCTAGACTGGACTGTATATCTAGACAGTAGTGCTTTGATAAAGTGCTTACTGTTTTCCAGGCAGCTGCTTTAAGGGAAGTCCCCTCAACCTGTTTTCTGTATACCTGTGTAGTTTTTAGGTATGAAACAATGATTCACTCTCTTGCATCATCCTAATTTAAATATATGTGAGGTTGCTTTACTCGGTTTCCCCTGGTATGAAAACCTGTTTGTCTCCATTCCAAAGGTCATGACCCTCTCATGCAAGGCATCATGGGAGTTAATGATACATACATGCACAAGCCAGCAGAAGTTATAGTCTCATCCTAATTTAAATATATGTGAGGTTGCTTCACTCTCTTTTTCCTGGTATGAAAACCTGTTTGTCTCCATTCCAAAGGTCATGACCCCCCTCATGCAAGGCATCATGGGAGTTAATGATACATACATGCACAAGCCAGCAGAAGTTATAGTCTCATGCAGTTCTGTTACATGTTTTGTTATGTCCCTGGATTCTCTAACAGCATTTTTTTCTAACTCAGATGTACTTTAAACTACAGAAAACAGTAGGGCACTTACTGTGCCTTATAAAGTTTCATGGCCAGCATAAAAGACAAGAACACAGGGACTGCAGAGGGCAGCAACAGCACTGATCTATACAGTTTAACTACTGCAGGCTTTAGCACCAAAACATCATACAATTTTAGAATGCCTTACATGAGCCCAGCCGTTACCTCTGCAATGGAGTCAGGCAGGTTTTCACACCAGACCTTCATTTACATTTAGATCCTGATGACATTAGGAGGGTGCAATAAAGGCAATTATTTAGCATGCCTACAAACTACACAGGTAAACAGAATACGAGGCTGAGGGGGCCCTCCCTTTTACAGATGTCCTGTAGGGAGGTACCCTGAAAGCTGACACAGAGGCTGACATGCCCCTTGTGGTGTGGACCCTTAGGCCTTCAGGTACAATTTGCCAGCTCTGGCATAACAGAACTGAATGCAGGAAACTATCCAATCAGCAAGGTTCTCTTGGATGCTGGTTTACCCTGCTCTACTTCACTGTAAGTGACAGTTTTGATTACTGGTGGACCCGACATCCTTTGTGTGGTACAAGTAGTACCTCAGAGCTCTCTTAACATCCAGACTGTAGAGCTTTTGCTCCTCTGTGGTGTATTTTGCTGTAAAGAACACTGGAAGTGTGGCTAACTGATTCAGATGAAATTCAGACACCACTTTGGGGAGACATTTTCTGTTACTTTTCAAGGACAACCTTTTCACCGTGGAATATGATATAATTAGGATCTGTACAGAGAGCCTGAATCTTGCTTACTCGTCTGGCAGATGTGAGTGCCACCAGGAAAACAGTTTTCCAGGTAATGTACTTCAGGGCAGCAGCTGCCACAGGCTCGAAAGGAGCCTCCATCAGCTGAGCAATACACAGGTTCAGGTCCAAAGAGGGGCAGGATCCCTTACTGGAGGGTACTGGTGAGCAAGGTCTTTGAAGAACCTGAAAATTCTCTAGATGAGACCCAAATCGCAGGAAAACCCCACTGTGAACATAGCCAGTTTCTGCAGCTTGCAAGGCTGAGACTGGAGCCCACACAGGTGCGCTGAATAAATGCTGCATTTCCTTAGAAATCTGAAAAGAAATATAAAAAATAGACTTACAATCTGCTGTCTTCAGCCCTGCCACGTGATGACAGAGCTCTGCTGCTGAGTATCTGCCGTTTGGAAGGCAGGAAGTAAACTGGTTGGAACAAGAAGTGGAGGGGTGGATATCCAGGCTGCAGAGTTCTGATTCCTGCCTGCATGTGTGCATCAGGAGATAAAGCCCACCTGTATGGAAGCCCGCAGACCAGCTTAGGAGAGAGAAAATCTTTTTCAGCTTGAGGCATAGGGTCTCCTAGTTGCTGATTTCCTGGACATTTTAAGTACTCCCAAAACCTTCTCAGAGAGATTTAGTTCACAGAACTCCAGATCTTCAAGCACCATGTTCTGAGGCACAGAGTTCTCGGATCTGAGAATGTTGTCCTACCCTGAGACAAGGTCAGCACACTGTACCTCAGGGGAAGGCTGATGGGATTCTTGATGGACAGGAATAGGAGAAGGGAGTACCAAATCTGCTTGGCTCAATCTGAAGTTATGAGGATCATTGTTGCTGACCCCCCCCCCCCCTTCTCAGTCTGCACAGCACTCTCAACGAAAGTGGGTATGGTGGGAAAGCACAGAGAAATCTCCTTGCCCATTCGGGGACTTGGGCATCCTTTGGGACTGTACCAACCAAGAGGGGTCTGCAACAAAACAGTGGGAGCTGGCTGTTTCCCAGGATGCATGTACTGACATGGAACTTGTTCTGAACTATTTATGTACATTGTTCGAATGAAGTTTTATGTGAGTCGCGCCTGAAAATGGTACTATGTTCCAGTGTGCCTACTTGTTAAACAAACAAACATATTTCTGGGGTACCCTACTTTCTGAACACTATAGCCAGTACCTGCTTGTTCAGTGTCCATTTGTGGTGACCTTGGCTGATTCTGCTTAGGGAATCTGCCAGGACGTTGTCCTCCCCTGGCAGCTGTACTACCAATAGCTGAACATCCAGGGAATATACTAGGTTCCAGATCTTTACTGATTCTGTGCACAGATTTGAAGATCTTGTTCCTCTCTGCTTGTTTATATAATACATGGTAGTGGTGTTGTCTGTCCTGATTTGGACAGTCTGACCCCTGATGTGGGAGAAAAAAGCCTTCATTGTCAAGTACACTGCCCTGACCAACGAGGTTTATCTGCTCCTGAGACTCCTGTGCACTCTACATACTGCTTACAGTTAGGTCCTCCACGTGGACACCCCAGCCCAGGAGGGAGGCATCTGTAGTGAGTACGAGTGGGGGTTATTGCTGGAGGAAAGAAACTCCCTCTCTGAGGTTGTCTTCTTCTTTCCACCACTCCAGCTCCCTTAGCAGGCACTTTGTGACAGGCACTAGCTTTGACACAGGATCCCACCCCTTGGACCAACGGCTCCCCAGGTGGTACTGGATATCTCTCATATGGAACCTGGCACCTAGTACTACTGCAGCGGATAAGGCCTTGTGCCCCAACAACTGTAAGAAATCTCCCACAGGTCTCGGCTGACTTGCCTTGAAGGAGGTTTGCTACCTTTTCCTGAGGAAGAAATGCCTTCCCTTAGTGGGTATCTAACGGCAGCTATTAAAGTCCAGGAGCTGAAATGGTTCTGTTTGAGACCTTTGGGCGTTTATCAGGAAACCCAGGTCCTCCAGGATGTGCTGTGTGGGAAGAAGGGAGGCCTTGGCCTCCTGGTGCGACTTTCCTGAAATTAGTCAGTCGTCCAGGTAGCGAAAAACCACCACTCCCTGCCACTATGGCTAGGCACTTTGTGAAAACTCTGGGTGCTGAGGATAGGCCAAAGGTAGGGGTTCAAACTGGTAGGCAGAGTTCCCTGCTCTGAATCTGAGGTACTTTCTGAGGCTGGGCCTGACTGGTATGCGAAAGTAGGTGTCTTTCAGATCAGTGACCCTAGCCAAACTCCTTGTTGCAGTGATGGAATCACTGATCCCAGTGTTACCATCTTGAATGTTTCTTTCTTCAAGTGTTTGTTCAGGTATCTCAAATCTAAACTGGGACGCCACTCCCCATTTTTCTTGTGCATTAGGAAATATCTTGAGTAAAGCTCCTTCCTCCACTGTGAAGAGGTAACTTTCTCTACTGCATTTGCTTGTAGCAGCTTTTTCACCTCTAACTCCAGCAGGAGTTTCTCTGCTGGAGTATAAAGGGTGAAGGTTTTGTGACCCTACAGTTTCAGAAATAGTTTGAACTACGAGGTCAGGCCCTCAATATTTCCAGGATGCACTTGTCTCTGGTGATTCGTTCCCATTCCTTGAAATAAATGAAAAGCCTTCCACCCACTGGCAATGGATGGGCTACTGTGCAGACTTGCCAGGGGTTTTGATTTGCCTGGGCTTTGGGAGCCGGCAATGCATCCCCACACCTGGGACCCCTTCTGCCTCTACCTCTGAAGAAACCCCTCTGAGGGCAAAGTCATCATAAGCAATGTATGCATGGGGGGAGTAACCCCTGCCTGTACCTCCCATTCCATAAGGCCTGTTGGAAGTGGAGGCCTTTTCCTTCTCAGTATTGCTCTTGTAGGTGGTCTTGTATTAATACACCTTTTTCATGCAAGCCTCTATCTTGTCATCAAAGAATTTCCCCTCACAAGGGAAGCCAACTGCTTTTGTTTGAGTGTCTTGAGAGAGGTTTATGGTTCTAAGCCAAGCAAACCTTTAGGACACTGCATGTGCCATGACCCTGGATGCAGTGTTACTGGCATTCACTGCCATGTGGAACTGGCACTTGGTGGCATCTATGGCTATCTTTGCCATGTCAGACAAATCCTGTGCCAGGTCACAAGTAACGTTCTCACTCATTCCCAGAATGGATCTCCAGAGGGCTTTTTGATATTGAGCTGTGTAGGCTAGGTATGCTGCCTGCCCTAAAAGCAGGGAAGTTGAGGTAGACTTTTTTCCCCATATTATCCAGTTTCCTGGAATCTTTTTAGGAGGTTGGAAGGAAAGGGCACTTTAGCCTTATCACAGGGGGTAGTCTGGACCACCCCTTCATGATCAGCCTGGGAGTGCAGGTACTTAGTGCCCTGTTTGACCACCTGATACTTTTTCTCTATTTCCTTGTCTACACCAGCAGCTGAAGTGGATGCTGACAACACTTTGTAAGTGGCCTTTTTGAGGGATTTGTTGATGGGCAACAGCAACCGTTTTGTGGGAGTTAAAGTAAATGTTGAAGGTTCCCCAAATGCCTTTTACACATAGTATTCCATTGACAGACATGCTTCAGATGTTGAAGCTGCAATTTGTTTTATAAAAAAAAAAATCTGTCATAGTCATTTTTATGTTTTATCAGCACTTTGTCCCCCAGAATGATGTCATACCAGGGCACTGTCAATGTTCTACATAGAGCAACAAGGAATTCTGGGCAATTTATAGCATTGACTTAAATGTGCCTTACTCAGAAGTACTGTCCTGTATGGCAGTTGGCAGTGGTGAGCACTAATATGTAAATATCCATAGCAAGGCATTGTGGGTAAAATAAGAACCTGTTTTCCAATTTCCTTACTGTGAGATGCTATCCCATATTTCTGTAGTGGAGTCAACAATATAAGCTTTTGTATGTATGAGGGTAAGGGTCATGGGTAGGGAGGATGGGAGAGTGGGGAGAGGGGCAGGGACAGTAGCTCAAGCTGTGGACCCTGCAACACGAGCAGACCTGATAGACCAAATGGCCTTCTTCTGCTGGCTTCTTTGTATGTGCGTATGTTTATTTTCAGAACAATGCGTTGCGCATACCATATCTAGCCACAAGACTTCTATACCGAATGTAGTCTCCTAGTTCTGCAGTGAGCATAGAAATATAAACCAGGAGGGGAACTGAACTCTTGTTCAAGAGAACCATCAGGCTCTATAGGTTCTCCTTCCTCCTCCTCCTCCTCCTCACAGTAAACTTCAGCCTCCTCTTCTACAAGCACTAGAATTGGCACTGGAGCCGGGGGTGGGGTGGGGGCATACTCATGAAACGCCCTTTAGCCTGGAGGAACTGCCATGTCTTAGTCATGTCCTCTATCGAGACCATTATTTTTGTTCACTGGCATCTCCTTTCCTTCTTCAGGAGGAGGGACAGCAACATGTTTTTCTTTTTGGTTTTTTCATTGCAGGCTCTGGTTCCAGGGTCTGCTCAGAGGGTCCTATTTTTTCTGGTTTCAGGCTTCCACCGTTCAGACACCCTGACTTCTGAACCAACGGCTTTATCCTTCTGCTTACTTTGTAGGGCAGAACCTCCTCTTTTGAGCCTTTAGGTGACATGGAGGCAGACTGAGAAGTCATAATCCCTTCTAATTTTCAGCCCTTTTCTTTTGCATTTTAGGGTAAAACTTAATACAGATTTCGCAACTGACAAAATCATGATCTGTACCCAGGCACCTCAAATACAACTCATTGCAGTCTGCCTTAGCCAACAGCTGGAAACAATTTTTTGTAACCTTTAGACTGCTGACACAATTAGAACGTATAGGAATTTTGAACTGATGTATCAGTCCGCAGCACAGCAAGAGTTAAACTTGTTATTTACTACATTTTAGCACAATACAATAAAAGGAAATCATCATTTGTCAGGCATCACATACAAACATAAGGAGCCATCCTATGAAACACATTTTATGAACTTAAACAAAGCAGTTACAGATATGGAGGAAAGTCCAGACCAAAAGTCCTTATTTCAAAGTCCCAAAGATGTAAAGGATAGCTGCACCTTGCATGGCTATGGGGATCCAGCTAAAAAGAAGTACAAAAATCCAAACATAAATAGACCTCAACCTCTAGGCTGCTGTGACCCCATCCTAAGAATGTTAATTCCAAACATTTTTAGTGCCTATCAATAGGTTCCCCATCTCCAATGCTCAATCTCTAATTAATAGAGGTACAATTGGAATTGTTTCAACATCTCCAGATCCAGTCTAATGATTAAATTGCATAATTAAGATGTCAAGCAAAAATATGCCAAATTACAGATTCAAAACAGGGCACAAGAAATACTGTATTTCAACTGGTACTACATAAGTAATATGGTACCCTTAACTGTCCAGGAACTTACAGAGTACAAATAAAGTCCAAAAACCAGAATTCAGGTAGTGGATTCATTTCCTTCAGCGTCTTCTTCAGTGCTTAAGTCCTCCACTGGTTTATTCGATGCTTCAAACTCCCGTTGCATGAGGTCTGCCCTCCTGCCTGCCTCCACAGGATCCATGAATTGAAAAGTGTGGCCTGCGTAGAAGATTCATAAGCGGGACGGCATCAGCGACGAATGTACAATTCCCAAGGTACACAACCAGGCAGGGACGCCATCAAATTTTTTGCATCTCGCCTGCGTCACATACGATAAGTCTGGGAATAGATGAACAGTTCAGCCAGTACGGTTCAACCTTTCCGCCGACTGGGCCGCTTGTAGCATACGATCTCTGATCGCGACCCCACTGCTGACTAATGAGATGGTTCTTAGCTGTTCTCCTTGGGCATCTACGTGTGAGGAGAGATCCGATATGCCTGGACAAATGCTGAGGCCAGATCCTGCTCCAATTGTAAGGCCTGAGGAAGCCATCCTTTCAAGAAGGCCAGTAGGTTTGGAGCATCTTGATCTTCAGCAAGGCCCACAATTCGAACATTTGCCACTAGCTATGCATTTTCCAACACCTCTAAGCGATACTGCAGGTGAGCATTCTCTTTTACTATTTGGGTCATTGCTGTTAGGGCTTGTGTGGCTCGAGACTCCACAGCAGAAGTAGCTTGAGAAACCACCTCAATTGTTACATCCTGCTCCCCGATTCTTTAAAGAATAGTTTTAACTTTGGTGTCAATGGCCTGCATTGACACCTGCAGGGCTTTCCATGGGGGCTCCAGTGTAGGTTGGGTGGGAATAGGCACCATGGGCTGAAGCTCCAAGGAGGTCTGATTTTTAGAAGTCTCGGAGTGTCCTTTATTTGTTCATCCTATCATGAAGTTAGGTATAGTTCGATTCTGCGGGACCCGAAGAGTACAATCCCACTCAATTCTGAGCCAAAAAACAAACTTTTAATGGAGAAAAGTTAGAAAATTAAGCTATTGGTCCGGAGAGCTACAAAAGGCACGTCTGTACCATAGACGTCCTCAACAGCATCCCCCTCTGGAAACAAATGTTACAGTTTTTAAAACATGTAGGTCCTGTCCTATTTTCAGGCTTGCCAGTCTTATCAAACACTGACAACCCTATAGGAGCAGTTCTGGTTCCCAAATAGATGGGAAAAATTAAAAATCAGCCGGCCCAGTGGCGCTGAGGGTTGAGGCCCTGGACGCCACACCTCGTACCATGCCAGCAACCCGGGGTCGGGAGCTCAGGTCGCCGGGGGAGAGAGGATCGAGCTTCTGGAGGACTGCTCTCCTCTCCCGGGGAGGGTGGGTTGTGGCATCCCTGCTATCAGCCACTCCCAGTGGAGACTGGGTGTGCTACAGCAGAGGCCACCATGGAAAGGGTGGGGGCAATGGTGCACGTCCGCAGGGAGTGGTGTGGGAGTACGCACCTGCACTGGACATCATTGCACGTCTGTGTCCCCGGGGAAGAAACAAGCAGGAAAAAAAACACCGCCTGGGAGGTAGACATTGGCTGCCTCCATGTCCGACGCTGGGCCCTGCCCTCCCGCGAACTTCACCTCAGCCTAGGGGCCTGATTAATAAGGTAAGAGCCAAGGAGCTGTAGGTGGCTACGCCCCAGGTTCATGATTGGTGGGCACTGACATGGTGTGTCGAGGATCGAGGAGCAGGTCCACTGGTAGGAAGGTCTCCAGCGGATGGTATATGGCAGTCCAGCTGAAGGGCCCCAGGTAGCGCGACTCGAGGGAAATAGAGTATATAAAAAAAATAAATTAAAAAAAAATTGATGGAAAAAATTCTTATAAAGGGAATTTTAGCTATAAAATATAGAAAATGCAGTTTGGTTCTTTTCAGTAAAGAACTGTACCAATATGGAGCACAGAAAAAAGAAAATAAAGCCCACTGGCATCTCGGTTCTACAAAAAGGGAACCAGAAAAAGTTTACAAAAACACCACAAAGCAGTGTCTTATAAAGATTGTTTAAAAATTAATTTAGTAAAGTTAAGCGGTTCCCTGAATGTGAGAACAGTGCCACAACAGGCCTTTCTCCGGTTCCTGGGAACTTATGTGGAACTGGAAAAAAGTTACCAAAAACACAAATTTTACACAAATAAAGCCCTAACTAACGCAGAGCTATCGAAGAAATAACTGAACTGTTAAGACTTATAAAAACCAACAAAATAATACCTGTAATTGGTCAAAGTGAAGAGAAGACTTCAGGGTGACTGCTTTTTCTCAGGCAGAGAAATAATCTGCAGCTGAGATGCAGGGTAATGTGACCACACAGCAGAGCTGAGTTTTGATTTTCATTCTAGGATTCTCTAATTAGCATAAAATTCTAGGCTCCTGGCAAATTCATTCCAGTGAACGATTGCAGTTTCTAAGCATAAATGAGGGATTCCTGGGGTTTAAAAAATAGGCTACTCATCTGTAACTGTAGTTCTAGGAGTGGTATACGGTTCACATCCACACACTTGCAGTTCTTCCTTAAGAGCGGATTCACTGGAACATCTTTAGACAAAGCTCCTTCCGCCACCCCGGTGGTATATCCCTCGGCTCCACCCAGTCACGTCAGATCGTGCATGCTGAAATCAGGGACTTGTGTGCCACTTGACAGGGGAGACCTGGTGGGTGGTGTAGATATGGTCCATATCACTCCTAGAACTATGGTTACAGGTCAGTAATCTATTTTTCTAGGGGCATGGATATTGGTCACATATCCACACAATGGCAGACTTCCAGTAGTTCTCCAGCAGGAGGGGGCAAGGCGCACATCCCTAACTGGCAAACAGAGATTGGAGAACCAAGGCCCCAAAAGCAGCATCCCAGTGAGACTCAAGGTCAGTGCTGTAATGGAAGATGAAGGTGTGTGCTGACTTTCAGGTTGCACCCCTGCAGATTTCCTGAATAGGAATGTCCCAGAAAGCAGCCAAGGATGTCTATCTCTGGTGGAATGAGCTCAGAGCCCTATGGGAGGCTCCCTACTAGCTAACCTATAATACAGGTAGATGCAGGAAGTGATCCACCTCCCAATCATTTGCTTAGCTGCCGGTGTGCCAGGTGAGGCTTTAGCATAGGTAACAAAGAGCTAGCCAGCCTCACCCCGAACTCCAGCCATACACTTCACATAGTAGGAGAGTATCCACCACAGGTCCAGAGAAAGCAGCCGGTGTTCAGCCTCTGAAGATGGGCTGGTAAAGTAAACTGGGAGGTTCATCACCTGGTTAAGTTGGAACTCCAAGACAACCTTTGGAAGGAACTTCAGGCGGGGGCAAAGGACTACCTTGTCCCTGTGGAAGACCAAAGAAGGAGACTCCATTAAGAGTGCCTGGAGCTCACTAATCCTCCTGGCAGATGCTATAGCCACCAAAAAGTCCATCTTCCATGACAGGTGTGACATTTCACACCTGTGCATAGGCTCAAAAGTCTAGCCCAAGAGTATGCACCAGCAGGTACAAGTGGTTAAGGCCCTTAAAGAAGTGGCCGACCATCTTCTCTTATACCACTGGCGACATACCAGCCCACACCCAGTATGCAGAGATGGCTGCCAGGTGCAACCTAGGGGTCAAACAATGTTCCAGCTGGGACAAATAAAAGAGGTATTCCAAGATGCTAGCCACAGGGCAGGCCAGGGGATCAAGCTCCTGGCCCTAAAACCAAATAGAGAACCGCTTCCATTTAAAGGCATGACACTGGCGAGTCAGTTCTTTACGAGAAGCCTCCACAGCATGGAAAACATTCTCTGAAAGATCCAGAGCCTGATACTCTAGCCACTCTGGAAACAGGCTGTGATATGCAGGGATTCAAAGCCTAGGTGTAGGACCTTCCCCTGTTGTCTGGTCAGCAGATCCAGGCGAAGAGGCAACTACTATGGAGGCCTACTGCTGAGGCTGAGGAGATCCAGGTACCAGAACTGGCGAAGCCAGTCTGGAGCTATGAGGATCATCTGTGCCTTGTCCCTACGCACCTTGATCACCACCTTATGGATCAGGGGAAATAGAGGAAAGGCACACAGAAGGCCTGGGGTGGAGGGACTCGTGAAGGCATCACTCACCAGTGTCCCAGACTGTGGAGGGTGGGCACAGAACAGCCTCAGTTTAGTGTTCTCCCAGGAGGCAAACAGGTTCATCAAAGGGGTGTCCCGCAGGAAGAACAGGTGGTTCACCACCTCCTGATGCAGGAACCACTCATTCAACGTCTCGCCCACCGAGCTCAGGGGGATTTTCAGGAGATTGTCTGCTTCTTCAACATGAACTGCCAGGAGATCTGCACCCAGATTGCCCACGAGGGTCCAGGTGCTGAGAGCCTCCCGACACAATGGAAGGGAGTGCGGCCTATTAAGGCAGAACACGGTTATGGTGTTGCCTGTCTGGACTTGCATGGCCCAACCCCTGACTAGAGGAGCAAATTCCACCACAGCTAGCCACACTGCATAAAGCTCCAGCAGGTTGATGTGGTGAAAGGACTCCCTGGGTGATTATAATAAGCTGCGGATCCTGTGGTCTCCTAGGTGTGCTCCCCATCCCACCAGAGACGAGTCTATCGTGAAGGTGATGGCTGGTTCTAGGCAGACAAATGGGACTCCTTCCTCCAGATGTTCTGTGATCAGCCATTGGATGGCATCCCACAGCGACTGGCTCACTGTGACTGCCTGGTCCAGATGCTCTTGGTGTTGGGACCACTGATGGCCCAACTCCACTGTTGGTGCTGCACTGGCCAGCAAGCCCACTGGATCACGCTGGTACAAGATGCCATGTACTCCAGCAGTCTCAGTAAGTCCCAGGCAGGGTGCAAGGGCCCAACTTGAAATAATCAGGCAAAAGAGATAAGATCCAATGCCCAGTCTGCTGAGAGGTGGGCCTTGGTCCGCAGGTAGTCTAGCTTTGCCTCAATGATGTGAATCACCTGCAAAGGGATCAGTTTGGACTTGGCCGGGTTAACCAAGAGATCAAAGTCTCTGCAGGTCTGGAGGGCCAGGTTCCTGGACTGTTCCACTGCCTCTTTGAATGGCCCAGCAATAATCCAGTCATCCAGGAAGGGATAAACCCAGATGCCCTGGCAGTGCAGGATGGCTGTCACCACTGCAATGCACTTAGTGAAGACCCTGCGTACCAAAGAGAATCTGAATGGCATGACATGGAACTGATACACACCCCTTCTGTACAGAACTGGAGGTGCCGCCAGTGGAATGGATGGACTGGGATGTGGAAGAATGTGTTCTGGATGTCCAGGGAGCAGAACCACATGCCGTGCTCCAGAGGTGGTGTAATCTGGTTCAGTGTCACCATCCTTACCTTGTGCTTCCTTGAAAACTGGTTCAGATTGTGAAGATCCAGTACGGGGTGCCAGTCCCCCACCTGTTTTGGAACCAAAAAGTGCCTGGACAAGTACACCTGACTTGCCAGGGCATCTGAGACACAGGCTATTGCTCCTTTTGTGAGGAGTTGAGCAACATCCTCCCAGATGGTGGACAGTGTGTCCTGTGACACCGAGGACTCCCTTGAAGTGTGGGATTGACAGGATGGAAGGGTCTTGAAATAGAGAGACAACCCTTCCACTGACCACCTCGAGAACCCACTTGTCAGTAGTAATGATGGACCAGTGAGGCTAGAAGTGGCAAAGCTGACCCTCCCCCACCAGAAGCTGACTCAGAGACTGGGCAGGTGGGAAGTGAACATCCCTCAACCCATCACTGGGCAGCTTCGGGAAGGGGCACCGGTCGCCGAGGCCAGAGGGGTACCACTTCCCCTACCCCTGCCATTTTTGGGCCCCTGACTGGGGAACTTGGTCTTGGGGTGCCAGGCTTGGAATTGCCCTGGCTGGGGCTGTTGCTGCTAAGACTACTGTGGCTGAAAGGGCCGAAATTGAAAGGCCCTCTTCTTTTGTTTTTGGCCTTTCTGATCCTTCTGGGACAAAGCCACACAATCCAGGGTGGCATCAGACTTCTCGATCCTCATGAGATGCCTATCCACCCCCGTCCCAGACCAAAGGAGCCAGTGGCCAAGAAGGGGACATCAGTCAACTTGTGCCGTGCGCCCACTGTGAAGGTGGAGATCCTCAGCCAGGCCCCACAATGCATCATAATAGCTGCTGCCATGACACAGTCACATGAGCCGCCAGTGTCCAAGGCTGTCTGGAGCTGGTGTTTAGCCAGTGCTGGACTCTGGTATTTGATGACCTTTACCGGGAGCTGTTGGTCGGCAGGCAGGTAAGGGAGGACATTACTGAGCACTCCCAACACAGACTGATTGAAGTGGGTCATCATCAAGACATGGCTTGCCTGAAAGAGACCAAGGGAGTTATCCGCATAGACTTTCTTAGCTGTGTTGTCAAGCTTCTTTGACTTCTTATCGGGGGGGGTTGTCGATATCCCAAGTACTGTTGGTTTTCCAGGAAATGGAATCCAAGACCAGACTCCTGGCCAAGGGGTTGTCAGAAAATCTGAGCAAGGAGCCAGTAGGGACTGCATACTTGCAGACCATACGAGCTGAGGATGCCAGGCAGGATGCTGGATGCTGCCAAAGCTCTAGAGACAGTTCCAGAATAGCCTCAGTCATGGAAGGGCAATCTCTGGGGATTCGTCCTTATCCAGGATGTCAGTAAGGGGGTACTTAACCCTCTGCAGTCAAAAAAGTCATGGCGCTCACTTCCATTCAACTAAGAGAGTCCACACAGACTGAATAAACATCCCTTAATTTATCAGTAGTAAGACATGTAAGAAACAGAACAGCAATTTAACCCTCTTCTGAATTGGCTCCAAAGAAACATTCATGGACTCCAACATAAGTTGGAGGACAGCTACAAAAGACACCAGCTGGGGTCAGTGGTAATTTCCTCGACTGACACCCAGTCAAACGTATGCGTCCTTGAACAAGGCATGGAGGGTCCATCGCAGTCATCCGAGGATTCTTCAAAGACAGCCTGCGGCTGCTTACCACCATGGACCACCCTTGAATCATCAGAGTGGGTAATTTCCACTGCAAATTAGCCTGGCAGACTGGTGCCCAGACAGGAGTCCTTTGTAAGACCCCCCCATGGGCTGCTGTGGAGGCAGTTCCACCAACAATGGTAGAGAGATGTGTGTTGGGGACAAATGTCTTAGGTGGACTGGTATGGGCTTAACTGGCACCGGCCAGTCAACCACAGGAGTCGGGAAAGAGTCCTACTCAGCCCTGTCAAGGTCCACTGCTGCCAGAGGAGCTTCTCATAGCATTGACAGATCTGCCCATGGAGCTTCCCCTGATCTGAAGATGGAATAGGATGAAGAGAATCAAAAGCGACACCTCCCGGCTGAGAAGGAACGAGAAGTCGAGGAGTCCCCTCACCCTCAACCTGTACCTCAACTGTTGATCTGGGGCCCGATGTTGAGGAGGCAGAACCAAAAGTATGGTGTAATACACTGGTACCTGATTTGACTGCACAACCTCTGGTGGAGGCCGATCCCGAGAAAGGATGGCCAGGGATATGAAACACTCCACATCATCTTGGGAGAGGACCAGGATGACCTGGGTTTTAGAAGATTGACTCTTGGCTGACCTCTTCTGTCAACAGGTTGGGGGTTTGAGAAAAATTTCGACCACTTGATTGACCAGCGTCAAAGTCGGCAAGCCCAAAGGGGGTTCTGTGGAACTAGTGACTCGTTCCCTGGCCAAAGGAGGCTCAGCCAAAGTCAAGTGATCAACAACTGTCGAGCCATCAGGGGAGTTGAGGAAGTGGGAGGAGTATGATCTCTCTCGGTCCCATGACCGATGGCAGTGTTTCCTACTCTTGTGCTTCTTATCATGGTGGGCAGGGCCCTCCCCAAAGGTCTTGAGCACCCGACACATATCACAGAAATTACCCATGAAGGATGATCTAATGCTGGCCCCAGTCAAGGCCAATGAGGTGCTCGCCATTGCCACAGCCACTGCCTCTTCCATTGCTGCTAGCTGTGCCGCGGACACTACCATAGCAAAAGCAGCCTTGCGACCACCCTTGGCCTGCAGTTTTGGATCTCAATTGGATGGCCAGCCGAGGAGAAGGTAAGCCTTCCTGTCTTTGAGCAAGGGCAAAAGCACTGTTTGGCAGAAGCCACAACCAGCAAAGTCGTATGTCATTCCTAGGCAGTAAAGGCATGACACGTGGGTCCATCTGCAACATCTTCGGCTGGCACATGATGCACTGTTTGAAGGCAGGCACAGGCTTTGCTTCCTTGTGTTCCATGTTGACAATCGGAGGTCAAACGCGGGACTGGGGAATATATAAAATGGTTTTTAAAAAAAAGGGAAGCTGCAAAGGAGGAGACTGAATTCATCTAGCAAAAAGGAAGATCTGATGTCATGGGGCAGAGCCAAGGGATATACCACCCAGGTGGTGGGAAGAGCTATGCTTAAAGGCAGTCTGGTAAATCAGCTCTTGAGAAATAACTGCCATTTTGTGGATACTTAAACCATATCCATGCCCCTAGAAAATGTACATAAACTAAAAAATCTTTAAAACTTCAGACTTAGCCGGCAAATAAGCTGGGAGCACTATCAAAGGGCAACTGCTCTCTTCAGTGGAAACTAAAGATCTACTGTTGGAATGCTGAGATGCTTGAGACCAGCATAAAGGGAGAAAGACAGAGAGCATCTCTGAAAAAGATTTTGTTCCCAGACACCGTAATGCTCATTGAGATGATGCCCATTTTTTTTCCCCATCCTGTATTTCTCCGCCTGACCTTTCCTCGGCAACACCCATCAGACAGCCCATCTCCCCAGCCCCGTCACCCGGCTCCTCTGGGGCTTACCTTATCTCTGGTGTCCTCTGCCACAGGACTTGGAGTGGGTGCCTGGCCACCAGTGCGGCATCTACGAGGGGTGGTCTTCACATCCCTGAAGCTCCAGTGCAAGGACATATGTGTGCATGGAGGTGCGCACGTCAGCTTGGCCTGAATGGCCCTGCTTCCGCCACCTGGCCTAGCCCCCTCCATCACCCGCACTATCATCATGCCTCCACATGGTGGCAATAGAAGACTGGGAGGGCTCACCACCCTGATCCAGGAGAGGAGAGCTGCCAGATGGCCACTAGATCCTCGTCCCTCTCTACCCCCACAGCTGACACCCAGCAACCTGTGCTCATCACCGAACACAGGTCACTGGTGTGGTAGAAGGTAAGGTACCAGCATCTCAGCCTCCATGCCACTGGACATGTTTTAATGGACTTTTCTCATTCATGCAGTAGAAAGTACCATTTTGTGCCTTTTTTTGTTGTTGTTGTTGTTTATATAGACCACCTGAAAACAGTGCCCCAGCCTACAAGAGGTAATAACATCTTGAGTTTTGTGGTGGAAGCTCAATGCAGAATGTTTTAGAATAACAGACCCCCACATACATATATGTTTTATGTTGCCTTTTTTTATTATCCAATGTCTGAAAATTAATCAACTATTTCTGGGAAAAAAGTACAGCAAGCTTTTTCTGTATATATTATTATGTCTCATTTAGTGCAACACAATGTTAAGATAAAATGCAATGTCTGTACAGCAAGTTACCAGTTTTTATGGCTATAGTCCACCTTCACCACTACCTTAACAACTCCTGACACCAAACACAGAAACTTTCTTTTATATAATAATTTACCTTTATATGTAAACAGAACATTAATTAAGTGCCAGGGGTCGAAATTAAGTTTTGCAACACAAGCCAGCAGGGCTAGTGGCTCAGAAAATCCACAAGCTCCATCGATATTTCCACTAGCCCAGCTAGTGCACTTTTCGAAGTGTTACTTTCTCTACTACAAGCCAGCAGGGCTGGTTAAAAGAAAATCTAACTTAAGTGCTACACAAAATTCTGGTTTAGATATTAACATTTTGGTATTTCTCATGGCTTACATGTTGGGCTTTTATAAGAAATCACATACGTTCTTATAAGCTGTGCTACTGTCCTCACTTGCATACTTTCACTGAAGTCTCTGTGTAGCAATCAGACATGACCTCACACTTATTTCCCATGTCTGGCTGTTGTTCAGTGTGGTTTAGAAAAATATGTTTTGGAAATGGTGGGAAGATTTATATTTCAGACTTTTCTTTAGTTTACAATTTTTCTTACCTGGCATCCAGACCCAGACTAGTGGTTTTCTTAGCCTGCTCCTGCCCTTGGTGTGCTCACTTATCCACAGTCCACCACATCCCTTACCTACAGACCCACAACCAGCAGCTGTTTGCTCCAGAAGTTACTACTTCTTGTGGGGCCCAAGCCGGGCAGTGGGAACTTAACCAAACAACATGCATAACAGGATGCTTGCTAACATCTCCAACAAGAAACACGTGCCAGAAAATATGTGGTATAAAACCCCCCAATAAGCTTGGCTACAATCAAACAGAAGTCCAGGAGAAAAGGTCCAGGTAGAGAAAAAAAAAAGAGTTTACACTCTCACCCCAAAGGTTTTTAAACTAGAAGTGCAATATTCAACAGTTCCTACAGTTACGTGCATGCTATAAAATGGAGGACTCTGGAAAGAAGTACAGGCTAAGTGATACAGATCACAATCACCCACACCAAGTATAGCCCCATGTCCCATACTACAAATCGGCATAATTGGGAAAGGAAGCACATGCAAGCGATTATTTCAATACAAAACACAGTGGACTGTGCCATAAATACAGGTTACTCACCTGTAACAGGAGTTCTAGGAATGGTATATGTTGTTCATCCACACTATCTGGCAGGTTCCTTGCTGCTTTAAATCTTGCCAGAAGGTCTTCAAGCCAGCTCCTCCCAACCACCCGGGTGGTGAAACTCGGCTCCACCCCATGACGCCCAGATCTAGGCCTGAAGCCAGGTTGTGCGTCAAGTCGGGAGGTGTCGGGAGGTCGCAGGATGAACAACATACACCATTCCTAGAACTCCTGTTACAGGTGAGTAACCTGTATTGCTAGGTACATGGATATGTTTTTCATCCACACTGTCTGGCAGACTCCTAGCAGTTCTCCGGGAGGAGGGAGGCAAGGCGCACACCCCCTACTTAGGGAATAAAGACTGGAGAACCGATGCCCCAAAACCAGCATGCCGGCATGACTCAAGGTCGATGTGGTAGTGGGTGATGAAGGTATGTGCTGACTTCCAGGTAGCAGCCCTGCAGATTTCCTGGATAGGGACATCCCTGGAAGCAGCCACCGATGCAGCGGTATGGCGGGTAGAATGAGTTCTTATCCCTCTGGGAGGCTCCATGCCCGCCAACCTATAGCAGAGATCTATGCAGGAGGTGAGCCACCTGACTATCGTCCACTTGGCTGCAGGTCTGCCAGGTGCGGCTTCAGCGTAGGTGACAAACAGCTGGCGAACCTCTCCCCGAACTTCAGCCGTCCGCTCCTTATAATAAGCGAAGCTCTTCCTAGGGTCCAAAGTATGGAGCCTATATTCGCCTCCGAGGTGTGATTGGGTAGAACACTGGCAGAGTCAACACCTGGTTAAGGTGAAACTCGGCACACCACCTTCGAAGGAATTTTGGTGGGGCGCAGGACAACCTTGTCCCTGTGGAAGACCAGATAAGGAGACTCGATGGAAAACGCCTGGAGCTCTCCCATCCTTCTGGCTGACGTTATAGCCACCAAGAAGGCAGTCTTCCACGACAGGTGAGAGATGTCACACCTGTGCATCGGTTCGAATGGCCTGCCCATGAGCTTAGCCAATACCAGCAGTAGATCCCATGGAGGTGGAGGTTCTCACACCAGAGGGGATATGCGATCAAGGCCTTTGAAAAAGCGCCCGACCATCTTCTCAAGCGCCACCGACTGCTTCCTGGCCCGCACTCGGTAAGCAGAGGTGGCTGCCAGGTGCACCTTAAAGGTCGTCGACCGAAGCCCTTGCTGAGAAAGGGACCACAGGTAGTCCACAATGCTTGCCAAGGAGGAAGGGTCCAGGCCCTTTCCCTGACACCAAATGGAAAATCTCTTCCATTTGAAGGCGTAGCATTTTCTGGTCGACTCTTAGGGACGCCTCAACGACGCTGAGGACCCTATCGGAAAGACCCAAGGCCTGGAACCTAGCCGCCAGGAACCAGGCTGTCAGGTGCAGGGATTGAAGGTCCGGATGGAATACCTTCCCCTGATTGACTGAGATCAGGTCCGGGCGGGCTGGAAGCTGCCTCGGGAGCCTGGAGCTGAGACTGTGGAGATCTGGATACCAGAACTGACAGGGCCAGTCTGGGGCTACCAGAATCACCTGCGCCTTGTCCCTCCTTGCCTTGAGAAGCACCTTGTGGATCAAGGGAAATGGGGGAAAGGCGCAGTAGAGGCCTGGGGTCCACGACCTCGAGAAGGCATCCCCCTGCAGCGAGCCCTGCTGAGGGGGCCGGGCATGAAACAGTCTCAGCTTTGCATTCTCCCTGGAGGCAAACAGGTCCACCTGAGGCATGCCCCAGTGGGAGAAGAGATCTTGTACTACCTCCGGCAGGTGAGACTACTCGTGAGACACAGCCCCTATCCGGCTTAGGGCATCGGCCAGGGTGTTGGAGGCTCCTGCCACGTGAATGGCAAGGAGATCCGCCTCCAGGCTGCGCACAAGTGACCAAATGCGGAGAGCTTCCCTGCACAGAGGCATGGATTGCGTCCTGCCCTGGTAGTTTAGACAGTACATGGTTGTGGTATTGTCCGTCTGGACCTGAACCACTTGACCCCGTAGAAATGGAGTGAAGGCGGTGAGGGCTAGACGAACCGCTCGAAGCTCCAGCAGGTTGATGTGGCATCGAGACTGCCGAGGGGACCAGAGGCCTTGCGTTCTGTGCTCCCCCAGATGGGCATCCCAACCCATCAGAGAGGCATCGGTCGATAGAGAGACCGTCGGCTCGGGTCGGACAAATGGGATGCCCTCCTGCAGATGTGCCGGAACGGTCCACCACTGGAGAGCGTTCCACACCCCCTGGGTCACTGTCACTAGCTGATCCAACGGATTAAAGCACTGTGACCACTGGCTGGCCAGTCCCCATTGAAGGGGACACATGTACCAGCGGGACCAACGGACCACGCTGGTGCAGGCCGCCATGAGGCCCAGGAGATGCAGGAAGTCCCGGCCAAGGCGTGATTGCCCAACCAGAAATGATTGGGCAAAGGAGGAAAGAACCTCGGCCCTGTCCGCCGGGAGCCTTGCTCTGGCTTGAAGAGAGTCGAGCTCTGCCCCGATGAAATGTATCACCTGCTTTGGCACGAGTTCTGACTTGGCCTCGTTGATGAGGAGGCCAGTCTGAGAGCAAACCTGGAGGGCCAGATCTCTGGACCGCTCCACCTCCGCTCTGGAGGGCTGACATCAGCCAGTCATCCAGGTAGGGGCACCCGACCCTTTGCGCCACAGGAATGCTGTCACCACTGCCATGCATTTGGTGAAGACCCTGGGAGCTAGGAAGAGGCCGGGCATGGTCTGAATCAAGAGGGATCCCTCCGCCTGAAGTGGAGGAATCTCTGATGAGACGGACAGATTGGGACGTGAAAGAACACGTCCTGGAGGTCCAGGGAACAGAACCACACGCCTCGTTCCAAGGATAGTATTATCTGAGCCAGAGTGACCATCCTGAAGGTCCGAGACCTTAGGAACTTGTTCAGGTCATGCAGCTCGAGAATGGGGCACCAGCCCCCATCCGTTTTGGGACCAGGAAATACCTGGACACAAACCCCGGGTCTGGAGGAGGATCCGCCACCTTCCTGATCACCTCTTTTTCGAGGAGCAGGGCAATATCGGCTCAGCGGGCTGACAGCGAGGCTGTGGACCCCGTAGCCCCCCAAGGGGCGACGGCTCGAAAGGGTGGGGTCTGCTCGAACTCCAGAGGCAGGCCCTTTCCTACCACCTCCAACACCCAGCGGTCCGTGGTGATAGCGGACCAGGTGGAAAGGAAGTGGCGGAGCCATCCCCCCATGGGGGGAACCCAGGGGGGAGTGATGAGGCTGGGGGCGACACCCCTCAACCCATCACTGGGCAGGCTTGGAGGAGGACAGGCCAAGGGACCTTCTGGGCCTTTACTTCCCTGTTTCCTGTTGGAGGAAGCCACAGGCTTGGGTTTGGGATGCCAAGCTCAAGCCTGCTGGCCCTGATGCTGGTGCTGTTGGGCCAGACGTGCCGCAGGTGCAGAAGGACGAAAGGGCTTGTGCTGCTGCTGATGGTGGCCTTTGTCCTTCTGGGCAGAGGTGACCGAGTCCAGAGTGGCATTGGACTTTTCGATCCGCTGGAGGTGACCTTCCACTCCAGGGCCGAAGAGGTCGGTCCCCGAGAAGGGGACATCCGCCAACTTGTGCTGGGTATCTACCGTAAAGGTGGATATGCTCAGCCATGCCCTGCGGTGCATGGCCACTGCGGCCGCCACTGATCTGGCACAGGAATACCCTATGTCCAGAGCTGTCTGGAGCTGCTGCTTCACCACTGCCCTACCCTGGTCCTGGACCTGCCGGACCGTGGTCTGGAGGTCGGCCGGGAGATGAGGGATCACCTCATCCAGGGAGCCCATGAGGGCGTGGGAGAAGTGTGTCATCAGCACGGCCGAGCTGGCCTGGCGGAGGCCAAGGGAGGATGCAGCGTACACCTTGCGCCCGGCATAGTCCAGCTTTTTGAACTCCTTGTCAGGGGGCCTGTCCACATCCCTGGCATTCCTGGGACGCCGGAAAATGCTGCCGGTGACCAACCCTTCGGCAGAGGGATGCTCCGAAAACCCGGGCAGAGAGCCGGTAGGGACCGCATACTTCCTGGCCATCCTGGCCGAAGGCACAGGACAGGAAGCAGGCCGCTGTCAAAGCTCCAAGGCTGGGCCGACAATGGCCTCAGCCACAGGAAAGGCCTCTGTGGGTGAATCCCCTCGCTCCAGTATCTCCGCTAGGATACTTGGCCCATTTGGACACGGGCTCGAGCTGCATTCCGTGGCCCCGGATGAGCCGAAGCAGACCTACAAAGGACGATGGGCTCAGTGACTGGCCTCGGAGGACTCCAGGTCAACCTGCCTGGAGAATAGGGAGGAGTCATTGCCGGACTCAAGAGTCCGCAAGAGCTGCTTAGGCCTGAGCCACCCTCCACCTGCCGAGGACAGTCAGGGGTGAGGGTGACTGACAACCTGTGGGGCAGGCCTTGAGCCGACTGAGAATCCTTGGTCAGTGCCCCCAATTTCGGTTGTGGAGGAGGAGGTTCCACCACAATCGGTGGGGCAGCAAGCTCAGGCCGAACAACCGGCCCAGACATGGGCATCTCGACTGCAGTGAGAGGTTGCTTCGGTCGATCGGGTGACAGCCACTTGATGGTCAGGGAAGGCGTCGGAGTCGACTTAGCCCCAGACAAGAGTAACTGCTGCCACATCAGCTCCTCGTAGCGTCGATGCAATTTGCTCTGAAGCCTCTCCTCATCCGAGGAGGAGTGGCGTCGCCGCTTACCTCGGTGCCGAGACCGAGACCGCTGATGTCGGCGAGATCGGCTGGACCGAGAAGAGGTCCGAGACTGAGAACCCCAGTGTGTCCAAGGGCGGGCCTGGGAGGGAGCAGGGGACACCCGCTCCTCCCTCGGCTCGGACGTCTTAACCGAGGACAGCTGCACCAATGGCGCAGGTAAATCCTCGGTTTCCACTGGGGGGACCGGCGAAGACGGGTTATCGGCCTCACCAGTCGACAAACCGTCCGACGGGTCAAGAAATATCTCGACCGCGTCGATGGCTGTCTCGGCCGGCTGACCTGACGGGGATGCCGTGAAGCCAGCAGCCTTAGCCGCAACCTCGACCGAAGTCGATGGTCGACTGTCCGGGGAAGGGGACCTCTCCCGCTCCCACGAACGCCGACGATGGGACTTACCCTCGGGATCCTTCTTCCTGGACTGAGAGGAATGTCCCAATGGCCCCTCTCCCTTCGTGGAAAGGGAATGGCAAAGCTCCTTGAACGAAGCAGAATATGAGGTACCCAAGGCGAGTGTGATAAATGCCGCAACCGAGGAGGAGGAAGATGCGGCCTGGGCTGCCTCTTCCTCGAGGGCAATCATCTGCTCGAGCTGTTCAGCTGAGCCAGCCGCCGCGGTAACCGCCCAATGGACCTCTTTCGACTTGACCAGCGGGTAGCGCTTCTCGGGGCGCCAGAGCTTCAACCGGGCAGCGTGGTCCTCCAAGACGTTGGCCGAGAACGAACAGCAAAATTCGCAGGCCTGCGGATCGTGTTCTAGGCCAAGGCAGTAGATGTACGTGGAGTGCGGATCCGTCCTGGACATCTTCTGCCCGCACGGGCACCGCCGAAAACCGGGAGTCGATTTGTCCATCGCAGCCATGAGGGAAAAGGAAGACCGAAGTCTTGAAAATTTTAAAACGAGTTTCGGACGAACCGAAGAATTAGAATCCAGTCTAACACGCAGAGCATTAAGGAGGGAACCTGAGCTTCCAGCGGTAAGGAAGATCTGGCGTTATGGGGCAGAGCTAAGAGTTTTACCACCTGCTTGAAGACCTTCCGGCAAGATTTAAAGTGGCAAGGAACCTTCCAGACAATGTGGATGAACAACATATCCATGTCCCTAGAAGCACAATTCCTCAGGAAACAGTAAAAATAAGGTTAACTGTACCATACTAGAAGGTACCACATCAGAATACCATAACTAATTAAGACTAGAATGCACAGATGCAGCCAACGTGTACTCACCAGTATCTATTTTAGGCATTTCAGACTCTCATTAAAATAAAGACACTGCACAAGCAGAACCTAGATAGATCACATAGTATAAATCTAGAAATACAAAAATAAGCATGCTGAAATCATACAGGCACCACTGCTAGAAGGCACAATGGGGGAAATAAGGTTCAGATAAGAGAGGACTCGGTCAGCAGCAGCATCTCTTCTCACTTTCTTTGAAGGGTAGTCTGCTTACCATCACTCAGTGCTGCTCAGACCCCTTCCCCCACCAAGTCCGTCGGCTGATCACAGTTTAGGAGGACAGTGACAGCACGCTACAGGGCTGGCGAGAGGAACCACTTGCTGAACTGCTGGTAAACTGACCCCGTGCTGTTGCCCCTTATCATGGATTGGTAGTGAGCACTGCTTTACAGCTGCGGTCATTGGGTTGGCCCAGCCAGGTAGGGGAGATCGTAAATGACTCTGCTGGGTGGTAGGAAGGGGCTTTCTCACTATATAATTGTACTGGAGGACCAGGAAGTGTGTGTGTGTGTGTGTAGAGGGGATTAGAGGGAGGTGATGATTTGGGGGGCCATGGAGCTACCCTGGACACCTGGGAGGGACTAGAGATTTTTCTTTACTATTTTCTGGATGAATAACAAAACTGAACATGGGGCCCTGAATGTCAAATGGCATCAGCTGTTTTCTACAGAATGTTGTGGCTCAGAGCTAAACATGCAAGGCAGAAGCAGCAGTTACAACACAATATGCTGATTCACCTTAACACTGGATGCTGTAGAGTAGTCTATTGGTTCGATCGACTTGGGAACCAGAAGATCACAAGTTCAAACCTGACTGAGTCAAATACTCACTGTGCGACATTGGGCAAGTCACTTAACTTCCCAGTGCTCTCTCCAACCAGTTGCTGAAAGGGATGGAAATAGGACCTCACTGGAAACAAGATGTTGCATCTTAACTGGGGTAAAAAAATTTCAGTGTGAGATTTTTAACACTACAGTCCATTACTGTAGCACAGCGAAAGTCCTCAGAGGCATAAATGGAAATTTTTATTATAGTCCACTTCGCGGGAGGAAAGAGATCATGAATTAGGCCAAAGAGATAGCCAGTCGATCCCTTCCACTTTCTGGTATGCTAGCTCCACCCCCGCACTCAGGCAGTTTGTGCTGGCAGTATGGCCTAGAAGTTAGACTAAATGAGCTGCTGCGAATGAGCATAGTACATCCAGCAGATCTGGGTTTGATTCCCACAGCCTCCACATTTATACTGTGTGACTCCATGCAAATCACTTAACCACCCCAGTTCTCCCAGGTCATCCCTGAAAACATGCACTTGTGCTTAGTGGGCCTTACCTGGTTACCAACAAAGTGGGGGAAAAAAAACAAGTGTTTTTTATGTTGGTGCCACCCATTTTGGTCAAAAAGCAAATGGCTACCATCCAATGATTGGAGGGGGACAGTCAGCATTAAGAGCCTCCCAATTTGACCTTTGTGTACAAAAAAGTTTTTTTTTTCTTACTGTTAACTGCAGTATAGCAGATTGTATCAGACTGATTTTGCCAACTTCCAAGCTGACAGTTCATGTAACCAAAAATCCCAGAATCCCCTGCAGCTGATATGAGAGGAAGGCTGCAGCAGTTGGAGATTCAATAAGTCTGTAGTGCATGTTAAAGTTTTTATAAGCTGTGATCTTTTTGTTTGCTGGTCCCGCAATCCTCCCTGCACTGAGAATAGTAAAAGAGGACTGTGCTTAGCCCTGAGAGAACACTGGAACTGGGAAACATCTGAGCTTATAAAATCTCCAACATGCACTGAAGGCTATTGAATCTCCTAGTGGTGCAGCCCAGCTCTGATGTCAGCTGCAGGGCATTCTGGGATTTCTGGTTACTGCAAATGTCAGCCTGGAAGTCAGCAGAATCAGCCTGATACAATCTACTATGCTGCAGTTTAACAGTAAGAAAAAAAAGGTCTCGGCACACAAAGTTCAAACTGGGACCAGGCCAACACTTGAATGTGGGGCTCTCAGTGCTGATTGTTTCCCTGCAATCAGTGGAAGGTAGCCTTTTGCTTTTGGACCAGAATGGTTGGCACCAATGTCCTAAAAATCAACAAACAGAATAACAGATGGAGGACTGTGTATTACGAGGCTATAACACCATCAAGAGGTTCTGGGGCATGTGGACCTTGAGAGCAAAGCTCGAGAGGTTCCAACATGTGCCCAGAACCTCAAGATGTCTTTATGCCAAGTAATCGCAGTCCACTATTCGTTATTTTTTTGTCATATATGGATCCGAGATAGGGTTTTACTCACCATATGTAGTATAGTTAGAAACCCATGTAAAACTCTGCTTTGCAGTGCAGTTGCTAGGTAATTGCTAGGGATACTTTAATGTCCTGATGCTTCTGATGTCCCAAATGTGTATTTGTATTGGTGGGCTGGTTGTGCTGTGAATAATTTTCAGAGAGAAGTGTCGGTGCCTCTTAGTGAGTGGGCAGGAATGCAGCCTCTTGCTGCAGTTTGACAGGTGTGCTGCATCAACAGCTTTGTTTTCTACAGGTAACATAAAATAAAGATTTGAATCTGAATTTTTGCTGCGGTGCCATAGTTTCATTGGTGGCTGTGGTGGTGAAGCCAGCATGAGTGCAGTGGGGGGCTTGACAGAAGGCTTGCATTGAAAATAGCTTTTTGTGTTTTTACCCTCCTGCACCCTTATGAACTGACACCTGTCCTCACTGACAGTTTCATTGCTTGTTTTGTGCCATTTCTGTTATATAGTCAGGCCTGAGTTGGCTTTTACTGTACACGGAAGTTATAGTAAGTCGCCTCAAGCTGAGCACAAGGAATTTAGCGGTTCTTACTTCCTGTACTTGTCTCAGAATGCTACCGTTCAGAGTCTACATTACGAGCTCTGAATGACAGCATTATGAGACTTGCACAATGGTATTACAGGAACCTGAGTAAGTGTACGTGTAACCCCCCCTGCAAATGGGGGTTCCCAAAAGACTTCCAGGAGCTTGCTTGAATGCTCCAAGCCTGAATGGTGTTTGGCGTTTAAGCCATTTATCAGTGAGTGTTTTTAGAACCTCTGGTACTGTCTCTTTAAGAGCTGTCTGCTTGCAGACATAATTAGTTTGTATGGGGGACTGTGTGTTTCTTTGATTGAGTACCACTCGAGCTGCTGCCAATTCACTCCATTTTTGCAGTCACTAGGAGTGCAAAGGGAACCTATCTGAAAGATGTAACTGTTTGCCAGAAATCATTTAGAGTAATAACAAAATTACAGTTTGTCTAACCTGCTTTCTTTGCAGTCAGAACTGTGTCTGCCTAGTTCCCCATTCTGGTTTTGAACTGCTGAACTGGACCAATCAGTGTGGGGTAAGCTAGCTCTAAAATGGTGCCTTGGGCGAATCAGAACTTGGACTCATAATCTGAGCCAGCCAAAGAGGATTGTATGGGCAGTGACTCTGGGAGATGTAGTTTAGACTTGGCGCCTTTTTGGACCAACAGGAGCAGTCTATTGTGAGTGACAGCCAATCCAGTCAAGAACTGGGAGGAACTCAAAGGAAGTGCCCGGTTTTGTCTGTTGGAGTTTCAGTTGAGCTCTGGCAGTGAAGAAGGAAGGAGCCCTGTGCTTTTCAGTGTGCAGTTTTAGTCGGAAACGTGTAAGGCCCAGAGTTCGGTCTGCAGCTTGTGTAACTGCTTGTTAGGACTGAATCCGCCCTGTGAAGAGAATCAAAGGATATCTGAAGAGTAGAAACCAGGCTCACCCTGTAGAAGACTGGAGAAATTGCTGAATTGCACTTGGTCTGTCAGGAACTGAATCTGCTGTGTGTTCTCCCGGGTATTGTGCAGTAATTGCGATCGGGATAGAGAAGCAGCCTGCCTGGTATAGTACTTTCTGTTTTACCATATAAATGTGTGAAGAGGCTTGTGTACCTCAAGTGAATCCTGCTGTCATTAAAGGACTTTTGCCTGTTGCAGTTTGCCATATAAATGTGTGTGAGGAGTCTCGTGGAGCTCAAGAGTAGCTCTACACATTGAAGGACCCTATCTTGTTTGGAGGTCATGAGTACTAATTCAGGGTCGCCTCCCTGTTGAATTGCCACATTGAATCCAAATGGAATCACTGTACTGCTGACTGTTTAAACTAATTTTTCTTTTCTCTGTGAGAAAGGGCCCCTACCAGCTGCCACGGTTTGGACTAGCCACTAGGGCTTGGGTACCCAGGGACAGTAACTGGTAGGGATAGGCCTGTGCACAGAGCCATAGGTAGATGAGTAAAGTGATCACGCTAATTAACCTGATTTCCCTGTCCTTGTTATATTCCCCTAAATAAATCCGAGCTGCTTGTTTCAGCAAAGTTATACTGCCTGAGGTATTTGTCTATGTTAAAGTATTGTACTGTGATTGTTGCACTGTATCTTATTTTACAGGAGGTCCCAGTGCCTGAACCAGCCCTGGGGTAAGTGTATACTGTGAAGGTAATGCTGATATATTGTGTGGGCCACTAGTGGGAAGAAAGGGGGGTTGCAGTGTCCCAGAGAGCTGTGACCAAGTAAGTTTAACTATTGCAAACCCTGACCTCTGGGTGGAGGCACCCGCCATTGGATCCAGGCCCCTCAACCTGTTAGTGGCAAATCAGGCAGGGGTAGTAGCCCCTGGGATAGCGCCATCTAGGGGTTACATGTATATGTGGTGAGATTATCCCTGCTCACGAACCTCTGCCGTCACCACCTACTGCTAGCTTCTCCAGTTCTGTGAACGCTCCTGCTCGCCCACCTGGTCCCACTTCAGCCAGTGGCCCTTGCAAGCTGTCTTCAAACAAACTGGGATCTGACAGCAAAGTTAGATTTCTGTTTTCTCTCTCTCATTACCTTACTTTTTTTTTTTTTTTACAGTTGGGATTCCCTCTCAATTCCCTCTCTCCTGTGGTGCTCACATGCTCCCTTTCATACTTAATGAAACAGAACTACTCCCTAGACACTCACACGCTTGCTCACCCCTTGCCAGCTCATGCAGCATTGGTGCCTATAGTCTTATTCTTTCATTATAGAGAAAAAAAGCTTTTAAAGGAACTACAAGAAACAAACAAGCTAATGTACATCAGAGAGATTGAGTGTGTGTGTGTGTGTGGCTCAAAACTGCAGTACCCTACAGGGAAAAAAAAGACAGTTATGGTAGAACTTACCGTAACATTAAATCTTCAAGAGGATCTCTCGCAGAAAGACACACCCACAGAACCACAGCTGCCAGGACCACGCGGAAATCCCTCCAGCCAGTAGTCCACTAGGGAGATGCCCACCCTGACTCCACACGCTGACGTCACCCCAATCCTCCTGACAGAGACCAAAAGCACCCAATCTCCTGCAGGGGAACTGAGGAAGAGCCGATGGCTCCCATCAGTGTATAAACAAGAAAACGGCTGAAGGCTCTTCATTGACGAGAAGGCGAGACAGACTCAGAGAGGCCCACAGGGCTAGGGGGATGGAGGGTGGGATGGCATGGCCTACTGCAAGATACTACATTGCTTCATTTTTCTGTACGCTTTGAGCACTGGTCAAGTTACTGCTATATGACAGTGCCACAAAACCATCAGTGGTGAGTCATCAGAAAAGTACAGCTATGTAAGAACTTACCAAATAGTAGATCTCTGAGAAAATCTGCATCAGACCACACCTAAGGAACTATATAGGCCAGACACTAGGTCCACACAGAGACTTTCTAGCTAGCAGTCTTCCAGGGGCCACCCATGACAATGATGTCAGCCAACGATGTCCCTCCTATATGTAACCCCCCCTGCAAATGGGGGTTCCCAAAAGAATTCCAGGAGCTTGCTTGAATGCTCCGAGCCTGAATGGTGTTTGGCGTTTAAGCCATTTATCTGTGAGTGTTTTTAGAGCCTCTGGTACTGTCTCTTTAAGAGCTGTTTGCTTGCAGACATAAATAGTTTGTATGGGGGGGACTGTGTGTTTCTCTACTTAAGTCCCACTCGAGCTGCTGCCAACTCACTCCATTTTTGCAGTCACTAGGAGTGCAAAGGGAACCTATCTGAAAGATGTAACTGTTTGCCAGAAATCATTTAGAGTAATAATGAAAATACAGTTTGTCTAACCTGCTTTTCTTTGCAATCAGAACTGTGTTTGCCTAGTTCCCCATTCTAGTTTTGAACTGCTGAACTGGACCAATCAGTGTGGTTAAGGTAGCTCTAAAATGGTGCCTGTGGATGAATCAGAACTTGGACTCATAATCTGAGCCAGCCACAAGAGGATTGTATGGGCAGTGACTCTGGGAAATGTAGTTTGGACTTCGGCGCCTTTTTGCACCACCGGGGAGGCTATTGTGAGTGACAGCCAATCCAGCCAAGAACTGGGAGGTACTGAAAGGAAGTGCCCGGTTTTGACTACTGGAGTCTCAGTTTAGCTCTGGCAGTGAAGAAGGAAGAAGCCCTGTGCTCCTTCGGTGCGCAGTTTTAGTAGGGGAAACGCGTGTAAGACCCCAAGTTTTGGTCTGCAGCTTGTGCAAGTGGTTGTTTGGACTGAATCTGGTCTGTGAAGAGGATCAAGGAGATCTGAAAAGTAGAAACCAGGCTCACCCTGTAGAAGACTGGAGAGATTGCTGAATCGTGCTTGGTCTGTCCGGAACTGAATCTGCTGTGTGTTCTCCCAGGTACTGTGGGGTAATTGCGACAGGGATAGAGAAGCAGCCTGCCTGGTATAGTACTTTCTTTTTCCATATAAATGTGTGTAGTGCTAGTGGGGACTCTCGTTTCAAATCCCCTGTACAGTGAATTGAGTGCATGAAGCTGCAAGTAAACCCCAGCTTAATCCAGACTACATCCATTTGCTCTGAACTGCCTTGGGGTCCAGTCACAAGGACCTTGTCCACATGGTCTGCTCCGCCTGGCAATCCAGGACAATCTGCCTTCCATTCAGTTTCAGCATTGAATCTGTGAGTACAAATCAGGGTAGCTCCCTGCCATCATCTAATTGCAAGTGTTCCATCTGATTACTTTTCCTTTCTTTCTCCACGAACTGAGCCTACCGGCTCCGGATTACAATTTGGGTATTGTGTATGCTTTTTCCATCTTCAGGGCCCCAACCAGCTGCACCAAATAGGCTAGTCTCTTATTGCCTGGGTACCCAGTAAGAGTGACATTAGGGACATTTGGGATTCTGAAATATGTGCACAGTACTGTGATTATTAATGTGTTTAAACTAATTAACCTGATTTCCCCCGTCCTTGTTATATCCCCCTAAATAAATCTGATCTGTTTGTTTCAGCAAAGTTACACTGCCTGAGGTATTCATCTATGTTAAAGTATTGTACTGTGGTTTTGCACGTATCATCTTATTTTACAGGAGTCCCAGGAGTCACACTGCCGAACCAGTCCTGGGGTAAGTGTATACTGTGAAGGTAATTCTGATATATTGTGTGGGCCACTAGTGGGAAGAAGGGGTTGCAGTGTCCCAGAGGGCTGTGACCAAATTAGTTTAACTATTGCAAACCCTGACATCTGGGTGGAGGCACCCGCCATCGGATCCAGGCCCCTCAACCTGCTAGTGGCAAATCAGGCAGGGGTAGTAGCCCTTGGGATAGCGCCATCTAGGGGTTACATATATAAACGTGGGCAGCACCATGCTCTCCTTAGTTTCCCCACCGGAGACCACATATAAAGGATCTCCTCCAGGGGAATTGAGGAACAGCCAGAGATTTCCGCCACTGAGCAAGGTGAAACAGAAGGTGAACCATCTTGGAGAAAAAGAGACGGGAGGGAGAAACAGAGCTCAAAAGCCAAGAGGGACGGAGGGTGGGACAGCAAGGCCTGATGCAAGAGATTCTCTCGAAGATCTACTATTATGGTATGTTCTTACATAGCTGTACTATCTTCATCGAGGATGTCGCTTGCGTTAGGCCACACCTAAGGAATGAATCCCAAGCAGTACTGACACAAAGACAGTCTGGGTGGCTGGAGTCTAGAGGTCTAAGACAGAAGACCTTGAAGCACAGCCAGACCACAGCCTGCCTTTCTCTTAGAAGTGGTGTCCAGACTGTAGTGCTTAGTGAAAGTGTGGACAGTACTCCAAGTGGCAGCTGCACAGATGTCAGCGGCTGACATATTTCCGAAATAGGCAACTGAAGTAGCCATTCCTCTTGTGGAGTGGCCTTGCACAACCCCAGGAAGTTCCTTACCGTATTTCCTATAACAAAAAGTAAAACAGCCAGTCATTTGTAAGTGTACTTAACCTACCTGTTGTACCATCAACTGTGCCCTTGATTGTATTGTTTGTACTGTTCTTTATGCTTTGACTTTGTTCCTGATGTGGGTTTTTTTCCCCTTTTTTTTTCACATGTATGTAATTAATCCTGGGTCACCCTGAAAAAGGGACTGCTATGGTCTCAGTGGGCCTACCCGCTTACCAAAATTTAAATAAATAAATAAATTTGGACAGGCACTGTTTAGAAACAGATACGCCCTCTTCCCCGGTGGCGAACAAAAAGCTGTCTGGATTTCCTGCAGTCCCTTGTACGATTAATGTAATATCTGAGTATTCTATGTACATCTTAAGTGTGGAGCAATGCTTCCTCTGGACTGACATGCTTTGGGTAACAAACAGGCAGGTGGATGGTTTGATTCAGGGTAAACTCAGACACTGCCTTTGGTAAAAACTTAAGACTGGTACATAATCACTCTGTCTTTGTGAAAAACTAAATAAGGAGACTCACGTATTAGAGCCTGAAGCTCGGAAATCCTTCAAGCAGAAGTAATGGCAACCAAAAATGATGCTTTCCACAACAGAAAGCATAGCACGTATGACACAGCCAGCTCAAAAGAAGCCAAAGTAAGTTTTTCTAATACAAAATGTAAGTCCCATGGAAGAACTGGATTGCAGATGGGAGGCTTCAGGTGAAGGACGCCCCTCAAAAAATGTACAGGACACCTAGAGTTGTGCCACCATACCGCCATCAACAGGCATAGAGAAGGCTGAAACAGCAGCCTTGTGCACTTTAATAGAGGAGTTCTGCAGGCCAGAAACTGAGAGGACAGTAAGTATTCCAGAACCTGATTCACCCCCCCTGTACTGGATATAAAGATGGAGGTCCTTGAGATCTAGAATGGGCCTCAGATCTCCAGTTCTTTTGAGGAAATGGAAGAACCTGGAATAAAATCTCCTGTTCCTTTGGCACCTGGGTACTGTTTTGATAGCCTTTTTCCGCAGTAGGGACTGCACTTCCTCACGAAGGACAGACACATGGGCCGGGGTATAGGTGGAGGGTACCTGAGGCATCTCTATGAGTTCCAGAGTGTGACCCCTCTCTATAATCTGAAGAATCCAAACATCATAAGCAATGCTTCTCCATTGATTGAGATGGAGGGAGAACTGACCTCCGACCACCACCTTTTGGTCGGAGACCATAAGAGTGGGGTCTGGCAAGGAGTCGAGCTGATGTGGATCCAGCTGCTGGGGCTGTACTGTCACCCCTGGAACACTCTGATGTAGCGCTGGAGGAAGAGGGGGTAGGTAAGGCAGAGGAGGCCTTTCTCTTGCCCCGAGGACAGGAGGCTGCTCCAGACTGATGGGACACCTTGTGAAAGGGAGGGTGCTGTCTGCTTCTAGGTTGTGTGGTAGAGGGAATGAACAGACTTGACAGCTCTACCAGATGCCTACAGGTCATTGATGATGTCCTGGGTGTCTGGCCTGAATCATTTAAAGCCATTAAAAGGGGCTTGGAGCACCTTCTGCTGGATGTCTGCTGCAAAACCTGAGACCCTCAGCCAGGAATGCCTACGAGTGCAAATATCTGTGGTAGCAGACCTGGCACCACTATCAGCGATATCATACAATGCCCTATGAGATGCTTGCTAATATCCTTGGCACTCTGCAACCACTTGAGAACCTCCAACTTCTGGGAGACCATTCCTCTAGAAAGTATTCTGGTATTTAACCATATGTGAGAGGTAATTAGCAATCCTCAGTCCCAAGGTGGAGGAGGTGTATGCCCTCTTACTCCAAAGGTCAATCCGCCAGGATTCCCTGTAAGGGGAAAGGGAGCTGAGGTGTTTAGGCACCTTAGACCTGTCAAGAAACACTTTAATGACCACTGAATCAGTCTTGGGTTGTGCAACATAATAAGGTAGGCCCTGAGGGGCATAATATAACTTAACCACTCTACACGCATGGCATGGACCACATCAGGTCTGTGCTAGGTGGCAGTAGTGACATTCCTCAGGGCTAGTTGGATAGGAGGAATGACCTTAGGCGGAGATTCTGGTATTTCCAGAAAGTCCACCAGCTCCCATCTGGTGGCATTCTCTTCCTCAGTATGGAAGCCCATGATTGTGGACTGCTGCTTCATAACATTAAAGAGAGTAGGGTCCTCTGGAGGAGACCTGGGGGTATGCTTGACAAAGTCCTCACTCGAAAGAGGTACCTCCTCTTCCTCAGGAAGGATGAGGTCAGGATGGTACTCCTCGAAGTTGACCTGCTCTAACTCAAGGTCCGAAGAATGATGGACCAATGACTGCCCATGGGGAATTGCCTCAGGAGGCCATAGGGACATCGATGATAATGAGGCTGTCGATGGCACAGAGAACCCAGGCCTGTAAGCACCCAACTGGTGGACCAGGACTGCAGTAAACTTGGCCAGAATATCATTGAGGTCAACGACAGTAGACTGGTGCATCGACGGAGGTGGGGTTGTCAGCATGGGGCATGACAACCCATCCATTGGGGCCTGGGAATCTGAACAGCCGAACAGCCGTGGGCCTGTCTAGGTAGCAGGCTGTGACAAAGGGGCTGCTGTCAATGAGCTAATCATCAACGAACTGGGGGCAGACACCCAAGGGTCGATGAGCGGCTGCCCTGAGAGGTGGGCGCAGCACTGGCATTATGGGCTTGGTAGAAACAGAAAGCTGGACAGCTACAGGCATCAGTGCAGTCGCAACTGGAGTACCCCCAGAAGAAGGAGAAGAGGCTGTCAGGGATCAGGAATGCCACCAGAGGGAGCAATCCCATTCTCGGTCTTTCTTGTGACCCCCCCCCCCCAAAGACTTGCCTCAGGCCTTGGTGGCCTGGGAGCTTGACAAACCTGCTGGCTACTGGGAAGAAAGGACCCTGGAGGTCCCCTGCCAAGAACTGGTTACCTGTAGTTCCATCAGGAATCTCTTAAGAGCCTTTTTGCATTGCCTGAGGGTGGTTTGATTAAATTTCTGGCAGAGCTCACAGTCTGAGACATCGTGGTCAGGCCCATGACAGCAGACACAGAGGACATGGTCGTCTGAAGAGGCAGTGTCCTTTCTACAGTGGCAGCGATAGAAGAAAGAAATGAAAGGATTAACTTTTGACATAAACAAGGCAAAAAAATCTCTTATAAAAAAAAAAAGAGATTCTAAAAAACTAAGTGAAATAAAAGTTGTAGGCAAAAATGGCACAAAACTGCACCGGAGTTTCTGCGGAGACCCATGCAAACAGAGTCAACAGTAGGAATGAACTGAGGAGGGAGCGGGGCCACTCACGCCTTCATAAGGCTGCTGATGTTGGCAGGTGACGTCGGCGTGGGTGGCCCCAGTGGTACTGCTGAAAATCTTCTGTGTGGATCCTGCTTCATCGACGGTGAAGTTCCTATTGTACGATCTGATGACTGAGATTCCCCCAAATGAATATCTGTCTAAAACAGTCCCGTAACTATCTTGGCAGTTACTGAACCTCTAACAACCCAAGACGCCCTTCTCAATGCAGCCAGTGTTCTCCCCTTCAGATTGACGGTCAGCCTGTCCACATTTTCCCAGACTTAAGTTATGCCACCCACACTTGGAGGAATCAGTTTGATGGAGTGCGGCAACAACTCAGAGCCTTTGGAACTGTCAACTCTTTTTTTTATTACTGGCTCAACTCCGTATCCAGTATGGAGGTAAGACCTTTTAATTCACTGATCCAGATACCATGGGGAAATGAGTGGTGAAGACCAAAGGAATTTGATGATGGAATGATGCAGGCCATCTTGAGAGAGAGGCTGGAGGTGTTTCTGGAGAGACAGGGCCATCTGGATGATCACCAACATGGCTTCGTTCAGGGCAGATGGTATCAGAATAAACTTGTGGAGTTCTACAAATGGGTGACAAAGGCGCTGGGCCAGAGCAGGCGGGTGGATGTATTCTTTCTAGACTTCAGCAAGGCGTTTGATTCGGTGCCACACCCTGGGTTGCTGGACAAGCTGGGGGAATGGGAATGGGGGAAAGGATGCTTAGGTGGATAGAAAACTGGCTAACTGGGCAGTTTCAGAATGTAGTGGTCGGGGGGAGGTATAATCTCCTAGAAGGCTCATTAGCGGGGTCCCACAAGGGTCGGTGCTAGGTCCACTCCTGTTTAATGCTTACATCTTGGACATCAGGGATGGTATCAGGAGTGAGATGAGCCTCTTTGCTGATGACTGGAAGCTGGGGGCAGAGGTGGATGGGAAGAAGGGTAAAAGAGCCCTACAGGGGGACCAGAAGACTCTGGAGAGGTAGTCACACACCTGGAAACTGAGGTTTAATGCCGAGAAATGAAGTGCTCTCCACTTGGGGCTTAGGAACCCAGCTCATGAGTAATTTTTGTTCCAGAACAAACTGTAGGTTTTGGGAGGGGAAAAGGATCTTAGGGTGGTTGTGGATGCCAAAATGAATAACTCTGAGCAGTGTAGGAAGGCTGCGGCTAAAGCAAATAAAATGTTCAGGTGCATCACCAGGGGGATAACCTTGAGGAAATGGGAGGTGCTTCTCCATCTGTATAACTGCCTGGTTAGATGGCACCTTGAGTACTGTGTGCAGTTTTGACGCCTGTACTTGAAAAAGGATGTTGCACTTCTTGAGAGGGTCCAGAGGAGGGCGACCAGGATGATACAGGGTCTGGTGGAAAGCTCCTATGAAGAGAGACTTGAGGAGCTCAGCTTGTATGCCCTGGAGGAGAGGAGGGACAGAAGAGATATCGAGGTCTTTAAATATCTAAAGGGCATAAATAGGGTCAGCCTAAATAGGGTGTTCCAGCTAAGGGATGAGGGGATCACAAGGGGACACTCCATGAGGCTGGTTGGTGGGAGGCTCAGGGGGAAGACTAGAAGATGCTACTTCACTGAGAGGGTGATGGACCCCTGGAACACACTGCCTGTGGAACTAGTAACTGTTAATACAGTGGAGGGATTCAAGAGGGGCTGGGACAAGTATAAGGAGAAGGTAAAACTGAGTAATGCCAGACCTGGAGGTGTAACCTCGATGGGTGATGGGGTCGGGGGAGGCAGGGATGGCAGTAATTGTGTCCTAACCGGGTGCTGATTTTCGAGCAGATTTGATAGACCATTAGGCCTACTCTGCTGGCATCTTAGTAAGTAATTTGCACAGACAGCTGATGAACCAGCAGACGAAGAGGCTGCTGCTGAACAGTGATGTTTGTCATAGCTTATTTCTCATAAATTAAAAGTTACATGGCGTGACAGTGCTCTAATACATTTTTATCCTGCATACTCATGTCTTTTGGTGGGGGAATGGGTCACTATACAGGCCGTTTAATGCCAGTTTTTGGGGACATCACTGGATTATCTATACTGTTGGGTCTATTATATAGTACAACACGAACAGGGGCCTCGGGATTTGCAAGATCTCCTTTGCCCCTACCGCCCCATTAGCCCACTCCACTCCTCCAATGAGGGATTGCTCTGAGGTTCCCAGGTTCCGTCTGAATACCTCAGGTGCCCGGTCATTTGTATTCGTGGTCTTGACCCTGTGGCACTCCCTACCTCACTGAGTGAGAGATTGCCTGACTGCGGAGAGTTTTAAATCAGCGCTTAAAACATACCTATTTGAAATTGCTTCCCCTGATTATTGATAAATTTTGGCTGCTGTTTTGTTAGAATTGTTAATATGTTTTTAGATATTTGTAATTTTAAGTCTTTTGTTATATTGTGTACAAGTGCTTTGATCACTGTGAACTGCACTTTTTACAAATGATTGAATGATTGATATATTTGATGACTCCCAAAATGGCACTAATGGTTCTTTCTCAGAAATCAGATTTTTTTCCCCCACCCTGGACACTTTCGACATGTACTATTCACTGAATGCCACTGTTTTATGTTTGGGAGTTGCACTAATGGTCTGCTGCACCATATATTACTTCATTGTTCTTATATAGGGTATCGGTCAGTAAAGCACTTCAAGAAGAGTGCTGCAAAGCTGGCCCGGTGGCACTGAGGTTGGCTGGATGCCACACCCATGCGCCGGCGACCCAGTTGGGAAGCGAGCTCAGGCCGGCCAGGGGTTGGCAGGGGAGGTAGAAGTTGGCGTCAGACAGCTCTCCTCTCCTGGGGAGAGCTGAGGATTATCTGGCGTACCAGCGGCTCCCGGTAGAGATCGGGGGCGCTGCAGCATGCAGACAACACAAGTAGCATGGCAGATGTGGCAGGGTTGCCGTGTGCATAGAGTCAGGGGTGCCCACGCAAGGGGGGGGGGACATAGGGATGTCAGGGGACCAGAAAACGGAAAAATCCGGCTCTGCAGAGTAGGTGATGGCACTGGACTCCAATGCCCACTGCTTGATCCGTCTTGTCCAGCGTCTCATGTCCTCCACCTAGGCCCTCACCCACAGCCAGGGTCTAACTTTGAGGAGTGCCCAAAGAGGAGGGGGGGTCCCACCCTGGAGGGGTTAAGCTGGGGGTACTGGCTGTGGGAGGAGGGGGGAAGAGAGGAGGCTTAGGGCCGAGAAGATATCAGACGGAGCAGGGTCAGGCAGGTCGCGATCAGAGCAAAAAAGAATTTAAAAAAAAAAAAAAAAATAGGTGCTGTAAAAACCGTGCTGTGATTGCCGGCCCAGTGGCGCCAAGGGTTGAGGCGCTGGACGCCATACCGGCAATCCGAGTTCGGGATCGAGCTCCGGTGCCAGGGGTTGGCAGGGGAAAGAGTAGATCAACTGCCCACTGGGCTGGTCTCTTCTCCCAGGGGGAGGGCCAGGAGTTGTCTGGAGTTCCAGCGGCCCCCAGTGGTGATCAGGGGCACTGCAGAAACCCGGACTGCACGTAGCAGTGTGGTTGACGTTGGCAGGGTTGCCGTGCGCCATGGCATCAGAGGTGCCCATGCAGGGGGGGAGAGAGAACAGGAAGCAGAGGACTACTATAAGGGGGGAAAAAACCCTTCAGCCCAGGATAGGTGACGGCCCACATGTCCACCGGCCACACGCCCAATGCTGGACCTCCACCACTGCCCCTTTGATCTCCTGCAGCGCTTAATCCAGAGGGGCTCCCAGGTGCACCATAATGACTTTGAGGTTGGTGGGGGCCACAGCGGGTGGTAGAGTTGGGGATATGTCATGGCCTGGGAGAGTTCCAGGTGTCCGTAGAAGATGAAGAGGGTAAAATAAAAAGAAAAAAGACGTGCTGTGCAGAGCGCGAAAGCATTTAGAACGACAGGGGTATCATAGAAGAATTACCACTACCCGTCGCTCTGTGCTGTCACTTTGAAGGGATGAAGTTGCCATGTGTGTGGTGCCTGGTCGAGCCACTCCCATGATGGGGTGGCTAAGGCACCAGCACACAGCAGGACTGGAGACCTGGTACCATGGTTCGGTTCACCTCAGGTCTCCTGGTATTTTTTTTTTTTTTTTATGGAGTTCCCACCCCTCTCGATTTTCTCCCCAACCCTGAAGTCCACGGCCCCGGGTTGATTACTTTAAGTCCGTGGGGTCGCGAGGATCATTTAAAAGAAAAAGGTCCATTAGTTTCTATAGTGCGTGCTGTATTTGGAGGTCGCTGTTTTTCCCAACATTATTGTAGCGGATGGCATTTTGCTTGTGGCATTGTTTGCCGTGTGGTTATTGTCTCTGACATTATGACCCCGTGCTCTTATATAGAACAGCATCATGTTACAAAACTGTTGCATGTGTTCTTTGCTGGGAAAAATACATCAGGCAATACTATATTAGTTCATTTTTGCTGCCAAGATGCACAGCAGCTGAGGTTGCAAGCAAAACAAATGTCCGGTGTGGGGGGTGGGGTTGGTAGACAGGAAAGGACAGGCCAAAATCTTTTTTGGGGGGGCCAGTTCGGTGCTTTTTTGGAAACACAGAAACATAAACATAGAAGTTGACGGCAGATGAGGACCGCAAGGCCCATCCAGTCTGCCCATTTCTTTTTCTACCTTATGAATGTGCCATAAGCCTTTACTCTGTCAATGGCCTATTTATTTATACTCATCTGTATTGCTCCCTTATGCCTATCCCATACCTGTCTGAAACCCTGCACTGTATTCATATCCACCACTTCCTGAGGTAGGCCGTTCCATGCATCCACCACCCTTTCTGTGAAAAAGAACTTCCTCACTTTACCCCTTAATTGGCCTCCCTCTAATCTCATGCTGTCCTCTCGTCCTGCTATTTTTCTTATATTGAAACATGTTAGACTCTTTCACCTTGTTACTGCCCTTAAAGTGTTTTAATGTTTCAATCATATCACCTCTCTCCCTCCTTTGCTCTAGAGTACACATATTGAGTTCAGTTAATCTGTCCTCATATGTTTTCTGATGCAGTCCCTGCACCATTTTGGTTGCCCTTCTCTGGACTGCCTCAATTTGGTTAATGTCCTTGTGAAGGTGTGGCCTCCAACACTGCACTCAGTACTGCAGATGGGGCCTAACCAGTGTCTCGTAAAGAGGGATTATTACCTCCTCTTCCAACTTGTGATACCCCTACTAATACACCTCAGCATCCCTCTAGCCTTACCTACTTCTTTAGAGGTCTGCTTGGATGATTTCAGGTCATTGGTGATGATGACGCCCAAGTCTTTGTCTTCCTTTGTGACTGCCAGCAACTCCCCTCCCAGCCTATAGGTGGCTTCAGGGTTTCTCTTCCCTATGTGCATGATCTTGTATTTCTTTGCATTAAACCCCAGTTGCCACTCTTCCGACCATTTTGCTAGTTATCCAGATCTCTTCTCATTCTGCCCACTCCATCTGGATCATCTACTCTGTTGCAGATCTTGGTGTCATCTGCAAACAGACAAACCTTACCCTCCAGTCTATCTGCAATGTCACTGATGAAAATATTGAAGAGGACTGGCCCCAGGACGGATCCCCGAGGTACCCCACTTGTGACTTGCATCCCTTCTGATTGTATACCATTTACCACCACTCTCTGTTTTCTGCCTGTCAACCAGTCTGCCACCCAGTTGACCAACTTCTGACCCACCCCAAGCCTACCCAGCTTATTAATCAATCTTCTGTGTGGAACAGTATCGAAAGCTTTGCTAAAGTCAAGGTAGGCAACATCAACTGTCCCCCTTGGTCCACCACTCTGGTTACCCAGTCAAAGAAATCTATGAGATTAGTTTGACAGGACCTTCGTTTTGTAAACCCATGCTGTCTTGGATCCTGTGGTCCTATGGATTCCAAGTGTTGCACTATCCTTTCCTTAAGGAGTGTCTCCATAATCTTACCCACTACTGAGGTAAGACTGATTGGTCTGTAGTTCCCTGCCTCTTCCCTGCTACCACTCTTGTGGAGCAGGATCACATGAGCCCTTTTCCAGTCTTCTGGGACTTCTCCTGTGCTCAGAGACTCACTGAACAGTTCTGAGAATGGCTCTGCTAGTTCCACTCTTAGCTCCTTTAGTACCCTGGGATGTATGCCATCAGGTCCCATTGACTTGTTCACCTTGAGCTTATCGAGCTCTTGTAGCACCCTTTCTTTAGTGAAGGGACTAGTGCACACTTTCCTCCCCCCTGTGTCCATGGCACAAAGCTGTGGGCCCTGCCCTACCTTCTCTTCAGTAAATACTGAGCAGAAGTATCTATTTAGGATAAATGCTTTTACATGGTCCTCCTCCTCCTCACACGCCCCCTTCTCTCCTTTGATCTTAGCAATACCCCCTCTGGACTTTCTCCTTTCACTAAAGTATCTATAGAAAGTCTTGTCACCGTCTTTTACTTTTACTTTTGTGTGTGTGTGTGTGTGTGTGTGTTTTTAAGGCAGAATGCATTTCCTTTGATAAAGCTGGAAGTTTTCTATATTTCTTAAGTTGAGTTGAACTTGCTTATAATTTGTAACAAGGCCTCCGCTCCATTACTTTTTAAAAAATACTTAAGGCAGGCTTAATGATTCTTTTAATGTTCTGTTTCCTGTTTGGCAGAACTTGTTTACAGTGCATTATACTTCTAGCCAATCAGGAAGCATGATTTTCCAGACCTATTTTATAAGATTTAAATACTGTACTCTCAAGGTGGGACCAGGGCCAGCCCAGTGGAGCAGAGGGCTGAGGTGCCATAGCGCCTTACTTCCTGCCACACTTGAGATCCAGGTTTGGCAGCGAGCCTAGGTTGCTGGGGTCAGACGGGGTGGGAGAGGGTTGAGCACCCGACAGTTGCTCTCCTCTCCCAGAGGAGGGGGGGGAGATGGGATCTGTACACTCCACCAAATGACTGCCAGCTGGTGGGGGCCATGCAGCAGTGCAGGTTGAGGAGGGCAGAAGAAGGGAGGGCGGCAGGACTCCGTGGCGTGCGAGTGTCTCCACACACATACGCTTATGAGCATGCCCCAGCATGGGGAAAGGGACCTAAAATTATGGAGGAAAATGGTGGCAGGATGGGTGCAAATGATGCCTGCCCACCAATCCCCGCCTGCCGCACCACCAGACCACTGGAGGCTGACTGGATGTGTGACTTTGGATTAGGGGAGATGGTTCTCCCCCTCCTGAACCCACCATGGGGAGGGGAAGCAATCCATGGGGGTACAAGGCTTCCAGGTGAGTACTGGAGCAGTGTAGGATGGTTGGGGTCAGCAGGGAAGAGCCGAGGGGAGCCCCAGCCTCTCCTGGCTGAGGAGTATAAACAATAGATGGAATAAATACCATCAAGGTGTGGTACTAGAAATGGTCTATACCAAGTTTGGACAAAATCCCAAGTAGCCAATTATAAACCAGAATTCATGCATAATTAGGCCATCGGTGCAGACTTCTGACAAACTCAAGATATGGAATTAGTGAACGTCTGTCAGGTTTGGTCACCAAGCTGATAAATGGCTTAGAGCTAAAGAAATCGCTCTGGAAAGACTTGATATATTCAAATTATTTAGTTTAGAGAAGAGACGTCTGACAGAAAGAAATTATCTTTGTATTCCAAATGCTAAAAGGGATAGACAGGATAGAGCATAAACAGATGTTTGGACTGTCAAGTACAAGCAGAACTAGAGGGCATACACTCAAACATACAGGTGGGCAAGATAAGGGTAACCATCAGAAAGCATTACTTTACAAAGCCTTCACTGGCATGTGGAGCAGCTTATCCTACAGGGCTTTTCAGCTGCATCCCTGCTCACAATGAACTCACTTCCAGCAACAGTATTTATTTATTTATTTTAATTTGATAACTGAGAAAGGCACACTGAGCCAAGGCTTGCTTCCAGGTGCGACCTGGGGACAGGAGACAAAACAAACAAAGGTTGGAATATAAATTACACGAATAAATATACATGAAAATCATTGCTACAAATACCTGAGCCTGTATAGAGCCCCCTGGCCTGCATGAGCTGCTAGCACTTTAAAATCAAGTACTTGTACTATTAACGAATGTCAATAATGTCGCTGTTGTTCACTGCTGGCCCTTCGTTGTACTGCTGTGACTAATAATTTGTCCAAGATGTTATACCGTAGCTTGCAAGTAAATGGGTACATGTACAGACCCAAATGTTTTTCATGTAACTGTCGTCCAGATTTCTGGACTATGTAAGACGAAGATACTTGTGCATTATTTTCTGTAACTAATCCCAGGTTGCCCCTGAAATAAGGACCTCTGGACTCAGTGGGCCTACCTGGTTAACAAAATTCAATAAATAAACATATAGTAGGAGAGAAGAAACAACTAATTTAGTGAAAAGTAATGAGTAAGACTATAGCAGCAAAACTTGGTCAAACTGCAAAAGCAGAGCCAGCCCGATGGCGTTGAGGGTTGAGGCGCTGGACGCCACACCGGCGATCCAGGTTCGGGAATGGACTCGGGTCATCGGGGGTTGACAGGGGAGGAAAGGATCGAGCATCCGGAGGACAGCTTTCCTTTCCTGAGAGGGTGGGGGTCTCTGTTCTCCCCATCTAGTGGCCTCTAGTGGAGATTGGGGGTACTCAGCAGTCGAGAACCAGCTTGCAGGGGATTGGCTACGGTGGCACTTCTGCAGGCATGCTTGGGAGCGAGCACACGCTATGCTGTAGTGCACTGCACTACCAAGCCAATGGGGGGGAAGAAGGAAAGCCAAAAATACCCCCTTCCCATTGGTAGATGAAGGCAGGTCTAGCAGCGCCAGGCACCAAGTCCAATGTCGGGCAGGGATGCCCTCCCAGTCTCTCCGTGTTTGTTCTCTGCCAGACACTAGTAGATAGGGCACCAAGTTGGAGTTGGTGGTCCTTGCTCCCAGGGGATGTAGATCTGGGGTGGTATGGAGGAGGATTGTGGAGAGTCCCGGCACCGGGAGGAACATTCGGGCTTCAGGTGGACGGGATCAGCCAGGTAAGCCCCACAACCATGCTGGAGAGAGTCCAGTGAGAAGGAAGAAGAAATAAAGCTGACAAAAAACAAATAAAAAAACCTGCAAAAAGCAGAAAGACAAAATAGAAAATGTATGGTACCTAGGGCTAGGAGGAGCCACAAGCACTAAAGTGGTAGGTGAGCAGGAGGGGGAGGAGGTGGGCAAGTGAACACTTATGAGGAGGGCAGGGGGAGAGAGAAAGGCAGGAGAACTAGGGACAGCAGCAAGAAGTTACTGGTGAAGGTTTATGCAGGCACTTTATGGCAGGGAGCGAAGGGGTGAGACAAACAGTAGTGGCAAGTTGATTCCAGAGTGAAAGGAGGCAAAATGCACCAGCTACCCAGAGGAAGTGTGGGGATTTGTGAGGGCGAAAGTTCAGGAAAAGTTGGACCGCAGGGGTGGGGTGGGGGATAGTGGGAGCCAGAAAGGAGGAGAGATAGGATGGGAGGGACCCAAGCCAATATTTAAAGATAAAGGCAAGGCTGTGGGCCAAGCATCTATGCTGAAGGGAGGGGAGACAGAGGAGTAGAGATAACAGCGGTGAATGCAGAAGGGAGAGAAGTAAACTGACAGAATGCAGTATGCCAGGCCAGTTCATTAAGTACTTTCAAATATTTTTTTTTAGTTACATATTTTCTCATTCCATTACAGTTGGGGAAGTGTTACCAATGGTTTCTCCCTAATCCAGTCCAGCCACACAGCCCCTTGCTCCACTCAAACCCCAAGTTCTACCCTTTTGGCACCTACACAGCGATCTTTACCACGGCGGGCACACACCAGAGACACCACCGCAGGATCCGGAGGGGGTCCCTATCCAAGGAGCATCCAGGAAAGGAGTCATCAGCACCACACAGCCGGCCATAATACAGCCCGTCGAGGTATTTTTCCTTTTTTCAAACCCTACGCATGATCATGCAATGACGTCACGCCAAACGTAGACGTCCATCGTGCGCATCCCCATCATGTTCCCTGCGTCGGTGGTACCTCTGGTCACCACCACAGGCCACTACTGTGCCGGGATACCCCAGATCCCACCCCAGAGAGAGGAGAGCTGTCCTCTGGATGCTCAATCCTACTCCCTCCCCACCGACCCCCAGCATCCGGGCTCATTCCCGAACCCGGGTCGCTGGTGCGTTATGAGGTGTGGTGTCCAGCGCCTCAACCCTCAGCGCCACCGGGCTAGCAAGTACTTTCAAATATAGTGCCTGACGCTGTTGTTTCATGCAAGTCATCTCCAGTCAGGCCCTGTAGCCCTTGTCATACTATTTTTGCATGTTCTGTACTCGTGCTGCTTTATTCAGTTCTTGGGTGGTATACACGGAGGAGATTTATATGTTTTAATGTTCTAGTACATCTGCTGCTGTTATGTGTTTTGTGTCACTGTTATGCTTTGTTGTACAAGACTGTAAGACACTCTGAGTCATGGAAGAGTTTTATATTAACAAATGGACTGACCTAACCACCAACCCACTGAGGTTATGGCAGCTGGCACTGTTCAGGCTTTCAAATCAGGACTATATGGACTTCTGAGGGAGAACAGTGCTATGCAAGAAGAAAAGCCCTGGTCTGTTCTCACTACACACAATTATTTGATTTGATTCGTAAGTTAACAGGAAACGCTGGTTATGCTGTAAAGTGCAGCAGCTGCTGCTGAAAATGCCTGACTAGGGCTTTTATCTTTTTTGTTTTGTTTTAAATATTCTTTACTGTATAGCCTTCAGACAATACAGCTCCATTAACGTGTACACTGGTATTTATTTGTTATATAACCACAAGAAAAGGGCTGTTATTCAAAGTCTGATACAACGGCAACCAACAGAGACTTTAAAAATGATGCATTCAAAAACAGATGTACCCCCAACCGGGTGTCTAGTGATATGCTGATGGTAACTGTCCATGGGGGAGAGCAACCACAACAGACATTGTGCCAGAAATGGCTTGCATCTACCAGGTCTTTACAGTCACACCAGGTGCAAGGCTCTTCGGGTGCTAGGCTGAAAGACAACCAATGTTAGCCATAATAAACATTCGAAGAAATAACTGGAAGCATAACTTGGTAAACAAACAATGAGGATCCCATTTCATAAAGAAATTTCTGAACTCCATCGAGCAGAAAATTATTTGGGTTGAAGTAGGCAGCACGTTATCTTGGACCAATATGGTCCCACAGTTCACATTAACAAACAGTTCACATTTGTAGCAGTTTACTTCAGCAAACAGTTCACATCATTTCCTACGGGGCGTGATTCGGACATCTCCACATTCAGGCAGTTCTAGATTTCACAGTCCACTGAAACCTTTTCCCACTGGAACAGGCAGGCCTTGCACCTCAGGGCTGCCAGATCTGTCTGATATAGAAACACAGAATCATAGAAGTTGATGGCAGATAAGGACCGTGTGGCCATTCAGTCTGCCTGTTTTTGCCTACCTCTTGTAAAGGATCCTAGTTGATCTGCAGCTTACCTCATTTGCCCTATCCCCAGGGTACCTGTATGTCTGTCTCATGCATTCTTGAATTCCCTGTTTCTGCCCCCACCAGCTCTGTAGGAAGGCTGTTCCAAGCATCCACCACTCTTTCGGTGAAAAAGTACTTTCTTGCATTGCCCCATAGCCTACCTCCCTCCAGCCTCATCTCATGTCCCCTTGTTTTTGTACATCTTCTTTTTTGAAAGATGCTACCCTCTTGTATCTTGTTTATCCCTTTTTTTTTTTTTTTTTTTAACCCTCCTCTTTTAACCTCCTTTCCTACCCAGGTGTCCACTCCTTCAGACTGCTCATCCCCTTACGCCACTTATAACCAGAATCTGCACCTAGAGTGCCTCTCTCCTCCCTCCTTCTGCACATTGGGGTCTGTTCTGGGTTCGGTGGTCTTGGGTGGGCACGTCTTCATCTAGGACCACCAAGGTTTTTCGTTTTCTCTCTGCCCCGAGGATGTCGGCACGCCCAGGACTGGCGTCCAGACAGATGCGTGCTAACGCGCGCCGTTATCAAGGCCCCTTGACGTCCCTCCCGGGCTCTTGGCCGCCTGTGCCCCGTGCCCGTGCTTCCACCGGCCCTGGAGGCGTCGGTGCATTTTAGCACCCGGAACCCACCCCTGGAGAAGGAGAGCATCTGTTGGGGCCTCAGTCCTCCTCCTCCCTCCGACCCTGGCAGCGAGTCGTTCGGACGCCGGTCGCGCAGCGTAGTGAGGTGTGGATCGCCGCCAACCCTCAGCGCCACCGGCCGGGCGGCTTGTTTATCCCTTTGATGTACTTGAATGTTTCTATCATATCTCCCCTCTCCCTCCTCCAGGGAATACATGTTAAGTCCACCTAGCATCTCCTCGTAGGATTTTTCCTGCATACCCTGTACCATCTTTGTTGCCTTCCTCTGGACTGCCTCCATTTTCTCTGTCTTTTCAGAGATGCAGTCTTCAGAACTGGACACAGTACTCCATCAGTGGTCTAACCAGTGATCTGTACAGTGGCATGACCACCTCCTTTTTTCTGCTGGTGATACCTCTCCCTATACACCCCAGCATCCTACCTGCTTTCCCAATAGTCTTTTTGCATTGTTTGGTTACCTTTAGGTCATCAGATATGATCACCCCCAGGTCTCATTCTTGCTGTGTTGCTGCCAGTAAGTCCGCCCCCATTTTATACTCCTCTCCTGGATTTCTGCTCCCCAAGTGCATGATTTTGCACTTTTTTTGCACTGAATCCTAGCTGTCATATTTTTGACCACTCCTTCAACATTCTTAGGTCATTTCTCATTTTTTCTGCCACCCTCTGGAGTGTCAACCCTGTTGCAGATCTTTGTGCCATTCGCAAACAGACATACCTTTTCTTCCAACCCCTCAGCAATGTCTTTTATGAAGACACTGAATAAGACTGGCCCCAGGACTGAGCCCTGTGGCATCCCGCTGGTCACCTCCCCCTCCTCAGATTGAGCGCCATTTTCCAGCACCCTCCATGTCCTGCCACTCAGCCAATTCTTGACCCAGTTTACCACCTTGGGCCTACTCCCAGGCTGCCTAACTTATCTGCCAATCGTCTATGTGGGACGGTGTCAAAGGCCTTGCTGAAATCTAAAAAGGTCACATCCACTGCCCTTCCCTGAGCTACCTCCCTGGTCACCCAGTCAAAGAAATCTATTAGATTTGTTTGACAAGACCCTCCCACTGTGAATCCATGCTGCCTTGGATCCTATGCTCTGCTAGATTCAAGGAATAACACAATCCTCTCCTTGAGTGGTGACTCCCATCAGTTTCTCTACTTCTGAGGTCAGGTTGGCTGGTCTGTAGTTGCCTGCCTCCTCTCGGTTTACACTTTTGTGTAGAGAGAGACCACATTTGCACTTTTTCAGTCTTACGGGTCCTCACCTGCATCTAGTGATCTGTTGAATAGGGCGGTCAGTGGGGCCGCCAGCTCCTCTCTGAGCTCTTTAAATATTCTGGGATGAATCCCATCTGGCTCCATTGCTTTATCTATTTTTAGTTTCCCCGAGTTCCTCCTGGACTGCCTACCATAAATAGACTGGCATCCACCTCCATTCCATGGCTACCTTTATCGCTGAGTTGTGGACCTTCGCCTTCCCCTTCTTTGGTGAAAACTGAACAACAATATTTGTTCAGTATTGTTGCCACAGTGAGCCTCTCAACTGGCTCACTGTGGCATCTCCACACGGAACAGGTTGTCATCTCACATCGGGGCCACTAGCTACATTTCGACTCCTATCACAGAGCAGTGTGGCTTCCCTTGAGCAACAATCTCCACGAGTTTCAGGCAACCCTCCCAAGCCGCAGCTGGGAAGGCACCTGCCCATCCCTTCTTACTCCATTTCACACCCTGGGGCTTCCACAACTGGAAGCCTCACAAACCCACTCCCGGTCACTTCACTCCTTGACTCTCCCTTGTGCCCCACTCATGTCATGGGTCCAAGCAAGATATGCCATTATTATAGCTCAGCCACGAAGGGGCTAGTAGTGACAGACTGCTTTTTTATTTAGCGGTTTTACTTTAATCTTTATACAAATAATCCATTAAATTATTTCCTTTGGGCCTCTGTGTCAAATGTGAGTGACTTTGGCCCCTTCTATGCATTTTTTCACATATTGGTCAATAAATCAGAACTAATCAGGATTAATCAGAACTTCACCGTGTTCCATTTCTTATTTAATAAGGGTCAGAACTTTACCGAGTTCTCCCAGCCCTAATCTACTGCTGAGGAACAGGATGTGGGAGTTATCATTAACAACTCACTTAAACAATCGAGTCAGTACAACAAGGCTTATAGCAAGGATAACAGGATGCTGGAATGTATCGGGAGGGGGTAATGATAGCAGAAGAAAAGAGGTAATACTTCCCCTCTATAGGTTCTGGCGAGGCCTCACCCAGAGTATTGCGTTCAGTTCTGGAGTACTCACCTCAGAAAAGATAAGGATAGGTTGAAGACAGCGCAGAGTAACAAAAACGATTCAGGGCCAGCAGGACAGATCCTATGAAGAGCGCCTCAAGGAATTAAATATGTACTCACTGGAGACCAGAACAGAGAGGAGAGCTATGACAGAGACCAAAAAGTGCTGTTTTCCATGAAAAAATGCTTTTATATCTGTGATTTGCTTCATTTGTGTAACTCCCCTGCAAATGGGGGTGACCAAAAGTCTTCCAGGAGCTTGCCTGAATTCTCCAAGCCTAGTCGGTGTTTGGCATCTGAGCTGCTTAACTGTGGTTGCAAATGAGTGCTATTTGAGCCTCTACGTACTGTCTCTTTAACAGCTGTCTGCTTGCAGACTTAATTAGTTTGTATGGAGGGACTGTGTATTTAATGCTCGAATACCGCCCGAGCTGCGGAGTAATCTCTCCATTTTGCGGTCACTGAAGGTGCAAAGGGAGCCCATCTGAAAGCTGTAACTGTTTACCTGTAATCATTTAAAGCATTAGCAAAATTGTAGTTTGTCTAACCTGCCTTTATTGCAGCTGGGACTCTCTGTGTGTGTTACCTCTCCATTTTGGACCTAAACTGCTGTGCTGGGCCAATTGGGTTAAAGGAGCCCTAAAATGGAGCCTGTGGGCGAATCAGAACTTGGACTCTTAATTTGAGCCAGCCACAGGGGATTGTATGGGCAGTGACTCTGGGAAATGTAGTTTTGACCTTGGCGCCTTTTTCTACCAACAGAGGGAGTCTTATTGTGAGTGACAGCTGAATCAGCCAACAGAATAGTGTGGAGCTAAAGGAAATACCTTGCACTGTGACTGGAAAGATGAGATCAGTTGTAGCAGTGAAGAGAGAAGGAGCTGTGTGCTTCTGCGGTGTATAGTTTTGCGTGGGAAGAGTGTGTGAGGCCCTGAGTTTCAGTCTGCAGCCTTTGTGAGTGCCAGTTTGGACTGAATCCGAGTTGTGTGGCGAAAGAAGCACTAGAAGTGTGGAAACCAGGCTCACCCTGTAGAAGACTGGAGAAATTGCTGAATTGCGCTTGGTCTGTCAGGAGCTGAAACTGCTGTGTGTGCTCCTGGGTATTTTGCAGTAATTGCGATTGGGATCGAGGAGCAGCCTGCCTGGTATAGTATTTTCCTTTTACATATAAATGCGCGTAGTTCAAATCCCCTGTACAGTGGATTGTGTGTTGAAGCTGGAAGTAAACCCCAGCTTAATTCGGACTACATCCGTTTGCTATCTTCTGCAGTGGGGTCCAGTCACAAGGACCTTGTCCTCATACCCTGCTCTTCTGGCAATCCAGAGGGACATTCTCCATCTGATCCTCAACTTGGGTGTTGTGAGTACAAATCAGGGTATTCCCCTGCAGCCTGTTTTCAATCACAAGTGTGTCATCTAATTCGTGTTGTTTCTTTGCTTCATGGACTGAGCCATCAGGCTCCGGATTACAATTGGGTGTTGTGCATATATTTTCTTCTACAGGGCCCTATCCATCTGCACCTGCTGGCCAACCCTGGGCAATGGACCTGGCTAGCCCCCCCCCCAAACCTGGGTACCCAGAGTGTGACTTTTCAGACCCTGTATGTGTGTACAGTACTGTGATTTAATGCCACTAATTAACCTGATTCCCCTCCCGCGTGTTACTGTTCCCTAAATAAATCAGATTTGTTGTTGTTAAACTTTAAACTGTCTGAAGTGTCAGCACCTTCATGCCAAGCACTGTATTGGTTTGTGTATGCTGCTTAACCTTATTTTTCAGGGGGTCCTCAGAGACGAACCTATAAATCAGTCTCAAGGGTAAGTGGTACCTTATGAATGAAGAGTGCGTACATGTGGGGTATTGGTACTATAACTCCTGTGCATCGTGTGGGCCATTAGAGGGATTAGAAGGGGGTCTCAGTGTCCCAGAGGGCTGTGACCAGACTAGACCAACCATTACAAATCCTGACCTCTGGGTGGAGGCACCCACCATAGAACCTAGGCCCCTCAACTTGTCAGCAGTCAAGCAGGCAGGTTTAGTAGCCCTTGGGATAGTGCCACCTGGGGGTTACATTTGCATAACCCTGCCCCTTTTTTTCTCTCTCAGTGCTGCAACCCCCAACCATGACATCATGCAAGGGAAACATTTTTAATCACTGTGTTGAAACAGATATCTCTGTTGGTCAGTCTTGGTATTGCAGACATCCTTTTTCTTTCACAGTTTTGGACTCCTAGCAGAAGCTGGACACTGAAGAAAAAGAAAAAGTGATCTGACGGTCCATACCTCTCAAGTGTCCCTGATTTCAAGGATGTCCCTGATTTTGCCTCTGAAATTTCTTCTGTCCCTCCTAAATTTGGCATTTCTGTCACTGAAGAATGGGGATCTGAAGCACAAAATAATGCCAGACATTGGTGTTGCAGTCTAGTTCTCATTAAGAAAATGCTATTCATACTAAGAAGCATGTTGTACACAGCTTCTGGAACTAATACTACTAGTTTTTCAGATGTGTCCCTGATTTTGGTCATTTGTCCCTGATCATTTTTAGCCTTGTCCCTGATTTGTGATGAGGGAGGTTGAGAGGCATAGTCTGACCCATAATTACACTCCAGAACTACTATTCAGACATACGCTGAAATGGGTGCAGTATAGGAGAATGGGGTGAACTCTGGGGGCCAAAGTGTCCAAGGCACACCTCGATGCCTGTCACTGGCTGCAGGGGAGGTGGAATGGCATGAGCATTACAGTCGGCAATCCAAAGGCACAGCCCTGATGCCTGTCAGTCTGTACAGGGTGGGACGTCATGGTTGGAAACCCTAAGGCCCCAGGCATTTGTTGGTATTTGCACTACAAATTTTCAACATGGCCTTTTTGTGACCCCCACCTCATGAAAGTATTTGGGACCTCTTCTCATGAACAGTGGTACTGTGATTTTGTTAATGTGTCCTGAACTTTGAGTTCCCACAGCGATCGTGCCATTCTGCGCCAGATGTATGAAAACAAAGATTGGGCAGGATGTGAAGAATGACAGCTGTACCATTCATAGGGAGGTGTGAAGAGATGGCAATGTTGAAAATCTGTAGTGAAAATATTAAAAATGCTTGAACTTCCAAGCATACGTGGACACTGCGCAACGCATGGCCGTAACAGTCATTTAGTGGAATTATTTCACTAAATTTTCAAAATAGGCATTTTTGTAGCCGATGGGGATTGTGCACCCCTTTTGGTACATACCAAGTGTTGGGGGGGGCAATAGCCGATGGGGATTGGGCACCTCCTTGGCACACAACAAATGAGGACATTATGCTGACGGGGAGTGGGCTCCCCTGTCAGCAAATGAACTGGGTCAGGGACCTGCCAACAGGTTGATTGGGCACCCCCGTCAGTCAGCTTTCATGGGGCTCTGAGGCGGTGGCATAAGCTGTTGCCATGTTTAGGGAAATGTTACACCAGGCAAGGTACTGCCCTGCAATGATGGGTTGCTCCCTCATTGCAGCAGAAAAGCTGATGCTGCAATGACATTGCAGCAGCCAAATCGTTTCAAGTTGGTGGCACCTCTGCAGAACCAGTGTCATCAGGACACTGGGCCTGCATTGGGTGAACAGTGCCAAGCCCACAAATGCAGTGCCGGAATTGGCTGCCACAGTGCCGCACCTCCACAACTGGCTTCTCTCCTAAGCTGCCACATAATGTTTTTTGTGCATGCACGCAAGCAAACATAAAAATGGCTATGACCGATTTTTTTTTTTTTTTTAACAAAACAAATTGCAGCTTCAGCATCTGAAGCATGGGCTGCAATGGCATACTGTAGAAAACAGGCATTTGTGGAATGTGACTAAATCATTTTAAAGAAATTAAAGTGTACTGCAGGGAACTATTTAGCCTGCATATCAATTCACGGTCACATGAAAACGAATGGAAATTAAAGTGATTTTGTGAGCTTTCATAGATGCCTTTTTTTTTTTTTTTACTTAGTGTGCCATTGCAGCTCATGCTTCAGATGTTGAAGCTGCAGTTTTGTAAAAAAAAATCTGTCATAATCATTTTTATTTATGTTTTATCAGCACTGTGTCCTCCAGTTTTTTGTGTGCAGCCACACCCACAGAATGATGTCATACAAGGGAACTGTCAATATTTTACATACAACACCAAGGAACTCTGGGTAAATTACACTGTTGCCATAAAGGTTAGTTACTCAGAGAAGCAGTCCCTTATTTTGGTGGTGGTGACAGCGCCTAATATGTAGATATATGTGGCAAGGTATTGTGGGTACAATAAGAAGTTGCTTTCCAATTCCCTTACTGTGAGGTGCAGTCTCATATTTCTGTAGTGGCTTCAACAATAACAGCTGTCATATGTTTATCTGCAGAACAAGGCATTGTTCATGTAGCATCTAGATGACAAGATTTCATTACTGAGAGATGTAGTCTCCTATGCCGGTAGTGTAAATGTCTGCAATATAAAGACTGACCAACAGAAGTCTCTGTTTTGAAACAGTACTCAAAAACTGTTTCCCTTGCATGATGTCATCCTTGGGGGTTGCAGCACTGAGAACAACAAGCATTTGTCAATGCCAAATGCTGTCTCGCTGGCAGTGGCATTTGTAGTGCAGGAGTTAGAGACGCATAATAGGAGTGGCAGTGAAATATTGAACTGACGCCAACCCCACCCCCACCCTGTGGAGACTGACCAGTATTGGGGTGTGCCTTTGAGTCATCAGCTATAACGTTCATGCCATTTTACTTCACCCTACCCTGTAGACACTGACAAGTGTCGTGGTGTGCTTTGGGATGTTTGGGCTGTATACTTACCCCATTCCATAAGGAAATACGATGAGGTGGGTGCAGTATAGGAGAATGGGGTGAACTTTGGGGCTGAACACTCCAAGGCACACCTTGATGCCTGTCACTGGCTGCAAGGTGGGGGTGGGAGTGGAATGTCGGGAGCATTACAGCTGATGATCCTAAGTCACACCCCTGACGCCTGTCAGTCTCTACAGGGTGGGTTGTTACAGCTGGAAACCCTAACGCCATAGGCGTGTGTTGGTATTTTCACTCCAAATTATCAACATAGGCTTTTTGTGACCCTACCTCATGAAGAGCGGTACTATCAGTTTGTTTGCGGAAAGGTGATTTTGCACAGCAACTGTGCCATTTGGCGCCACAGGTACAGAAACACATTTTGGGCAGGATGTGAAAAATGACAACTGTATTGTTCATGAAGAGGTGTAAAACAAGCATTTGTCAATGCCGAATGTTGATTGTGCTGGTGTGTTGAGCTCGCTCACTGCCTTTGTCACTTGCTCAGTCTGTTTCTCCTGGTGCTGCAGGCTGCTGTTTTGTGCTGGGCTCCTGCCTGCATTGGCAGCTTGTTCTGCCCACTGAGAAATCCACAGCTGTCCTGACAGAGCTGCATTGAGGTGGCTCACTCCCCCCCTCTCACTAGCTCATTCTGTTTCTCCTGGCACTGCAGGCTGCCCTTTTGTACTGGGCTCCTGCCTCTGTTGGTGGCCTTTTCTGCCCACAAAGAAATCTGCAGCAGTCCCAACACAGGTCTGTTGAGCCTGCTGAGTCCCCCTATCTCACTCACTCGTTCCGTTTCTGCCAGCGCTGCAGGCTGCCCTTTTGTACTGGGCTCCTGCCTGTGTTGGCACCTTTCTCTGCCCACAAAGAAATCCACAGCTGTCCCGACAGAGCTCCGTTGGCAGGCGCTCACTCCCCCTGTGTCACTCACTCATTCTGTTTCTCCTGGTGCTGCAGGATGCCCTTTTGTACTGGGCTGCTGGCTCTGTTGGCACCTTTTTCTGCCCACAAAGAAATCTGCAGCAGTCCCGACAATGCTCCGTTTAGCTCGCTCAGTCCCCTTCTCTGACTCACTCATTCCGTTTCTGATGGCGTTGCAGGCTACCCTTTTCTACTGGGCTCCTGTCTGTGTTGCTGCCATTTGCAGCAGTTACAATACAGCTCCATTAAGCTCGCTCACTCCCCCTCTCTCACTCGCTCATTCTATTTTTCCTGCCACTGCAGGCTGCCATTTTGTACTGGGCCCTTCGTGCATTGCTGCCTTTTTCTGCCCACAAACAAATCTGCAGCAGTCCCTACAGAACTCCGTTGAGCTCACTCACTCCCCCTTCCTCGCTCACCCATTCTGTGTCTCCTGCTGCTGCAGGCTGCCCTTTTGTATTGGGCTCCTGCCTGCATTGGTGGCTTGTTCTGCCTGAAAAAAATTAAAAGCAGGCCCAACACAGCTCCACTGAGCTCGCTCACTCCCCCTCTCTCACTCACTCATTCCGTTTCTGCCCGCGCTGCAAGCTGGCCTTTTGTACTGGGCTCCTGCCTGCGTTGCTGCATTTTCTGCCCACAAAGAAATCCGCAGCAGTCACAACAGAGCTCCGTTGAGCTTGCTCACTACCACTGTGTCACTCACTCATTCTGTTTCTCTTGGCACTGCAGGCTGCACTTGTGTACAGGGCTTCTGGATGCAGTGGCACCTTTGTCCATAGATAAATCCGCAGCTGTATCAAAAAAGCTCCATTGAGGTCGCTCAGTCTCCCTCTGTTACGCACTCATTCTGTTTGTCCTGGCACTGCAAGCGGCCTTTTTGTACATGGCTCCTGCCTGCAGTGGCATCTTTTTCTGCCAACAAAGAGATCCACAGCAGTCCTGATAGAGCTCTGTTGAGCTCACTCAGTCCCCCTGTCTCACTTGCTTGTACTGTTTCTCCCACCGCTGCAGGCTGGCCTTTTGTACTGGGTCCCTGCTTGCACTGATGCCTTTTTCTGCCCACAGAGAAATCTGCAGCAGTCCTGGCAGTGCTCCAGTGTGTTCGCTCACTCCCCCTCCCTCACTCACTCTCTCGTTCTGTTTCTCACACTGCTGCAGGCTGCTGTTTTGTATTGGCCTCTTGAATTGGAGCCTTTTTCTGCCCAAAAACAAATCTGGAGCAGTCCCGATAGAGCTCAGTTGAGCTCGGTCACCCCCCCCACACACACTCGTTCCATCTTAATCTATCCCAAACACTGATGCCCACAGTGACCGTGCTATTCTCCGGCAGGAGTGCAAAAACATATTTTAGCCAGGATGTGAAAAATGACAGCTGTACTGTTCATAAGGAGGTGTGAAAGAATGCCACTGTTGAAAATGTGGCATGAAAATATTATAAATTTGTGAAGTTACAAGGGTGCATGGAAACAGTTGAACGCACGATTGTAACAGAGTCACGTTATGGAGTTTGTCACCAAATTTCCAACATAGGGATTTTATGACCTCTGCTCATGAACAGTGCCACTGTCATTTTCTTTATCTGTCCCGAACACTGATTGCCCACAGTGACTGTGTTATTCTGTGCCGCAACTGTGAAAACATTTCACTCAGGATGTGAAAAATGACAGCTGTACTGCTCATATGGAGGTGTGAAAAGTTGCCATTGTTGAAAATGTGGCATGACAATATTACGAATCTGCAAAGTTACAAGGGTGTATGGAAAGTGTGCAACGCAACTCATTTGATGGGCTATCATCACCAAATTTTCAACATAGGCATTTTAGGACTTCTGCTCATGAACAGTATCACTATCATTTTATTACTCTGTCCTGGACAGTGATTTCCCACAGCAACCGCTCTATTCTGCACCAGAACTGTGAAAACACATTTCGGCCAGGATGGGAAAAATGACAGCTGCACTGTTCATAAGTAGGTGTGGGAAAATGGCAATGTTGAAAATCTGGAATGAAAGTATTATACATTCGCAAAGTTACGAGCGTGCGTGCAAACTGCGTAACGCACGCTCATAACACAGTCATTTTATGGAGTATCATTACCACATTTTCAACATAGCCATTTCAGGACCTCTACTCATGAACAGTGTCACTGTCATTTTCTTAATCTCTCCCGAACACTGATTTCTGACAGCGACTGTGCTATTCTGCAATGGAAGTGCGAAAACACATTTCCGCCAGGATGTGAACAATGACAGCTATACTGTTCACAAGGAGGTGTGACAAAATGCCAATGTTGAAAATCTGGCGTCAAAATATTGCAAATTCACAAAGTTACGTGCATGCATAGCAACTGCGCAGTGCATGCTCGTAAAACAGTCATTTTTGGGATTCTTTCCACCAAATTTGCAACACAGGCTTTTTGAGAGCCCACCTCATGAACACTGGCACTGTCGTTTCATTAATCGGCCCCCAAAGGTGATTCCGTGCAGTGACCGCGAAATCACCTTTTGGGGCCGATTAACGCCATGACAGTTCAAGCATTCATGAGGATGGGTCCCAAAAACCCCATGTTGAAAATTTGGTGAAAAATTCCCAAAAATGCTCGAGATATGCAGTAAAGTTGAAAAACCCTATTCATTACATTATACAACTTACTGGCATTTCCTCATTTCATGGTCGGCTTTGAAGAGTGCAGACGTGTTCCCAGTCCACCAAAGATCGTCGCGCCGGACTCCGGAGGTAAGTATGGGGTGAGGGGGGTGTGGGGAGGCAGGGTGTGCAGTGCGTGGGTGCGGGTGGTGGGTGGGCAGCACGAAGCCTACAAGGGACCATTTTCTGCTTTTCAGGGAAAAAATGCAAAAGACTTTGAGGGACAGTTTTTTCTTTTACAGGGTATGTGGCACGCTGGGGTGGGCTCCCAGAATGCCATCAATGGCTTTCTTTGGGGGGCCAGCAATAGCTGACTGGGGATTGGGCATCCCCGGTCGGCACACAAGGGGAGTCATTATGGCAAAGATTAGGCACCCGTCGGCAGGAATAACAGTGTGTGGGGGGTCAGCGGCTTTCTGTTGGCAGGGCAGCAACAGCCAATCGGGATTGTCGCCTTGCAACACAAAGGGGGACGCTTCATTATGTCGATGGGGAGTGGGCTCCCCCGTCAGTAAAATGAACCGGGGGGGCACTGAACATGGTGGTGGTTATATTAATAAATAAATAAATATTGTTTGTGAAGACGGCAGCAACCCGACGCCATGTTCACAAATAATATCAGGCTTGCTAGATTCTCCCTGCAATGATGGGTCGCTCCCTCATTGCAGCGGATGGCTGATGTTGCAATGACGAGGCGGCCCCTGATTGCAGCGGCTGATTTGTCGCAAGTTGGTGCAAACGTTTCAAACTTCTGTCACCAGCAGCCTGCAATGACATTGCGGGAAGCAGGACAAGCCTTTGCAGGCTGTGGGGGCACTGGCCACAACAGTGCCGTGCCTCAACAGCCTGCTTCTCAGCAAGCTGTCCCAATATGTTTCTTGCACTGCGTGCAATCAACATAAAAAATGGCAACGCTGAAAATCTCGAGTGAAAATATGAAAAATTGGTGAAGTCATGACCACGCATAGAAACTGCGCAACGCACGTACGTCCATAACCCATTTATTTTTGGGATTTTCTTAACCACATTTTCAACATAAGCATTTTGGGACCTCCCCTAAGGAACAGTGGCACTACGATTTTGTTAATCTGTCCCAAAAAGTTGATTTCCCACAGCGACCATGCCATTGTATGCCACAGGTGCAAAAACACAATTCAGGCAGAATGTGAAAAATGACAGCTGTACTTTTCATAAGGAGGTGTGAAAAAATGCCAGTGTTGAAAATCTGGCATGAAAATATTGCAAATTTGCGAAGTTACAAGGCTGTGTGGAAACTGGCAATGCATGCTTGTAATGCAGTCATTTTATGGACTTTCATACTAACATACTAAAATGCCAGCAGAATAGGCCTAACGGTCTTTCGTGTCTGCTCGTTTGGTCAGCCCCCATCCTGGGATCTGACCTTGCTTCCCCCCTCACCCTCTCTGGTTTCTCCCTTCCCAGTCCCAGATATTCTCACTGTACGGGACTTTGCTTCCAGAATCCTACCCCTGTATCTGTCCCACCCCCTCTTGAACCTCTCCACCATCTCTGCCTCCACCAGCCCCCTGGGTAGCACATTCCATAGCTCCACCACCCTCTCAGTGAAGTAGAACCTCCTCCTTTCTCCCCTGAATCTCCCCCCTCCAGCTTCCACCCATGCCCTCTAGTTGCCCCCCTCCTTCCTTTGGAGCACCTTGACTGCTCCTCCCCTATTTACCCCCTTCATGTACCTGAAGACCTCCATCATGTCCCCCTGGTCCCTTCTCTCTTCCAAAGTGTACATATTTAGCTCTTCGAGCCTCTCCCCATAGGTTCTGTCCCCCAAGCCCCAGATCATTTTGGTTACCCTCCTCTGGACCCTCTCCAGGAGTTTGATGTCCCTCTTTAAATGTGGCCTCCAAAACTGCATGCAGTACTCGAGGTGCGGCCTCACCAAGCAGTTATACAGGGGGAATATCACTTCCTTCCTTCTGGAGGTGATCCCCCTAGTGATGCATCCCAGCATCCTGTTGGCCTTGGCCACTGCCATCCTACAAGTCTTAGAGCTGTTCTTCTTGACATCCACCACCACCCCCAGGTCCCTCCCAGCCATTGAGACTCAGCATCCCAGTGTACACCTGGTCCGGGTTTCTGGCTCCCAGGTGTAGTACCTTACATTTCCTACATGAACCCCAGCTTCCACTTTCTAGACCACCTTTGCAGAGCCTCCAGGTCCCCCTGTAGGGCCACCCTCCACTCCTCCCCATCCACCACCACCCCCAGTTTTGAGTCATCCACAAAGAGACTCATCTCACTCCTGATACCCTTCTTTATGTCAGAGATGTAGGCATTGAACAGGAGGGGCCCAAGGACTGATTCCTGAGGGACCCCGCTAATGACCCTCCTTGGGGATGAGACTATCCCTCCAACCATGACCCCCTAGGTCCGGTCCTGGAGCCAGTTTCCTGTCCATCTAATCATCCGGTTCCCCACCCCCATTTCTCCCAGCTTATCCAACAGGCCCCTGTGAGGAACAGAGTCAAACGCCTTGCTGAAGTCAAGAAAGAGGATGTCCATCGGTCTACCCAGGTCCAAGGCACTTGTCACCCAGTCACAGAACTCGACAAGGTTTGTCTGACATGATTTCCCCGGGATGAATCAATGCTGCCTATTGTCCAGGCACCCCAACTTTTCCAGGTGCCCCCCCAGCCTCTCCTTGACAATGCCCTCCATCACCTTGCCCACCACTGATGTCAGGCTGATGGGCCTGTAGTTCCCTGCCACCTTCCTTGATCCCACCTTATGGATAGGCACTATATGCACCACCTTCCAGTCCTGGGGCACCCACCCTGTCCTCAGAGAGATGCTGAAAAGCTCCACCAGGGGTTTTGCCAGGACATCCGCTAGTTCCTTCAGCACTATGGGATGTAATTTATCCGGCCCCAGTGCTTTCTCTGTCTTAAGGAACCTGAGAGCTTCCCTCACTCTCTCTGCTGTGATTTCGACTTCCGCTACCTCATCCCCCTGCTTTGCATTCCCCCCTCCTGCCAGTGATGGCCCCCTCTCCCCAGACCCACCGATTGGTAAGGGTTCCCCCCCCCTCAGTTTTACCGTCTCCTCCAATTTATGATGCAGTCCCCCCCATTTTCCTTTGTGAAAATTGAGGTGAAGTACTCATTTAGTACCTCAGCCTGCTCCCCTGAGTCTTGTGCCCATCCCTTCCCTGTTTTAATCCTGCTAATGTGCCCCTTAACCCTCCACTTTTCCTCAATGTATCTAAAGAACCCATTGTTCCCTCTTCTAATTTCCCTGGCCAGGTTCTGCTCCTTCCTTGCCTTGGCCACCCTCACCACCCTAGTGGCCCTTCTGGCCATCAGCTCGTACTCCCCTCGAACCCTTTCACTCCTTGAGCACTTGAAATGCCTATAAGCCACCTTCTTTTCCCTCACCAGCTACTGAACCTCCCATGTCCACCAGCAGGGTTTATGGGCCCTATTGCATTTTTGTCTTACTTTTGTACAGGTACTGGTAGCATTCTGCACCCACCTCCTGATGATTTCCCACCTACTATCATCATCCATGCCTGGCCCAATTCCATCCAAATGCTTCTTAAGGATCCTTCCCATTTCCTTGAACTCCACCCCCCCCCCGAAGTCAGTTACTTCCGTCTTTGTGCAGTCTTCTACTCCTCCTAGGTCCAGACAGAAACAGACCGTGGCATGGTCACTACCGCCAATGGTCCCTCACTTCCAGGCCCCCAATCTGGTCACTGTCTGCCAGGACCACATCCACTATCCGTGTCACCAGATTTTCAACATAGGCATTTTAGGACCTCTGCCCATGAACAGTGGCACTGTCATTTTGTTAATCTGTCCCTAAAACTGATTTCCCATAGCGACCGTGCTATTCTGTGCCAGAAGTGTGAAAACACATTTCAGCCAGGATATGTAAAATGACAGCTGTACTGTTCATAAGGAGGTATGAAAAAAATGGCAATGTTGAACATCTGGAGTGAAAATATTACAAATTCACAAAGTTACGAGTGTGCGTGGAAACTGTGCAACGTATGCTCATAAAACAGTCATTTTTTGGATTTTTTTTCACCAAATTTGCAACATAGGCTTGAGAGCCCACCTCATGAACAGTGGCACTGTTGTTTCGTTAATCGGTCCTGAAAGGTGCAGTGACCATGAAATCACCTTTCAGGACTGAATAACGCCATAACAGTGACTGAATTCATGAGGAGGGGTCCCAATAACCCTATGTTGAAAATCTGGTGCCAAAATTCCCAAAAATGGCTGAGATATGCACCAAAGTTTTAAAAAAAACTATTTATGCCATTATACAGCTTGCCAGCATTTCTTCAGTTCGCGGTCGGCTTTGAAGAGTGCAGGCGTGTTCCCGGTCCACCGAAGATAGTCGTGCCGGGCTCCGGAGGGAAGTATGCAATGAGAGGGGTGTGGAGAGGCAGGGTACACAGAGGGAGGGCGTGGGTTGGGGAAGGGAGCAGGACAGACTATGAGGGACCATTTTCTGTTTTACAAGTAAAAAAAAAGAAAAGCATCACGGGACAGTTTTTGTTTTACAGGGACATTTGGCACGCTGGAGTGGGCTCCCAACATGCCACGTGAGTGTTTTTTGGGGGGGTGGCCAGACGGGATTAGAACCCCGCCGCACACATACCGGGGCATTTACCAGGGGATTGGGCACCCTCGCACACACAACAAATGGGGGACATTATGCTGATGGGGAGTGGGCTTCCCATTGGCAAATTAAACTGGGAAAGGGGGACTGAAGCCGATGAGGATTAGGCCCCCATCGGCAAAGAAAGACTGTTGGGGGGTGCATGATGCTGAAGGGGACTGGGTACCCCCTCGGCACACACTTGAAATGGGAGGGGGGCCATTATGCCAACGGGGAGTGGGCTCCCCCATCGGCAAATGAAGTGGGTCGGGGCATGACAAAGGGATTGGGCACCCCTTAAGGCCAGCGACTGCAGTCAGTGCCACCATGTTTGGTGAAAAACTTCACCAGTAAAGGCACATCAGGAGGCATGTTATTGTGCCGCTGCATGAGGAGCTTGCCTCTCATTGCAGCACCACTTTTGTTAGATCTGGGGGCCACATTATGTATAACTGGTGTCAGCGCCTGCATGCTGGCTTACTGGGGAATGAGGGACGCACCAACTGATGCGTGCCCTGCATTTGCCCACAGTGACTGCACCTCCAAATCTGCTACTACTGCAATATTGCGCGCCAGCCAACACAAAAAGGGGCGGATTATGCAAATGAAGCAGAGCACAGAAATAAAAGCATTTATTTCATGGAAAACAGCACTTTTTGACAGTTTAAATGGTAGGACATTGAATCAAAACTCCTACAGGTTACTAATCCCATTTGCTATGGAACAGCTCACAAAATACCTTTAAGAGGAGGTTGGTTCAGGAGAGAGGTGAGGAAGTACTACATTACGGAAAGGGTGGTGGAACCTTGGAACAGTCTGCCAGCTGAAGTGGTGGGTGCAAGAACAGGGGATTCAAGCAAGACTGGGTCATCATGAAGGGGATAGTATTTACTGGGGGCGACAGGACCAAGGAGGAGACTAGAGAGAGGACAGGGAGGGTTAGTATCCTGGAGGAACGGTAGGTTCCAGGGATGACAGGAAACTTGGGCAGACTGGATGGACCTATGGACTTTTTCTCCTGTTGTCTTTGTTTCTATCTAAAATCTCTTAGAAACACAATCAATAACATCAAGCATTAAAAGAATAAGTAGAGGCAACATTCCAGGAGCTAAGCTAGGGTTGAGTGTCAGTATTCAGTCTGGGTACAGCCACCGCCATGTGGCAAAGAAGCTGACAAAATAAACTCTGAGTCCTTTCAGCCACCACAGTTCTATGTTACCCTGTCACTGGCAGTGAATGCCATGGTACCAGTCAATTCCCACCTAGTTCCCACTAAATTACTTCTCACCAAAGCATCCCCTGTTTCAATGGTTTGACCCCCCGAGTCAAAGAGCAGTGTGGTCAAAATGCTGGATGTCTGTCTGAGCTCTAGTGGATGGTATGTTGCCTCTTTTAAAGGGACACTGTCAACCCGCTTGGGCCTCAAATTGTCTCTAGTTTAAAACACACATTTTATCACTGCTTACATTCTGTAGAATTTACTGATATAGATTGCTATTTGATTCCGATTCCTTTTTTCTTTTTAAAAGTGAAAAAGACTACAAACCGTACTAGCATTAGCAAACAAAAATGTGTCTCGGTTCAATAGGAGTCATGTAAGCAATAATATCCGACAGGGTGGGCATTATTGGGAAATATCAGACCTCCCAGAGGTGTAATGAGTCCCGGCGCCACAGGCGGAGGGCCTTAGAGCCCCTGGAAGGTCCGATATTTCCAATAATGCTCACCCTGAAGGGTATTATTAAACTTAGAAAATGGGTATCTTGGTCATTTTTTATTAAGTTGTAAAATAAGACAGAAAATTAGTTTCAAAGTGAATAAAAGTGGTAGCATTTTGTTTTAATTGAAAAAGTAGTGCATATGTTTAAAGGCTGTTCTACCTTTTGTTGCTCCTCCCCACAGAGCTATTGTAATCTGTTGACCCCCACCCACACACCTCAGCAAGAGAGTATGTAGAAAACATTTACCCTAGCAGTCTGTGGACATCATCTGTCTGCTTTCAGTAAGACTGTATGTTTTTTTTATTTTTATTCATTAGCCGTCGGAACAAGTGTCTGCTGAGCGCACAACCAACCTTGCGTAACTCTAATGGATGACAGCATCTGCACTGACGAGGGATAGTCCTGACTCCCGAGGTACATTATTTATGCTTTTAATACGAAGCAGCAGCATTAAGTGTGAGGACATTGTGGTTATTTGTGCCATTCTGATAATAGACTTTCCAGCATGAAACCAAATGGACTGACGCCCGGTTTCATTTTCGTTCAGCTCGGTAGTTGAAGAGCACGATCGGAGAGTGGTGCCATTGTAGAAGAACACGGTTATGTAGAATTGGTATGTTATCACTCTTCCCAACCGAGAAATGTCTGGAGTGTGGGCTTTCTTTTTTTTTTTTCCTCACTGAGTTGAGGGGAGGGGGAGAGAACAGTAGCTCTCACTAACTTAGCGAGAGAGAAAACATGGCGGGGATTTGAAATTTCACCAGTGCTGTTAGCCAATGACAAACTAGGCTGAGCACTCTTGTACACGGGTATTGTGGTGAGGTGGTACTTGGGGTGGTACTTACTTTTAGGTGGGCATCTATTAAGAAATAAATGCCCAGCTAGGAGGCTGTATCAGCCAGTCAGGATTGTGAATTCATTTTTGCCATTTTCTAAAGGAAGTTACAAGTCAGTGGGCACTAGCTCTTATAGACTTGCCATTTCTCAATGAGTATGTCCTAGTATTCCTTTCTGTAATAGATGTTTGACCACGGCAGTTTTGAAAATATTCATGGTTTCATCGGTAACCATGTTTTCCGGTAGCCCATTCCAGAATGGAAACCACTGTTGATTTATCCATTTTGTACGGCTCTACTTTCAATTGTTCACGGCGGGATCTTCCACCACAAGTCGATTCTCTTGATACTAGGCCAATACAGTCCCACAAGTCCTTTTTTCAAAAGCTTTATATACTAAACACAGGTCCCCCTAATTCAATCATTCTTTGATCATCATCTGCTGTATCTCTCCTGGACTTAGGAACATCACACACACACACACACACACACACACACACAGTCTAGCCACTTGTGATGCAGTGGGTGGAGACAAGACAAAGTAGTTGCACTGTTTGGAGTTGTTGTAACATTCGGGAAGTATGACATCAGAGTTGATCAAGGATTTTAAACAAAACAAGACTGGATATAATTACATAATTTCCATGCATTTCAGATCTACTGAGAAATGAAGCAGATAAAACAACCAGCAACATCAGTAAATTTTAGAGAAGGTAAGCAATCATAAAATATGGGTTTTCAGCTAGAAACAGTATGATGTAACAAGGGCTGACAGTCTCCCTTTAATCTGCACTGTAAATTTATAATATTAAATGCTAACTGTGTTTCTATTTGCAATGAATTGTGTATAACAACCTTATCTCATTGTATATGACTGGGCATGTGATGTGCTTTGCTCAGTGTGTCCTTTTTTTAACCTCACCTGTTGCACAGTAAGTAAATACAGAATTTGATATATGCTGACTGCTTTTTTAGTGCCTTAGCGATGTTAACTTATGATAGCATTAATTGTGCGTTTATGGTCAGAGGCTATCAAGCTGCTTAGAAGTGAGAGTCTTAGCATGCACTGTTTTGGTGTAATATATCTCCTGATTTAATAACTATCTTTGGCACTTGAATGTACCAGCTCGGCACTTAAAGAGTGCAGCAGGATAAATTCTTGGGTTGCATGCCAAAAGTCTTATCATGGTGGGCCATTAGGAGCACTATCAGGAAGCAATAAGAATGAGAGCAAAATACTTCCCAGTGGGTATCCCATGAGGTGGGCGCATGGGGAAGGGCGCAGTCCGTAACAGCGACTCCTTCTGGGCAAAATCGCTCACAGTGATGGGGAGGGAAGGGCGACCGGATGGGGGGTGGGCAAAATGGGTGACAGGATGTTGTTATATGTACATGTGGGGGGAGATAAGCACGGCGAGCATGGGCTGGGAGGGAGCAGAGGGGCTGTAGGGGGTGGTGCTGCGGTGGGATGCCGAGCCGAGTCATGGTGTTGGAGATTGGCCTGTGGTTGGGGTGGGTGAGGTACCCGGTTCAGGCGCTGGTGCAATTTATGGCGCCGGCCAAAACCTTTTTTTAATGCTTCCCTCCGACCCGACATGCACCCCTGGAGCTAAGAATCCTGTAGTGGGGGAGCTGGGCAAAGCCTTCCACAGAAAAGCACTGAAATATATGTCCCAGCGGAGGTGTCAGAGTGCCAAAATGTTTTCGGCATTCTGACTGCATGATAACGGCGATCACCTTTAAGCTTTCATTGTTATCGCATAGAACCTTCTCAGTGTTATTTAAGCTGAGAAGAGCTACCCAGATACCCCCTCCCCCCCTTTTTGTTTACACTATACAGTCAGTTTTCTCCACTAGGTCTAGTTGTAGGACTGAAAGGCGGCAGACTTGGTGAAGAATAAACAGCTAAATGCTTTCTACAAAGCCAAGGTTGTTGATGGGACAACATATCTTCCTCAGCCTCAAACCTCTGCTGTAGAAAGGCAGACAGAAGGAAATAAAAAATGCCGCAGACTGAGTTTTGCCATTTGGATGTGGTTCAGATGCTTGCTGACACTGCGTTGCACCACCTGAAGCTTTGCTCACACCCCACCCAGTGTATCAAAGCTGAAGAAGTGGCACTGGCACCAGTCTTTGAAGTCATCACGAATGCTGCTTTAGATGAGGGCACTTCTGCACAACCTGTGGAGGGCTGTGGTGATCCCACTGCTCAAAAAGCATGCCTTTGATTCTGATGACCTGTCAAATCATAAACTTGTGACCAACCTGCTGTTCCTAGCTATGGTTGTCAAGAAAGTGGGGATGAAGCAGTTGGGTGAGCAAATGGAAAAAAATATATATTTGAGACATTGCTGTCATACCACAGCATAAAGCCTGAAATAGATTGGGCCTCTTCTATCTCTACGAGTTCCTGACCACCTACTGTACATCCTGGGAGATAACCCAGTTTGAGGGACGAAGGGCTGCTGTATATGGTACATCTCCATGCCTGAATCTGCAGGGGACCTCACATTTTCAGTTGCAGTCCAAGGACTGTGAAATGTTCTGCCCATCGACCTTTCATTTGTTCACCTCCCTTCCAGTATTTACATCTAAGCTGTAGCAATATTTATTCAACCAGACTTTTCCCAGTCCAATATAATGCATTCTAAACATGTGTACTGTTTACATTTTTAGGATCATAAACTATTTATGTATACTTTTTGATCATATACTGTTTGAGTCGGCTTCTCTGTCCTATCCACATATATGTATTGTGTTCCTGTGGCTCTGTACTAGCATTATGTGAAATTTAATGGCAATGGTTGACCTATTGGTTAGATGGCAGTGTGCTGTGCTACCAGGCAGAAGCCCCAGGTTAAGGAGCAACATCAGGTCTCCCCTTACTGGGTGGGTACAGTCTGGGTAACTCTTGGATGCTGACGAAGAGTCATGAGAAAGATTTGGTAAAATATTAGAGAAGACCACCTAGGCTACTCAAACATAATCAGGTGTCACATCGCACTCAATGAGTTGGGGGGGGGGGGACAGTGAACTGGCTCTCAAGATATAACCAAAAACACAACGGTCAGTCACGAGCCAGAATCCATGCGTAAGTGAGGCTGCCATAGTTGAAATGTTGACATCCAAGCAGCAGTTCGTGCATGTTAAAAACAAAAACTGGCACCAACAAGTGCACTTACCTAAATGCTGCTGGCCATTTTTGCTAATGAACCATGGCATGACTTAAAACAATAACAACAACAAAAGAATTTTGCAGAGCACACCGAATTTACTTCAAATCCAAAGGAAAACAATGTCTTTCTGGTAGTTAGGCCCAACCTGTCGGCGTTTCTCTAATCATGACAGACGTCTGAAAAGACTACTGCAACTGGAAAAGGAAAATTACTTACTGTGACTCTTTATCTTTTATAGGATCTTCTCCATAGCACCACACTCTTTGGTCTTAGAGATGGACACCTAGGACCCCATGGGAGTAGAACTTCTGGACTGATGGCAGTGGTGCACTACGTCGGTGTGGATAAAAGCATGTGGCAGTGTAGAAAGTTTAATTTTTACTAGGTAGAAAAATAAGATTTGCACCTGAAAAAGGACTAAAAATAACCGGGGACATATAAAAATGCTACTTTCATGCGACTGAGTACAGTACCACAGAGACAGAAACAGAAAAGGTCCTTCTTTAATAGTTGAGTGGTGGCTTTCATTTGACTCCTTCAGTTTTCTAAAATATCAAAAGGCCATTTCAAAACAGGCCCCCATTGCTAACAACAGAGTACGCTCCCTCCCCTCTCCAAATTTGAAGGCAGTATATACAGCGTACTGGTTAACAGTGCTGATCTGCAAACCTGGAGAACTGGACTTGAATCCCACAGCCACCACCTGCATACTGTGTGACCACAAGCAGGTCATTTAACTTCTTGGTGCTCCTATAATGCATCTGGAAACAAGCCTCGGCTTAGTGTGCTTTTCCTGGCTAAAAATTGTTAAAATAAAATACAACTAATGCATCACAAAATGTGAGAGTATGGGGCGGTGTCTGCTACTATCAGAGATCAGGAAGGGGAAGGAAGCAGGCAGCCAGCTCCTCAGACTGAGAAATTACAATCTCTTCCCTTTGATATAGAAGTATTAAAAAAGAAAAAAAAAAAAGTGAACTTCTAAAATTGCTGCTGGGGTTTTAAGGAAACATTTCAAATTAAGAGCAACTGGTGCTCTTTCAGGAGTTTCACAGGGCCCCTTGTATCCTACCAAAACTACTAGCATCCTCCGACCACTCCCAGCATTACTTGCTCCCTCTGGTCACTCCCCGCCATCCTACAACTACATTGGTCAGGCTACAAACTTTAGTCCACATTGTTATTACTGTACTTTTGCTGTATAACCTCTTTGATGTTTTAAATACACCTACTGTGTGTACATGTATTCCTACTGTTTACTCGTGTTTAGTAGCCTGATTTACTGCTTGATAATTCTCCTCTGTGCCCTTCCACATCGTAAATGGAAATAAACCCCCCTAGGCCCTGCTTTTTACTTGGTAAAATATGTTTTTTTAAATAAATAAATAAAACCAGTGACAGGCCAAAGTCAGAATACACCATATGTCAAGTAGCACCCACCCCAAGGGAGGCCAAGTCCAGGAGTGTGATTCTGTCCTGACTTTGCAGAAGGGGAACAATTTGAGCCTGCACCATTTCCCAAAGATAGAGTTCATAGCAGGCCAAATGGGACTGGCACAGAACAATCTGCATCGAGGCTGTAGAGCCCACACATACTTTCTCCTGAAGTTGTCCAACTATTTGGACACAACTGGTGTGAGTAAAGTGAGGAAGGAGCAGGATGGAAAAGCTTTTTTTAGGTTCAGAATGAGAGGGCACATGGGGATGGCCCATGTGCCAGAGAGTGGACCCTGATCTGCTGCTCCTGAGGAGGGGAGGGAGGATGCTTTGCCTCAGAGACCGCTATAGCAGAGTAAGTCCCTAAGGCTTGAAATGACTGTTCCAGTTCTAAAGAACTAGAGGAGTCAGAGGACTGGGGCACAAGCCTTTTACTGGAGTGTGAAATGCAAGGGGCTTCCAAACCCACCCTGTGTCGATAGCCCCATCAGGTGTGATTGGAAAGGCAAAGACATGCACTGCATGAAATTGTGACTGTGGCCAAGCCACTCAAAATACAAAAGATACAAGTCAGTGTGCGCCACTGCCAACATCTGAATGACTGCTTCTCTTCTGTCATCTTGATGAGAAAAAAAGACCTATGTGACAAACTAAGTGTAGGTTCATAGTTCTCATGAGGGATGCACATTCTACGTTAGGAAAAAAGGAGCTCAGCTGTTGGGGCTGTCTAGCTATGCTGCCGCAGGCTCTTGTCTCACACCCACATAGTGCTCTAGCACACTTAGCCCAAATGTTCTACTCCCATAGGGTCCTCGCACCTCTGGCTCTAAAGACCAAAAAAAGAGTGTGGCTCTATGGAGACCAACTTGGATTCACCTGTGTCTGCTCTAGGACTCTTGCCATTGTTCCAGTTTCAAGGGTCAGTGGCGGGAGCCTGCACACCATCTTTATTCTACCTCCGCTCTGCCACCAGTTTACAGATGCCGCTCTTCACAGACCCCTGAGAGCTGCTTGCAAGAACAGCCCGATCCACCAGTGGGGTGATTCTGTGGGCAAGATGTCTCTTCTCCATTATACCAGATCACCTCTAGCAGCTCTTTTGTGCTAAAGACTGTAGTGCAAAGGACAAGCTGTTTGTGTGGAGTTAGCCATGAGTCAGCCATCTGGCAGGCCATGCTGCTCCTCAGACTGATGCCAGTTTCACCTGCTGCCTAATTCTGGTTTTAGTTAGTACTGTTACCCCCTCCTTGTACCATTTAGCTAGTTTATTCCTACTGTGCCAAAATGTCTGGGTACTTATCTTGTTACTCAGGTTTTATCTGTGCCATACAACATTACATCCTTTGGGTACATTAACTGCCTACAGTTTGACTGTATCTCATATCATGGTGCTGTGAGTGTGTTCCAGTGCTCTTACTTGGTTATGTACAGTATATTACTCTCCTACTCACTTACCATTCCAGGCTGTCTTGTAAATTTGCTCAATCTGTGCAACTCCTACTAACACCCTATCTGGATGTTCTGTTTAACTGTGTATTCATTTTGGTTTCTTATAACTGAATTGTACTCTGCAATTATGACTAGATTCTGTTACTGCTAGACATTTCACTGGTATTAACAGGCTTTAGTTTTGCCTCTCCCATTTAATCAGTACTTAGGTTCCCTCTCTGTGCTGCTGGTTTTGCAGCGTCACACAGCTCGCTGCCTTGTACTTTTGCAGTGTTTTTCTGCGCTAATCTACCCTAAACACAGGTTCCTCCCAAACAGAGGTCCGTGCATTATTTGTGCCTTATGTTACTGATTGTATCTTGCTTACCTCTACTTCATTACCATGTTTGTCACCTTCCTCTGCCTTCTCTAGCTCCCCCTCCTGCTTCTTCACTCCCTTCTATCACCTCAGCTACCCTCCCTCCCTCTCTCCTCTTGTCCTTCCCCCTCCCTACCACCATGCCATGGTTCCACTCTATCCACCCTGGGCTCCTCCCTTCCTCTTCCCTCAACTTGGAGTTTCTGTACCATACTCTCCTCGCCTCTCATCACCCCCCCCGCTCTCCTCCTTGCTCCAAAGAGAAGTCCCACTCTATCCATTTCATTCTCCTGTTCCTCCTCCTCCTCCTGCTGTCTGGCGACATGGTGTCCAATCACCCCTCCCCTCTGCTTCCGCCAAAGGCTTTTGCATTTTTCATCTCAATACTAGAATCCTCACTGTTTGGATCCTGCAACACTCTCCTGACATCCTCTTCATCTTAGAGTCCTGGCTTTCCCCACGGATTCCCAATTCTAGCCTGTTTCGTCCTGACTTCCATCTTTTGTGGCAAGACAGATGAAAACGTAGTGGAAACATTGCCATCTACATGTGCCAGATTGTCTCCTGAATCCTGGATTTCAGGGAGGCTGTACCCTCCTCCCATGAATTCCTTCTCATCAAACTCATATTCACCTCACCTTTGCCCATCTAAATTGTGGTCTACTATGCCTCACCCAAGATCACACCTGCTGCTCTGTTTGACTCCCTCTCCTACATAACCTCATATTCCTCCGCTGGTGAACTCATTCTCCTTGGAGACTCCAACATTAATTTGCTCTCCCTTACATCCCGAATAGCTGTCCAAAAGAATGAGTCCCTAAATTTGCACCAGGTTATCTGAGTCACCCAACTCAGTTCTCACTCCTCCAATCACAAGATGTTGGTCTGGGTTCTGTCCTCCCACTCCATCATACTGTTGCAGCAGGTATGTTGCACGATGCTTTCGGTGACCAATGCATAACGTTCCAGGTCAGAAAAATGAATCAATATAAGTCCTGTGACCTCGCTTGGGCCCAGTACAAGTTACTAGACTCCCTTCCTGATCTTCTCCACTACAGGGCCCTGAGAAATAGTCACACACACTAAGGCTGTCCAGGCTGCAAGATCCAATTATTTCAAAGCCAGCCTTCAGAATACTCAAGTCTCCAGCCAAATTCTGGAAGGTAATCCATGCACTTTCTGACTCCCCGACCCAGTCTATCCTCATGGTTAATGGTTCACCACTATCCGATCATTTCTCTGCTGTTGCTTACTTAAATGATTTTTTTTTCACCACATGTGCCCTCCCCTCTCCCCTTGCTACTGGCTCTACCCCTTCACCTCCTGCTTCCTGCTCCTCTCCCCTCCAACCCACCCTGGGTTTCCACCCCATCACCATTCATGAAACCCTGTTTACCCTCTCATCCCTCAGTCAATCTAAGTCCAGTCCTGATAGGTTAGATCCTAAGGTCATCTACATCTCCTCACCTGCAACTGCACTTCCACTTACTAAACCTTTCATTCTCCCTCAGCTCCATTCCTCAGTTTTGGAAGATTGCCAGAGTAAATAAAAAAAGGGGGCGTGGCCCCTCCTCCCATGGTAGCTACTACCCTATCTCCCTGCTTCTGTCCCATGCTAAACTGTAGCAGAAATTAGTCTACTCTAGACTTCTTCACTACCTCACTTCATCTAGTTTCCTTTCACTCTTTCAGTCTGGTTTCCAGAAGCATCACTCCACCATCTCCTCCCTGTCGCATGTCACTGACTTCATCCTTTCTGGGATGGATCAGGGGCACATTACAGCTGCCATTTTCATCTGTCTGGCCTAAGCATTTGACTTGGCGTCCCATCCACTTCTCCTGGATAAGCTGAGCTCAGCCGGTCTCTTAGCTCCTGCTTCTGACTGGTTCCATTTCTACATAAAGGGTTGCCAACAATCGGTACAGGTTGGAAGGCATGTTACCACTACCCCTCATCGTCCAGGCTGGGGTCCCCCAGGGTTCAATTTTAGGCACCATCCTATTCTTGATTTTTATGAATGATCTCCCCTCTGCAAACTTGCATATACACAGGTATGCAGACAACACAGTCATCTTCACCTCCAGTCCCTCTACAGCTCCAGTGGAAGACCTGCTCCAGCAGAATTTCCACAACATCCTGCGCTGGTTTCATTCCAACCTTCTCAAGGTCAGCACTTAAAAAAATGGTGTCTATGACCTTTGCTACTGGTCCAAAATTAGCCAGGCTCTTGAGAATTCCAGTCTTCACCGTGCTAGATGTCTCCCCTCGAGGCAGTGTCATCTTTCAAGTACCTCAGCGTGTGGCTTGACAGTAAGCTTGGTACCATGCACTGTAACAAAGACTGTCTATTCCTGTTGGTCCGGCATGAGCTGGTCACTAAATGGGTGCTCCAGGTCTTTATTCAGACGTGGTCTATGATACAGCCCATGCTACTTCCCTAGCCAGACTGGACACCCTCTGCAATGCTTTCTGTCACTTTGTGACTAACTCCCCTCCACGTATGCACCACTTCTCTCTCTCTATTCTTCCCTGTCCATCCTTCCCCTACCGTCATGTTGCCAGTCACACAGCACTTCCTTTTTCTCCATGTGCTGGTTTGGTTCCCTTCAATCCCACCTCTCCTCACTCCTCTCTTCTGTCCCACCTGCTCCATGTTCCCTCCATTCTAGGGACCAGTGAACTTTTACCACTCCTCATCCTTGTTCCTCTGCTGCTCTGCCTTTTCCTATCATTTGCCATCACTCTGGAACTAGATCTCTCCATCCTTTTGCCATTCCACCTCCATAGGCTACCACAGGCATCAGCTGAAACTCCTCCCGCCACCCACCTATACTTGTTTCTTATAGGAGGTCTGCCAATAGTCATTCCAGTGTTTTAGGTTTTTGATTTCCCATGACCCAAGTGGTCACAAGTGCACTGTTCTGCCAGTCTTTGTGCTGCGTTGATTCTGAATCTTAGTTTGCCACTTGCAATTCTGCTTGCACAACATATCTGCACTTTCATTTTTTCCATGTTTCTATCAGTGAAGTATTTTTACTGTATAGTGTCTGTACTTTGTGACTGTATTATGTAATGTATCATGTTTCATGGTTCCCCCTGTAACACTTCACCCATGTCGCACTTGGAACGAGCCTCTGCTCAGTGTACTTTTCCTGGTTACCAATTTTCAGCTAAATAAACTCTTAGATGATCTTTCATTTTATTTGCATACAAAGTAATTTATGGTTTGTTAAAAATGGTTCGGCAAAAAAGGTTACTCCCTTGTAACAGCAGTTCTAGGAATGGTACATGATGTTCATCCACACTGTCAGGCAGTTGCCTTTCCCCTTTAAGACAGGCCAGAACGTCTTCAAGCTGGCTCCTCCCACCAACCCAGGTGGAAAATCCCTTGGCTATGCTCCGATACCTTAGATCTTGCCCACTGGAAGCTAGACTGGTGTGCCACTTACCAGGGGAGGTCGGGTGGGTATGTGTGGATGAACATCATATACCACTCCTTGAACTACTGTTACTATGAGTAACCTGTTTTTCTAGGGACGTGGATATGATGTTCTTTTCACACTGTCTGTCAGATGCCTAGCAGGTCTCCTGGAAGAGGAGGCAAGGTGCACATCCCCTACTTGGGAAATAGAGATTGGAGAACTGAGGCCCCAAAACCAGCATCCTGCCAAGACTCAAGGTTGATGTGTTAGTGGGAAATGAAGGTGGGTGTGCTGACCTCCAGGTAGCAGCCTGCTGATTTCCTGGATAAGGACATCCCTGGAAGCAGCCAAAGAGGTATGGTGGGTGGAAATGAGCCCTAAGCCCTACAGGAGGCTTCCTGCCCGCCAACCTACAGCAGAGGTTGATGCAGGATACAATCCACCTGTCAATCGTCCACTTAGCTGCTGGTCTGCCAGGTGTGGCTTCAGCGTAACCTAGGTGACAAATAGCTGGTGAGCCTCTCCCCCAACTTCAGCCGTGCACTCCTTGTAATAGGCAATGCTCGCCGCAGGTCCACAGTATGGAGCCTGTGCTCAGCCTCTGAGGTGTGGTTGGTTAAGTCACCAGGAGACTAATCACCCGATTATGGTGAAAATCAGATACAACCTTCAGGAAGAACTTCGGGTTAGGACAAAAGACAACCTTGTCCCTGTGGAAGATCAGGTAAGGAGACTCCACCGAGAGCACCTGGAGCTCACTGATCCTTCTGGCTGATGTGATAGCCACCAGGAAGGCAGTGTTCCATGACAGGTGAGACATTTCACACCTGTGCAATGGTTCGAATGGCTTGCCCATGAACTTTGCCAACATTAGCAACAAGTCCCAAGGTGGTGGTAGTTCATGCACCAGAGGGGAAATGTGGTCAAGACCTTTAAAGAAGCACCAGACCACCTTCTCCTGTGCCACTGACTGCTGACTGACCCATGCCCGGTAAGCAGAAATGGTTGCCAGGTGCCCCTTGAGGGTCATCAACTGAAGGCCTGACTGAGACAGGGACCACAGATAGTCAAGAATGCTAGCTGCCAGACAGGACAGAGGAGAACCTCTTCCATTTGAAGGCATAGCATTTCCTGGTTAACTCCTTCCAAGATGCCTCGACAATGTGGAGGACATCTTCGGAGAAACCCAAAGCCTAGAACTTTAGTCACTCAAGAACCAGGCTGTCAGGTGCAGGGATTGAAGGTCTGGATGGAGTACCTTCCCCTGATTGATTGAGAGCTGGTCCGGGCATAGAGGAAGATGCCTCGAGAGCCTGCTGCTGAGGCTGAGGAGATCAGAGTACCAGAACTGGCATGGCTAGGAGCCACCAGGATCCCCTGTGCTTTGTCCCTCCTCGCCTTGCACAACACCTTGTGGATCAAGGGAAATGGAGGGAAGGCACAGAGGAGGCCTGGGGTCCAGTGCCTCGAGAAGGCATCCCCCTGCAGCATTCCCTGCTGAGTGGGGTGGGCACAATACAGCCTCAGCTTTGCATTTTCCCTGAAGGCAAACAGGTCCACCACTGTGGTGCCCCACTGGGAAAAAAGACCGCACTACCTCTGGGTGGAGAGACCACTTGTGAGATACCTCACCCACGTGGCTGAGAGCATCTGCCAGCTGGTAGGAGGCACCAGCCACATGGATGGTCTGTAGATCGGCCTCCAGGCTGCGGACGAGGGTCCACATGTGGAGAGCTTTCTTGCATAGAGGCAGGGAACATGTTCCGCCCTGCTTGCTGAGGCAGTACATGGTCATGGTGTTGTCCATCTGGACTTGGACAACCTGATCCCTAATCTGAGGAGCAAAGGCAGTCCAGTGCCAGTTGAACTGCTCAGAAGTTCAGCAGGTTGATGTGGTACTGGGACTCTTCGGGGGTTCAGAGGCTGTGGACTCTGTGTTCTCTCAGGTGGGCACCCCAGCCCACAAGAGCGACATCCATCATCAGGATGGTTGTCGGCTCTGGGCGGACAAACGGGATACCTTTCTGCAGATGTTCTGGGACTAAGCACCACTGGAGGGTGTCCCACATCAGCTGGGTCACAGTAACCAGCTGGTTGAAGTGGCCCTTACGAACATACGAAAATGCCAGCAGAATCAGGCCTCAAGGTCTATCGAGTCTGCTCGACTGTGCAGCTAGCCCCTCAACTTGCAGCTGCCCAACCCTTCCCTCCCCTCCTTATAGTCATCCCCCATCACTTTGTCCCATCCCCTCTTGAAACAGCCCACCGTCCTACAGGAAACCACCTCCTCAGGTAGAGTGTTCCACTTGTCTACCACCCGTTCAGTGAAAAAATGTCTCCTGAATTTTCTCCCCTCCAACCTCAGTTGGTGCCCTCTTGTATCCCTCCCTCCCTCTTCTGATCCAGAATATCTCTCCTATATTAGTCTTGTTTATCCCCTTCAGGTACTAAAAGGTCTCAATTATATCTCCCCTATCCCTCCTTTCCTCCAGGGAATACATGTTAAGCATGTTCAATTTTTTTTCGTAGGAGTTCCCCTCCAAACCCTGGATCATCTTAGTCGCTCTGCGCTGGACCCCCTCCAACAATCTGATGTCCTTCTTCAGGAATGGGGGCCAGTATTGCACGCAGTATTCCAGGTGCGGCCTGACCAATGACCTGTAAAGGAGAAGGATCACCTCACTACTTCTAGAGGATATTTCCCTTGCTATACAGCCCAGCATCTTGTTGGCTATCACCGCTGCCTTCCTGCACTGAGCAGAGTTGTTCATATTCTCCGTTACAATCACTCCTAGATCCTTTTCCTCCTCTGTGCTCCCCAACTGCACCCCTCCCAGCTGATAGCTCCTCCTCTGCTTCTTAGCTCCGAAGTGCAGAACTTTGCACTTCTTGGCACTGAATCCCGACTCCCATGTTTCCGACCGCTCCGGTAATTTAGTCAGTTCTTCCTGCAGTCCCCTCCACCCCTTGATGTCATCCACCACAGCTCCAATCTTGGTATCATCTGCGAACAGACTGAGCTTACTCTGGGTCCCACGTGAGGTATCTGCAATGAATATCTCAAACAGCACTGGTCCCAATACTGATCCCTGTGGCACCCTGCTTATCACCTCTCTTGGTGATGAGTTTCCCTCCACCACCATCCTCTGCTGTCTGCCCTTCAGCCAGTTAGTGATCCATTTGACCATCTTAGTACCCACCCCTACATATTCCAGCTCCCCCCCAGCCTCCCTTGCAGCACAGAATTGAAGGCCTTGCTGAAGTGTAAGTACAGGACATTCACTGCATGGCCCTTTTACAGTTTCCTGGTCACCCAGTCATAGTACAGTACTCAGTCAGGTTTGTCTGGCAGGATCTGCCCAAGACAAACCCATGTTGTCGCCCCTCCTGGAGACCATTGTCCTCCAAAAATGTCACCAGCCTCTCTTTAAGGATTGTCTCCATGAGCTTTCCCACAACTGATGTGAGGCTCACTGGCCAATAGTTACATGGATCATCCTTTGAACCACCTTTGTGAATGGGCACCACATGGGCCAACCTCCAATCCTGTGGTACGCATCCTGTGTCCAGAGAGGTATTGAACAGGTCAGCCAGTGGTTCTGCCAGGCACCCTGCCAGTTCCTTGAGTACCCTAAGGTGAATGCCATCAGGTCCTGGTGCCTTGTCCACCTGCAGTGCCCTCAGTCCTTCCAGTACCCTGTCCTCTGTAATTTCTCCATCTGTCACTCCCCCCCCCGCCCAATCCACCACTCTCATGAGGAATCTGCCCCCCTTCTGTAAATACAGAGCAGAAGTACTCATTTAGTGCCTCTGCCTGCTCCTTCCCCTTCTAAACCCACCGCCCCCCCAATCCTTATTACTTCTCACTGTCTGGTCCCTGTTCTTCCTTCTCTCGCTAATGTGTCTGAAGAAATCCTTTTCTCCACCCTTAATGCCCTGTGCCAGCCTCAGCTCTCTGGATGCCTTGGCGGCTCTGACTAGCCTGGTAACCTCCCTGGACTTCTTTGTATACTCCTCCCTGTTGTCCCCGCTTCCTGATCTCTTGAATCTCTGAAAAGCTTTCCTCTTGGCCCTCACCCCTTCCATTACCTCCTGTGTCATCCAACTGGGCTTCTTTGCCCTTCCCCTTCTTACTTTGTGCCCTAGCACATGTCCCAATAGCCTCTGCCAGCCCTGTCTTAATAATATCCCATTTTTGACTGGTATCCATGGTTGGTTGGATGCCCTCTGGATGACTTATCAGAGTTTCCCCCATCTTGTTGAAGTCTGCCCCCTAAAATCAATCACCCTGGTACTCGACCCTCCAGTTTGCTTTCCCATTCTGAGTGTGACCCACACTGAGTGCTGCTCACTCCCAGGCAGAGGGTCCGTCATGTCCAGATCCCTTACAACTTCTCAGTTTAATGGTACAAGGTCCAGAGTCCTTCCCAACTTAGTTGGCTCTCATACCAACTGCACCAGGAAGCTATCCTGAAATGCCCCCAATATAACCTGCTCCCTTGCACTTGTGGTGGTTGGTGTGCTCCAGTTCACTCCAGGTAGGTAGAAGTCCCCACCGTGTTCCCCTTCCTGTAAACCCTCTTTATTTGTTCTGCCAACTCCCTGTCCAGCTTCTCCCCTTATGTTGGTGCCCTATACACTACTCCCATCCTCAGTGCCCTGCTCCTTGAGTCCTGAAACTGCATCCAAAACTGCATCCCACCCTTGTGCTGGGACCACTGGTGTGCCAGCTTCCACTGCAGAAAGAGCATTCTCCAGTGGGCCCAATGGACCACACTGGTGCAGGCCATTATGTAACCCAGGAGGTAAAGGAAGTCCCGGGCAAGGCTCAATTGCCCAACCCGAAATGATCGGGCAGAGGAGGAGACAGCCTCCACCCTATCCACTGGGAGCCAAGCCCTGGCTCTGCAAGAGTCGAGCTCTGCCCAAATGAAGCTGATCATCTGCGAGGGCATGAGTTCTGACTTGGCCTCATTGACCAGGAGGCCAAGAGAGGGACGTAGGTCTGGAAGGCCAGGTCCCTGGACTGCTCCACCTCCTGCCTGGAGGGATCCGCAATCAGCCAATCGTCCAAATAGGGGTCAACCTGGACCTTTCGATGCCTGAAGTAAGCTGCCACCACTGTAAAGCACTTGATGTAGACCCTGGGGCCTGAGGACATGCCGCATGGCCTGGAATTCAAAGAAGGTTCCCTCCGCTCGGAAGTGAAAGAATCGCTGGTGTGATGGACATATCGGGACATGAAAGAATGCATCCTGTAGATCCAGGGAGCAGAACTACATGTTCTGCTCTAGGGATGGTATGATCTGAGAGAAAAGTTACCACCCTGAAGGTGCACAACCAGATGAACTCTTTCAGGTCATGCAGATCTAAGATGCGGCAGTAGCTTCCTATCCAATTTCTCACCAGGAAATACCTGGAGACAAACCTTGGGTGTTCTGGAAGTTCCACGAAAGGAACCACAACCTTTTTGCAGAGGAGCTGGGTGATGTCATCCTGAAGGGCTGACAGAAGGTCTATGGATACCATGTCCTGCCGTGGGGCATGAGCTCAGCAAGGTCGGTACTGCTTGAATTCCAGAAGCAGACTCTGGCCGACCACTTCGAGAACCCAACTGTCTGTGGTGACAGCACACCAGCAGGAATAGAAGTGGCAGAATCTGCCCCCCAAGGGAGGACCAAGGGGTGGCATGACGGGCATGCAGGAGGCACCCCTCACCCTGTCACTGGGCAGGCTTGGAGGCAGAAGAGAGCCCAGCTGAGGAGCTGCCAGGACCTCATCCTTCAGGCTTACAGACAACCGAGGTCGTTGACTTTGGCCAAGGTCACCAAGCTCGAGCCTGCTGCCTAGCCAAGGGACTGGGCTGGTTTGACCATAGGAGTGGAGGTGGACTGAAAGGGCTTTTTTTCCCTGCTGTTTGGTGCCCTTGGGGTCCCTCTGGGTGGATGTCACCGAGTCCAAGGGGGCAATGGACTTTTAAATATGGATGAGGTGCCCCTCCACACTGGGCCCGAACAGGTCAGTGTCCAGGAAGGGGACATCCATCAGTTTGTGCTGGGTGTCTGTCTTGAAGGCCGAGATCTGCAGCCAAGCCGTGCTGTGCATGGCCACTGCAGCCACCACAGAATGGGTGCAGGAATCCCCAATGTCCATGGATGTTTGGAGCTGCTGTTTTGCCACAGCCTGACCCTGGTCCCGACCTGCTTGACCATGGTTTACAGGTCCACAGGAAGATGAGGGAGTATCTCATCCAGTGTGCCCAACAGGGCATGAGAAAAGTGGGCCATCAAGAGCCGAGCTTGTCTGGCAAAAGCCAAGTGAAGAGGCAGCATCAACCTGTTTCACTGAATGGTCCAATTTCTTGGACTCCTTATCAGGTGGCTTATCATTGTCTCCTGTGTTGCCTGAGTGCCAAAACATGGAATCTGCCACCAAGCCTTCTGCCGAGGGATGTTTCATGAACCCCAAGAGGGAACTGGTGGGAACCACATACTTGTGGGCCATCCAAGTCGATGGTGCTGAGCAGCAGGCGGGTGCTGCCAGAGCTCCAAGGCATGGCCAAGGATGGCCTCTGCTACTGAGAAGGCTTCCCCTGAAGAGTCACCCTGGTCCAAGATCTCAGTAAGCGGGTATCAAGCCAGCTTCTGAAGGGCTCCATTTTGAGACTTGTGGATTCTGAGATAAGGTGGAGAAGGCCCATGAAGGCGGTAGGGCATTTATCCATTGAGAGACTCCCAGCCCACTCCGTGTCCACCGGATGAGAGTGCAAAGAGGGACCCTCCGACTCCAAAGAGTCATTGAAGAGGGTCGACCACCCAAATCCCCACTGACCCTCCATGGATGGTCAGGGGTGACAGTGACTGAATATCGAAGGGGAAGACCCATGGCCAGTTGAGACTCCTTAGTTAGAGCACTGGATGTTGGCTATTTGGGGGGCAACTCCACCGTGATTGGTGGAGATGTCAGGGGATGCTGAGCCAGGACCATTTTATGGGTCTGCTCCTGCGGAGGTGGAGAAGGCATCGGCCTCTGCAGTGAGAGCCAGATGATGGCTGGGGTAGAAGCTGAAATGGGTTTCATACTGGCGAACATGAGCTGCTACCACATCAAGTTCTCATAGCACTGATGCAACTTGCGCCAAAGCCTCTCGTCACCCAAGGGGGATGAGGAAGAATAGCAGTGGCGCCTCTTTCACAAGCATCAGGAACAGGTGCACCAATGGCAACGTGAGCTGCTTGACTCATGGGAATGAGATCGGGACCTCAACCACCGGAGGACTGGCGGCGGGCCTCAGAGGGGGCTGGCAAGAGCCAAGGCACCTCTGGTCCCTGGTCGATAAGGAGAGGTGGCAGGTCTGTGGACTGATCTGTCCTACCTTGGGTCTGAGTCAGGACTAGAGTCCTGGACAGAGATGTCTTGACCACTTCAGGTGACAAAGGGGCGATCAGTTCAAGAAAAATCTTGACCGGAGGATTGATCTGCATCTCGGACAACTGGCCATATGAGGGTTCCATGGAGCCAGCAGTCTGGACAGAAGATTCAACTGAAGTCGGATCTGGATGAGTGTGGAAATCGGAAGCCCAAGAGCATTCCTGATCCCAGAAACCGACTGCAAGACCGTTTTTTTTTTACTCTCTTTTAGATTTAGATTTGTGTGCCAACGAGGTGCCCTAATCATGAGCCAGGAGAGCCTGGAACAAATGTTGGTCGTTCCTCACTCGCCGTAGGCAGGCACAGCCAAATGAATCACTTATCAGGCTTTCACTAAAAAGGCCCCGGTAGGCACAGCCCTGACATTCAGCTTGCCCTAAGGCCACAGTAGTACACTGTACAGTTCTGAACTCTTGCTCTCCTGTACTGGAGGTACTGCCCTCTCTCCCTGGTATCAGGATGTCTCCATTTAAAACCTTTTAGGGAGTTAAAAAAAAAAGCTCAAAGGGAGCTCGACCACAAGTTACTCGGTACCTAGTGACTGAATCAGTGTAGGTGTTGCAGCTGGTTGACTGGCAGTGGTGCACTTAAAATTAAACAGCAAGCAATACTCAGTGGAGCAGTGAGTCCCCACATGCAAAGGCCATACAGTTGCTAAAATGGCAAATGGATCTCAAAATAGAGATATTTGTAAATCTCTGCCCAAAAGGGCTAAAACCAGTTAACAGAGTCCTACTATTTTGCACAGTGTTCCAAAAGCAGGTGCAAGCCCAGAGTTTATTCACAGTTCCAGTGTAGACATGTTTCTCCTTTGTAATTCAGGGGGGGCTCAGTGTTGCAGCTCTTAGCAATCTTGCATGGCCGTGACTCCCTGATGAAGGTCAGTGAACCAAAGCACTGGGGGGGCTTTGTTTCAGCTAAATACAGATTGAGGTTCAGCTGTCCTCTAAACAAACCACTGTGACCACGCACCGACCCACACATCCTGGCCTTCAAACCCTCAGGGCAGTAATAGCCTAACATTAGACTATGATGCTCGCTAGCAGATCCCGCAGCAGTCCCATGCAGCAGTCCAATTTCTCCAGGTTCTCAGCTTCTCAGTGCTGGTGATGTTTAGCATCAAACACCATGCTGGCTAGCATGAGAATGCCTCTGTTTTCTCCCAGCAGAGAAGTAGTACCGCTACCTAAGAACTTACTGTAACAACAGATCTTTGAGAGGAGCTCTTGCAGCAGATTATTACCATTAGGGCTATGCCACAGGCACTAGGCCCCATTGGAAACCTTCTAGCTAGCAGTCTTCAGTGGGGACGGCCCCTGACACTGTTCAATGGTATATCAGGGGCTGGTCCCCAGCCCCACCTCAGTTCACCCGCCGGAGACCTGTTGGTAAGGCCAGCAGGCAGACCGGGTGGAAGCTTGCCGTGAATCAAATACACAGAACAGCTTACCAGGAGGAAGGAGGGAGGGAGGGAAAGCAGTGCCTGCTACAAGAGCTCCTCTCGAAGATCTACTGTTACAGTAAGTTCTTATGTAACTGTACTATCTTACTTCAAGTGGGAGCTCTTGCAGCAGGTTATTACCATTAGGACTGAATCCCAAGCCATCCCGAAAAAGGGAAACGGGTAAATCCGGGAGCAGGCTGCAAAGCAACAGTGCTAGAAAGGCACCTAAGATAGGAGGCCTTGAAGGACCACTAGGCCGAAGCCTGCCCTTCTCCTAGAAGCAATGTCTAGGCTGTAGTGCTTAATGAAAGTATACACTGAGCTCCAGGTAGCTGCTGCACAGATATCTCCAATGGAGACATTACACCAAGGATGCGAAGGAAGCAGCCACTCCCCTGGTAGAATGACCCCTAGCTGAGCCCAGTAGGGGTACTTGTTGTAACAGAAGACAAAACAATTTACCAGCCACTTCAATAATGTCTGCTTAGACACTGGAGCGTGTTGACAGTGAGGTACAAAGGCCATGAACAACTGCTCCATCTTACAGTATGGAGCAGTGCGTTTAAGATAATACTGTAGTGCCCCGTGGACATCCGAAGTATGTAGAAGTGCTTCCCCTCTGTTCGAGTGATCCGGATAGTATACTGGAAGGTTGATGTCCTGATTTAACATAAGTTCGGACGCCACCTTGGTCAAACTTAGGACTGGTTTGCAACAACACCCTGTCCCTGCGAAAAATTAAGTAAGGCTCCTTATACATCAGGGCCTGAAGCTTGGAAACTCTCCAGGCAGAAGTAACGGCAACTAAAAAAAAAATGCTTTTGGGGTGGCCCATCGGCGCAGCGGTTGGATTTCCACTTGCGACGCCGGCGACCCGGGTTCGGGAATGGATTCGGGTCGGAGGGCCGGCCAAGAAGAAGGATGGAGCATCCACAGACAGCTCACCTTCTCCAGAGGGAGGGTAAGGATGCGAGCTGGGCACCTGCTGGCCCCTAGCAGAGGCTGGGAGCACAGCAGGACGTCAGGGCTCCAATTGCTGGGGGAGTGACGGACATCGGCGTTTGCCTTGACGTCAAGTGGCACGTCACTCTCCAGGGAGAAAAAGCAAGAAACAGCTCCCTGGCTAAGCCGGATGACGGTCTCTGGCCCCCGCTACCACCAGGCTTCACGACCAACCCACCTCAGCGACACCTGGAGCAGACTGCCGCAGTGCGCTGGACGACCCCCACTAGTGCCTTCCCTCTCAAAGGAAGGGGACCCACCCAGTGAAGGGATATGCCAGACTACCTCCAGGGGGGTTGCAATATGAGGCAAGGGTCGGCATTGGAGATGGTGAGCAGATGGACGGACCAATGAAGCCCAAAGGAGGGGCTAGCCAGGGGAAGCAGAAGGAGCAAAAAAAAAAAAATAATGCTTTCCAGGAAAGGAAGCGTAGCTCGCATTCCGTGGCAGGCTCAAATGGGGGGAGATTCAGCTTTTCTATCATAAAATGGGAGATCCCAGGGTGGTACTGGGTCTCTAATGGGAGGCTTAATATGCAGTATGCCCCTCAAAAACATACGGGACATGTCCAGTTGGGCAAGAGTTGTTCCTTCTGTAGGCACATGGTAAGCAGAAGTTGCTGACAGATGTACCTTTATGGAGGAGTAGCTCAAGCCTTGATTAAACAAGGAGAGGAGTTACTCTAAAATTGAATTCACTGGACAGGTGAGTGGGTCCAAGTGACAGGGTGAAGCCCACAGACAAAATCTTTTCCACTTTGTGGCATAAGTGGATCTAGTTGAGGGCTTTCTCGCCACCATGAAAACATCTGCCACTTCCGGGGAGATCCCAAACTTGGATCTGACTAAGTCTGCAGGAGTCAGGCATGAAGATGCAGGGATTTGAGGTCCAGATGGACCAGTGTTCTCTGATGCTGCATCAGCAAGTAGTGGGAACCAAATCTGCCAAAGCCAAAATGGAGTGATGAGAATCATCTCTGCTCCCTCGGCCTGTAGCTTCAGAAGGACCCTGTGAAGAATTGGAAAGGGAGGGAAGGTGTACAGAAACCTCCCTGTCCAACAGAGGGATAAAGCATCTGGCCAGAAAACACCAGGCACGGGCTCTAGTGAGCAGAAACTAGGCAGTTTGGCACTGAGTGGAGATGCAAAAAGGTCCAACTCAGGGTGGCTCCACCTGTCAAATAGCTGATCTGCTACCAACTGGAGGAGCTCCCACTCATGAGTCTTGGACCGAGACTGGCTTAGGCTGTCGGCCAAGATGTTTTGGATGCCTGGAACATAAACAGCAATGAGGTCTAGGCGGTGTTCCAGTGCCCAACACCAGACTCTCATTGCCTCTCCGGCATAGGGGTTAAGAATGTGTGCCCCCTTGCTTGTTGACATAAGACACTACTAACGTGTTGTCCATCTGGATGATAAAAGAGCCTGATGAAATGTCTATCTGAAATGCTCGCAAGGCATTCAGGATCACTTGCATCTCTAGGATATTGATATGGAGCAGCTGCTTGTCTGGAGACCATGTCCCCTGGGTTTGTCTGTCTCCCAAGCGAGTGCCCCAACCGAGACCGGATGCATCTGTCATTAGATTTCATCTTGGGGGGGCTCCTGACAAAAGGGGACTTCTTGTGCCAGGTTGGAGGGGTCTAACCACCAGGAAAGAGTCCTTCATACCGGGTCGGAGACCCTGACCAGCTGGTCCAGGTCATCTGACCGTTGGTCCTACTGCACACTGAGCATCCATTGTTGGACTCTCATGTGGAGGCAAGCCAAGTAAACTGTGGGGATGGCCACCGCCATGTGCCCCAGAAGTCTAAGGAAGGTCTTGGCTTGGACCTGTGGAGCCATGGATACCGTTCGGGCTATGGCACTTACAGGATCCCCCCTGTCCTGTGGGAGGAAGGCCATGCCCTGAACTGCATCGAGGACCGCTCCAATGAATAGCAGTCGCTGGCTGAGCCAAGGGGATGATTTTGGAAGATTCAGGGTGATTCCCAGCTCTTGGAAAAGAGTAAAGGTGTCTCCAAGAGTGCAAAGTAGCTGAGCACTGGAGGGAGCTGCCAGGAGCCAGTTGTCTGGGTAAGGGAAGACATAATGGCTCTGGTGTCTGAGAGCCGCAGCCACCACTGCTAGGCACTTGGTAAAGACTCGAGAAGCGGAGGAGAGGCCGAACAGTAAGGCTCGAAACTGATAATTTCTCCCCTGGAAGTAGAACCTCAGAAACTTCCGATGGGAAGGGAAGACTCTTTGTACAAACAGGCGTCCTGCATATCCAGGGAGCAGAGCCAGTCCCCTTGGTGCAAGAGGGGAATGAGGCCTGGGTAAGAGTGACCATTCTGAACCACTTGTACTCTATAAGGAGATTTAGGGAGCCAAGGTCTAGAATGGGCCGAAGGTCTTGGGTCTTCTTTGGCACCAGGAAAAAATGAGACTAGTAGCCCTGTCCATTTATCCAGGGGGACCAGCTCTATCCACTGTTTCTGCAAAAGGGCCTGAATCTCTCCTTCTAACAGAGGAATGTGTGAAGGGGGATAATGGGAGGACCCTGGTGGCTTTTCCAGAGGGATTTGAAGGAACTTGAGAGTATGTCCTCTTCTTATCAGGTCTAGCACCCAAAAGTCTGTAGTGACACTGCTCCATACCTCTAGGTAGAGGGAGAAGTGACCCACTACTGCCTCCCCCATTGCTTCCGCCAGAGGAGGGGAGGCAGGTAGCAAGTCATTGGGCAGATCCAGGAACAGGCAGAGAGGGCTAGGAGGACTTGGGTCCTCTAGAGGTGGAGCTCCCAGGAGTTTGGGTTGGTGCCTTTCTCTTGAAGCCACCTCTTTGCTGAAATTGCCCACAGGTATTTTGGCCTGAGGACTTACGGAAAGACAGTTTGCGGAAGGGTTTCTGGTCCCCCTTATACATCTTTCGGACGGACCAGATAGACTCCCCGGAATTTTGGAGGCGAGAGATCAGTTTCTCAGTCTCCTTCCCAAAAAGGACAGAACCCTGGAAGGGAAGGTCGAGGATCCCAGACTGCAGATCCTGGGAGAATCCAGAGACTCTGAGCCAGGCGTGGCACCTAAGGCAAACGCCGGATGCTGCTGCCCTAGAGGCTGTGTCTGCAGTGTCATACGAGGCCCTCAGGACATGAGTGCCTACATCCAAACCCAGCTTCAGGTTGTCCAGAACCTCGGTCTTTTGTGCAGAATCTGACAAGGCCTGAACCATTTCTAGGCCCCTCTACCATATGGCATTCTGGTACTGGACCATATGCATGAGGAAGTTCAGAGATCGAATAGAGCAGGTGGAGGCAGAATACACCTTCTTGCTCACCTGATCTAAAAATCTGGACTCTACATCAGGAGACTGTGAACTGAGGTGCTTAGGAGTCTTTGATTTATCATGAGCAGTGGTAACCACCACGGAATCCACCTGAGGGTGTTCCACCAAAAAAGGCTCCTCCCTCGGGGCTTGGTACAGCCTGTCAAATGTTTTGGAGACTGCTGTAGTGAAGGGATGCTTCCAAGTGATCTGAGTGAGATCCTGGAATGTATCCAAGAGCGGAGGAACAACCAAAGGCTTTGGCTCCTTCTGCCTCAGGTACTTTGCTAACCTCTGACGCTCCGGATCCAGATCATCCATCCATCTCCCATCTACTGGAGGATTGGATGTGCCTCATGATGTCCATAAAGGTACGATCATCAAGAAGGGATCTAGGAGTGTCCTTTTCATCTGGAGACACAGGCCTTTCTCTTGAGGGAGAATGGTCAGATCCAGAAGTGCTGGAGTCCGAACCGTGGCCTCCAGAAGAGGGGGAAGTTGATCTAGAATGTGGAAAAGATCAGCTTCTCTAATGAGAATGCCGCCCACTAGTAGGCCAGCGATGGCTGTGGGGCCAGCGATGGCTGGTAGAGTGCTGATGATGGCTTTCTGACTGGCACTGGCGGGTAGTACTAGGCAAATGGGAATGATGTCAGCTGCGGCAGAAGAAAATCTTTCTTGACCTGGCCACATCAGAACTGGAAGAATTCCATCAGCTCTTCTTTTGAGAACTGTGGAGCTGCTGGCCTGCCAGATGGTGAGGTTTATCTGGTTTTAGTGGAGAGACAGGCAAGGAGGAGAGGTCTGCTGGGTCTCTGGGAGAGGGAGTGGACTGATCTCCTAGGTCATTGGGCGTTGAGGCCCTGTAGTCCAGCAAACATTCTGGATCCAAAGAGGTTTTGGCCAACGTTCACCCTTTGTCCGGTACCATCGACGGTTTAGAGCCACTCAGCTTGGAATCATCATCAGTTTAGACTTTGAGGTTTGAGTGGTCGCGGGATCAGTGGCAGTGGTTCAGCAGGTAGCACACTCGCCTCTGAGGCCGGGAAATCAGAGGGCTGTGGGTTCAGTTCCCACATCTGGCACTTGGGTTAATATCCCAGTACTGACACTGTAGTGCAGCATGAGAGGAGTGCTGTACTTCTGAGGTGCCATCTTTCGGGTGAGACATTAAACTGAGGTCCCATCTGCCTGGATTGGTGGTAGTTCAGGTAGATGTTAAAGATCCCATGGCACTTATCGAAAAGAGTAGGGGAAAGTTTTATTGAAACAAGAGAAATCGTACAGTACCAAAACAAAAGCAATTTGCAAAAACTCATGTGGACTCAAAACAGAGTAAACAAAAAAAACAACAGAACTATGCATATCAAGAGACAATCCATCAGGTCACTGCAAAATCAGAGTCCGTGATCCAAGGAAGAGCTTTCCAAAGTTCAAGTAATGTCTCCTTGGAAAATAATGTACGTTCATGTACATAAATGTTTGTTAGGTGTGTTACGAATTTTTTTTTTTTTTTTTTTTTGGGGGGGTCCTCCGTCTTCCTTCAACCTAGTCACAGGCCCGGAGCTCCACCACCTGCCCATTGCCGCCCCTCGGTCACCCCGCTTTCCCAGGGCGGGGCTTGGCACTGGTACCCCTAGCTCCAGTGCCATGGAACCAGTAACTAGTTGGGAGTGCGGCAGCAGGGTGAATTGAAGCCCCCGGGAGGCTTCACCTCAGACGGAAGGACCTCCCCTCCTTCTTTCCTCCTTAGATTTTCTCCCTCCCGGAGGCGGGGACGTGCAATGACGCCAGCGTCCGCCCCTCCTCCTCCCCCCATGATGTAAGCGCGGCAGCGTGAGTGCCCCCAGCCTCCGCCAGGGTTCCCCAACGCTCTGGGTGCTGCCCTGACCTTCCCCCCCGGAGAAGGAGAGCCATCCATAGGACGCTCGATCCCTCTCCCCGTAGCCAGCCCTCTGACGACTCGGGTCCGTTCCCAAACCCGGGTTGCCGGCGTCTCAAGCGGAAATCCCACTGCTGCGCCGATGGGCCGGCGTGTTATGATTTTCTTCTCAAGCTCTGAATAAGTACAGACTTTTTGCTGTAGAGTAAACAGACATCGAGCCATCCAAATATTCCATTTAATTACTACAAAAACTAGATTTAACGTGTCCAGAGTCCAAAGGGACCACTGGGGAGAAAAAACACCATACATAATATTCTGGTAAGAAACCGTTTGAAATAATGAAGTGGCCCAGACTCTTGCCAAAAAAAACACCAGTGCCGAATAAAAGAACACTCAAAAAATAAGTGCGATATAGTTTCCAATTTAGAAATACACAATAGTCTAGAACATTGTCGGTCTTGAGACTGCTTGTGTTCATGATTATCTTTGACGTTAATTCTTTCATGACACGACAGCCAATGAAAGTCCCACATGTGCGCAGGCACCCTTTTACACCATAACAAAACCAATAGGGAAAGAAGATGTTGGCTAGAGCACTTTCAAAGGGCAACTGTATTGCACAAATGGTCAGGAGCAGATTAGTATATAATACTTTATGAGAATTCGTTAACATCTGGGTAGATATCCTCCACTGTTTCAAACGTAAAAACATGTGTTTAATATATATCGGTATACCCAAAATTTGTCGTATCACAGTTAATGAATCACATTCCCATAAATGAAACCATAATCTGCAAGAATCATAAAACCAAGGTTCCCATCCTCTCTGAGTATTTATCAATAGGGCCGAAGTGTTGCAGTCAAAAAAATGCATGAAAAAAATAACAGAGGATTAATCATGTTAACGCCTCCCTCAGAAATAGGTAAGTAAGTAACATTTCCATTTTACCAGATTAAGCCGGCTTCCCCACAGAGCTTGAAAGAAGAGACCAAGAACTGCAGTTTCTAATTGTTTAGGGATTGGGAATACATAGCTTAAATGAAGAAAAGTTGGTATCAAATAAGTCTTGATTAGGAAAACATGCTTCTTCTTCCCAATCTGCCCCTTATTCCATGAGGCAACTTTAAGTTTGCCTTGTTGTAATTAAGCAGACCAATTAAAAAGGTCAGAATCTACAGTCCCAAAATAAACTCCCAAAATGCGTTGAGGCCCCTCAACAAGTTGTAAAGGACCAATATGTGAAAAAGGGTCTATTTTCGATCCTAACCGAATACCAACACTTTTGGTATAATTTAAACTCGCACCAGAAAAAATCACCAAAGGAAGAACATTCCTGGAGGGCAATAACCACAGAGGCTGCATTAGCCACAATAATGCAGACATTGTCTGCATGTGCAATTGCCGTATACGGCGAGATTAAAGTAGAACTAGAAAGGGCATGAATCTGAGGATGAGTATTCAGACGGCGAAGCAAAACATCTCAAAAAAATACATATAACAGAGGGCTCAAAGGACACCCTTGGCGAACCCCTCTTTTTGTGGGGATCATAGGTCCAAACCAACCATTCACAACAAGCACAACAGTGGCAGTCCTATAAAAAGTCTTAATCCAGCGAATCATTTCACCAGGCACATGCATAAAATGTAGTGCCTTCCATAAAAAAAATCATGGTTAACTGAATCAAAAGCTGCCTTCTGATCTACTGATATAATAAAACCTGAAACTGAGTCTGCGTAGCCATGAGAAAATAATTCTCAAAGGAGAATCAAATGGTCAGAGATTCTCCTGTTCGGTACAGAGCAGGACTGAGCAGGGTGCAAAACCACTTCAGCTATCCTCATAAGGCGTTGTACAATGATTTTCATTAATAACTTAAAGTCAGTGTTTAGCATACATAAGGCGAATTCTCAAGAGAATGTATATCTCCTTTCTGTTTATAGATATAAATCAAAGTACCCTTAGTAAAATCTAAAGGATAAACTCACTAGCTAACAGGAAGGTAAATACTGAAGTTAATTCAGGGATCAGGTAGTCACCCAGTACCTTATATAAGGCAGCGGGGAGTCCATCCGGACCAGGAGTCCTCCGTAAGGGTAAGGAAGAAATAACCGACTTCAATTCTAACTCAGTAACACGTATAGAGGCTGAGTCAGAACACGGCTGTGAAGGGATAGGGATGTCAAGGTCCCTATACAACACCGCAGGATCAACATCTGCAGCTGGAAAGGAAGAAAACAGGGCAGTCGTGTAACATGTCACTATCCGACAGATGTCCGACTGAGAGGTACATAAGGTGCCATCAAAATCAGCAAGACACAACATATTCTTTTGTGTAATTTGTTGAGAATTCGACTCAAAGGGGCAAACAACAGCCCTCGTGCCTACCACATTAAATTTGTGTTGATGATAAAGTTGCTGTGATTGTCTAGATTGGAATTTCAACATATCATTCTGAATTAAGTGCAACTGTTGAGAAAGATCTTGTCCTGTCATATAAGCTATTGTCAACAAGGACTGAAAATGTACCCTTTTCTGAAAATATTCCAAATATTCTCAGACATTTTTGACGACTATATCTTTTCAAAAAGAGCACCAAATTATGTTTAGTGTCTGTCCACCATGCAATAGGGTCTACGTAACAAATAAAAACAGATTTCCGGGCCGGAATAAAGGATAAAAGGGACTGCATGAAAGTCGGAATTTGCAACAGAGATATGTTGAATTTCCAGAGTCCTGGTCCTTCGCGAACAGTGACATCAGAACCAAGGCCTATGGAAAGCAGTTTATGATCAGAAAATTCACAGCTTGTACAGTAGCAGAGGTAATTGGGACGCATGGAACAAAAACACAAAATCAATTCTGGTAGCCAGCTTACCCTTTTGAAATGTAGGAGTATGTTGTTTAGTAAAAGAGTAATAGGCATCCATGAGATGAGCAGTACGAACCAACTTCCCTAATTCGTGGGAGTCACAAAACAATTTCTAGGTAGTAGCAGAAGAGCTTTTGTCAAGAAGACTTAAGCCACAGTTAAAGTCACCAGAAAATATCAACTGAAAGGAAGTATGCAAATGAGGGTGGAGTAAAGAAAATAAAGCTATACGTGCAGACTTAATTTGGGGAGCATAAATATTGATAACCCGATAAGGGCAGGGCCCAATTAAAAAATCTAAGACTAACACTCTGCCAGGGGCTACATCAGTCAATTTTAGCAAATGAAAATCTGGAATATTGAATAAGATCCCAAGTCCAGAACAGGAGTCCAGGCCAATGGACCAAAAAGAAGGACCTAGAAGCCAGTCCTGTTGTGCCTGTCGAATCTCGTGGATGGTATGGGGTCGTGTATCCTGCAACAGAAAGATCCCCATAGGTAAAAGCCATAAACAGGAAAAAATCAATCTTCTTTTTGCCAGACACTTAGTACTATTCACATTAATAGTATGACAAAGTGAGTCATAACACAAGGAGAACAGAGACACTTACGGTTTCCTTTTCCGTATCACCTTTTTCCCTTTTAGCTTAATCCTGGCCTTCTGCTTCTGAGAAAGACCAGTACCCAGTTGAATCTCAGAACCAGTAATACCATCCGGGAGGGAAGATGCAATAGAGGAAGAGTCAGACTCGCCTCCAGCATCATCAGAAACAGTCTGGAGTAGCTCAAAGGCATTAGACAAAACCACAGGAGGGGGTTCCAAAAGCAAAGGAGGCGATGGTAATGCCCAGGGATAATTTCTCTTAGACCTCCGACGCCTAACACTAGTGGGTACTCGGAGGGGTGGCATAGTACTCGGGCCTGGAACAGGGTCCAGGACAAGCTGGACAGATTGGACAGGGTCAGGGATAGGAGGGGTCGTCTCAGTAAGCGGTGCCACACAAGAGGCCACTGGGGGTATCACAACCTGATCTACAACAGGCTCAGGGACCTGCAATAGAGGTCGAGTGACTACTGAAGTCAGCTGTACTAAGGTGGTCCTAAGACGAGCCTTCTGGGCTTGCGTGATTACAAAAGGTTGATCAGCACCATCATCATGTGTGGCCTGATTATGAGCAGCCCACGGACAATTTTGAAACGTATGACCCAGCTCATCACAAAGATTACATTTACACTCATTTAGACAGTGAATCCCCACATGACCCAATTCTCCACAGGTATTACATTTCAGCTTATCACAGACATTACTAAGGTGAGAGGGGTCTCCACACCAGTAACAAGTTTTCGGTTGTCCAGGGTAAAACAAGACCCCCCTATCACGACCTATAAAAAATGAATTAGGTAGGTGCACTGGACCAGAATCATTAGAGTGTAACAAAACCTTAACCTTCCAGCCTCCAGTCTAAATATTCTCCGTGTCCAATATTGCCTCAGGCTGACCCTGAACAATACAACGTTGTTTTATCCAATAGACAACATCAGTGACATCAACACCTTCATTCCGAAACAGGACGGTAATATTCTTAAAGGCTGGTTTGGAAAGGGGAATGGCCTTAAACAGGGTCCACAGGACAGTATTTCTTAAGGCATGATATCGTGACCAAAAACGCTCCAAGCCACGAGGCGTTTGGAAGCTGACATCAAATGTAGTTTCGCTGGAAATATGAATCAGTGCATATATTTTGTGAGAAAAGAATTTCAGAGAGTCCTTGAGTAGTGTCCGAGCTACATACACTCGGTCCGGTGGCTCAGGTAAACCACCCATATAAGCCAATCGTACCGCATTATGCCACTTTGCAGCCAGAATTGGAAATTTAAACAGTGAGGAAAAAGAACGATTTGGCTCTATTTTCTTTGGGGGCTCCACTACTGCAGGAGCTGTATTCTCTGAAATGGTAGTGGGAGAAGCAGCACAAATAAGAGAACCCTGCAAAAGTTCCAAGACTAGGTGCTGGGTAAGTTCCAATTCCTTGGGGAGACACAAGGGGTCAGACATAGGCAGACTTCTGTTTGGTGAATGCTGCAGCTCAGGAAAATCATTGAGACAGGGGACGAATGGGGACGGACCAGAAATCCACTTCCCTCTGTAGGTTCCTGCACCCAGCCAGCTCCTTGCAATGCCATTTCTACAGACCAGGTAGGTGTTGTAGCAGGATTGGTATCAAGAGATAGCAGTTGAGAGGAGAGTGTGTCACAATAGGCAAACTAGGCACTGTATGCAATGATGTCGCTGTAGTTCTGCGGGGCAGCTGAGAAGCGAGGGAGTATTCCAGCTGAGAACTCGCTAGATGGCTGCACAGGGCGGCACCTCAGCCGCTTGAAAAGGCAATGTAGTATGTTGCAAAGTATTATTGTGGGCTGCAGGAGACATACATCCTGCCAATCTGACTTCACGAATCCGTTGCAGTTCTCTGTTCAAATTCTTCTTTGTAATCTCAAATCGATGTTCTGCATCACCCAAACGGTCCTGAAGCTCCTTTTCAGCCAAACAGACTGTAGCAGAGTCAAAAGTGGAAAAATCCCTCATTGGGACGGCATGGGGTAAAGACGTTTGAGAGTCCATGGCAGGGTGACCCAGCAGAGGTCCTAAAGTTGTAACCTGTAGTGTAGATCCATTTTCTGCAGTAGACACAGAAACCAGCATTGCTTCAGTAGTTGTAGACATGGTCTCTACACACACAGAGGCAGGAGTTGAGACCAGGTCTCCCACCTCCATCGCCACCTCCTCAGCAAGCAAGGGAGCATCCACCATCTTGGACAGAGGTTCCCCCTCTGAAGAGTAGGGAATTTTTTATTGTAATAACAAAAACAAAATAATACAAAACAGTGTTCACACAAAAAGAAAAGTACAAATCATAACAATAGCAAAAAGATATTACAGTCCGACTCAGTCAAGAAGGCTGTCTAACACAGAAATAAAAATAAAACTTGGCTCTCATCCTAAGACAGAAAAGAACCCCCCACTAGAAGAGTAGGGGAACGTTTTATTTCAAAATAAACAAAAAACAAAGCATAACAAAACAGTGTTTCTTCACACTAAACCAAACCAAAAGGAGAGACAGTGTTAAGAAAATAATGCTGTCTTAAAAAAACACTTCTCCTATAAAAAAGGGGGAGAAAAAAAAACAAACAGAACTTTAAAAAGGAAAAAAAAACACCCCCATGAAGAAAACTCCCTTTTCTCAAGTCCATAAGATGAGAAAACATACGCAATAGTATTAACTCTACCCTAAATTTCAAAAAGAAACATATAATCTTTCAACCTACCCAATTTACATGTCCCCAAAGACTTGTACCTATATTAATCCCTAGTGTTCTAATCTCATAAGCATATAATGCATCTAATTCTTCTTGTATATGAAAGAAAATTTCTTGCACAGAATGTATCTTCTTTTTGTAAGACCCTCAAACACCGTGCCAGTCAAATATGCCATTTAAGGCAAGCCAGTATAACATATACCGTACTTTTATTCCATTTACACCACCCCCGTAGAAGTTGGCCTAATATCAAGATATAAATAGTAATAAACTCAAACAGTGGTTCCCCCCACCAAAGTGCCAAAGCTGACCAAAAGGATTTGGTGTATACACAGTCAAAATATAAATGTTGTATCGTTTCCAACTGTCCTTGACAAAAAGCTTCTGGACATACCCTATCACATATTTGTTTATGCTTTTGGTTAGCTTTCACATTTAGTTTCTGATGAGCGCACAACCAAACCACATCTCGCATTTTCTCCAGTATCCTGGGCTCAATTATACTGGCAATCAAAAATGTCGTATCTATATCAGTGGATACAGATAAAAGAGGTTCCTCATAATAACATTTAGAAACTATATAATTATAAAAGGACTTCCTCTCATGTGCCACAAACCAACTTAATTCTATTTTCCATGAGCGAATATATTTAAGTGCACATTGCACATATAGAGAAGTTGTTTTTCTATAGGGTGCCATTCCTCTACCCCAGGGTGCTAGAAAAGGGCTCCCCACAGGGACATGCATGGTACCTGTAACAGTGTTTTCAGCAAAAGAGGCCGAATAGAGGAATAAAAAATTCCCCAAAAATGCACAATGGGGTGTATCATGCAGACCACCTTCTTTCCAGGGTCTGTAAGTGTGTGCCCTCTTCACTGGATTTAAACGACTACCCCATAATAACTGGAAAAAAAAGACCCATAATTTTAGTATGCATACTAAAAGACAAAGGGAAAATACAAGTCAGATAAAGAAAAAGAGGGGCTATGTAGGATTTCAACAAAAAATTGCGTTTCTTTCGTGTCATTTTCCATGACTCCACTTTTTAACTTTAGAAAGAGCAGTGTCATAAATTCCGTCCTAATTACTATTCACAGAATCATGAGAACCAAAATAAACCCCGAGTAATTTCACTTTTGTATTGTCGATTGGTATGTCAAACAATTTAATACCAGATGCATTAAGGAACAAAAACTTTGGACGTATTAATTGTAATACCCAGTGCCCAAACGTATGGAATGAAAAAAGGTCAAAATGCGTGTCCCAGAATCTACATCCGCAATGGAGCAAACACAATCATCTGCATACGCTAGAATTTTCGAAAAACAAAAACCCTCAGAGGAAACAATGGCATGAATCTGGGTATCCCTTTCTATATATCTCAATAGAGGGTCCAAACCAAAAACAAATAAAAGCGGACTCAACGGGCAGCCCTGTCTAACTCCTATCCGATATGGGACTCCCATATGACCATTAACCAAAGTGTTACCATCGCCGATTTATAAAGGGCTTTAAGTAAATTTAAAAAGGATGATGGTATACCATAATATGCTAAGATACTCCAAAGGTAATCATGTCTTAATGCATCAAAAGCTTTTTCTAAATCTAATGCTAGAAGATAACCAGTTAGTTTGTGCTGTAAACCTTGTTCTATTAATTCTCTAATGAAAATTACATTCTGGGATATATTTCTACCCGTAACGGCACATGTTTGAGTGGAAATCAACAATTTCTTTGAAACTGCCAAAAGTCGGTTGTTAAGTATAATAGCTAGAATTTTGTAATCAGAGTTAGTAGACTTAAAGGCCTCCAGTGCTGTAATTCTGTAAGTCTCCTTTCTTATAAACAAAAAGGACCCATTCCCATACTAAGGTAACTCTTTGTTCCACCAAATCGCTTGGAAAATTACTAGCAGCCGTGGTGCAATCAAATCTACATATTTTTTGTAAAATAGATTTGGCAATCCATCCCCACCAGGTTTAGTATGAGATGATAAGTGACCAATGGCTTGTTTAATTTCAACCAGAGTAAAAGGGGCCCCAAGAGCTGCAACTTCCGAATCCATAAGTGACGGTATGTCTAGGATATGGTAAAAGGAAACAGGAGATGCGAAGCCAGTAGTAGAAAAGGTTTTTTCAACATACTCTTGTACTGTATTCCTAATCTGTCGAGTGTCATCAACCATAGAACCATCTGACAATTTTAAAGAGGACGTATACAAAGGTGGTAAATCTTGACAAGATAAATCAAGAGGATTCACCATCTCTTTAGTACCCGTAATCAAATATTTCTGCTGGTTCCTATATCGTTTTTCTCTGTCATGAAGAAAGGCTATCATTTTGTTTTTGAGGATCAATAAATCTTGCCTCTGTGCATCCTTGGAGGTAACTGCCTTTGATAAGAGGGCCATATACCGTGTCCTATACCCCAAATATGCGAGATAGGCATCTCGAGCTCTATGTCTCGAAAAGTGCAAAAAAATATATTTTAAGTCCTGTTTCGTGTCTTCCCACCAATCCAGTGGACTCTCATATAAAAAACTAATATCAGAACGTAAGGAAAAAAAAAAATGTAACTGTGCGTCCAGATTGACATCCTGTAAAAGGGACGTATTTAACTTCCAAAACCCACGACCTAAATTAAGTTTTTGATAGGTTCCGAGAGTAAGCTTAACAATTAAATGATCAGAAGTTTCTAAGGGCAAAGTCATAACTGAAATACAAGAAAGTCTCTGAGATAGGAACCAAAAATCTATCCTAGTAGAGATAGGTCCTTTGTGGAAAGTGTGCTCTGACTTTTGGTTCAATTTGTCATAGGGGTCCACCAAACTGTTAGTTCTTAAAACATACAACAAAGCATTCGTGTCACAGTATAATTTTTTAGTCTGACGGCCCCAATCGCTATCCGTTAAACCACAGTTAAAGTCCCTTCCCCAAACCACTAACTTTGAGGTATGTAGATATGGGGAAATCCGTTCAAATAAAGCTGCCCTATCAGCTTTAGACTGGGGTGCATAAATGTTTATGAGACAGTAAATACACTGAAAAATTACAACGTCCATTAGCATAACTCTACCAAGAACTATGTCCAAAAGCTGTAATACTTTGAGAGATATGCTAGAAAAAAACAAAATCCCTAAGCCATCACATACTTCTCCTGGTGACCACAAGGATTCTCCCCAGTGCCAATCCTGACTTGCGTTTTTAATGCATGCCAATGAATTTAACCTGGTATCCTGTAAAAAAATGATTGAACCAGGATGATTACTGAGGCTGGCAAAAGTAAGGCGCCTCCTTAATGGAGACTTTATACTATTAACATTAATAGTTAGGAATGAAATATCCATTGCCAGATCAGATTAGGAAAGAGTGAGGGAGGAAAAAAAATATAAAACCCCCAAAAATTGTCAATTTCACTTTCGTTTTTTCTGTTTTTTTGTTTTGGGCTTGTCCTTAATCTCAGATTCTTGGACATGTTCAGGGAGTGAGGAGGCAATGGACGAAAAATCTGAATCAGCCTCTTCCTCCTCACCGTCAGGGTCTTGTAAAGGGGCAAAAGGGTTTGTCAGTGAGGGGCAGTCTGCATCCGAAAAAAAAGGTGGAACCCCTGAATTTATTCTGGATGCTTTTGATCTGGTGACTCGGTGAAAGGGAATATCAGACAAAGCTCCAGGAGGGGGCATAAAAAAGGGTTTCTGAGCAGTTGGGGACACGGCAGGTACATTAGTAACTGTAGGCCCCAATTTAGACTGCTCATCAGTTTTTGTTTGGGGCAAAGGGTCTGAAACCAAGATCCCATTCTGTTCTACATTAACAGAAGAAGGAGGGGCCAAAGCACTGGTATCCATTTCATCAAGGACCGGGTTATGAGATACCACTCCCTCAATCATGCTAGGGGTAGGGTCCAAGATGGCCTTCAGAGATTCAGAGTTGTCTATCAAATCCTGCAGCCTTTGTTGTTCCTTTTGTGCATCTGTGACTAAAACATCCTGTTCAGCCCTGCGGGTAATGTCAACTTGATTATGTGACGCCCAAGTACATGTACGAAAAGTATGTCCCTTTTCCTCACACAAATTACATTTCATGGGGTTCCTACAGTGTGCTCCAATATGCCCCAAATCACCACACAAACCACATTTTTGTTGGTCACACACATTACTCAAATGACCCAAAACCCCACACTTGTAACAGGCTCTGGGCTGCCCTGGATAAAAAAGAACCCCTCTATCTCGGCCCCAAAAAAACAGTTAGGCAAGTGCTTGGTTAAACCATTTTCAAGTCGTAAGTCAATTTGATATCTCCAACCCCCTGTCCAGAGATGTTCATCATCAAGAATGGGTTCCGGGGGACCTTTAACCGAACAGTGTTGCTGCAACCAGTAGGTAATGTCTGCAACGTTTACTCCTTCATTTAGAAATAAAACAGTAATTTTCTTCGTGACTGGTTTAGTCAAAGGAATGGTTTAGTCAAAGGAATAGCTAAGTAAGGTTTCCACAAGGGGGTGTGTTTCAAAGCTTGATATTGCTTCCAAAATCTGTCTAAGCCTGCCGGATGTTTAAAGCTGACGTCAAACACTGAATCTCCTGGCATGTGAATCAGTGCATAAATCTCATAGGTATAAAACCCTCATACTGTTTTTCAGCAAGTCACAACCAACAAAAAGTCTATTAGGGATCTCAGCCTGTGGTCCCCTAAACTTCAGACGAACAGCATTACGTCTTGCAGCAGGTTCATTTCCCAGTCCTAGAGTGGCTGGAAATAGATGTTTTGAATGTTACCTTGCCATACTGAAGGTTCCTCATGTTTCTCAGGCTTAGACGGTGGCCCCGGCAATGGTGAATCTATTTTTTCAGGGGAGACTTCATGGGGGGGGGGTACATGAGACCGTCTTGATATACCCTCTTCCGGTTCCCTTATGTGATCCATCATGTCAGGATCAGAGCCGTTAGGAAAAGGGGCTGAGTCAGAGAAAGTAATTTGACCCAAAGGTATACCGGGAATCAAAGAGTCCGATGAAGGCTGGGAAGCCTCTTGAGTTTGTATATATTTGCGTCCCAAGATATTCCATCTGGGGATCTGACCCACCCTGCAGCCTCTAGGGCTGATGCCACCCATGAGGGAGAAACCGGAGCCTCCACAGACCTTGTATGAACATTATTTAGGATTGGGGGCCCGTTTCCTGAAAAGGTGAAATCTTCGTGTCAGTAACACAGGAGGTAACAACCAGGTCTGCAGAACTACCCGTAGGGGTACAAGCAATAATCATCTTGGGGAGAACTGTCTCTGAAGGGTTTTCCGGCAAGACTAAGGTCCCCCCCATATCTGCTGCAGTAGTCAGAACAGGCTTATTCGAAGTAGCTGAAGTAAAGGACTCACCTATCGCTTGCAAAGGTGGCGATTCAGACTCAAAAGTATCCGTAACAAGTTTTTCTTGATCTGAAACTCCTGTATCCAAAAGGGAGCAGTCTGTGTCCGTCTGGGACGCTCCCCGCTCCATTTCCGTTTCCTGGCAATGCGTATCTGTCAAACCCGAACGACATTGCTCCAGCATTCTTCAGCAATGCATTCGCCTTGGTTATACTTTTGCTCCATGCCATTTAACTGCTCCAGAATTACATCTTCATCCTGTGGCGTTAGTTTGTCATCATCCGTTTCTTCCTCCATCATTGGCAATGAAACCGCTGCCTGTGCAGCACCTCCTTCTGTGGTAGGTTCCATTTTTTAAGCTCGTAGTGCAAGCTGATGGCTGAGGAGGAGAGCGACTCCTCAGCCCTCCGCACATCCGCCTTCTTAGGCGTCCGCAAGTATTCTGGCAAAAAATTCCCACCAACAGCGCCCTCCAGAGTAGGGGAATTTCCCCAGTGTCCTGGCCAAATTTCCCTCATTCACTAAAAAAAAAAAAAAATACCACCAACAGCTTAATCTGGTTCAAGGATAGTTGGCATTCATATGTATCCCCCTCCCCTGGGTCGAGCCTGAAAATAGGCAGAATTTGTCTAGTGCACTTACCTGGTCAACAAAAACTAAATAAAAATAAATAAAATATATAAATAAAATGGTGAGCTGAGGCCGGCTTAGAAACAGACTCCCATTCCCTATGCTCAGAGGTCTTACCCACAGCCCCTGGAGAGACCAACGTCAGGACGGGACCAAGGTCCCCATGGAGGAAGAGGATGGGGTCCTGACCCCAGAGGTGAAGGGGGACCGCAAGGGTGCTGTCTTCACCTTCGGGGTAGATGAGGCCAGTGTGGAAACTGGGCCCTGTTTGCCACTACCGGACATTGGTAGTTTGGTGGGAGTGGAGGAGTCCTGCTGCCCTGTAGAGAGTGTTGTGAGGTGAACCCCGAGGAGGTTTTCTTCTTGTGCAGTGACTGGGAGCGTGAATGCCCCTTTGACCGGCCTCTGTCTTTTTTCATGGGACCTATGTTGGCCTGAGTCCCTTTTCTTGTCCTTATGTTTGGAGGACCGAGAAGAGGTGGAAGATTTTTCTGCCGATGAGCTCTGCATCACGGCCACCTGCTGTTCCAAAATATGGGCTTTAAGTGCCTTGAGGTGGCGAATCCTAGTCTGGCTGGTAATGCCAATGCAGACAGAGCAGGCCTTGGTGTCGTGGTCCGGCCCTAGGCAGAAGACACAGGCCTTGTTCTTATCCTTTGCTGGTATCGGACGTCCTCAAGCACACTTCATCCTGTTCTTTTCAGTAGAGGAAACCGAAGATGGTGAGGTTGACATGCAGTGTAACAAGAGCAGGTGATAAGCAGACTTTTCAACAAAATAAGAAAGGATTGATAATAATTTCACTGGAAACTACTAAAGAAGTTCTAAAAGGCAACTGAAGAGCCGAGGTAGATGGGTCTGCAGTGGGGAAAGAACTGAGGTGGGGCTGGGGGACCAGCCCTGATATACCATTGGCTGAGGCCGGTGTCGGGGCGGTCCCCGCTGGAGACTGCTAGCTAGAAGGTTTCCAGTGGGTCCTAGTGCCTTGGGCATTGTCCTAATGGTAACAGCCTGCTGCAAGAGCACCCACTCGAAGTAAGATCTGCTTTTATCGTACAGTTCAAAAGGTAGCTGCACAGTCTGTTGCAGCACAGCTGAGACATCCATGGTCAGTAGTCCCATCTCAAACAGATCTAACTTGATGGCATCTCAGTCCCTGCACTTCATTAAGCAACAGGAAAAACCCAACTGGTCTCTTTGGGCCATCAAACAAGACAGGCAGTCCCAGAGGTCCGTTCTGTGCAGATGACTGCTAGGTGAAAAGGAACCTAAATGATTTAGGTCCACCTGTAGTCCATGAGCCCCTGTGGCTCTGAGGTTGGAAAGCAATCCTGACTGGTGGGTTCCGTGCCCTTCAACACATCACCATAACAAGGTAAGTCAAAGGAAGGCAGTATAGTTGGCATTCTATAGTTCCAAAGCAGTATCCTCAAAAGTTCTGAGTTACACAGCACACACAGTTGCAGCACCAAACCACACCCAGGCAATCCTGTTTGGTGTGCACACTCATGTTGGGTGTGGTCAGTAGGTGGACTGGATGACTGCTGATGAAGTCCCTGTCATGGCGCTATGGCAGTGTTGATTCAGCCGTTGTCAGTGAACACTTTGATATTCGAGCGAGACTGTTAAAAGCATAGTAATCCACAAGAGTTCTACATATACAGAAGGAAAAACTGGGGCCACTGATTGGCCACTGCTTAACTGTGTGGTTTCTTGTGTGTCGATAAATGGCATAGCTAAACAGACACATCCCACCCTTGTGAGCAGTAATCACTAAAATAATGCAGTAGTTAACAGTCACATCCCACCCTTGAGGGCAGTAATCACCAAAATAATGCAGCAGTTATTCAGTTATACATTCACTCAATTTTCAAAACAGCTCTGTCATAGGCAAAAACATGGGAGGACCTATTTTGAAAATGAGATCCATGAGTATTACAGGGGAACAAAAAAACCCTAGCACTACAGTTCTACTTTCTATATCTAACATAAAGGAGACCCTTCCATAAGTCTTGCAAACAAAATACCGGTATTTTTTTTATTTTATTTTTTGTTTTGTTCTCTTACTGTGGAATTAAGACAGTCCCACTCATTCACAAGTTCAGATCCCAACTCCAAAGGAATCCCAGGTACCCCAACATTGACATTCCCTTTAGCTTCTTGGTTACCCTCAAGATGGGTCAAGCCAGCAATGGGGGGGATGACACACTGGCACAAGTTCCACACAACACACAGCCAATGGCCACGAGGCAGTGTGGCCAGAACCAGAGTAGGGCCTATGTCCTCACACCTTTTGTGCAAGGATGAGGTCAGTCATGCAGTCCCCGGAGCCTGACGATGAGTATAAGTGGAGCCAGGGCTGCCTATCCTCCTGTACATTAGTCTGCTTTGGACCAAGACACTCGCCAAGAATAGAGTGGTGGTCCAAAAAACAGACTTGTTGCTAAAGCAACTGGTCTGAACAGGCACTTTACCTGATATAACGGTTGGCAAATGAACTCATCATCGAATGACGTAAGGCTGAGAAAAAATGGCAGATCTGTAAAAAACTGTGATGGTGTGGAGAACGGCTAGCTAAATTACCTTCCAGTGCCACAAAGGAAACTACACACTGTAAGAAAAGGAAGTGCTACCGTAGTAACCACTTTACCACTTTTCATCTAAAGGATGAGAACAGCCAGTTAAACTTGTAAAGCATCTCCAGAAGGAATATTCATTGACTTATTTAAAACTTGGTAACTGGGAAAGGGTATACTGAGCCAAGGCTCATTCTCAGGTGTGACCCAGGGGAGAGGGAAAAGACTAAAATTGCAGAACATCAGAGTACAGTTACACAGACAACATTACCAGTGCAAGAGCAATATGGTGATCAAGTAAATAAACAACAGCATGGTTCTTCGCAATAACATGTGGACAAGTGTGCAAGAATACAATAAAGTGTGCAGTGCCTGTTGGGGAAGGTGACATCCTCTGTAGCTCCCTGATGCCCTGGAACTTAAAATCTTTTCCATAGATGCTTTTTCTCGCTGTGCTGGTCTCGAGCCTCCCAGCATTCTACCAGGACATCTTTGCGCTGAAGAAGCCAGAAGACTCCATGCCTAATTTGGAAAAGAGTTTCCAACTATAGCAATACAAAATTTAAGATAAAAAAAGAGGGTTTTTAATGACACAGAACAAGCTAATAGCACTCACTTAAAGCTATAAAAAACAATAAATAAATTTGAAGACCCTGATTTATTCCTAAAAAGGGGAGGCAGGAACGGAGTTGGTCTGACCGGCTGTTCTGGCTTTTTGCCCATATTAAGGACCTGTGAAACATGAGTAGAGAAATTCAGTTCTGAAAACGTTATCCCTTCAGCAACTATGCCTCTAGGTGAAAGGATGCCAAGTTTGGATGGTTCACCTGGCCTTTCAAGACTGTCAGAAAATCTCTACACAGCGGTAGAGTGTAGCCCCTGTGGATATCTGGATTAACAGTACATACCATGCCTGTCTGCTACCATCAGAATGATGGTTATCAGTTCCACTCTCACTTTCAGAAACAGTTTCTTTATCAACGGAAAAGGTGGGGGGCCATAACAGAACAGGTTACCTAATGCACGCTGAGATATGGGGCTCCACTGTAAAATAGCGGTAGCTTTTTGTTCTCCCATGAGGTAAAAAGATCCACTTCTGGAACACCATTTCCTGACAACTTGCCCACAGCACAGTTTGCTTCAGGGATCTCTTGTGTGTGACATGATCTATCCTACTCGGTGAATCTGCCAGGACAATGTCCTTTCCAACCACAATGACTGCGGACATATGTACTCAGAGCATAAGCTAGGTTCCAATTTTTCAGTGCTTCCTTGCACAATTCTGAGGCTCTTACACCACCTTGCTAGTTGATATAATACACAGTTGTGGTATTATCTGTTCCCGTGTATAGAATTTGGCCCTGACCAGTGCTGGGAAAGACCTTATTGACAGAAAAACTGATTCCGAGATCCAACAGATCGATTTGTTCCCGGTTTTCCTGTTGCACTGCATACCTCCTTTACTATGTGATGTGCCAAGGGTCTGTGTTCTCCCCATCCTAGAAGGGAGGCGTCTGTGTTTAAAATAACATTTATCCCTTTTCTTTTGTGTTACACCTGTTGCCACCATGGAGAACCGAGGAGCCTTTTCTGTACTAGTATCAGGGCAGTCCTGGGATCCCCGAGTTGACCAGTATTCTTTCCAGTACCACTGAACTCCTCTCACATGATGCCTTGTTCATGTTATCATGGAGGTTATGGCTGACATGAGAACTAACAATTTGAGAAAATCTTCTGCAGTCATCCTTGTCCCCAGCTGGAAAGAGGCTCCATAAAGAATCAAAAACTGGACCCTTTCCTGTGTGGAAAAATGCCCTTGCATGGACTGTGTCCAGTTCTGCTCCCGATAAAGTGCAGGTTCTGTATGGGTTCCAGGTTTGATTTTTCATAATTTAGAATAAACCACATCTTTCAACAATGGGCACTGTCTGCTTCACTAATGACAGGGCTTCTTCACTGTTTTCTCACACACTCACCGGTCATCTAGATATGGACAGACTGTCATATCATTCAAAGTACTGCTGCCACTGGAGCAATGCATTCTGTGAACACTCTTATGGGAAAGGTCAGATCGAAGGGCATTGCCCCATACTGATACTGACCCATAGCTACTTTTAAGCGTAGGCATTTTCTGTGGTTTGTTCTTACTGGAATGTGGAAATAATCACTGTTTAGATCCAGTTAACAAAGCCAGCCTTCTTGCTGTAAATATAGGATTGCTGTCTGCAAAGTAACTATTTTGAACCTGTTTTGTGTGTCTGTTCAGGCACCTAAGAGAGTATTGGTCGCCATGCTCCTGATTTTTTGATTGTTATACAGCTGTTTGCTCAGTCACCTTGTGCCTTTTATTCAGGCCTTCTGCCCTATTCTACACCTGTGTCTCCATCTATCGCCTCCTCACACCATCCAGCCAATGGGGCTCCAGATGGTGCAGGACCCGGAAATGTTAAACATGACCGATTTCTCTCCTGGTCCCAGAGCTGTGGCGGTGAGGGCGATGTGTGTGGAGGCACGACAGTCCTGGAACCACAACTCCTTCCACGCTCCCATCAGGCCAGCCTCCTGTCATCTGCTCCGACACCCTGCCTCCACCTGGTGGCAGCATAGATGGTACTAACTCGCCACCCCAGTCCGACAGAGAAGAGCTGCCTGGTGGCTGTAAGGTCCTCTCCCAGCCCTCCTCTGCTGCAGATCCCCAGTGATCTGAACTTGTTCCCGAACTCGGGTCGCTGACATGACACGAGGCACTGTACTTTACAGTGCCTCAGCTCTCAGCACCCCTGGGCCGGTTCACTCTCCTGATTTTTAACTTGTGAGAAAATGCCTGGGAAAAAAATACATTTTCTTTTACTGATACTTTCACCACAGTATTCAGAGCTTGCAACATCTGGACTCACAACTTCAATTTTTGCACCTCTGCTGGAGAATGTGGTTTAAAATTGTTGACACTCTTATTTTGGACTTATAACAAAAGATAGACTGAGGCCATCTCTCTCAATCTCCATCACCCAATTGTCCATTGTGAAAGACTGCCAGTGCTGGAAGTGGTGAGAGAGGCACCCCCTCTCGCTGGGGTTTGTCTTATGGCTGCCTGTGACTCATCAGGGTTTGTAATGTGGCCACCTGTGACTCTTCAGGGGTTAGTCTGTTTACTGTGAAACTGGGTCCGATGTTTGCCTCTTACTCCTTTTACCGCTACCTCTATTTGAACCTCTAGGTACACTACGTGGTTGATGCAGGTGCTGTCTGAGACAGTACCCCCTTTCTCATGCCTTTTACACCATGGAGTCTTGTCGTACCAACTGGACTTTTTTTGTCTACAACATTTTTAAAAGAAGTTTCGCTGGGGCACTACTGAGCATGCCTACCAACAAGAAGCATTTGTAGGCTGATGTGCACACTGAGGAGAAGTTTTCTATCAAAAACAGAAAAATTTCAATCTTTTTTCAAGAAACAAACAACAACTCTGTAAAGTTGAGAATCTCCTGATCAGCTGCATATAAGAAGGTACTATGGGGCACGCCCAGAAAGCTGCAGGGAGTGGTTCCAAGAATCCACCGGCTACTGACAGCCAGGCTACAGCTACCACCATGCTGTTGGCAGGATCCAATCCCCCTTGGAAAGTCTTGCAGACTTCTATGCAAGTGATTTCTCTAAAAGTGAAGTTAATTTTGCAGTGCTTCATGGAGCAGGATGCCAAGTTTGAATTTGCCTCTAAAGCAGCAGCGTCAGCTGAAAGCATTGCCACTCAGGCATTGATGATGACAGCTACATTGATACAAGAAAATACACAGATGCGTTACAGACTGTAAGCTCTGGAGAATGCCAACAGGGCTTCCAACGTTCGGCTTATTAGACTCCCTGAAGGGAACGAAGGGGATGACCTTTTGGGTTTCTACAGACTTGGTTAGCAGAAGTGCTCGACATCAATTCGGACCCTATTCCTGGTGGCTTCTGTAAAGCCTACCAAATCTCTCCATGCACAGTCGGTCCTCAAAATGACTTACTGTACCTCAGACTTTGCTATTGGTAACTGCAAGTGCTTCAGTTCAGGATTGTTTTCAGAGTGTCACCAGGTCCACCGATTCCTTCAGCTAGAATAGGGTGACCCTTCATCTGTTCCCCAGCTTATCCTACACCACTTGAGCTTGCCGGAAGAAATTTGATGCAGTCCAGGCGAGATTTCGGAGCTTGGGGTGCACCATTCTCTCTTAATGCCTGCTCATTTGAGGATATATTATGGTGGACACACATTCCCATTTAAAGATCCTGTAGAAGTGGGGAAAAAAAGCTGAAGCCACTGCCCAGGAGTTTGTGGCCACCAAATGTCAGACACAGTCAGAGTCCGAGAGCAAAACTTACTAGAGAAAATCTGAATGTACTTTCTATGACTTATTGCAAGAGACGGTCCTCAGAGGATCTACTGTTGTGGTGAGTTCTTATGTCACTGTACTTTCTAGGAGTGGTATATGTTGTTCATCCACACAAACCCACCCAACCTCCCCAGCTTCAATGCACAACCCTCTGCTTCCAGTGGGCAAGATCTGGCATCAAAGGTCAGAGCCAAGGGATAGACCACCCTGGTGGGTGAGAGGAGCCAGCTTTCAGACTATCCATCAAGATTTAAAGGGGGAAAGGGACATGCTAAACAGTGTGGATGAACAACATATACCACTCCTAGAACTACTGTTACAGGTGAGTAACCTATTTATTTGCTTTACTTCAGCTTTAGCAAGGCATTCGATTTGGTGCCACACAGAAGGTTGCTGAAAAGATTGAAAGATCTGGATATAGTGAAGGACATACGTAGTAAGATGGGTGAATAGTTGGTCAGGAGGTAGCCAGCAGAAGTTGGTCGTAAACTGAGTCAGGTAAGGGAAGAGGGAGATCACACCTGGGGTACCTCAGGGTTCTGTCCTGAGGTTGGTCTTTTTTCAGTATGTTCATTAACGACATAGGAGAAGGAACACATGGCAAGATGTCTGTTCACAGATGACGCTGATCTCTGTGGCATGATAGACAGTGCGGAGGGGGTAAGGGAGTTGCACAAGAACCTGCAAATGTTAGAGAGGTGTTCCCAAGTTTTGTTGATTGAAATTACAAGCCACAAAGTGCAAGATGATACACATAGTGAACAAGAACCCCAGGACAGAGCATTAAATTAGGTTGGGCACTACTACTGAGTAAAGAGATCTGGGAGTCCTTATAAGTGACTCCCCTAAAACAATCTAGCCAATGTATCCAGGACTACAGCAAGGCAGCAAGAATGTTGATGTGTTGGGAAGGGTTTTGATAGTAGGAGAAAACCAGTAATATTTACTTCTCTATAGATCACTGAGGGCCCCATCTGGAGTATTGTGCCAAGTTCTGGAGTCCCCCACCTAAGGAAAGATGAAGAAAGGCTGGAGACTGTGCACTGTAGAGTAACCAAATAGTTTCTTGATGTACTGGCTGTTTTCTGCAAATGTTACTCATGCTATGGTTTGCCTCTGGTCAGATATGGGGTCACATTGGCACTGAGTGTTTAATCCTACCATTTTAGAGACACTTCTTTACAAGTTTGACCACCAAGTCTTGTGGGGTGCAGAATATCTGGACTTTCTTTCTAGATTAACTTTATATTTAGGAATTCCCCCACCTTTGTAAACCAGGCTGTATAGGTTGTGATAGCCTGTATACATTTGTACTGTATGTCTATGCACTGTTGATGCCTTGCAGGAGTTCTGCTGAATGTAATTGCTCTTTTTTCAGAAGCAATAGACATAAAGTAAAAAAAAAAAAAAGGTTTTGCTTTTATTAACCTTATTTATGTAGCTCTCTTTCTGATCTCCTGAGAGAGAAACAGTGAGACAGAGAGAGATGTACTTTCAAAGTGAAATTCAGATGCTGTATTCTGTAGGTTTGCAGATAAACTTGTGGTCCTTAACTGTGCATACCTCCTGGAAGATACTGTACTGCATTTGCTAGGACTCGGTTTGCTGTATCATTAATGTCCACAGCCATTTAAAATTGGTCTTCGGCTTTATCCTAGCTTAGCTGTTTACAAGCTGCAGCAACTCTGACCTGCCATCAGAGGGAAGTGGGCAGCATAGCTTTCCAGAGTGCTTCCTGGTAATGTGTGCTGCCTCCTTCATGATGAGTGTGGCAGAAGAGTATGATATCTCCTCACCGGTATCTGTTTTACTGAATTCTTGTCAGGGGTGCTGTAGAAAAGGCCGCATATAGCTTTTCATATGCTGCAGCCTGTATTAGATCCTCAGGGTTAGGGTGCTGGTAGATACAGTATATTCCAAACTAGTCCTAGTTTCTACTGCGTATATCTTTTCTCCACTTATCAGCTGTGGTTGCGATGCAGGCATTGCAAAACTGCGTTACTCATCTTTTAAAATTGTCAAGGATAGGGATACCGACTCTTTTGTAAAAGTCAGCCCAGTGGTGCTTACAAAATCTGATAACCAATTTCAGAATCAGTTTCCACAGCAGGGATGTTAATTACTGCTACCATGTCCCTAGGGGCAGAATAAGAAGAAAACTCCTTCAAAAGACATGGAGGTGAACCTATATCCTCTCCCTCTCCAAAGCAGCATTCTTCCTGTCTGACACTAAGTGGAACCAAGGGGAGAATTGTTGATGCTTGTTCTTTCATGGTCTGGAAGAATTATTGTATTTGTTTGAAGACATCTGAGAATCACTAGCAGGATGGACAATGGGTTCATCTATCTTTTTTTTTCAGGCTCCAAATACTTTTTCTTTTGTAGTCTTTTTAAGGTTAATGTGAGAGGATGACTCTCTGTCTGCCTTTATTGAAGTCCGTTTCATCTGAATGTTCCTCAGCCAAGGTTTATGCTCTTGTGACGGCTTCCTTGCAAATTCTGCTTTACAGCAGTCTATAAGGGAAGCTGTGTCAGCAGTCATTAAAAGAGACATGCTTAACCTTTTGATTTGGGAACATTCTTCAGAGCTAGATAGGAGGCGCCGCTGATAGTGATTGCCTTTTAGCATGTCTCTTTTTCTGTGTCTTAGGGTAAAGCACATTGCACAGATCACAGTTTAGTTTGCACAGATCACAGTTTAGCAAATCATGACCTATGCCTAAACACTTGTAACAATCTATATGGCTAGCTGTCTTAGGCAAACGGAGGCCACACTTTGGACTTTTTGAAACCTTAAGCTTTGTTTTGGTTCTGACTCCGAAATGAGATCAGAAAAAAGTCACCACAGTAAAATCTCTAACCTCAATGAGAGCTGGCAATTTTATTTCCCACTCGACCACTGTAGTTATGAGCCAAAAACTATTTTAAAAGTGCTGTAAAAGCAAGGCAGAAACACTGTGCCATTGATTACAAGTCATCTGAGTCAACCAATTTCATAACATTCAACTGCAGTCATTGTGAGCCGAAAAAAAAAAAAAACGACCTTAAGCACTCAAAACATCTGGGCAGAAGCACTTTATTCACTGAAACACAGATCGGAAGAGAGAGTAAACATATATTAATTAAAACACTAAATTGTGTAAAACAGTGAATCTTTAGGATTTAGCTGTCGAATTAGCTTGGAACACTGTTAGTATTGCAATGCTTGAAGGCTCGAGATAAGCATAGCAAGAGAGCACCTTTGAAAATTATTCTAAGTTCTGTGGCACCATAGTATGTGGAGATGCTGCATCAGTCTGTCTGGGCTGTTTTAATTCTTGGAGTTAAAAGTAAACATATACTAGACACTTAAGAAGGTCTACACAGAGGATACCCAAAGTTCTGTTGGTCCCTCAAAGAGTGTGCTCTCAACAGTGTGGAGAAAGGGAACTATGGCAGTTGGAGCCAGCACCACTAATTGTGCTGTTGGTGTTTGTGGCAGTATACTCAGTACTGTGTGCATGCACATAGTGCATACTGTTCCCCAAAGTTCTAGCTATCGTAGGGTCCTACAGCATCCGGTCCCAAGACTAAAGTGTGAGGCTGTATGGAAAAGATTAGTTTTTGCAAGATCGATCGTTACTATTAGCCATCTTTGGTCCAACACTCCTCATCCAAATCCGAATCAGCAAACATGTTCTTGCGAAGGGTGGCAAAAGTATCAAACAGCGTAGGTTGTACTATGTAAGAGATCAAGGTCACCCAGTCACTTCTCCAAGCAGGCATGTAGCCAGCCCAGACACTGTGTGGTGGGGGATGTTGAGCCCAAATAACTACATGTAGTCTATACCTGGCTTGATTTTTCAGTGCGAGCCATCATAAAACGGGTGTGTGTGTGTGTGTGTGTGTGTGTGTGTGTGTGTTGGGGGGGGGTACATGTCCCTCAATACCACCCAGCAGCTATGATCCCTTTTCCAAAAAAGTTTGCAATAGATATGGAGTTTCACATCATTACAACTAATATAATTCTCAAATGTTTTCACTTCAATTAGTGGCTGTGGCAAACTTTGAACTGCAAGTGTGTCATATAAGCACCCCGTACCCGAGGAAACATACAACCCAATTTAAATTCCAGGACGAAATGTCAAATGGGGTATCTCATTCTCTTATTTTAATACGTTATAAGAGACAGTTTAGTTGGTACAGTGTTTAACAATGCATGTAAATCTAATCAAGTGGTACCAAAACTGTTTGCCTTGGAGATCTGTCAACTCCTGCAAACTGCTTTGTTTTGAAACTGAAACAGAGAGAATATTTTTTCATTTGATGTCTAAATTTCCGAAGAAAATGTTGTTTAGGGAAAAAAAAAACCCACAGTTGTCAGGCATGACATCACGAGTATGCCAGTAATGTTTACAATGTTTCCAAAGTACAGTAGTAGTTTGTGGTTTGAGAAAGAAACTTAAGAACGTTATTATCCCAGAAGTCTGTCCCTTTGCTGGCCTTTCTGCTGCATGAACAGAATCCATAGCAGCACCATACTGTGTAACTTCCAAACTCGGGTCAAGAGTCGCACGCATGCAAGCACACGCGAGGGCGCACAGACACACACACACACACACACACACACACACACACACTCTCTCTTACACTTCCAAACTGCACTTCAATTCAAGCTGGCTCCAATGCTAGCTAACTTGAAGGCACAGCTTTACTGCACCTCCAAAAGACTTGCCACTGTTTTAAACTCACAGCAGTGAACCCATGTCAATGAAAGGAATTCAGTTTCACATAGTGCCTTTGACACAACCTGCAACCTAAAGTGCTTTACAATGCAGTAGAAGAAGGGGAAATGATGTTACACTTCAGACACAGGGAAATTAAGCAGCAGAGTCTGTTTAGAGAAAGATTACAGAGAGGGCAAGCTCAGGGTTACTCTGAAAGTTGAACTATGTATTTTTTTTTTTATTTTTACTTTAGTAATGTTCATATTGTATTAATCGCAGTACTGCACTCCAAGGCTTGGGTTATGGTGGGAGTAACCCATTTCTGATGTGTTAAAGTTACTCGGCCTGTAGCCTCAAGACACCTCACACCAGGCGTGGGTAAGTCATACCACAACCCATGCCCACTCATGCATTACTGCTTAACTGTTTCCTTGGCAGCCTCCTGAAAACAATATGCTGCATCTTCTGGGTACTAGGCAAACATAACTCAGTGTCCCTGTGGTCATGGGTTTCACAGGTTCTTATACAAGCTTATTAGGCAAGTGCCCATACAAAGCTCACCCCATAGCAATCCTGATAAACATTCCTTCTTACAATAATCATCCAGTCAAAACTGTAAATAAATGCATTTCTTAACTCATTTCATAGGAAACAGACAATTCAAGTTTCTCGTCTGCATGTTACGTTCTAGGACAAGCTGGCCTGACAGTGCAGCAGCAGGGCTGCCGCCCTTGACACCGGTCAGACAGGTTCAAGAGTAAGCATGCGATGTCAGGGGTCTGTCTGAGGGAACAGGATCCTCATCCAGAGAGGGAAGGCAATATCCTCCACTGTGATACCGCCACCTGAGTGACCACAAGTGACAGTGCAGCTGGAGGAGCTCATGAGAGGGAGGACAAATTGTGGCTCCAAAGTGCGGCCATGGAATCTGTGTGTGCATGTACACCATGGAAGCCTCACTGACTGTGTCCCGAGGGCTGAGACAAACAAAGAGGGAAATCTCTGGAGTACGGCATCTGCCACCACCACACCTGGGCCCCACCACTTCTACTGGCAGCTATTCTCCACATACGTCAGACCAGTGGAGGCAATTCTCTGGCATGGTCCCGACGAAATCCAGCTGGGGCAGAATGCCAAGCACCAGAGGAGAAGAAGATGGATGGGACAAGGTGGTGACCTAAGGCAGAGGTGGGCAGCAACAGACTAAGAAAAGACAAGTAAGTTACTTACTCATAATGCTTACCCTGTTTTTCTTTTGTTAGGTTTTATAGAGTTTTTCTCTCAGCCCCTGGTCATCTCCTTGGGATATACCCTATTCACAGGGATTCCCTGATCAGACCTATCCACTTCAGGACTCTCAGCTCAGCCTGGCATCTCCCACGTGTCTGCCCTCCTCCCACAGTGGTGGCCCTGGGGAAGGGACCATTCTGTCCCCGAGGTAGTCCACTATGCTGACTAGAATCCAGTGCCAGCTAGCACTAGGACCCAGGGGAGTCCTACAGAGCCCAGGGCATCATATAGATGGCCACAGGATTTTAACCCTGGTTTTCTCCCTGGCTTCTCCACTTCTCCAAGCGTGAGGTAGCCTCTGTCGATCTCAGCTTCACACAGTGACATCCTGCGAAGGCAGCAAGCTCCCCTGGCCCACCACAGGACACCTTTCTACCCTGACAGCTATATCCTGCTAATGGCCGAGCCTGCCTCCAATACATGGCAAACCAAGCTTGCTGCAGAACTAAGGTAGCCTGCACAGCAGTGCAATGTGCTGCAGCTGGACCATCAGAGCAGTCAATGCTTGCTCTTCTAAATGATTTCTTCCACAGAGGCACACACTTTGTTCTTATCACTGGCAGTGCTAGGACCTATGGGAACCTGAACTTCTGCAGCTGACAGCGTAGACACTTTCTGCATAGTCATGCACACACTACCCTGTTCAAAGAGATGTTGTCTCCAACTGCCTCCGCCCCGGGAGAAAAGAGAGAAGTGGTAAAAAAACAAGATACAGTGTAGAACGAATAAAAAGACCACAAAGCAGTAGATGGAAGCACAGCAAGGAAGAAACAAAGGAAGAAGCACAGCGAGCCATCCCTCTGTGTTACCAGAAAAAAATGACACGTGCAGTAGTATAAAAGGCAACATTCTCAACCTTTTACAAAAACATCTGTAACCCCCAGGTGGCACTATCCCAAGGGCTACTACCCCTGCCTGCTTGATTACTGACAGGTTGAGGGGTCGATCTCCTCCCTAGTACACCACTCCACCAACTGCCTCCAAGACATCGCAAACCAAGCTTGCTGCAGAACTAAGGTAGCCTGCACAGCAGTATAATGTGCATCAGAGCAGTCATAGCCACTTCTGCCAGGGTATCCATTTATTTATAACAGTGATTCGTAAATGTGGCCACTAGACTAGAGGACACAAAATCCCAGCGGTGAGCCTCCAAGATGTAAACCCCAGGTGGCGCTATATCAAGGGCTACTACCCCTGCCTGCTTGACTACTGACAGGTTGAGGGGCCTAGGTTCTATGGCGGGTGCCTCCACCCAGAGGTCAGGGTTTGTAGTGGTTAGACTAGCTTGATCGCAGTCCTCTGGGACACCGTGACCCCCTTTGGTTCCCTCTAGTGGCTCACACAGTACACAGGAGTTACAGCCCCAATACCCCACGTGCACACATTGTTCACTCATAAAGTACCACTTATCCTCGAGACTGATTCTGCAGCATGTCTCTGAGGACCCCCTGTAAAATAAGGTTAAACAACATACACAGCGAAATACAATACTGTTTCCATAAGTACCAACAACACAGACAGTATATAGTATAACAACAACAAATCTGATTTATTTAGGGGACAGTAACACGGAAGGGGGAAATCAGGTTAATTGGTGGCATTAAATCACAGTACTATGCACACATACAGGGTCTGAAAAGTCACACTCTGGGTACCCAGGTTGGGGGGGAGGGGCTAGCCAGGTCTGTTGCCCAGGGCTGGCCGGTAGGTGCAGATGGATAGGGCCCTGTAGAAGAAAATATATGCACAACACCCAATTGTAATCCGGAACCGGATGGCTCAGTCCATGAAGCAGTGAAACAACAAGAATTAGATGACACACTAGTGATTGAAAACAGGCTGCAGGGGAATACCCTAATTTGTACTCACAATACCCAAGCTGAGAACCGGATGGTGGATGTTCTTCTGGGTTGTCAGAACAACAGGGCATGGAGACAAGGTCCTTGTGACTGGACCCCACTGCAGTTAATAACAAATGGATTTAGTCTGAGACAAGCTGGGGTTTGCTTCCAGCTTCAACACACAGTACAGGGGATTGAAAATGGCAATTCCCCACAAGCACTACGCACATTCATATGTAAAAGGAAAGTACTATACCAGGCAAGCTGCTCTTCGATCCCGATCGCAATTACTGCAAAATACCCAGGAGCACACACAGCAGATTCATTTCCTCACAGACCAAGTGCAATTCAGCAATTTCTTCAGTCTTCTACAGGGTGAGCCTGGTTCCCACTCTTCAAACTTCCTTCTTTCTCCTCACAAATCGGATTCAGTCCGAAATGGCACTTGCAATGGCGGCAGACTGAACCTCAGGGCCTCACATACGTTTCCCACGCGAAACTATATACCGCAGAAGCACATAGCTCCTTCTCTCTTCACTGTCACAACTGATCTGAGCTTTCCAGTAACAGAGCAGGGCATTTCCTTTGAGTTGCTCCCAGTTCGGTGGGCCGATTTGGCTGTCACTCACAATAAGACTCCCTCTGTTGGTGAAAAAAGGCACCAAGGTCAAAACTACATTTCCCAGAGTCACTGCCCATACAGTCCCCTTGTGGCTGGCTCAAAATTGAGAGTCCAAGTTCCGATTCGTCCACAGACTCCATTTTAGGGTCTCCCTATCATCCTAATTGATCCAAGTCAGCAATTCAGGACCAAAATGAAACAGTTTGTGCTGAAATGAAGGCAGGTTAGACAAACTACATTTTCTCAGTCACTCTAAATGATTTCTGGCAAACAGTTATATCTTTCAACAAGGCTCCCTCTGCACATGTAGCGATGGCAGAGACGGAGCGAACTGACAGCAGCTCGGGCGGGATTCGAGCATTAAATACACAGTCCCCCCATACAAACTAATTAGGTCTACAAGCAGACAGCTCTTAAAGAGACAGTACGTGGAGGCTCAAATAGCACTCACTTGGAACCACATTTAAACAGCTCAGATGCCGAACACCGCCCAGACTTGGAGCATTCAGGCAAGCTCCTGGAAGACTTTTGGGAACCCCCATTTGCAGGGGGGTTACACATCCCATCCCCAGCCACAGATAGAAGGAAATGACCAGCAATGACTTTAGAAATAAGATAGATCAAGGGCCACCCCGGGGCTCAGTTGAAGCGCTACACATTTCCATGCAAGCGACCTGGGTTCAAAAGCTCGCCCAGGAAGCCAGGATTAATGCAGCCAGGGCTTGGGAGTGCTCTCAAGGAGGGAGATGTCCAGGTTCTGGCATGCTACAACCCCACCGTGATGAGCCAGCAAGCTTGATATCTCATAGAGGGTGGCATCAGCCCAGCGTGTGCTGCTGTGGCGAAGGCCGCCAGAGGCATTGCCTGATGTCTGGGAGAAGTGAGGGCACAAGGGATGGGGAGAAAATGTTGAAAAAGCAGAAAGCACCTCAAACCATCTAAATGATGGCTGTCGGTTCCCCGGGCTCGCACTGTGCAGATCCCTGTCAGCTAACAGCCAGTGAGCAGCAGACGGAAGTGGGGGCCAGCAGGGGCAGGAGATGGCTTGAAGACCCAAACAGCTTGACTGAAAAAAAAAAAAACAGAATGCTCAGACACTCACTTTGCCCCCATTTGCTCGGACATGCTGCAGTAGTAATTTGTCACCATTTGAGTTCCCAGTTATAGAACACACTGTACAGAGAGCACTGCTCATTCATTTTATAAGTCATAATACGCAGTAACAGGTTTACATCTATAAAACATCTACAGTATTAAAGAGAGAATATCGTCAAAACCATTAAACTTGGCATTAGGAACAATGGATCACCAACAAGCATCATGCCAAAATTCAGATTGCTATGTAACTTACAAGCCTTTCTGTAACCCTGATTTGTCACAGCCAAAATGTCTGATAATGCAGTAACTTGATAAGGAATATTGAACTGATGTGTGTTGGATTGCAATTCACTTGTATTACTGCAATGTAATAATCCCACATTTACTATGTGTTTTTTATTTATTTTAGTCGTTGGTAGTCGGGTAAGGCCCACTAGGCACATGTGCCTGTTTTCAGGGGTGACCTGGGAGCACTGGGCAGTTAAGTGACTTGCTCAGAGTCACACAGTATGCAAGTGGAGGCTGTGAGAATCAAACTCAGGTCTGGTCTGCTGGATGTATCAAGCTCGTTCACACCTCATTCCTCTAACCTCTAGTCTATACTGCCAGCAGATATGTGTCAATAAAAAAACATTAAAAATAGCACCTTACATCTGTTTGTGTTGCAGATGCTTGATATCTGCACACTGACTCAAAGAAACGCTTTGTAATATATTCGCATTTACAGAAGTGACACAATTTTACTTCTACTTGGCAACTAGCTTCATGGGTGGAGGTGCTAATCACACATTGTCTGACATGATTCTAAATGGCGTTAATTGTATTAACTTGGATACAAGTGCTAAAGCTTTTAACTCTCAGTTCTCCAGTTTAACCAAGGCATCATTTTAATTAATTAATTTGTTTTTTGGCAACCAGGTAGGTACACTAGACAATTAAATGTCTATTTTCAGGTATGACTGGGAGGGTACTAAAGAATAACTGACAAATTCCAAACTGGACAAGGTATAAATGTAACCCCCGTACAAATGGGGGTTCTTGTAAGCCGTCCCGGAGCTTGCCTAAATGCTCCCTGCCTAACTGGTGTTCAGCTCAGCACCGCCTAAATGTGGCTGTTGTGAGTGCTTCCAAAGCCTCCAGTATTGTCTGTTTAAGAGCTGCCTGCTCGCATGCTCCAGTGGGTTGATATGTGGGGGGACTGGCGTTTCCCTGTTCAAATCCCGCCTGAGCTGTGGTGAAATCGCTCCCCTTGTGGCAGTCGCTGTATGCCCAGAGGGAGCCCTTTTAAATGATGTAACTGTTTGGCCAGGACTAGCTAGCATGTCGATGGAACTGCAGTTTGTTTAACCCGCTTCTTTTGCAGCTGAGACTGTGTGTGCAGTGCCCCTCCATTTTGGACCAGGACGTTCTGAAGGGTCCAATAGGGGCAGGGGGTATCTCAAATGGAGTAACTGGTGACCAACCAGAATTATGACTCTTTAGGGAGTCAGCTGGCCAATGAAGATACAGCTAATAATTGTGGGAAGTGAAGTCTGGACAATGGTGCCTTTTTGCACCACTGAGAGCAAGATTAAGTGACTGGCATCTGTAGCCAACTAATGGGATTGGGTGGCGCCCGAGAGGATTGCCCCATACTGCCAAGGGGCAGAGGCGTTGTGGTTATGGATGAGGAAGGAGCTCTGGGCTCCTGCGCCGTTGAGTGTTCTCGTGGGCAGCGCGTGAAAGGCCTGAGGCGGACGTTTGAATCGCTGGCGATCTATGGACTAAATCCGCAGGGCAGCGGTCAGAGGAAGCTTTGCACAAGCACAGCTACCTACCAGGCTCAACCTGTAGAGAACCAGAGAATCTGCTGAATGGCACTCAGTCTGTCAGGAAAGTTGAAGCTGCAGTGAGACTCCCGATAGCCGTGAGTTCGGTTGTGCCCTAGGAGCAGCTGCCTGGTATGGTACCCCTCTGTTGCTTTCCATATAAATGTGTGGAGAAGAATTTGAAGATCAGGCTTAGCCCTGTGAGTGGTGTGAGAGCAATTTTCCTCTGGGGCTGTGAGTACTAAAGCAGGGTAGCTCCCTGTTAAATATTTCTAGCAAGGGCAAGATCTTCAGGTTGCTTTGCTGACTGTACTAACTGAGCCTGCTCGCTCCACCTGATCTTCATAGGCATTAAACGCTCATTTGTGTTAGGGCCCCAACCAGCTGCATCGAGGAACTAGCCTTTAGGGCTTGGGTACCCATGGACAGCAATTTATAGGTTAAGCCTGTGCACAGAGCCCTAGGTAGATACTCATATATTGTAGTGGTAAGCCAATTACTCCGATTTCCTCCTGTCCTTTATATCTCCCCTTAAATCAGATTGCTTGTTTTGCAAAAGTACACTGGCTAGTTTGTATGTTAATGGTGAAATACTGCACAGTGACTACTGTGTAACTGTACCTTACTTTTCAGGGGGTCCCTGGAGTGAGCTGAGTGATTTGAGCCGGGGGCTAAGTTTTTATGGTAAGGACACTACAACTGAACTGTGTGGGCCACTAGTGGGAGAAAGGGGGGTTGCAGCAACCCAGAGGGCTGTGACCGAGTCAACCTCGACTGTTCTAACCCCGACCTCTGGGTGGAGGCACCCGCCAACGGATCTGGGCCCCTCACCCTGTTACAGTTAAGGCAGGCAGGGGTAGTAGCCCTCAGGATAGCGCCCCCTGGGAGTTACAAATTGGAAGCACCGCTGGATCAGCGTCCCCTAGTGACTGAGTGGGCAAAGTGCATAACTATGGATAATTTAAAGGAAAAACTGGAAGGGTATATCATGGCCAAGATTAAGCTGGACCCTATTAAAACAATGGTACATACATTGATGGGATGGGGTGAAGCCGAAGAACTGGACTCAGAGAATTGTGTTACTACTAGATGTACCTCTGGGGACAATGACCGCTGACATTATTTCTGCCATGGAGCATGTCAAATGTTTGGGCAAGGTAGAGGTGAGGGGGCGCATGGCTGACCTGCTCGATCAGACTTTGCAGGTGTTACTCTTGTGTAGCATAGCCATCGACCCTGAGAGGGTACCCCCAGTGATTTACCCAGAAGGTGCCCAACCGGGGTGGAGGGTCATTCACGTTCAAAGTGGGTCGGTTACCACCGGGGGGGTCAGTGAACCCATCCCTCAGGCTTCCCCTGGTACTTCTTCGGAGCCCCCCCAAGAGTTCTATCTTGGCTCCACCACCCTTAGTGGTTCCATCTATACAGCTGGATTCTTACTGTAGGCTAAAACTTTTCTCTGGCACAGTGCCCGTGCCTTCAGGGGAGGATGACTTGGAGACGTGGATGGACTACGCCACCTTCCTAGTTCAGGAGTGGCAATGCTCTGAGGGGGAGAAATGAAAGAGACTGATGGAGTGTCTGCGGGGTCCAGCTTTAGAAGCCATTCGGTTTTTGCGGGCCACTAGCCCAGAAGCTACTGCCGCAGAGTATCTTTCTGCTCTAGAGGGAGTGTTTGGGAGCACAGAAACTGGGGAAGATTTATTGTGGAAATTCAAGTCTGCTAAGCAGTGGAAGAATGAGAAGCTTTCCGCCTTTGTCACTAGGGTGGAAAGGGCTTTACAGAAGGCCTACCGAAAAGGGGGGATCGCTGCCCCAGCCTTGAACCAGGTCAGGTTGGAACATGTTCTAAAGTCTGCCAGATTTTCCAGTGTGATAGTGTTAAAACTTAAGTTGCATGATCGTCGAGCTGCCCCGCCTGAATACTGTCAATTGATGAGGAGATTAGAGAAGTGGAGACTGATGAGGAGGGGTGGGAACCCTATGTGGGGATGTGAATTTGAGCCAAAACCCTGAGTCTAGTGAACCTGATGAGACCCGCCCTTCAGGAGGGCCTGATGTATCCTCTAGAGTTACAGGGAGGGGTGGGGGTGCATGCCATTTCCTCTGATCCCCAAGTAGAAAGTGAATTGAGGGCCGAGGTCAGGAATTTACGAGAACTGGTGAGGGACTTGAAGCGATCCACTACCCACCCTGTTAGGTCTGGGGAACCTGAGTTATCTAGAAACCCATGCCCTGGCCCAGGGGAATCCCCTCATCCCCCAGAGGGCCCCCAGCAAATGAAGTATCCCCCTCCAAATAGAGACCCCCGGGACCCCAAGTTCTGTTACCATTGTGGGGAGGATGGATACTTTCAGACTGAGTGCCAGTTGCTGGAGAATTTAAGAAAGGTCAACAGCAGGCTGATCACTTGGCATTGTAGGGCCCACGTCCAACCCCCCAGGAAGGGTTTTGTGACCCGGGCCAATGACCAAGCAACTGTTAATGCTGTGCCCCCTGAGTGGTCTGATGTGGTCGGGCCCTCGATGGAGGCCTCGGTGCGAGTAAATGGGATTCCCACCTGAGCTGTATTGGATAGTGGCTCTCAGGTGACCATTATGTTTCAGGACTGGTATCAGATGCATCTACCTGAGGTGCCATTACAACCCTTGGATGGTCTACGTGTATGGGGTCTGAGTGACAAGGCTTATCTGTATTTGGGGTATATCCGAATCTGGTTGCCATTTCCTGCTTCTGTGGCTGGAGTTGACGAACAGGTGGAAACTTTGGCTTTAGTCTGCCCCCACTAGACTGTATGATGGGGTGCCCTTGTTGATTGGGACCAATGCTCACATGTTTGGCTGATTAGCACAGTTGTGTTCTGAAAAGCAGGTGTCCAGGACTGGGTGAGCTATTAGGATACCCGCTTTGATCCAGAAGGCCTATGAGACTCAGAGAAAAGCTAGTCAGGAGGAGCCTTAAGGCCCAGTGGGTGTTGTCTGGAGGAAGGATCCAGAGCCATTGCTATTAGTCTCAAATGTCCAGTGTGTTTTGCATGGGGAGATTCGGCTTAAAAAGGATGTCAAGAATAAACTATTGATAAAAAAACAAAGACAAGGCGCTGCGTCAGCATGTGGTCTAAAAGCAAAACAAAATGGTTATATTAAATGCACGCTGAAAATAGAGTTAACTCTATTTTCTATTTTCAGCATGCATTTAATATAACCATTTTGTCAAACCATTGATGCTGGATGCACCTGGGGAAGGAAAGTTGCCTGGAGGACTGCTGGTTAAACCAAGTATTTTGCCTGCTAGAGCCCATGCTTATTCCAGGAGAGTGATGGTTCAAGTTCATAATGTGTCTGACAAAGAGATTCGAGTAAATAGAGGCTGCACCCTGGCTAGTGTGCATTGTGCAGATACTGCAGTGCTCCCTAATAGTAAGGGTTTGGGGAAGGATGACAGAGTCACGCCAGACTTGTTTGATTTTGGTGACTCCCCGTTGCCTGCTGAATGGAAAGTAAGGGTCAGTGAGAAGCTTGCCCAAAGAGACCAGGTATTTTCCCTAAAAGAATGGGATGTGGGATGTGTGCGGGGGGCCGAACACCACATTCGACTGCATGATGAAAGGCCTTTTCGAGAGAGGTCTCGGCGCTTGGCCCCTGCTGATATAGATGATGTGAGACGGCATCTGCAAGAGATGCTTGCTGCTGGTGTGATACAAGAATCCAGGAGCCCTTATGCTTCCCCCATTGTCATAGTGAGGAAAAAGAATGGGGCTGTTCGGATGTGTGTAGACTACCGTACCCTGAACCGGCGAACCATCCCTGACCAGTATACCATGCCACGCATACGGGACGCCTTGGACTGCCTGAACGGCAGTAAGTGGTTCTCTGTGTTGGATCTCTGCAGTGGGTACTGTCAGATCCCAATGGCTCCAGAGGACCAAAAGAAGACTGCGTTCATTTGCACTCTGGGTTTCTATGAGTTTATCTGGATGCCTCAAGGGATTTCAGGTGCCCCAGCTACCTTTCAGCGCCTGATGGATCGTGCTTTGGGGGACATGAATTTGCTTGAGTGTGTGGATTATTTAGATGATGTCATAGTGTTTAGCAGCTCGCTGGAAACATGAATGTCGATTGTTCAAGGTCTTGGATTGGTTGGAGGATTTCGATCTTAAGTTATCTATAGACAAGTGCCAATTCTTTCAAACTTCTGTGAAGTATGTGGGTCACATAGTATCCACTGAAGGCATAGAGACTGACCCCAGCAAATTGGAGGCTTTGACTACTTGGCCTCAGCCAAAGAATTTTAAAGAACTACAATGGTTTTTTGGGGTTTTGTGGCTATTATAGGTGGTTTATCAAAGACTATTCTAGAGTGATCCGCCCCCTCCTCAACCTTACTCAGGAGTACCCTCCCACCCACAAAAAGTATAAGGAAGCTGTGCTCTCTAAGACTGAGAAAAAGTATTTTCTTCCGAATGATGTGTTTGGGGACCGCTGGACTACTGAGTGTGAGGAAGCTTTCTATGACATTATATATCAACTTACCCATGCCCCAGTGCTGGCCTGTGCTGACCCGGCCAAGCCGTTTGTTCTCCACACTGACGCCAGCATACAAGGATTGGGGGCTGTGCTATATCAGGAGCACCCAAATGGGCTAAGACCTGTAGCTTTTGCCAGCAGAAGTCTGACTCCTTCAGAGAAAAAACTATCCAGTGCACAAGCTAGAGTTCCTGGCCCTGAGGCAGGCCATTGTTGACCAATTTCATGACTACTTGTATGGTGCCAAGATATTGGTGAAGACTGACAACAATCCTCAAACATTTGTGCAGACTTCAGCTAAGTTGGATGCCACTGGCCATAGGTGGCTCTCTGCCTTGGCCACCTACGACTATGCTGTTGAGTACAGAGCGGGCCTAAACCATATAGATGCGGATGCTCTCTCTCGGAGGCCTGTGCCCCGAACCGACTGGGTCAGGTAGTCAGAACCTGACATAAGGGCCCTTTGCCAAAAGTTTGACAAGGAGGAACAGGTGTCTCCTGATGCTGTGGACTTCATGGTGGATTGCTTGGGGCCATCCAAGAACTGCATATGTGCTGCTTACTGTCACTTTTCTGCATTAGACACCAGTGCGCTGACCCAGTTCAACAATGATAGTCTCCAACGGGCTTAATCCTGAGACCCAGTGATAAAAACTGTTTTGGAGGCTCTGCAAGCAGGGAGAGACATGTCCCAACTGTGGTCCGCTGAATTGAGAACTGCCCTGTTATAAAAAGAAGGCCCAAAATTGAAGTTGAACAATAGACTGTTATATAGGGAGACCATAGACAAAGAGAGGCGAACAGACAAACAGCAAGTGGTGTTGCCCACCGCTTTTAGAGAGCTGGTGTTGAGGTCCGTGCATGACCATATTGGGCATCTTGACATAGACCGAACTCTTGACCTGGTACGGACCCGATTCTACTGGCCAAAAATGCGTGCAGATGTAGAGCAGTATGTTAAGACCTGTGGCCAATGTCTGCAAAGAAAAGCCTTACCTTAGAGAGCTGCCCCCATGGTCAATATCACTACCAATGCCCCTATGGAGTTGGTCTGCATTGATTTCCTGAGCTTAGAACCTGATCTGAAAAATATCAGCGACATATTGGTGGTCACTTATCATTTTACCCGGTATGCACAGGCTTTTCCTACTAAAGATAAAAAAGCAACCACAGTGGCTAAAGTACTTGTTGAGAACTTCTTTGTTCACTATGGGGCCCCCCAGAGAATCCATTTCCGACCAGGGGAGGGACTTTGATAGTTGCCTGATTAAAGAAATGCTATCCTTGTGGGGAGTACGAAAGTCGAGAACCACCCCCAGGGAGATCCTCAACCTGAAAGGTTTAACCGCACATTGCTTGATATGTTGGGCACACTGCAACCTAAAGACAAGCCTAGATGGAGCCAGCAGATCAGCACCTTGGTACATGCTTATAACTGCACCAAAAGTGATGCCACTGGATTTTCCCCATACAGACTGATGTTTGGGAGAGAGGCTAGACTGCCAGTGGATGTGTGTTTCGGGGTTTCCCCTGGTGGGGTACAAGCAGCAAATCATCTACAGTATGTATAGAAGTTGAAGGCCCAATTAAACCATGCCTACCAACTGGACCCGACCATGGCTGCTAAGCAAAACCTGGCCAGTAAGGAGAGGTATGACAAGAAAGTGAAAGCAATGGAACTGAGAGAAGGGGATAGAGTGCTGTTGAGGAATTTGGGACTGCATGGCAAGCATAAGATTGCTGACAGATGGCATCACCTCCCTCATATTGTCGTGGGAAAACTAGAGGATTTACCTGTATATAAAGTGCGGCCTGAAAACAATTAAAAAAATGTGAAAACTATACACAGAAATCATCTGCTGCCAGTCGGACAGATTTTGATAGAAGCTGAACCTCTCAATGCCCCCGCCCTGTAACTAGAGCTGCTGCCAAGAAAAGATTAAGATCGGCTGAATCTTCAGAAATCAAACTACAGATGCCTTCTCCACCCCCCTTTGATGAAGTTGATTGGCAATCCTTGCCTGAAGACAGTGAGAACAACACTGAGTATCACCCCTCTTATGAAGTGAGCCAACTGTTTAGGGGCAATCCCCTAGGTAACTCTGGGGATGAAGTTGGATTTTCTGGACTGTCTGAGCCCCCAACTTTGTCTCCGGAACCAGTGCCCCAGAGGATGAAGTAGGCAGCAGCAAAGCCCAAGGGGTGGGGTCCTTGAGCCTGGCTGAACTGTCTGGCCTGGCTGAGCTATCTGATTTTTCAGAAGACGGAAGTGATGCGGGGGAGCAAGCTACTGATATGTCAGAACCTGAAGAATACTTTGAGTGACCTGATAGCACCCCGGTAGTACCAGAAATGTCCCTAGCTGAACCAAGCAGTGTGGGTCCTGATATAGCAGGGTCCTGTTCCCGAAAGTACTATGGGCCCTGGGTCCCCTTCCCCTATGGAGGTTCCCTCTACTAATTTAAGTGAGGCTGAAATGGAATCGGGGCCTGTAGCAGGTTTTTCTGAGACCCCTAGATGCACCGGCCAAGAAGTATGGCCTGTAATAAGGTTAAGTTATGAGTCCCTGGGTCAGCCTGTGGACCTGCCATTAAATGTAGTCCATACTACGGGTCTATGTGTCTCCAAGGTCATTGCCCAAGTTAGTTTTGGGGAACGATGCTCAACTGGTCTATGTGTCTCCAAGGTCATTGCCTAAGTTAGTTTTGGGGGACGATGCTCAACTGTTCGTATTGCCCTCTGAGTATGGTGTCCCTGCCCCAGTTAGCCCGCAAGTAGTTGATCGGAAAGGGCCCCCTCTTTCCAGTTGTCAGGGGCAGGAAGCAATGACCTGATTTAAAAAGGAAATGGTTGTCTATGTGCTAAATTGCATAAACAATAATAAGCTGTGAATACAGTGCCAACGTATGTAACAAAAGGTCTAATGTACTGTCAATTTAAACTGTTTTGCCTTAACGTAATTTAAGGGTAGCTACTTGGCGCGGATGCCAAGTTCTTTCCAGGCCAGAAAGGGTGTAACCTCCGTACAAATGGGGGTTCTTGTAAGTCGTCCCGGAACTTGCCTAAATGCTTCCTGCCTAACTGGTGTTCGGCTCAGTGCAGCCTAAATGTGGCTGTTGTGAGTGCTTCCAAAGCCTCCAGTATTGTCTCTTTAAGAGCTGCCTGCTTGCATGCTCCAGTGGATTGATATTGGGGGGGGGGGACTGGTGTTTCCCTGTTCAAATCCTGCCTGAGCTGTGGTGAAATCACTCCCCTTGTGGCAGTCGCTATATGCCCAGAGGGAGCCCTTTTAAATGATGTAACTGTTTGGCCAGGACTAGCTAGCATGTCGATGGAACTGCAGTTTGTTTAACCTGCTCTTTTGCAGCTGAGACTGTGTGTGCTGTGCCCCTCCATTTTGGACCAGGATGTTCTGAAGGGTCCAATAGGGGCAGGGGGTATCTCAAATGGAGTAACTGGCGACCAACCAGAATTAGGACTCTCTAGGGAGCCGGCTGACCAATGAAGATACAGCTAGTAATTGTGAGAAGTGAAGTCTAGACAATGGCGCCTTTTCACACTACTGAGAGCAAGATTAAGTGACTGGCATCTGTAGCCAACCAATGGGATCGGGTGGCTCCCGAGTGGAGAGGATTGTCCCATACTGCCAAGGGGCAGAGGCATTGTGGCTGTGGATGAGGAAGGAGCTGTGGGCTCATGTGCCATTGAGTGTTCATGTGGGAAGTGCGTGAAAGGCCTGAGGCGGCCATTTGAATCGCTGGCGATCTATTGTCTAAATCCGTGGGGGCAGTGGTCAGAGGAAGCTTTGCACAAGCACAACTATCTACCAGGCTCAGCCTGTAGAGGACTGGAGAATCTGCAGAATCGCGCTCTGTCTGTCAGGAAAGTTGAAGCTGCAGTGAGACTCCTGATAGCCGTGAGTTCGGTCGGGCCCTAGGAGCAGCTGCCTGGTATGATACCCCTCTGTTGCTTTCCATATAAATGTGTGGAGAAGAATTCGAAGATCAGGCTTAGCCCTGTGAGTGGTGTGAGAGCAGTTTTCCTCTGAGGTTGTGAGTACTAAAGCAGGGTAGCTCCCTGTTAAATATTTCTAGCAAGGGCAAGATCTTCAGGTTGCTTTGCTGACTGCACTAACTGAGCCTGCTGGCTCCACCTGATCTTCATAGGCATTAAACGCTCATTTTGTGTTAGGGTCCCAACCAGCTGCATCGAGGAACTAGCCATTAGGGCTTGGGTACCCACAGACAGCAATTTATAGGTTAGGCCTGTGCACACAGCCCTAGGTAGATACTCATATATTGTAGTGGTAAGCCAATTACTCTGATTTCCCCCTGTCCTTTATATTTCCTCTTAAATAAATAAAGATTGCTTGTTTTGCAAAAGTACACGGGCTAGTTTGTGTGTTAATGGTGAAGTTCTGCACAGTGACTACTGTGTAACTGTACCTTACTTTTCAGGGGGTCCCCAGAGTGAGCTGAGTGGTTTGAGCTGGGGGGTAAGTTTTTATGGTAAGGACACTGCAACTGAACTGTGTGGGCCACTAGTGGGAAGAAAGGGGGGTTGCAGCAACCCAGAGGGCTGTGACCGAGTCAACCTCGACTGTTCTAACTCTGACCTCTGGGTGGAGGCACCCACCAATGGATCTGGGCCCCTCACCCTGTTACAGTTAAGGTAGGCAGGGGTAGTAGCCCTTGGGATAGCGCCCCCTGGGGGTTACATAAACCCAATTTCTGAAAGCCTACAATATGGACCTTGGGGCCCGGATATTCAGACTGCATCAGGCAGTGGCGCAAGCCTGGGCGCAGCGCAACTGGGATGCACTGGGGCCAGGGGCCAGGTGATATTCAATGGTGATGCACCATGGCTCAGCACCGTTGAATATGGCACAGACAGCGCACCTACTGCACATGACACAGTGGCACTGCACTGATGCAAGCCATAGATAGGGAGCACGGAGATGCACCAGCACAAATGCAGTTCTGCTGGGCGCATCACCCATGATATTCAGCGGAGGGCATGCAAATGAGGCCATAATATATACAAGGTGCAAACAGGGCCATTTGTATGTCATTATGGCCCCATTTGCATGCCTTGTGCAGGGCAGCCCGGTGACTTGCACCTGGCACTCTGCACGGGTATGACGTGTGCAGTGGGCATCCCCCGCCTCATAACCGCAATCGTGGTAAATGTAAAACAGAACAGTCATTAGTAGTCTAGTGGACCTCCCCCCTCCCAAGTCCCCGATTCCCTGACATATGTAAAATAAGACCCGCCCTGGTAGTCTAGTGGCACCCCCTCCAACCTGTTTCCCTGATCGCCATATAGTACCATAGACTTATGCCCTGGTAGTCTAGTGGTACCCCCCCCCACCCATTGCCACTATTGCAGTACATCTTTGTACATCATTTCCTAGTGATCCAGTGGCACCCCTCACCCCTCCACCCATACAGCACCCTTGTCACCCCAACCCCCTATGTCATCGGGCGGAAGTTGCAACCCCGCCCATGCCGCCCAGCCGCCAATGACAGGTACAGATGGTTCAGAGTCCATTGGTCCACAGTGTGGACCAATGTCCTTGCAGGGCATACTGTACTAGACAGTCCCAAATATGTGAATGAAAGGGCAGGTTGTAGCCACCCGCCAATGACCGGGGGCAAGGGGTGCTGTGTGGGTGGGAGGGTGGGGGTGCCACTGGATCACAAGGGAAATGATATACGGAGATGTACCGCGATCATAGCAATGGGCGGGGGGATACCACTAGACAACCAGGGCATAAGTCTATACTGCACTGGGGACATGGACGGGGGGCACCACTAGACTACCAAGGAACACTTCTACAGTATTTTACAACGATCGGGGACACGGGAGGGAGGGGGGTGCCACTAGACTACCAGGGCAAGTTTTATTTTACAAATATTGGGGACTCGGGAGGGAGGACCACTAGACTACCAGGGGGATGTGGGTGCTTGTGGACAGTGTTCTGGGTGGGCAGGTGGCCACCCACGGCTGGCGGTTGCTGTGTTGCACACTGCAATACAGCAGCCTGCCTGTGGGTGGCCGGATTTATTCCCACGTTTCACAGGCTCAACTTTGAGCCCCTCTATATGGCGCAATGCAGGAGTTGCGCCAGCATATCACCCATACATCCCGGCTGAATATCGGGATGTTCCGCGTATGCATGGGGCCCGCCTGCATCTGCGCCGCATATAATTACATTGTGCCCGTGATCGGGATTGTGCTGCGGCAGCCCTTTCAATATCCCGCTGGGGCGCAATGTGGGGTTGCGCACCTTTGAATATTCGGACCTGAGTGTTCATAGCAAAATACTGATATAAAATAGGATGAGCAAATTCAGTTCTAGAAATGGACAAATTTAGGATGCCATACATTGCGCAAGGCATTAGTAGGTGGTCTGGCAATGTAAGTGGGTCTAGAAACAGTTGTAGGCCATGGATAAAGAGAGGTGAGCCTTCAGGGTAATTCTGAAAGATGACAGGGTGGGAAAACTGCAGGCCTTAGATGGGGAGGGAGTGCCATAGCTGAGGGGCAAAAAAAGAGAAGATCTGGCCACCCATGCTGGTCGAGACAAACACTTTGGGATGGCAACAGAGGTGGGGTCTGAGGATCTGAGTAAGTAAGTAGGACGAGCACCGCGTAGTAAAAGGAGTGGTTGAGGAGTCAGACACAAGTAGCGTGTGTAGGAAGCATCCTAGTGCATATCATCTAGAGGCAGTGGGGGATAGCCACCCTAAGAAGGCGTAGAGGGAACAGTGAGGTGTGAGGTGTGAGATGTGGAGAGAATAGGGAGAAAAGGCAGATGTTGTATGTGACATCCCATTCATGTAGTGAGGATTTGGAGGCACTGATAAGAATGAGTGAGCTATACTGTAGGCAAGGGAGAAGGCTGTCTTGGGAGATTGCTAAGTGTGCTTTCAGTACATTAAAAACAGCAGCATGCTCTGACATAGACCATAGAAACACAGAATTTGATGGCAGATAAGGACCGCTTGGCCCACCTAGTCTGCCCATTTCCCTACCTACCTAACGGATAAGCTGCAGATCCTAGTTAACCAACAGCCTACTTCCTCCTACCCCCCACTAGAAATTGCCTTATGTCTGTCTCATGCATTCTTGAATACCCCCACTGTTTTTGACTCAACTGCCTCCTCAGGAAGGCTGTTCCATGCATCCGCAACCTTCTCCATGAAAAAATACTTACTCACATTACCTATGAGCTGTCTCCCCTCTATCTTCAAATTGTGCCCCCTTGTTCTTTCACATCTCTTTTTCTGAAAGATGCTACCCTCTTGGACTTTATTGATTCCCTTGATGTACTTGAACGTTTCATGTCCCCCTCTCCCTCTTTTCCTCATGGTATATATATTAAGCTCCTTGAGTCTCTCTTCATATGTCTTCTGGTGCAGACCCTGCATTATTTTGGTTGCCCTCCTCTGGACAGCCTCCACCCTGTTTATGTCTTTACAAGATGGGGTCTCCAGAACTGGACGCAGTACTCCAGATGGGGTCCCACCAACTGACTGTACAGGGGGATAACAACTTCCTGCTTTCTACTGGTGATGCCTCTCCCTATGTAACCCAGTATCCTCCCAGCCCTCCTTACTGCCTTCTCACATTGCTTGCCCACCTTTAGATCATCTGATATAACTAGCCCCAGGTCCCTTTCCATTTTTTTTTGTTCTCAGTATCTCACCCTCCCATTTGTGTATTCTTCCCCTGGGTTTTTGTTTTGCAGGTGCATTACTTTGCACTTCTTTGCATTGAATCTAAGCTGCCATACATTTGACCATTCCTCCAGCTTTGCCAAGTCCCTTCTCATCCTTTCCACCCCACCTTGTGTATCAGCCCTGCTGCAGATCATTGTGTCAACTGCAAAGAGATATACTTTTCCTTCCTGTCCCTCTGCAATGTCACTTATAAAGACATTAAAAAGGACCAGACCCAGTACTGAACCCTAAGGTACCCCACTAGTAACCCCCCTTTCTTCACTGTGGACTCTGTTTACTAGTACCCTCTGTGTCCTGTTGTCCAGCCAATGTTTTACCCAGGCTACCACCCTGGGACCTGCACCCAGGCTGGCTAATTTGTTTATTAATCTTTTGTATGGGACTGCGTCAAATGCCTTGCTAAAGACTAGGCAGGCCATGTCCACAGCCCCTCTCCCTGGTCTACTACTTTGGCCATCCAATCGAAGAAACTGATTAGATTCGACTGACATGACCTTTTCGCTCTGAATCCATGCTACCTTGGGTCCTGTGCCCCACTGGCCTCTAGGTACTCAACAATTCTTTCCTTCAGAAGTGATTCCATCATTTTCCCTACCAGTGAAATCAAACTGACAGGTCTGTAGGTTCCTGCCTCTGTCTTGCTCTCAGTTTTGTGAAGGGGAATCACATCTTCCCTCCTCCAGTCCTCAGGTACCACACCATCCTTCCATGATTTGTTAAAAAGGGTAGTCAATGGTGTTACTAGTTCTTCCCTTAGTTCTTTTAGAATTCTGGGGTGAATCCCATCAGGCCCCATTGCTTTGTGCACCTTCAGTTTTAGGAGTTCTTTCAGAATCCTTTCTTCTTTGAAAGGACTGATATCGACCCCCCCCCACCATCCAGAGTGCTTCTATTGACTGAATTAGGTACCTCCACCTCCTCTTCCTTTGTGAATACTGAGCATAAGTATTCGTTCAGTATCCCTGCTTTCCACTGTCCTTCTCTGCCCACCACCCTCCTCTTTATTCAGCCCAGTATCCTCCTTTGTCTTCTCCGCTCCCTAATATACCTATAAAGGTTTTATCCCCTTCTTAATTGAGTTGGCTATATTTTCCTAGGTTTGGGCCTTTGCCATTCTGACTGCCTTCTCCGCTTCCTTCTGCTTTAACTGATACAGTTCTCTGTCCTGCTCCTTCTGTGTTTCCTTATACTTCCTGAATGCTATCTTTTTCTCCCTAACCTTCCCTGCCACCTCTTTTGAGAACCATAGTGTTTTTTTCTTTTGTTTTGATTTGTTTATTCAATTCACACAAAGGCTTGTTGCCTCTGTGATGGCAGTTTTGATATTTCCCCATTGTTGCTCCACCCCCTCCTTCTTGCCTGTTTGCTAGTGCTTTTCTGAGGCACACTCCCATTTTGACAAAATCAGCCCTCCTGAAGTCCAGTACCTTCACTTTTGTATGGCTTCACTCTGCAGCTGAGTTTAACATGAACCACACCGTTTGGTGGTCATTTGTTCCCAGATTGCTACCCACTTCTAGATCTGAGATCCTCTCTCCGTCCCCATTTGAGAGTACCATGTCTAAGATTGCTCCCTCCTGAGTTGGTTCCAAAACTAGCTGTCTGAGGCCTGCTCCCTGTAGGGCATCGAGAATGGCCCTGCTCTTGGATGTGCCTGCAGCAAATGTGCTCCAGTTAACATCTGGCATGTTCAGGTCCCCCATCAGCAATATCTCCCCTTTCTCTGCCATCCTAAGGATGCTGTCTGTCATTTCCTCTCCCTGAGACGGGGGTCTGTATACAACCCCGGTGCAGATTTTGGTGCCATTTCCAGTCTCCAGGGTGTTCCAGAGTGCCTTCTCTCCTCCCTGTTTACCTTTTAGTTCCTTTGCTTTGATCCCTTCCCTTACATTGAGAGCTACTCCTCCTCCTCTTCTACCCTCCCTGTCCCTCCTGCACATTGTGTATCCTGGTATGCTGACATCACAGCCATGGTTCTCTGTGTACCATGTTTCTATGACTGCCACAATATCCAGGCATCCCTCTTTCATCAGGGCCACCAGTTCAGGGAGCTTTTTACTTAGACTAGGGGCACTGGTACTCATTACCCTCCATTTTTTGATGGCCTTACCCCTTTTTGTCCCATCCCTGTCCTTACTGCCTTTGTCTTTTTCTCTGTTTACCCCGCCCTTCTCCCTATCAACTTCTCTATCTAGGTGTTTACCTCACTAACTACCCTGATTTTGTTTTGGGGGGGGCTAGGATTCCCCTTCTCATTTTCAGTGCCTGCCCCTTGGCTAGTTTAAATGCTTGCCAATGAAGCATTTAAATCTATCACCTAGGATCCTGGTTTCCCTCCTGGACAGATGCAGACCATTGCACCAGTATAGGCCTGCATCCCTCCAGGTGGACCCCCAGTCCCCAGTGAAGCCAAACCCCTGAACTCTGCACCAGTTTTTCAACCACTGATTGAATCCCATGGTGTGGAACACCTTAGCCTCACCCATACCGCAGACAGGCAGCACCTCCGAGAAGGTTACCGTGCATGCTGCTTGTCTAAAGCCCCTCCCCAACTCCACAAACTCCTCCTGCACTATTCTTATCCCTTTCTCAGCCAGGTCATTTGTCCCTAGGTGGACAATGACATCCAGCTCCCTCCCCCAGGCAACTGCTCCCGCGATCCTGAGGATTCGCTCCCTGTCCCTCCAAGCCATGGCAGCAGGCAGGCACCTTACCTCCCTCACCCTTCCCTTTCCCCTCAGTTCTACCCTCCTAACAATGGAGTCCCCCACCAGGAGTTGTTTCCTTCCCCTGTGGGGTCCCATGCCACCCTCCTGTGGGTCTTCTTTGTGGAGGTTCCCATCATCCTCCTTGGTCTCCACTGTGAGTGCCTCCATAAAGGAACCACACTTCGCTAGAATGGCATATGAATTGTGGAGAGGTACAACTGGAGGGATGTGCCTCTGTTCCACCACCCTCACCCTCCCTGAGCCCACTGTGGTCCAACTGCTCCTCTTTCTTGGCAACCTCTAAGGCAGAGGTGGTGGCCCTGGTGGTCCCTGGGTGGGAAAGGAGGTCTCCCGAATTCTGGCCAACTCAACCTGGAGATGAGCAACCTCTTCCCTCAGCCCCAAGAGGTGCCTGCAGCTGGGACAACACTGCATCCTCCAGAACGTCTCCCAGAAGACTGCTGCTCCACAGCCACTGCACTGCACCAACTCCAATCGTGTCTTATTTGTGGCCCCTTAATTGTTGTTTTGTATACTTACTCTTTCCTCTCTCTCTCTCTTTATTTGATTTTTTTATATAATTTTTTTTCTCCCTACTTTTCTACTGCTTCCATGCGCTTCAAACTCCTGATCTTCCTGTTCTGGGACAGTAGTCTCCTTCTTACTTGCTCAGTCAGACCTCCAGCAGCTGGGGGGGGTGTGTGTGTGGAAAACTACTCTTTTCCTTCTAGGATGGTGAGTCTTTTGTGCCTCTGTGATCACTCCCTTCAATGTGAGAAGGCAGTAAGGAGGGCTGGGGGATACTGGGATACATAGGGAGAGGCATCACCAGTAGAAAACAAGAAGTTGTTATCCCTCTGTACAGACAGTTGGCAAGACCACATCTGGGAGTACTGTGTGCAGTTCTGGAGACCCCATCGCAACAAAGACATAGACAGGGTGGAGGCTGTCCAGAGGAGGGCAACCAAAATGGTGCAAGGTCTACACCAGAAGACATATGAAGAAAGACTAAAGGAGCTTAAGATGTATAGCCTCGAGAAAAGGAGGGAGAGGGGGGACATGATAGAAACTTTCAAATACCTCAAGGGAATCAACAAAGTCCAAGAGGTAGCATCTTTCAGAAAAAGAGATGTGCAAGAACAAGGGGCACAATTTGAAGATAGAGGGGATGGCTCAGAGGTAATGTGAGGAAATATTTCTTCACAGAGAGGGTTGTAGATGCATGGAACAGCCTTCCTGAGGAGGTCGCAGAGTTAAAAACAGTGGGGAAATTCAAGAATGCATGGGACAGACATAAGGCGATTCTAGTGGGGTGGGTAGGAGGAAGTAGGATGTTCGTTAACTAGGGTCTGCAGCTTATCCGTTAGGTAGGGAAATGGGAAGACTAGGTGGGCCAAGCGGTCCTTATCTGCCATCAAATTCTATGCTCCCAAACAGGAAGTTCCTGTTGTCAGTCAAATCCTGTGCCTAGAAAAGTAGAACCGGCTAATGGTGGAGAGGAGGGATGGAGGGCAATCTAGTCACAGTAAAGTTCTAATAGCAGCTCCTTCCTCTTGCTATTCTCTGCCACAAGCTGTCTAGGTCAGTTTTTAAATGCAAACACCTAACTTCCTTCTTCTAAGCCACTCCCCCAATTCATGGTTTCTTTTTCACCTAGCTAACTGCACAGATAACAATTCCTTCACCTAACTCAGACAAACACACTCTTTTTTATGTTGATTGCATGCATGCGCAAGAAACATTGCGTCAGCTTTCTCCACAAGCAGGTTGCTGAGGCGTGGCACTGTTGTGCCCAATGCCCCTACAGCCTGCAGAGGCTTGTCCCCCATCCCTCAATGCCATGGCATGCTGCTGCTGACACTAGTTCAGCCAGCATGCCACAATTCTCTAAAAAATCAGCCGCTGCAATCAGGGGCAGCCTCGTCATTGCAGCGTCAGCCATCCGCTGCAATGAGGGAGTGACCCGTCATTGCAGGGTGGGATGTAAGACCCTGATATTGTTTGTGAACACGGTACCACCGTGTTCACAAACAATAACCCCTCCCCCACCGTGTTTACTTGTTGCCATGGGGAGACCACTCCTCAGTATTGTGTAACCCCTTTGTTCCTACCGACGGGTGCCCAATCCCAGTCAGCATAATGAACCACAACCCACCCCCGTTTTCTTCCTGCCGACAGGTGCCCAATCCCCGTCGGGATAATGACCCCGTTTTGTTCCTGCCGGAGGTACCCAATCCCCATCAGCTACTGTTTGCCCCAAACTGAAGCCACTGTTATGCCAGCTGGGACCCACTCCAGCATGCCAGATACCCCTGTGAATGGAAAAACTGTCCCGTGAGCGCCTTTTGTGTTACTTTTTTTCACCTGAAAAAGAAAATGGTCCCTCGGGCGCCGCCTCCTGCCCCCCACTCGCAACCCGACCCACCCACCCACTGCTCACCCTGCCTTCCCACCCCCCACCCCATACTCTACTCCGGAGCTCGCACGACGATCTTCTGTGGATTAGGAACACGTCTTCACTCTTCAAAGCTGACCGCAAACTGAGGAAATGCCAGTAAGCTGTATAATGTAATAAATAGGGTTTTTTCAACTTTAGTGCATATCTCGGGTATTTTTGGGAATTTCTTCACCAAATTTTCAACATGGGGTTTTTGGGACCCCTCCTCATGAATTCTTGAACTGTCATGGCGTTAATCAGGCCTGAAAGGTGGTTTCGCGGTCACTGTGCGGAATCACCCATCGGGGCTGAGTAATGAAACGACAGTGCCAGTGTTCATGAGGTGGGCTCTCAAAAAGCTTATGTTGAAAATTTGGTGGAAAAAATCCCAAAAATGACTGTTTAATGAGCGCATTGGCGCAGCGTTATGCACTGCGAACTTTGCGAATTTACAATATTTTCACGCCAGATTTTCCGCACTGACATTTTGTCACACCTCCTTGTGAGCAGTATACTGTAGCTGTCATTGTTCATATCCTGGCCGAAATGTGTTTTCGCACTTCCAGCGCAGAATAGCACGGTCGGTGTGGGAAATCAGTGTTCAGGACAGATTAAGAAAATCACAGTGACACTGTTCATGAGTAGAGGTCCTGAAATGCCTATGTTGAAAATTTGGTAACGATACTCATTAAATGACTGTGTTACAAGCGTGCGTTGCGCTAAGAGTTGGAGTATCGATCATAACTTCGCGAATTTACAATATTTTCACTCCAGATTTTCAACATTGCCATTTTCCCAGACCTACTTATGAACAGTACAGATGTCATTTTTTCCATCCTGGCCAAAATGTGTTTTCGCACTTCGGGCGCAGAATAGAGCGGTCGCTGTGGGAAATCATTGTTCGGGACAGATTAAGAAAATGACAATGATACTGTTCATGAGGAGAGGTCCTAAAATGCCTATGTTGAAATTTTGGTGATGATAACCCATCACATGACTGTGTTACAAGTGTGCGTTGTGCACTTTCCACGCACCCTTGTAACTTTGCAGATTTGTAATATTGTCACACCAGATTTTCAACAGTGCCATTTTTTCACACCTCTTTATAAGCAGTACAGCTGTCATGTTTCACATCCTGACCAAAATGTGTTTTCACGGTTCCGGGGCAGAATAACATGGTCACTGTGGGAAATCAGTGTTCGGGACAGATTAAGAAAATGACAGTGGCACTGATCATGAGCAGAGGTCCTAAAATCCCTATGTTGAAAATTTGGTGGCTAAAGTCCATAATATGACTGTGTTACTAGCGTGCATTGAACTGTTTCCACGCACCCTTGTAACTTCGCAAATTTGTAATACTGTCACGCCACATTTTCAACAGTGGCATTTTTTCACAACTCCTTATGAACACTACAGCTGTCATTTTTCACATCCTGGCCAAAATATGTTTTTGCACTTCTGCCGGACAATAGCACGGTCACTCTGGGAAATCAGTGTTTGGCACAGATTAAGACTGACAGAGTGAGAGGGGGGGAGTGACCGAGCTCAACTGAGCTCTGTCGGGAGTGCTGCGGATTTGTTTGTGGGCTGACAAAGGCCCCAACACAAGAGCCCAGTACAAAAGAGCAGCCTGCAGCACTGGGAGAAACAGAATGAGAGAGCAAGTGAGGGAGGAGAAGTGAGCGAACTCACCGAAGCGCTGTCAGGACTGCTGCGGATTTCTTTGTTGGCAGAAAAAGGCGTCAGTACAGGCAGGGGCCCAGTACAAAAGGCCAGCCTGCAGTGGTGGGAGAAACAATACGAGCGAGTGAGACAAGGGGACTTAGTGAGCTCAATGGAGCTCTATCAGGACTGCTGGGATTTCTTTGTGGGCAGGAAAAGGCACCAATGCAGGCAGGAGTGCCGTACAAAAGGGCAGCTTGCAGCGCCAGGACAAACAGAATGAGCGATGAGAGAGGGAGACTGAGCGACCGCAACAGATCTCTGTCGGGACAGCTGCGGATTTCTTTGTGAACAGACAAAGGTGCCAATGCAGCCAGGAGCCCCATACAAAAATGCAGTCTGCGGCACCAAGAGAAACAGAATGAGCGAGTGACAGAGCGGTAGTGAGCGAGCTCAGTGGAGCTCTAGTGTCACTGCTGCAGATTTCTTTGTGGGCAGACAATGCGACAACGCAGGCAGGAGCCCAGTACAAAAGGCCAGCTTGCAGCGCCACCAGAAATGGAATGTGAGAGTGACAGAGGGGGAGTGAGCGAGCTCAGTGGAGCTGTGTCGGGACTGCTTCAGATTTCTTTCCGGCCAGAAAAAGCCGCCAATGCAGGCAGAAGCCCAGTACAAAAGGGCAGCCTGCAGCACCAGGAGACACAGAAAGAGCGAGGGAGGGAGGGGGAGTCAGTGAGCTCAACAGGGCTCTGTTGGGACTGCTGCAGATTTCTTTGTGGGCAGAAAAAGGCAGCAATTCATGCAGGGGCCCAGTACAAAAGGGCAGCATGCAGTGGCAGAAAAACCAGAATGAGCGAGTGACTGAGCTCAACAGAGCTGTATTGTAACTGCTGCAAATTTCTTTGTGGGTATAAGAAGGTAGCAAAGCAAGCTCAACGGAGCTTTGTCGAGACTGCTGCAGATTTTTTTGTGGGCAGAAAAAGGCGCCAACAGAGGCAGGAGCCCAGTACAAAAGGGTAGCCTGCAGCGGCAGGAGAGCCAGAATGACTGAGTGAGACGGGGGAGTGAGCGACCTCAATGGACCTCTGTCGGGACAGCTGTGGATTTTTTTGTGGGTAGAAAAAGCCACCAACACAGGCAGGAGCCCAGTACAAAACAGCAGCCTGCAGCGCCAGGAGAAACAAAATGAGCGAGTGAGAGAGGGGGAGTGAGCCACCTCAGTGGAGCTCTGTCAGGACAGCTGCGGATTTCTTCCTCAGCCGAACAAGGTGCCAACGCAGGCATCAGCCCAGTACAAAACAGCAGCCTGCAGCACTGGGACAAACACACTGAGCCAGTGACACAGGGCCACTGAGCGAGCTCAACAGACCAACGCAATCAACATTCGGCATTGACAAATGGTTGTTTTTGTTTGTTTTTACCCTAAATTGAAGTTCCCAGTAGTAGAGTTCTAGTTCTTCAGCCCAGTAGAGTAGTAAAGTTCTAACAGCAGCTCCTTCATCTACTGGCAGCTGTGTTAGTAGAGGGACTCCTTAACAACAAAAATACAAATAAATGTAATTTTAAAGTAATTTTTCTACATTTTGAAATTATTTTATAAGAAGTTCGTAAATAACCCATTTTTTAAGTGCAATAATACCCTCCAGGATGGACAGTGGTGGGCAGAACGATCTTGCTGCCTTTTGACAGGGACGCCCTCGACAGCTTGCAAGAGCAGCTGATCCACCAATCGGGTGGTTGAGTGGGTGGATAAAACAGAGCAACACGCTCTTTGATCTTTCACTGCTGACTCCATTAACAGAGACTGCTCTGGGGATTTCTGAGCCTTTGTTTCAGCAGCCCAAGGTTGTAGAGGGGAGCCTACTCTTTAACAGCTGACTCCCCAACCCCCGCCTCACCGACCTTGTTGCCTTTCAACAGGGACCTCCGACAGCTTGCCAGAGCAGCCAATTCACCAGTTGGGTGGTTGAATGGATGGATTATCCCCCTTCTCTTCCTTTTTTCCTCTGTGCATCTCAAGCAGCCGTTTCACACAAAGGACTTTAGCCCTAAGGGCACTGAGGAGTCTGCCTAGAGTCGGCTGTGGGTCACCTGTTCAGCTGGCCACACTGCTTACCAGGTCAGTCTCCTCCCAGCTCCACCAGATCTCCCCTACGCTCCAAACATATGAGGAGCAAAAAAAATGCTGTTGCCTTGTTTGTCTAGCTACACATCCGCTGCTCACCCTATCTAGCCTGTGTTATGCATTCTCATTTATAGCCATGCTGTCTGGTTGCGTTTTCATTGCAGTTTGCTTTCTTCTCTGTGTAACTCTGCTAGTCAGTTTCAGTCATAAATCCTTCAACAGTTGTGTTCCCTCGAAAATGTTATTCTAGCCGTCTCATACTAATTTGTTTTTCCCCCTCTCCAGTCCTGGCCCACCATCTTACTGGCTCCTCCGGCCTCATCACTCAGCTTCTCATGGACTTGCCTTCAACTCCATCCTCCACATGTCTTTATCCCTACGTGGGGTGGCTGGGCTACGGTCTAGGGGGTGCAGCAGGCCTTGCCTCACACTGCCAAGCCAGGTCCCAGATGGAGGAGTGCTACTTCACCAGTGCAGGGCCTGCGGGAAGCCGGCAGTCATCCTGCCAGTGCCGTCTTTTTCCTTGTTTTGAGTCCTTTCCCACACAGGTGCTGGCATTGGAGGTGCCCATGCATGCAGCCATGCATAGTGCATAGCACCCACCTGCGACCATCCCTCCCACTGGCTGCTCGTGACTGCACTACCACCTGTGGTCACCCAGGTGACAGTGAAACAGCAGAGCCAGCAACCTCCCTCCCTCCCTCGAAGAGGAGAGTGTTCCTTCTCCCTAGCACCGCGTTCCAGTCCTGACGCTGGTCACTGACATTAGCGATAATGCTACTGCTGCGCCGACGGGCCGGTATTCAACTCCTGTGTGCACCTATTTTGCTGCTTGCCAATTCTCTTATACAGCTGTTTGTAAATTGTCCAGCTCTGTACATTTCTCATGTCATTTGTCAGTCCTCAGTGCTGTTCATTTGCACTTGCTTGAACCCTGCTAGTTTACTGCATATCAATACTGCATTGCTTCTCTCTAGATATTACTGCATAACCTGTCTACATTAGTCTCCTGTTTATTTATCATTATTGCTAGTCCATTCACTGCTGTTAATTGGTGGAGGTTTTAAGCATTGCACCGTGAACTATTTTGCATCGTATTACTATACTGCTTAATGTTTGGGTGTTGTTCCTCACTTCATGCTTACAATATATATTATGCTTGTTTTCCTCATTCCTTTCCCGTTACAGATTTTGCCAGTATCTCCTCCTTCCCCTATCCTACCAACCCTTCCCCCTTACCCCCTCTATTCCCTTCTTACCCTCAATCCTTCCCCCATTCTCCCTTCTCTCCTATCAACCCTGGTCTCCTATCTTCTCCCTCCCTTGAGTTTCTCCACTGCACCCTCCTCTCCCTTCCTCGTCTCTCTGGCCCCGGGTCAAAATTATGTTGTGCAGCCACTAGCCACTCTCATCAGCATCTGACACCGTGGATCACGTTGTCCTTCTTGATCGCCTTAGAGAATATTATGGACTCACCGGTACTGTCATCAACTGGTTTGAGTCCTGTCTCTCTGGCAGGAAGTAATGGGTGGTGATGGGGAATCTCTCCTCCTCTCGGAAGCTCCTGCCATGTGGAGTGCCTCAGGGCTCCATCCTGTAGCCAGTGTTATTTGTGGTGTACGTGCTGTCCCTGGGAAAGCTCATTAGGCATTATAGAGTGGGCTTTTCACTGCTATGCAGGCAATACCCAACTGTATGCCCTTCGCCCCTGGAACGCAGGATACCGTGGAAGTGCTAAACAACTGCCTGGCTGAGACCAATCACTGGATGTCCTCCAACCGGTTGCGTCCGAACCCCGAACCCCAACAAGACGGAGGTACTAGTGATTCAGCCGGGTCATGGGTGTGATGGGAGTGCCTCTGGAGTGGCTACAGGATTGTTCCTGGGATCTTCTCCATTGATGGCCTCCCCTAGGGTGCTGGATCTTGGTGTTATCCTGGATGACAGATTGACACTTGAAGCTCAGGTGTCATTTGTGGTCCAAAGTGTTTTTAGCCACTTAAGAAATATTGCCAGGATTAAACCCCTAGTTTCACTCAAAAAGCTGCCGTCACTGGTATATGCCTTTATTACATCCAGGCTTGACTACTGTAATGCTCTATACTTTGGAGCCACTGGGGGGACCCTCCACCGTCTGTAGCTGGTGCAGAATGCAGCGGCCAGATTGCTGACTGGCCTGTCTAAGTCTAGTCATGTGACCTCAGCCCTGAACGCTCTGCACTGACTGCCTGTCAGGTGGAGGATCATCTTCAAGATGGGCTTGTTCACATTTAGACCTTGTATGGATTGGGCCCTGGCTATCTAGCTGATCTCCAGACACCTGCTACCTCAGTTCACTCCCTGCGCTCCTCGACCAGGGGCCTCCTTGCTGTTCCAAGGGCCAGATTAAAAACTTCTGGTGACTGTGCCTTTGAGGTCACCGGACCGGCCCTTTGGAACTCTTTTCCAGTTTCTGTGAGGGAGGCCTCGATGACTGAGATGTTTAAAAGGGGTCTAAAGGCTCAGTTATTTGGCTTAGCCTTCCTGGATGAATCTGACTGACCAGAGCTGATTTCATTTTAGAGCGGATTTACTTTAGATATTAGATTATTATATTCATTGTTTTAATATTTAAATGTATGCTAAATGTATTTTTGTCATTTTGTATTTCCCTACCTGCTTTTATGTAAGGCACCCAGAGCCTCAGGGATTGGGGACTGTATAAATAAATGTGCCTTTCCTTACCTTGCCTAGGTTGTAGAATTGATAAGATTATTAGGTATGCTAAATCTGTTGTTCTGGCAGCCCTACTATAACATCCTGATCAGGCCGACCCTCTGAGGTCCAGTAACCTTTCACTCCTGGCCATTTCTAGACGCTCAAAACATATAGGCGAGCAAGCCTTTTCCTTTTTTGTTGAGACTTTGGAACTCTCTTCCACCTAACCTTGAGCTCACTCAATCCCATCTACACTTTAAGAGGAAGCTACAAAAGTTCTTAAAGGGGAAGTCCCCTCAACCTATTTTCTGTATACCTGTGTTGTCTGTAGGCATGAACAATGATTCCCTCTCTAGCATCCCCCTAATTTCATCCTAATTTAAATATAAATTAGTTTTTTTCACTCTGTTTTGCCCGGTTTTCATTACATAAATCATGACCTCACTAATGCAAGGCATCATGGGAATTAATGATGCATACTTGTACAAGCCAGCAGATTGTGTGGGACAATGTGACGTGGCCCCAAGCTACGGGGTACATTCGTTCACTAATGAGTTTATAATTTTGGTAGGCATACTGATAAAACACACCTTCTGTTTCTTAAGCATTCACTGAGTTCATGAAAATGATCCCTGCTTGAAAATGAGCATTGTAACCATTTTAAATAAAAAATTTGGCATCTGTGCAAGCTCGGAGTCACGGCTTGAATTTTCAAGTGATTAATTAAAATGGTTAGAGCACTTGTTTTCAAGTGGGGATCAATTTTCATGAGCTCAGTGAATGCTTTTGAAGCAGAAGGCATGTTTTACCAGTATTCCTATCAAAATTACAAATTCATTTGTGAACACGTGCACCCTACTACTAGGCGCCATGTCACCTAGTGGATGCACAGTGAGCATCGGCAGAAGGCATTCTGGTCAGATTGACTTAAATGTCTTTTAATTTAGAAAAAAGGCTACAGGTTTTATCAAACACATTGGCACCTTTGTATTTTATGTGCAGTGTAGTTTGCAACAAGATCACGGTAACACGTACTGTGATTGAGCAGGAGATTGGGGGAGTGTCCATTTAAACTACAGAAAACAGTAGGGCACTTACTATGCCTTGAAAAATGTCATGGTCAGCATAAGATAAAAGTGAAGGAACTGTAGAGGACAGCAACAGCATTGACTAATACAGTGAACTACTGCAGGTTTTAGCACTAAAACATTATAATCTCCCTCCTGCCATCTCCTTTATAACAGCATTAGGCCCCTTTAAACACGAGCTCTGAAAACACCTCAATGCTAATGACAGCTATGACTGCTTCCCCTAGCTCCTCAATGCTGTTTTATCTCTCATGCTCAGGCAGCACTCCCTCATGGCCACTTGGCCCCCTAGTATCCTGCACTTGGTGATTCTCTCCTGTCCTGTATCTTATTGAAACCTAGTTCTTCCTGTCCTTCCTCCTTCTTACTCCCCTCTCACCCTGCACCCCCTCTTCTCTCCTACAATCTTCTCCTCACCTGCTTTCAGCTCCTACCCCTAAAAGCTTCGACAAGGCCTTCTCAAGCAGATGTTTCTCTACTTCTAGTGCGTGTGTGGCCGCCCCGGGTTGCTGTAGTCCCCGTACAATGCTCTCCATCCTGGAAAGACTGTATGCTGCTGTTCCTCTTTTGTCTTTCTAGACCCCTCAGTCTGTGTTGTCCTCTCTCCCTTAGACTACCTTAACCCTCTCTACTACTCTTTGTGCTTACAGTAGCCTGTTAGACTTAGTCCACTGCCTTTGTCGTCTTGTTTATGTTTATCAAATCAACTTTATTTTTATAGCACCCGTACATAAAACCAAATTCAGCAAATATAAATAGGATTAAAAACAAGAACAGGAAAAACAAATTATCCATATTTAGGGAAGGCTAAATTAAATAAATAAGTTTTTAACTCAGTTTTAAACCTATCGACGATCAGGCATTCTCTTAACCAATGAGGTAGAGAATTCCACAGGGAATTTAGGGTTTTACAAGGGGTGTATTATTTACAGTTTTTGTTTACCAGGTAGGTGCACGAGACAATACAATACCTATTTTCAAGCACGACCTGTGAGAATTGCAAACGTCAACAAGTTTTTTTTTTTTGTTTTTTTTTTGTGTAGTCGTTTTAACCTGCACTTACAGCTCCACTGTATGTTCCTATGTGTTTTGAATCACTGTCAATATAATTTCTGACGTGGAACCTATGAAATGAGCTAGTTCTCAAAGGTGTTAATATAAGATCACAATAAAAATCATTAAATAAAATTCAAGGATTCCTTACATGAGTCAGGTTCATGACCTTTGCAGTGGACTCAAGCAGGTTTTTGCATCAAACTTAAGTACCTTCATCTACATTTAAATCATCTACATTTAAATCCTGATGAGATTATGAGGGTGTAATGGAGGCAGTCATCGTTCATGCTTACAAACCACACAGGTAAACAGAATAAAAGGCTGAGCAGACCTTCCCTTTAAATCACAGATAAGTGCTCCTGTACCTGATGAGCCATTTTGTACATATAGTTGCCTCGGTTATATGCTGCATCTGACATATTTGTGTATGTTGTACTTGAAATGTATTGTACTGTGTGTGTTACTGTATTGTTTATCCCAATTATACTTTCTGTTACTTTATTCTGTTATGTAACATTGTTTTCACGTAGCCGGCTCGGTGGTGCAAAGGAAGTGCTACTGCCCACCACACTAGCAACCAGGAGGGATGTCGGGTTGCTTGGAGCTGGCCGGGGAAGGGGGGGGGACAAAGCACCTGATGGACTGCTCGCCTCTCCCGAGATGGGAGAGCTGCTGGCTCTGCTGCATGACTGCCTCCAGGTGAATGCCTGGTGGTAGGATGAGTCTGGAAGTGATATGTGCGCTCCCCTGGGACCAAACCGAAGTGCGCCCCAGCTACGAGGAGGGAAGGAGTATGAAACCAGGAAAAATCATAGGGATAAGAAGTGAAGCCCTGCCTGTGGTGTAGGCTACTCTGCTACCCGGACGGGAGGCATTCTGGATGTGTTCTCTGGGGGTATCCATGGGAGAAAAAGGACCACTGCCCACAGAATGTAAGAGATGGTCATGATCCAGAGGGACAGGGCTGGTAAACTGCACATTCTGCAAGGAGGATAAAACCTTTATGGCAAAAAAATTAAAAACCCACAAAAAAACAAAAACCTGCTGTTGTTTGTAATACTCATAGGTCGTGGCTGAAAATAGGCATTGTATTGTCTTGTGCACCTACCTGGTAAACAAAAACTATAAGTAATACACCCCTTTTAAATCACTGCCCACACCCCTGCTGATTTTTTCCCCTACCTCTCCTAAATGTGTACACACATCCCTAATGAAAATAACACCCCTACCTCTCCTAAAATGTATGGTAGCATCCCTCCCAAAATTTGTGCTCTGCACCCCTACTGAAATGTGGGATCCATACCCCTCCCAAAATTTGCAAACTGCATACCTCTTAAAAATCGTACCTTGCACCCTTCCAGAAATTTCTGCCCTGCTCCTCTCCAAAAAGCTTTGCCACACATTCCTCCTCAAATTTGCATGCAGCGCTTCCCAACATTTGCTGCCGTATCCCCATTTGCGTCCCCATAACCCTCCCTAAATATACACCCACACCCATCCTTAAATTGAATCCCCGCATCCCCCAAAATGTGTACCCTACTCCCCTTCCAAAATTTGTGCCCCCACCCCTCCTGAAATTTATGCCACATGCCCTCTCCAAAATGTGCACCCTGCATTACCTCCAAATTTGTTCCCCACTCCTCTTCTGAAATTTGTAATCGGCTACTGTCACAGAATTTGTAACCAATACCCATCCCAGGATTTGTGCCCAACATCTAGGGCAGACTAAATGGCTTGGTGTGGTCCTTTTCTGCCATCAAGCTTCTATGATTCTAGCCCACTCAAAACTTAATGCTATGCACCCCTTACTGAATTTTGGCCCCACACCCCTCCCAAGCACTGCACCCTCACACTTCCTAAAATTTTTGTAAGGGTTATGGGGTACTGATATCAGAAAACATGTTACAAGGGGCATGGATCACAAATTTCAGAAAGATTGCAAGGCACAAATTTCAAAGTGGGTATGAGGTGCAAATTTTATGGGACAGGAATGGGAGACTAATTTTGAGACATATATGGGTATAGTACATACATTTTAAGAATGATGCAGTGTGCAAAATTTAGGAAGGATGGGAAAGAGGCAACAATTTTTTTTCCGGGTGGGTGGAATTTTTGGTGAGGGTTGTTAAGAGCTAAGTTTGAGGGAGCAGGGTACAAAATTTAGGAAATGTAGCTCACATTTTAAGAGGCTTATGTGACACATATTTTGGGAGGGCTATAAGACGCAAAGGTTGTGAGGGATGTGGGGTGCCCAACATGGCAGGACCACAAGGCACACATTTTTGGTGGAACTGGGTACATATTCTGAAAGGGGTGAAAGGTGCACATTTTCTGGCATCACAGAGCACAAAATTTTGGAGTTATAAAAGGTGCTGGTTTTATGACTGGCAGTGAGAAATCTATAAAAACAACAGTCATACAGTGTTGCTGGCAGTTAAGGACTAGACTGGGCCTGCTCTAGTGGACATCGCATGACATCAGCAGCAGTCCTTTAGTGAATCCAGACTTTTTTTAATAAACAGCGACATCTGGATTACATAAAAGCTTGTGGTTTTTCAAGGGAACACAAACCCTGTTTACATTTTTTTATGGAATTGTTAATCTGGTCATGAGTGAAGTCTGCTTAATAACTTCAGTCCATTGTTTTGTGCATTTATTTTGAAACAGTTTTGGTTCTTCCTTATTTAGGGTCCCTTTTTAAAGAGGCCTTTTATGCAGCCCAATATTTTATATTTTAATTACTTAGCAGTTCTGGAAACCAATGACTTCAGTTACTTGGAGGCCCTGCATTCTAAGTTTCACTGTAGGTGCCAGCACAACTGATGCAAATTGGGTTCCGGTTCATAAGTAAAAAATTAATACAGGGTGAGAGAATATTATTGAAAACGTCGGAGTTGGTCGCCCTAGGTCAGAAGGATGTGCAGAGGGGTCGTTGGAAATTTCCCACATACATGTTGGTGAGGGAGGAGTTTCGGGATTTTGTAAAAGAGCAATGGAAATTTTATGAAGAAACAAATAAGGGTACGGTGGAAAGTGAGGGTATATACTGGGAAGCTGGTAAAGCATTTATAAGAAGGGTTATAACTGGTTACACAGCTAAGCGAAAAAGAGATAAAAAGCAGAAGCAAAGGGATTTGGAAGTCAAAATAGGTGACCTGGAGAAGGAAGTCCTTAGGGGAGGAAGAGAAGAAAAACAGAGAGAGCTTAGGTTGGTGAGGGAGATGCTTAATATAAATCTGGGCAAGGAAGTGAATACTAACATTTTCTTTGCAAAACAGAGGATGTATGAATGGGGCAATAAAGCAGGCCTCCTATTGGTCCAGCTTATGAAGGGAGGAAAAAGTAGTCATAGGGTAGTGCAAATTAAAAATAGGGAGGGAAAAATACTTAAGCAGGAAGGGGAAATCTGTAACAGATTTAAGGAGTTTTACGAAGAGTTATACAGGACCGAGTGTCAAGGGAAAGGTGGAGAAAGAGACAGCTTCCTTAAGGAGATGGAAATACCCAGTCTAAATGAGGCACAAAGGAAAAAGCTGGGGGGAAAAAAAATGGTAATGGAAGTCAAAAATGCAATCAGCCAACTGAAAAATGGGAAGGCCGTGGGACCTGATGGGCTGGGGTGGAGTTTTACAAGCTGTTGAAAGAAGAAGTGGTGGGCTTACTATGTAACCCACATTGTACGGGGACTACAAGAGACTAGGGAAGGGGGAGGGATACCTAGCATGTGCTGCCAGGCTTTGATCACTGTTCTTCCCAAAGTAGGAAGGAACTTGGAGGAATGCGGGTCCTTTAGACCGATCTTGCTTTTGAATCATGATTGCAAAATTATGACAAAAGTTTTAGCAGACCGATTAGAATAGGTACTCCCTCTATTGGTCAACCCAGATCAGACTGGGTTCGTTAAAGGAAGTCACTCCAACCATAACCTAAGGAGACTGTTGAATGTCATCTGGTGGGGGGAGAGGCATCCAGGCGAGGCTTGTGTCCTTTCAATGGATGCCAAAAAAGCCTTTGATAGAATTGAGTGGGAATATATGCTGCATATTTTGCAAAGATTTGGGCTGGGGGAAGAGTTTGTAAAGATGGTAGGGGCTTTCTGTGTACACCCAAGGGCACAGATTCTAATTAATGGAGCAGCAACCCCGGAATTTAGACTATAGAGGGGAACAAGACAGGGATGCCCCCTGTCACCTTTGCTATTTGCATTGGCAATAGTGCTCTTGGCAATTAAAATTAGAGATGAGCCTGCTATAAAGGGTATCAGGGGAGTATGGGGAGGGGAGACATGTCATATCTCTTTATGCGGATGATGTCTTGCTGTTTTTGACAGAACCAAATGTGTCAGTCCCTAAGGTGATGTCAGTAATGGAACAATTTGCAGTTTTCTCCGGATATAAAATTAATGTGCAAAAGTCCGAAATCATGTTTTTGGGAGGGAGTAGCAGAAAGGAGGCCTGGGGGTTAAAAAGACTACAACATACATTCACATACCTGGGTACTGAGGTGGGAAAGCAAGTGGGGAGCCTATATGACGCGAATTACAGACCATTGATAAGAGAAGTTTTACAAGACTTGAGTAGGTGGAAGGAGCTGAGTATCTCCTGGATGGAACGGATCAACCTCCTTAAAATGAACGTTTTGCCCAGAATCTTATATAAAATGCAGATGATCCCATTCAGCCTGACAGCCCAAGATATAAAGAAGCTGGAAGGTGCATTTACAACCTTTGTCTGGAAGGGCAAGCATCCCAGAATTAGTCTGAAACAGTTAAAAGCACCAGTAGCACAAGGAGGGTTAAACTTCCCAGACATGATGGGGTACTTTTTGGCAACGCAATATAGGTACATACAAAACTGGGTGCCCAGACAGGAGGTGGCTGGGTGGGTCGAGCTAGAAGAGGATGGGGCCCCAGGGAGAATCTCGAGTTACCTATGTGAAGAAGGACTCAGGCGGTACAGAAAGTTGGATGCACCTAACCCGATGGTGGTGGCGGGTTTATGTGCATGGGGGAAAATTAAAAAAGAGACAAGGCATTGAGGTATGTCAGACTTTACTGGTCCCACTGGTGGGGAACCCAGATTTCTTGCCAGGTCTGGAGGATGATGGATTCAAACTATGACAGGATAAGGGGGTAAAATGCATGGCGACCTTGACATCAGGGGGAGCATATGTACATTCCAGGAGGCAAAAGAGAGGGTGACTGTGCCCACTTCACACATGTATAGATACTTCCAAGTAAGGGATTATTATAAGCGGCTCATCGGATCTAGGGAAACAAGGAGACTGATGGAGGATGGGGAAAGAGAAATAATGGGGGCCAATAGGTGTGAGAAGGGATTAATAGGGAGTGCTGTGAGACTGGACAGGAAAAGTGTTTTTTGGGATCCTCCCCAGAAGGTGAAGGTATGGTGGGAGCGGGATATTGGGGAGAAAATCAGTGAGGCTAACTGGCAGCTAATGTTAGAATCCCACCAGGGGCTGCTAGTGTGTAACAAGTACAAAGAAGCCCAATTCAAATATATTTAGAGTCTATATTATCCACCAGCTATGGTGCACAGCTTCTGTCCGGGGGTCTCACTGTTTTACAATAGTTGCAAAATAAACAGGGGCACATACCGACATTATTACTGGGGCTGCCCAGTGATAAAGTCCTGCTGGCAAGACATATCAAAAGAAATTACATCCATGAAAGGAAAGCCCATTGAGATCTCCCAAAAATCATTGTTGTTAGGGGTAGAAGGAGAAGAAAATTGGGGAATGGGTTCTTTATCCTAGATGGATAAGGGTGCTACTTTATAGTGGCTAGAATAGGAATACAAAATGTATGGACTACGGCTTTGGGGCCTACAATGGGTCAATGGAAAGAACTTACAGTGAAAGTTTTAGCTGAGGATAAGCTGACATACATCTTAAAAGGGACGGAAGATAGATTTGAGAGAACCTGGGCAGAATATTTGGGTGCTCTGAGTATGGGGGAAAGAATGCCGCTGTAGGGTAGTGGGCTATTTAATTGAGAGAACGGACCTTTGGGTAAGATGGGGATGAGATAGAAAGAAGGGACACAGACTGAGTTAATAGTTAATTGTTAGGGATTAGTGGGTTGGGGGGGTATTTTAAAAATAAATGAAAAAAGGACGATAATGTGGAATGAAGTCCAAAATGTTATTAAATGTTATGGCAAAAAAAAAAAAAAAAACGTCAGAGAATGCCTTTGTGCACAAGTGTGAGCTCATTTACAAAGGTTCTACATCAACTGCATGGTCACAAAGAAAACTGTACAAGTATTATAAGCAGTTCTAGCAGGATGCAGTCCAGTCAGGCACAAAATATACAAGACAGTAGCAGTTACTTACAGATCTGTACAAATCCAGGCAGATCGCTGTGCAAAACAGTCACAGGTTAAGTAGAAAGAGAAACTGATTTTCTAAGTTTAACCATTACAGTTGCATTGGACTGCAAGGGTGGACCATAAGGCATTACCCAAAGCGCAGTAACTACGGAATCAAAAGGACTTTTTTCAAAACAATACACAAACCAGGACATTGGAGTTAGCAGACTTCATAAATGCCCAGATTAGCAATGATATTAAAAATGTAAAACAGCAGGGTTTACATTCCTATCAAATCAAACTGGGCATGCTGATCCGAATTCCTGCGATTGTAAAGGCTAGCAATATTCCCGCTCTAAGCAATCTTACTGATGTCAGTGCTGACCATCCATGACTAAGATGCATTCTGTAGTGAAACATGGGCTGTGGGTACATCAACGCGGATGTACAGTATTACTGGCAATGGTGGGATTGCTTAGTAAATGTTTCTGACTGAATGAATGAGCAGTGTTACGTCCACAGTGACAAGATAAAAAATATATAATGTATGGTAAAACGTTGTTATAGGTAGAAATCTACTTTTGTACCAACGTTTACCATCATCTTGACGATCACAATGTGTTGTTAACCCATGGAGTAGTACGTCATGATGGGTTAACAACAAAGGGACTGATCTGGGCATGCGCAGCGCTGGATCGGACGACTTTAGAAACGGCCAAAGGTGAGAAAGCAGAGCAGTGGTGACGTTAAAAAAAAAAATGCATAAAGGAACTGCTTTCTTTTTAAAAACATAAATGGTACCATACACTATAAAATATAATGTATGGTACATACGATGAATAACCATCTTTTTGGCCCATCTCGAGGTTGCCATGGTGATGTAAACCTCTCGAGCTTCTACCATCCGTGCTAAACGGGCCAGTAACCTGAAGCGACTGCACAAGCCTATCTTGAGGCCTTGAGAATGTACATGGGAGCCCAGGATTCTGATGAGACCCATGGTGAGAGTAAGAAATGCACAACAGTACCAAGGGAGTGTTGTTCTGCATGTCTCGCTGGAAAATTGTTGCAAGAATGCTCAGAAAGGGTAGTTTGCCAGCGATTGAACTGGACCCGAACCAGACCGGACAGAATCCTTGTCTGCCCCTTCTCAGAACTGCTGTTGCTTCAGTTACGCCTGGCAAATCGACTGGAATCCCCACCTCCTATGATGAGTTAATGAGAGAAATCGAGGAGTTGAGAAAAGGCGACCGGGAGGGATCTGCACCAATAGGCGGCTATGACCGAGTGACTGAGGGTGGCCCATCAAGTAAGTTCAGGGCAGAGGTTGGCAGTCAATGAGTGCTCTGATATGGAAAGATGATGCCATGGGCTTAACTGTTGAGAGAGATCCGGAATTAAAAACAGTCCTTTATGAAGGCCACTTGCAAGCACGGGCCCGACCTATATCCGATCAGTATCTGCTATGGGGTGGGGATACCTACCCATGTATCTCCTGCTGATAACAGCTCCGAACTCGGTTCTTGACCATGGAAGTGGAGAAACTGATCAGATGTCCCAAATGCTATCACGCCTGCAGACAGAGATGGCACCTGTTTCCAGTGTTAGTAATACCCCGCCTCGGCTCCCAGTGTGGCACCCCTCGGCCAGCTCAAACTCCAAAAAAAAAGTATGTTTTATAATTGTGGAAGGATGGGCACATGAAAAGGGAATGCCAATCCCCAAAGACACTGACAAAGTTGCATATAGGCTACAAGGAGAGCTCGGAACAAATTAGTGGTTAAGAGGCACGAATGACTCGCAGTGAGGGCACCAAAATGCTAATTCATCGTCCTTTGTGGCAAGGTCAGTTGCCCAGGCCCTCACCACCGCCTTCCAGACTGGTCCAGGAATAGTGGTTCCTCCATGGAGACCATCAAAGGTAAATGGAGGTTCTATCAAGAGCTGTATTAGACAGTGGCTCCCAAGTGACCAATTGTTTCAAGATTGGCATCAGAAGCATTGTCAGACGTACCTCTACAACCATTAGAAGGACTTGTCATGTAAGGGGTTAGTGAGAAGGCCTACCCCTATTCTGGGTATATCCGAATTGTTGTCTTCTCTCACCTCCGGGCTGGAGTGGCCGAACAAGTAGAGACCCTAGCCTTAGTGTGTCCCCCACTGACCGTAGTGATGGTGTCCTTTGCTGATTGGAACAAATGCTCATATGTTCAGAAGGCTGGCACGTTGGTGTTATGAAAACAGGGTCAAAGATCATAGAGCTTTAAGAGTTTTTTGCTTAATTAAGAAGGCCTATGAGGCACAGAGAGATGCTGAAAATATAGAACCAGAGGAACCGGTCGGAATTGTATGGGAAGAAGGATCCTGAGTCTCTGATCCGGCACCAAATGCCCAGTGTACCTTTACAGGGAGGTCCGTATCAGAAAGGATGTTAAGAATAAAATATTAATGTTGGATGCACCAGGCGATGGAAAATTGCCGAGAGGGACTGCTGGTCGCTTCTGGTATTTTGCCTGCTAGAGCCCTCATGCTTATGCCAGAAGGGTAATGGTCCAAGTTCATAATGTGTCTGAAAGAGATTCTGTAAATAGAGGTTGCATCCTGGCTAACGTGCATTGTGCAGACATCTGTGCTACCCAGCAGCAAGAGTTCAAGGAAGAATGACAGAGTAACGCCTGACTTGTTTGATTTCGCAACTCCCCCGCTGCCAGCTGAATGGAAAGTGAGGACAGAGAAGCTTGCCCAGAGAGACCAGGTGTTTTCTTTAATGAATGGGACGTAGGATGCGGCAAGGAGTTGAGCACAATATCCGCCTGCATGACGAAAGACCATTGTGAGAGGTCTCGACGCTTGGCACCTGCTGGGATATAGATGATGTGAGACGGCATTGCAAGAGATGTTAGCTGGTTGGTGTAATACAAGAATCCAGAAGCCCTTATGCTTCCCATTGTGGTAGTGAGAAAAGAATGGGACAGTATGATGTGCGGGATTATCGCACCTTAAACCGGGCGGACTATCCCTGATCAGGTACACAATGCCCCGCATTCAGGATGCTGGACTGCCTAAATGGGAGCGGGTGGTCTTCGTGCTGATCTCCGGAGTGGGTACTACCAGATCCCGATGGCTTCGAGGACCGTGAGAAGACAGCCTTTTATCTGTTCATTATTTCTATGAATTCATGAGGATGCCTCAAGGGATTTCAGGTGCCCCAGCCACTTTTCAACGATTGATGGAGCGTGCAGTGGGGGACATGAACTTACTAGAGTGCCTGGTTTACCCAGATGATGTTATTGTGTTTGCAGCTCACTGGAGGAACATGAGAGCAGATTATTTAAGGTATTGGATCGACTGGAGGACCTTTGGCCTTAAAACTGTCCCATTGATAAGTGTCAATTCTTTCAAACATCAGTAAAGTATGTGGACACATGGTATCCACCGAGGAATAGAGACTGACCCAAGTAAAGTTGAGGCCTTGACTACCTGGCCACAGCCCAAAAATCTAAAAAGAACTGCAAAGCCTGGTGATTCTGTGGTTATATCGGTTGTCATCAAGGACTATTCAAGAGTGATCCGCCTCTTTATTTAACTCTTACTCAAGGGTATCCCAACCCACAAAAATACTAAAGTCAGCGTCCTCAAGACTGAAAGAGTGTATTTCATCCGAGTAAGTGTATCAGTCCGCTGACCCTGATTGTGAGACTGCTTTTCGCGAGATCATATCAACTTACCCATGCTCCAGTGCTGGCTCTATGCCGATCCAAGAAAACCTTACGCCCTGCACACTGATGCTAGCTTGCAAGGGTTGGGGCTGTGTTGAACCAAGAGCACGAGAATGGCCTGAGACCAGTGGCCTTTTGCCAGTAGAAGCCTGGACCCATCCCAAAAGAACTATCCTGTACATAAGTTAGAGTTCTCTAGCTTTGAAGTGGGCTTATTGTTGACCAATTCCATGAGTACTTGTATGGGGCAAAATACTAGTAAAACCGACAATAAACCTTTGACCTATGTGCAGACCTCAGCTGTTGATGCCACTGGCCACAGGTGTTTTCGCATTATCTACAGGCGACTATGTTTCCCATACCGAGCAGCGTCTGAACCACAGATGCTGATGTCTCTCTCCCGGAGGCCTGTTCTGCAGAATGATTGGGTCCGATTGGCAGAACTCGACATTCGGGCACTCTGCCGGAAGTTTGACAGGGAGGAACAATGTCCACGGACGCAGTGGACTGCATGGTGGATTGCTTGGACCTCTGAGAATTGCACACTGCTGCTTATTGCCACTTTCTGCAATAGACATTGGTGCACTGCCTCAGCTGGACAATGACAGTGATTCGCGGCTCAACTTCCGCGATCCCATGATCAAAGCAGCTTTAGAAGCCCTCTATGCAGGAAAAGATGTGTCCAAATCACGCCCACTGATTTGGAGAACTGCACTGTTATACAAAGAAGGTCCTAAGTTGAAACTGATCAATAAACTGTTATACTAGAGAAACAGTAGACAGAGGGGGACAAGTAGACAACAACAACTAGTGCTGCCCACTGCCTCGAGACTTAGTATTGAGGTCCTTGCACAACCACATGGGGCACCTTGGTATAGACAGAACACTTGACTTGGTGAGATCCAGACTTATTGGCTCAAGATGGGGGGCAATAAGGGAGCAACACATCTGAACTTGCAGTCGCTATTACAGAGGAAAGTTTTGCCCCAGAGGGCTGCCCTCTTGTTAACATAACCACCAGTGCACCGGTATGGAGCTGGTCTGGTATTGATTTCTAAGTTTGAGTCGGATCAAAGAAATACTCAGTAATGTGCTGGTGGTCACTGACCATTTCACGAGATATGCCCAAGCTTCCCACCAAAGACCAGAAAGCATCCACTGTAGCCAAAGTACTTGTAGAAAACTTTTGTTCACTATGGGCCTCACAAAGAATCCATTCTGATCAAGGGAGACTTGAGAGTCGCTCTGATCAAAGAGATGCTTTCTGTGGGAGTGCGAAGTCCAGAACCACTCTTACCACCCCAGGGGACCCACAGCCTGAACGCTTCAACCGTGACTTTGCTAGATATGTTAGGCACCCCACCCAAAGGGGACAAGCCTAGATGGAGCTAAATAACTTAGCACCCTGGTACATGCTTATAACTGCACCAAAGTGATGCCACTGGATTCTCCCCACCGCTTGATGTTTGGAAGAGAAGCTCGACTACCAGTAGATGTGTGTTTTGGGGTCTCTCCTGATGGGTTCGGCTGACAACTATTTACAGTAAAGTTAAAGGCCCAGCTAACTCATGCGTACTAAACTGGCTCGAACCATGGCTGCCAAAAGAAATCTGGCCAACAAAGAAAGGATGTAAAAGGTGAAAGCACAGGAACCCAGGAGGGAGATCGTATGCTACAGAAATCTGGGACTGTATGGCAAGCACAAGATTGCTGACAGATGACACCATCTCCCTCACATTGTAGTGGGCAAACTAGATGATCTCAGTGTACAAAGTAAGGCCTGAGAATAATTCAAAAGATGTAAAACAATGCATAGAAATCATTTACTGCCCATTGGACAAATCTTAATTGAGTCTGGAGCCCTAGAAGATGCCCTCTGGACCAGTGACTGGAGCTGCTGCTAAGAAAAGATCAAGAAAGTCTGCACCTACAGAAGCAAAGTTAGAGTGTTCCCTCCACAAGTCCCAGTTGAGCATGACTGTCAGGTCCATATCGGAAGAAAGTGAGAGACTTCTGAATACTATCCTCCACGAACTGAGTCAATTGTTTCGGGCAACTTAGTCAATACTGGAGACAAAGCTGGCCTTTCTGGATCACCCAAGCCCCAGTCATCCCTGGAGCCAATGCTCCCAGAAAGTGAAGTGCAAAGCACGATCAGATGAAATGGAATCATTGTGCATGGTTGAACTGTTTGAGCTTTCAGGGGAGGAAAATGATAGATTGGGCAGACTGGTGATACAATCTGAACAAGAAGAGTATTTGAGTGCCCTGCATGTCCACTGCCAGTGTCCAAAGCCTCCATGCGAGCCAAAGGTTGGGACTCAGAAACTGTAACCCTGGAGCCGAAAGTGCCCCAAGTTCTAGCCTCACCCCCATGAGACTTCTGACAAGTGAGGACACGTTGAAAATGAGGCTCAGAGTAGAGACTGCAATGCCCCCTAGAAAGACTGGTCGAGCTGTAAAGCCTGTGGTGCACTCAGTTATGATTCCCTTGGAGGCCTGGATTTGCCTCTCAATGTTGTCCATAAAGGAGTGTATGTGTCCCAGGCTCATTGCCCAAACTGAGCGTTAGTGCTAACTCAAGTTACTTGTGTTGCTTCTAGTATGGTGCCCTGCCCCGTCCAGCCCCAAGGTAACTGATAGGGAAGGTCCTCTTCAGGTTTCATGTACAAGAGGTAATAACTTGAGTTATGGTACAATGTGTGTTATACTGTGTAAGAGGACAGACTGCAATGTTTCAGAAATGGTTCTTGGTAAAATGATGTATTGACTAGTGATTACATGTATGTGAGCCTATTAAATGTATATGGTTGCAGTTGAAACTTATGGGGTACTTATGGCCTTGGGCAGTCAGTCAAGCTTTTCCCAGGCCAGGAAGGGTGTAACCCCTGCAAATGGGGGTTCCTAAAGACTTCAGGAGCTTGCTTGAATGCTCCAAGCCTGAATGGTGTTTTCATGCCAGTTTATCAGTGAGTGTTTTTAGAACCTCTGGTACTGTCTCTTTAGAGCTGTCTGCTTGCAGACATAATTAGTTTGTATGGGGACTGTGTGTTTCTTTGATTGAGTACCACTCAAGCTGCTGCCAATTCACCCCATTTTGCAGTCACTAGGGTGCAAAGGGAACCTGTCTGAAAGATGTAACTGATTGCCAGAAATCATTTACAGTAATAATAAAATTACAGTTTGTCTAATGCTTTCTTTGCAGTCAGAACTGTCTGCCTAGTTCCCCATTCTGGTTTTGAACTGCTGAACTGGACCAATCAGTGTGGGTAAACTAGCTCTAAAATGATGCCTTGGACGAGATCTGAACTTGGGACTCATAATCTGAGCCAGCCACAAGAGGATTGTATGGGCAGTGACTCTGGGAGATGTAGTTTAGACTTCGGTGCCTTTTTGGACCAACAGCAGCAGTCTATTGTGAGTGACAGCCAATCCAGTCAAGAACTGGGAGAACTCAAAGGAAGTGCCAGGTTTTTGTCTGTTGGGAGTTTCAGTTTGAGATCTGAAAGTGAAAGGGAAAGAAACCCCTGTGCTCCTTCAGTGCACAGTTTCAGTCAAAAAAGCGGTGCAAGGCCCAGAGTTTCGGTCTACAACTTGTGTAACTGCTTGTTAGGACTGAATCTGCCCCAGAAAAGAATCAAAGGATCCTGAAGAGAGAAACCAGGCTCACCCTGTAGAAGACTGAAGAAATTGTTGAATTACACTCGGTCTGTCAGGAACTGAATCTGCTGTGTGTTCTCCTGGTTATTGTGCAGTAATTACGATTGGGATACAGATGCAGCCTGCCTGGTATAGTGCTTTCTTTTTTACCATATAAATGTGTGAGGAGTCTCTTGAGATCAAAAGTAGCCCTGCTGACATTGAAGGACCATATCTTCTTTGGAGGTCGTGAGTACTAATTCGGGTCGCTCCTGTTGAATTGCCACATTAAATCCAAATGGAATTACTGTACTGCTGACTGTTTAATTTTCCCTTTCTCTGTGTGAAAGGGCCCCTACCAGCTGCCACGGTTTGGACTAGCCACTAGGGCCTGGGTACCCAGGGACAGTAACTGGTAGGGATAGGCCTGTGCACAGAGCCATAGGTAGATAGTAAAGTGATAAGCTAATTAACCTGATTTCCCCTGTCCTTGTTATATCCCCTAAATAAATCAAGAGCTGTTTGTTTCAACAAAGTTATACTGCCTGAGGTATTTGTCTATGTTAAAGTACTGTACTGTGATTGTTGCACTGTATCTCATTTCACAGGAGGTCCCAGTGCCGAACCAGACCTGGGGGTAAGTGTATACTGTGAAGGTAATTCTGATATATTGTGTGGGCCACTAGTGGGAAGAAAGGGGGTTGCAGTGTCCCAGAGGGCTGTGACCAAGTTAGTTTAACTATTGCAAACCCTGACCTCTGGGTGGAGGCACCCGCCATTGGATCCAGGCCCCTCAACCTGTTAGTGGCAAATCAGGCAGGGGTAGTAGCCCCTGGGATAGCGCCATCTAGGGGTTACATCTAGATTTGGTATAGACTAGGCAGCCCCTCCCATGTTTAGTGGTTCTATCTTACCTGGAGGAGTTGTATCCATCGAGGGAGATTGATGCATCCAGGATTTTCGGGGAAAGCCAGGTTTCCGTGAGTGCAATAATGTCTGGGTTAGTCATCTGTACCTAAGCCTGGAATTGGGAGAACTTGGATAGGAGACTGTTGATGTTTAAAGAGACGATAGTGAGTTGCCCTTTGTGTTTAGGCCGTCTAGTGGGGGTGGGTCCAGGGTTGGGGTGCACATTCCCTGATAGAAGCAGCAACAGTTGGAAAAGAGAGCGAAGTAGATGGTGCATGACGGTCGCACAGGAGCAGGTGTGCTTTTTCCTCAAGGGGGAGGCTTGATGAGCAGTGTAAAAAATGTGGTCAGATGTTTATCAGTGCAGCTACTGGGATCAGGTAGGTGCATATGTAATGTAGTAATCTTGTCCAAGGTACCAGGAGTCAAATGATGAAAAATAATCAAATCCACAGGAAATAGTGAACTACTGGGGACCAATAAACTGTTGTTACAGTAGATCAAAGACCCAGAATGTGTTAAATTCCTGAAGGTGATGAACACTGGCCTGAAGCATATGCAGGACATAAAAATCCTTTGTTAGTGTCTTCCTTTTGTTCTCCAAAATGGTTGTGAATAGACCTCAAAGACAAGCACAGATCTTTAAAGGAACAAGTCAGATGGAAATGTGGATTCAATGCAGCACTTCACAACCCAGAGCTCGTATAACAGATTTACTGACCTTATTTTTGCTTTTGATGGCTTCCAAAAAAGTTGATTTATGATGAGAATGCTAATATCTGGTGGAGATGTTTTACAGTTTCTTAGTCCAGGAAACATTCATAGATGTCATATCCAAAAATGGTCCAGTTCCTCCAAGCAGAAACACATGAAAATCCACAAAAACTGAACTACTGACAGAGACAAACACAGACAGACAGACAGACACACATTGGTCTCTTCCCTCTTCTTTGATTTTATTTGATTGATTGATTGATTGATTGGGGTTGGTAAGTGTAACCCCTGCAATTGGGGGTTCCCAAAGACTCCTAGGGCTTGCCTAAGTGCTCCCAGCCTGAATGGTGTTTGGCATCTAAGCGTTTATTTGTGAGTGCTTTTAGAGCCTCTGGTACTGTCTCTTTAAGAGCTGTATGCTTGCAGGCAATATTAATTGCATGGGGGGACTGTGTGTTTCCCTGCTCGAGTCCCGTCGAGCTGCTGACAAGTCGCTCCATTAATGCTGTCGCTAAGTGGACAGGAGGGGGCACTTATGAGAAATGTAACTGTTTGCCCCATATCAGTTAGAGTGTTAGTGGAAATGTAATTTGTCTAACCTGCCTTTCTTGCAGCTGGGACTCTGTGTGCCTTGCCGCTCCATTTTGGATCTGAACTGCTGCATAGATTCAATCACGAGGAGGGCATCTAAAATGGAGCTTAATCGGACCAACCAAGGTCAAGACTCTCTCAGGAGCCGGCTGGCCATAAGGAATATAGTTAGTAATTATGGGAAGTGAAGTTCTGAACCGTGGTGCCTTTTCACACCAAAAGGGGGAGTGTTGAGTGATTTGCAACTGAAGCCCACCAATTGGACCAGGTGTCGCCCGACTGTAATTCTCTGCCTTGTGTCTGGGAAGGCAGATCTATTGTGGTCGTGACTGGGGAAGGAGCTCCGAGCTTCTGTGCTGCCGAGTTTTTCGCACGGGAAGCGCATGTGGAGGCCTCAAACTAGGGCTGTTCATTTCCGTGGCGATTCGGACTAAACTGCAGTTGTTGAAGAAAGGAGAGGCTGAACTCTTGAGAACCAGGCTCATCCTGTAGAGGACTGGAGAAACTGCTTTCATCGCGCTCAGTCTGTCAGGAAAGTGACATCGGGACCTAGAGCAGCTGCCTGGTATAGTAATTTCCTTTACATATAAATGTGTGGGGTGTTTGGGAGGACAGCAATGAGTCCTCTTGTCCTGTGTGTGTCGGCGGGTAGGCAATCGTGGTGCAGGCAGACTGAATCTGTTGCTTCTTGAAGCTGTGTGCCTGCTTGCAGAACCTCATCCCCCTGCTGTGTGAAAGAAGTCTGGAAATCCTGACACCCTCAGGGACAGCTTCCACCATCAAGTTAGTGAGTGCAAACCAGGGTAACTCCCTGTCATCTTTGTCTTTATTTGCAAGTATTTCATCTGATTTTCTTTCTGTCTTTCTTCATGAACTGAGCCACCCGGCTCCGGATTACAATTGGGTATTGTGCAAGTGTTTTTCCATCACAGGGTCCCAACCAGCTGCACTGATCCTGGCTAGCCCCCCACCATCCTGGGTACCCAGTAAGAGTGACATTTGGGACTCTGAATATGCACACAGTCTGTGATTGTTAATGTGTCTAACCTAATTAACCTTATTTCCCCTGTCCTTGTTAGAGCCCCTTAAATAAATCAGATCTGTTTGTTTCAGCAAAGTTACACTGACTGAGGTATGTGTTTATGTTAAATAATTGTACAGTGGCTATCGTGTTACATCATCTTGTTTTACAGGGGGTCCCCAGAGCCAAGCTGACCGAACCAGTCCTGGGGGTAAGTGTAACTGGTGAAGATACTTATGGTGCATTGTGTGGGCCACTAGTAGGAAGAAAAGGGAGTCTTAGTGTCCCAGAGGGCTGTGACCAAGTTAGCCGAACTACTGTAAACCTTGACCTCTGGGTGGAGGCACCCGCCATAGAGCCTAGGCCCCTCAACCTGTTAGTAGTTAGGCAGGGAGGGGTAGTAGCCCTTGGGATAGCGCCACCTGGGGGTTACAACTGGATACGTTAGATAAGCTCTATCTACGGGGGTAGTCAGGGAGTAAAGAGATGCTGACAAAGGCAAATGAGGGGAGCTGGGGAAGAGCACACTAGGGAGTGGGGTGGCACTAGAGAGGGAGGATGGGGACAGCATAGGAGGGGGAGGACAGGGGACAGCAAGATGCTAGAGGGGCCATCAGGGGTAGAATAGTTGGTTGCAGTGGTTTTGGGGCGGCAGTCCGGATGAACATATTGTGGAAGCTAGGAGGGTGTCTGATCTGTCTCAGACTGAGGAGACTCGAGGAAGAAGTGCAGTGGCTTTGTAGAGAGTTGGGAGGTTGGGAGGAGGGTAGAAGGGACCTGGGGCAGAGGGCAACAGGAGGATCTCACATGGGAGGAACAACGGTTTGGGGGGATGTTGAGGGGGCAGAAGTGTTACAAATAGGAGGCCCTAGCAGGGAGGGGCAGTAAGAGCAGGAAGAGGAGAAGACACCTGCACGTCGAGAGGGCAGGAAATAGGTTTGCTGTGCTGGTGACATTAGAGGAGGAGGGAGGGAGGACCTCCAGGAGGGGTAGGTAAGGGGAGCGGGAGGATAGCACAAGGGTCAGTGGTCAGGCAGAGGATTGTGGTAGGGGTAGGGGGCAAGCTAGGAAGAATGGATGAAGGGACCGGATAAACATGAGAGGAGAGATGCTATAGCGGAGAATGGGAGGAGGGAGGGAGTTAGCGGAGGGGAGAGGTGACCAGGGTGGAGGGGAAGAAAACAGTAAGGGGGAGCAAGGGTAGGTCGGTGGGAACATAGGAGGGAAGGGCAGGGTTTCAGCTGGGGCGGGCTGTTGTAGAAGATACCGAGGTAATGGGGTGGGGGGAGACGAGGGGTATTAGTACTGGGGAACTCCATACTTAAAGGGATTAGATGGAGCAGCAAAGGGGAATGGCATAGTCACATCTGGGTAGAGTCCATGCCTGGCTTAACTGCAGGCAGGGTGGTGCAGTCGATTCTAAAGTGTGCTAGGAGGGATAGGAGGAAACCGCATCTCGTGCACGTGGGTATGAATGATCTGGTGGGGAAGATGGTGGAAGTAGTGAGGAGAGGTTCGAGGAATTGAGTAGGCTGTTGGGGAACTAGGGAATGGGTGGCCTTCTCGAGGTGCTCCACCCTCCGCTAGCTCTGGCGAGGAAAGTAAGGATTGGGGTTCATCACCTGGCTGAGGGAATGGTGTCGATCCAGGGATATGGGTTGGTGAGGGCTGAACAGAATCTGGGACAACAATGAGCTTTATGCAGGGATAGGCTACATTTGAGTGGGAGGGAAGGGGTACTAAAGCAGAGGGTAAGGAATAGATAGCTATGAAGGTGGATTTAAACTAGGTAGGGGGGCGAAAGTGGACAGATGTTAGGCAGGATCCCAGAGAGGGGAGCCAAACAAGCTTCCCCCAGACTACCAGGGAGGAACTTGGAGCAGTGGCACAGTGGGGATTAGGGAGGGGTAATTCAGGAGGGGAGGGCAGGAGGTTGGAAGGTGGTCCCACTGAATGCAAGAAGCCATGGTATCAGTGGTATCATGGTATCAGTGGAATTACAGGCTGTCTTGGCAATTGAAAGGGTAGATATTGCGCCATCACAGAAACACGGGCCACCTAGTACCAGGAATGGGATTTTGAGATCCCAGGGTATAGAATATTATTCAGGAAGGATAGGGCTAAGGAAATGGTGTGTAGTAACATATGTACGTGGAGGGATAAGGGTATGAAGGAGGAGGAGGAGGGGGAAGGCAGAACAGAGGCCCTATGGATGCAGCTTCAAGACTCAAAACGAGAACATTGAGGATGGGGGTAGTGTACAGGCCACCAGTCCAAGGGGAGGATCTGGATAGGGAGTTAGCTGAACAAATCAGAAGGGTCTGTGGGAAAGGGAACACTGTGATGGTGGCAGGGGACTTCAACCTACCAGGGGTGGAGTGGAGCAACCCAACCACCAAGAGTGCAAGGGAGCAGGTTATACTAGAGGCATTCAGGACAGCTTCCTGGTGCAGTTGGTCAGTGAGCCAACTAGACTGGATAGGACTCTGGAACTGGTTCTATCAAATGGGGAGACTGTAAGGGATCTGGAGGTGGAAGACCCTCTGACTGGCAGTGACCACCACACGGTATGGTATGGTTCACACTCAACATGGGCAGGGAAGCAGGAGATACGGGTACCGAAGTGATAGACTTTAAAGTGGCGGACTTTAAAAGGATGGGGGAAATTTTGGGCAGGCATCTGGTGGAAATTCAACTGCGCATGGATGCAACCCAAAATTGATATTATTAAGAAAGGCTGGTGGAGGTGACTGGGACATGTACAAGAACAAGGAGTAAGAAGAGACAGGCAAAAAACCCAGCTGGCTGATGAAGGAGGTCATGGAAGGGGTGAAGGCCAAAAAAAGGCATTTCGGAGACTCAAGAAATGGGGGGGGGGGGGTATTACAGGGAGGTGTATGTGAAGAAGTCCAGGGAGGTTACCAGGCTGGTCAGAGCAGCCAAGGCTTCTAGAGAACTGAGACTAAGACAGAGAAAAGGACTACTTCAGGTACATCAGTGAAAGACAGAAAAACAAAGACCAGATTGTGAGGATTAGGAAAGGCGGGGGCTGGGTGGAGAAGGGAGGACCAGACAGAGGCACTGAATGAGTCCTTTTGCTCTGTGTTCACGAGGGAGAAGGGGGCAGATACCACCTGGGAGAGGAGGAGGGGCGGGTGGAGTAGGTGACTGATATAGGGATTACAGAGGATAGGGTGCTGAAAGGATCAAGGGCTCTGGGGGATAAGGCACCGGGTCGAGCGGCATTCACCCTATGGTGCCAGAGAACTGGCGGGGTCCTGGAAGGACCACTGGCTGACCTGTTCAATACATCCTTGGACACTGGATGCATTCCCAGGACTGGAGGATGGCCCATGTGAGTACCCATTCATAAGCGGACCCAAGGATGAACCAGGAACTACAGACCCAGTAAGCCTCACACACTAATTGTGGGAAATTCAAGGAGATGATCTAAAGAGACTGTTGACCTTTTGGAGATCAATAGTCTCCAGGACGGTCAGCAGCATGGGTATGTCTCGGGAAGATCCTGCCAGACAAATCTGACTGAGTATTATTTTTTTTATTTTATTTAAACATTTGATGACCAGGAAAGGCACACTGAGCCAGGGCTTGTTTCCAGGTGCGACCCAGAGGTACAGTTTTGACAGGAGGTTCCTAATGTTCATGTGCATTATTTTCAGACCCTTGGAAGAGAGTTGGTCCTTGGGTGGCACAGGGGGCCTGGGTTTGCCTCAATATCTCCAGCCATTAGTAGGAGGAAGAAAAGCATGAAGTAAGTGGCAGGCAGCTTATGACCTCTGATGGTGTTTAGGGTACAGTGTGAGTGCCTGGAGCAATATATTAAGGCGAGGCTACTACATGAGTGGGTAGGAAGGAGGCTTGTTGAGATTAAATGATAGGATGGTGCTTGGGAGGAAATGGAGAAGGTAGGGAAAGGTGGGGGGATACTTCAGGTAGGTGTGCAGTGCATCGGGGAGAGGGGAGCAAGTGTCCTGTAGTGGGCTGGGAGTGAGGGGAGGTGACGATAGGTAGGTGATGGTGTCCAGGGAAAGGAGGAATGATACAAGATTCATGTTGTTTAATGCCTGGGTTGGGGCACAAAGCTGGAGCATGATCACTGGTCCTAGGACAGTATGAAGATTATGTAGTTAGTGCTCCTTTAAGGAACAGCCCAGTCAGGCCGCCAATCATATGGCAGAACGGTAGGGAGCTAGAAAGAGAAACTGTATTTAATTAGCGCCTGGGGTGGGGAGGGGAGAAAAATTTGACAGTAAGCAGCCTGCCGAGGGTGCTTCAGAGACTTCCCTGAGAGGCAGGGCAGGGGCAGCCGATCTACTGGGCAGGGGTATGGAGAGCCCAGCTAGGCAGCTTCCAGATTGGGATTCGGAGCTTGCTTCTGATTACGCATTACAACTGGATGACAAAGGAACTGGCAAAAGCCATGTGGTGGATGTCATGTACTTGGACTTCAGCAAGGTCTATGATTCCATGCCGCATGGGAGGCTGGTGGGGGGGAGCTGGAATATAGGGTGGGAACAAAAATGGCACGCTGGATCACAGATTGGCTAAAGGGAAGGCAGCAAAGGGTGGTGGTGGGGGGTAGCTCTCATCACCGAGGGATGTGATGAGTGGGGTGCCGCAGAGATCAGTATTGGGACCAGTGTTGTTCAGGATATTCATAGCTGATATCTCCCATGGGGTCCGGAGTAAGATCAGTCTCTTTGCAGAGGACACAAAGATGGGTGCCATGGTAGATGACATCAAAGGGTGGAGGGGACTGCAGAAGGACCTGACCAAACTACATGAGTGGTTGGATGTCTGGCAGATGGAGTTTAACACCAAAATGTGCAAGGTCTTGCACTTCGGGGGTAACAACCAGGAGAGATGCTATCAGCTGGGAGATGTACAGCTGGAATGCACAGAGGAGAAAAAAAGATCTAGGGGTGCTTACAACAGGGAATATGAACAACTCAGCTCAGTGCAGGAAGGCAGCAGCAAAAGCCAACAGGATGCTGGGGTGTATAGCAAGGGGAATCTCCTCCAGAAATAGGGAGGTGATCCTGCCCCTCTACAGGTCGCTGGTCAGGCCGTACCTGGAATACTGTGTGCAGTACTGTCGCCCATTCCTGAAGAAGGACGCCAGATTGTTGGAAAGTGTACAGTGGAGGGCACAAAGATGATCCAGGGATTAGAGGATACTCCTATAAGGAAAGGTGGGCGACCTGAACATGTATTCTCTGGAGGAGAGGAGGGATGGGGGGACATGATTGAAACCTTTAAATATTTAATGGGGATTATCAAGGCTAGTAAAGAAGGGATTTTCCAGACTAGAAGGGGGAGGGTCACGACGGGGGCACCAAATGAGACTGGAGGGGGAAAGATTCAGAAGGGACGTCAGGAGACATTATTTCACTGAGAGGGTGGTTGATAAGTGGCATACTCTGCCAGAGGAGGAGGTGGTAGCCTGTAGCATGGTAGACAGTTTTAAGAGGGATGGGACAGAGTGGGGGGTGTATTTGTGAGGAGGGGAGGGGTGGGTGGGGCAGCTGCAAGTTGAGAGGCTAGCTGCACAATCGAGCAGACCTCAATAGACTGTGAGGCCTGTTTCTGCTGGTGTTTTCATATGTTTGTATGTTCGTATGAGCAGGAGAACCTGCATTTTATTATTTATCTGTCTTTTAATTTAAGGGAATTTCAGTGTTTAATGGCTTAGTTGAAGGCTTGTAGTGAGGCAGGAAAATGTCTGTCATTTGCAAGTTTAAAGTTCCAATAGGCAGGTTAAAGGATTTTTAATGTGAATAATGAGAGTGGCTGGCCGATTTGCTGTGGGTCATTGCACGATTTACCAATGGGTAAAGACTCAAACTGACCAATCAGACTGCAGGATTTTTCCTGCCTATTTTATGATAGCTAATAGTGCAAGGCTGATTACCATGTCATAAATCTATACTGGAGTGATGAGGTACTCCTTCACTTAAACCATGAAAGGCTGGAACAGAGTAGGTGATAGCACAACTCTTGGTTGTCTAGCAGCAGGGATGCTTTGTTTAGAATTGAACTCAGGTCCTCTGTGTGGTAGACCATAATGCAAACTTTGTGCTATCCAGGTGGCTTAAATATTTTGGTATTTTCAACTAACTATGTCTAATGGAATGTTAATGAACCTGATCAAAGTACTGGAACTTGATCCCTCAAGCAAAAAGTACACATGGCACATTCCACTCGCTCACCATAATAGAAGTGTTGACGTCAATGAGTTTTATACCGTGTCAATAGAATTAGCACAACCAAGCTTCTCCAAAATAAGAAAGTGAGGAGCATCAAAGGGTATTGAGATAACAAAAGGAGCTATTCTATATGGCATACAAATCTTCATATTCTTAGACCATAATCAAAGAACAGCTTAATTTTCTGTCTAGCTACACCCAACAGGAAAAAAATGTCTTCTGTTCTGCTACCTGAATAAGGACCTATCTATTCTGGCATACGGGTTGCACAGCATGGTTCTTGCATTTGTACATAGAGAACATGGTTAGTCTGACATATGGATTGAAAATTTATATCAGCAGCATACTGAAACACTTTGTGCTGAGCAAAGTGGCCTTGTGTCACGCAAACAGGACTTTGTACACTGTATGTAGATGTAATTAACATTCCAGGCACCGTATTTAAATCCTCTGTTTGTACACCACAAAGTGGTATTTGTATCAGCCTAAAAGAAGGCCTCGAGTCCATGCAAAGGAAAGATGAAGCTGGTACAATTGTATATTGGAAGCCAGAGGCTGCACTCAGCTGTTTGCACGATTCTAGTTATTACTCACAAAAAATCAATTTTACCCCCTCCCCATGTACTATACATTTACCCTGCTGTCCGGGCTCCTCCCTCTCCTGTCCCCATGTATGTTTATCTTAAAGTCCTGTTGCACCTCCTCCCTCTCCCCATCCCCATGTATGTTTACTCTGGTGTCTCGTAGCGACCCCCATCCCCAGAAGCACCCTAAACCCCACACTGGTCCCACGATGGTGGCCAGCACAATCCCCACCTCCTTGGTCAGCCACCACCTGACTCAAGCATCCACTTTATCAATATACCAGTGGGTGTATCAGTGTACTGTAGCAGTTGCGAGACATCCCTGAAAAATCACGGAGATCGGGTTTTCAGAGACGTCTAACAACTATTATAAACAGAATGAATGATACTGGTTTATGAGGAGAATAAATCTAGCAAAGGATTTAACAAAGTGATAAGCCATGAGCCTTGAGGGCAAGAGGCATTATCATACTCGTTATAACTCAAGCTAGTGTAACCCCTGGGCGGTGCCACCATCCAGTGTTACACCCCTGCCTACTACCCTGGACATAGGCTAAGGGGTTTGGGTTCGCTAGCTAATAACATTTTTTAAAACCTTTGCACAGTGCCTCCACTCAGGTGCTTTACGTGGGTGAGATGGTACTGGGTGTAGCCCCCTGAGCTGCTACACCACCCACGGTGACCAATTACCTTCCCCAGACATGTCCCAATACACAGTTCCCCACATTTCAACATTTTGAATTAAAGGCTCTCTCTAATAATATGCTCACACAGGATTTCAAACAGCAAATAAGATATTTATTTTGGGGGTAATAAAGGAGCTAGGAAAGGGAAACAGGAGGAGTAGAGGTTATCTTACCGTATTTACACATGTACAGAGATCATTTTGGATTTTGCTGGTGAACCCTCCAGCTGGGTGGCTACATATTAACAGGCAGACATAAATCACATTTTACCATTCGACTTAAGACATCCAGAGCCCTGGCTATCTAGGTGCTGTTAAATCAGATGTTAAACATAATTATTAATAATACCACACTGGTACCAGTCCCAGATACAGCAGAAACCCCACAATCTCATATCATACTGGTTAAACAGATACCACAGTCCAAGATGTTGCAGGCCTGATGGAGTTGCAGCTGGTCGAGGTGGCGGCTATTAATTTGAGGGTGGGGGCAACTTGAAACAGATTGTTGCAAAGCAGCAAATTACTATTTACAACCACAGCAGGGATTGCCCTGCACTCTGGCAGACATGGCAGGGATTGCCCTGCACTTGCAGACAAATCAGGGATTGCCCTGCACTCGCAGACTTCTTTGAACATTCCAGAACAAACTATATGGATCTTACATCCAGAACATTCAGCACAATATTTGAAAGTCCCATCCAATGCAATGAGAGTGATGCTTCTGTCAAGCATCCTAAATGCAGTTTAAACACGGTCACATCCAGTACTTTATATACCAAAGGCATCCATCCAGAGTAAGTTGGCAATGACACTTTTATCAAGCATCCCATACTTTTAGTCACAGGCAGTCACATCCAGTACATTCTATATACCAAGGACATTATCCACAAGTGGAGTCCTATCCAGCACGTCTAGACATTTAACACTTATACCAAGCGCTCTTAGACGAAATTCTGTGCAGACACAGGTACATTCTCCTCAGGGTAACTTAGACATTAATATGCTCTAGGGCCTCCTGTCTCATGAAGTGGCAAGCACGTCTTGGCAGACAGCTCCATGATGGCAGGACTCTAACCCATAGCTACACATTTATATGATTGACTAAGCCCAGCATCTTGCTGCACCTGCAACTTAGCCATTTGGGCCACAGACAAGATGCAGCCATTACTTGAACTAGGCAGTCTCTTATGGGGTTAGTAGCCCAAACTGATAACTTCAATACTTCACACTTAACAGCACACATTTCTCAATGGGGCTTGGGCCCCCCCAAGATTACCTGCTTAGCTTCTCCCTCGCACCGGGTGGTACGAGGGTACTCACTCAGGTCCTCCATGGGTCTCATCCGCAATCAAAGGCATCCTGAAGACTTCTTCAGCTCTCTCAATGCTGAGGTACTCAGTCAGCACTCTCACCACTGCATGATGTCATCTGGTCTGGTCAGCGCTCTCACCGCTGCTGGACATCTGATTCTTCGGTCCACATCTTTCCCCGACGTGGGAAGGAAGGCTAGCCTCTGGAGGACAGTACTGGCAACCTCCAGACTAGCTGTTGCAGAAAGTCTAATTATTGTAACTAGTTAACTGTTAACTGAAGAAAATAACAAATGCCCCCTGAAGATTTAAAGGGATTGAATTAAGTGGCCCAGGCCTGATGGCATGGCTGGAGCTTAAGCCCCTCCCCCATGGGGGGCTCCCAGCAGGCTGGAGCCTGCTCTGCTGCTCTCTCAGATCTGCATCTCTGAATCTCCCTCTGAATCTCCAGACAAACTGGCAACATTGTCTCTTTATAGAGCTCCTAGCTCGACTCCTGATTGGTAGCAGGGATGGGGTGACATGTCTCCAAGTTGCTGAAGGACATGTCAATCAGAACACTCGAGGCACAATTGGGTTGTGGAATTTGCGCCTAAAATAATGTCCCTGTAGCCCTCATAAGCACTTGGGTGCTTACCCATGAGATGGTGAATGTCCCACAAGTCCTGGCTTTCATTGCTGCAATTCAATTGGCTGTACTGCTGGCAATGGCTGCTTAACCCACTGTCCTTATAGCAGATTAGATACAGTCCTGAATAATGTCCTGATGCAGCCAGAAAGAAGTAATTATTTGCCTCAAATGCTCCACAGTTCTATAGCTTAAAGGCTGTACTTGCCGTCGCTGCACAGATGAAAAACATGGCTCTTTTACTTTTCCTGTCGCTACTGCACTTATGCAAGCTCCCTTTGCAGCAGCTGACAGGCTGACACACAGAGTCCCAGATACTGGAATTGCCAGGGAAACCGTACTCATTTTAACTTTAAGCACTTTTCCCCACATGCATAGTATATTCCCAACAAGCAGCAACAGTTCCATTATTTAAAACATTTTAATTCTTTACTTTTCGGCTGGAGCTGAACATAGCTACCCTGGAGACAGCCAAATACACTGTTATGCATTATTCAGATGACCGGGGCCCTGCACAGGCATACTCAAATGAGCCCTGGTCAGAACTCCTTTAATTCCCATCTGAGCAGTCCCCCAGCAGGCTGTCCATGGTCACCAGGTCCCAAATAAGTGGAAGGGGTCCCGGGACCCACGGCACAGTACCTGACACGACTGCAAAACAAGTGGCTTCACATCAAAGGCACTTTGCGCACCAACGTGACTCCCGCTGCCCTGGAGGCAGCGCTTTTGCAATGGGAGCCCGCAGTCAGCAGTTTAAGCCCCGTGCGGCTGGATTTTCATTTGACTGCAAGCTGGGGCACACACGAGGGCAAACAGGACCTGGGAAGCCAGAAAAATTAAAGGCCAAGTCAGGAGAAGCCAGAGAGACAGCGGGAGAAGGACAGAACAAAAACGAGCTAAGATAAACCCAGACTGGCATTTCTAGGAACCCCCATTTGCAAGGGGGTTACACTAGAATTACTCTTTAAGAGTGCAGTTCTTCCCGCTTGCTTGTTATATACGGTAAAATAGATTTGGCTAGTGGTCATTTTATAGCCAGAAAATGGCTACATTTTGTAGCTTTATACTTATTTATTTAGTTATTGAAATGTTTCACCAGGAAAGGCGTACTGAACAACAGCGTTGCTCATCTCACGGAGTGTCCTGGAGGAATGCAATCAGGATAACAATGTAACATATGAGTGACAACAACAATTTACATAGAGTTTACAGGCATGAGAAGTACAGTCAGGTACAATTAGTGAGAACAATCAGCAAAAAAACACATCATGGTTGTTAGTTCTCGTTAAGTAAGAGTTTTTTTGAGTGTTTGAGGTGCTTCTGGATATGTGAGCAGTACGATAGTAAAATGAATTCTTTGTGTTTGTGGTTGTTTCAAACTGGCTTGCTAGTTTGGTTTTCAAGCATCGAACATCAGGTTAGTGTATTTTTTCTGTCAAAATTTTTTTTTTTGGTGAATCACATTAATTCTACAAAAGTTCTGTCTGTGTTTTATGTGTGTAGTCCCCACCAATTTGGGGCTTACCTTAAGTGTCTCCTTGGGCTCCAGTGCCCACTGCAGGAAGATGTCCTGCATAGATAGTAAATCCATGGTTATTTGTTATTATCCTGTCAATTTGCATGAGAGTGCCATGATGTGTCTCCATGCCTGTCCCTTTAAAGCCATAGCAGTGTATATATAGTAAATGGCCTGGGCTGGGTCCAAGTGCTTCCAAGCTTGCAACTGGCCAGACATCACTTTAATTTGTTCCACTCTGCAGCTGATAGTAACGCAGAGTGAGCTCTAGCTAGTGATGTAAATATTTACTTCTAACCTGTTATGTTTAAATTAGAGTACTGATGTAACCCCTACAAATGGGGTTCCCAAAAAGTCTTCCTGAGCTTGCCTAAATGCTCACTGCCATGCTGGTGTCCTGCGTTTTAGCAGTTTAAATGTATTGCCAAAGAGTGCCTGTATAGCCTCTGTGTACTGTCTCTTTAAGAGCTGCCTGGATTGCAGTCATAATTAATCTGAGAGGGAGCTCTGTTAGAAGATGTACTTGTTTGCTGATCATTTGTTAGTAGTAATAATATTGCAGTTTGTTCTAACCTGCCTTCTTTGCAGCATGTACAGTTCTGTTTTGTTTCCATCATCTTGGTCCTGGACTGTCAGAATGGGCCAATCAGTACATTTGGGACTTTAAAATGGAACCTGCCTACAGGGGCTTGGTGGGGCCAAAACTCGTAGGAATTAGTTTTAGGCTTTTGGCGCCTAAAATAACCTGGAGGGGGAGCCCATGTTGTGACTGACAGACAGATCAGCCAACCGAACCTTTTGGATCTTGGGGAAAGACCCTCACTGCTTGCAGTTTCAGTTAGATCTGAGTTGGGAAGTGAAGAAATAACAGCTCGATATAGTTTGAGCAGCAATCCATAGTGGATTCGCGCAGGAAAACTGTGGAAAGGCCTGAGTTTGGCCTCCATGCCTGCCTGCCTGCTGTTCCTGAGAGGGAACTTGTGCTTTTTTTGGACGGAATCCGAATTTGGAGAGCTAATTAAGCCACTGAATTGTGACCAGGCTTTAACCTGAAGAAGACTGAAGATTTGCTGAATGCGATCGGCCTGTCAGGACTTCCAGCTACCTCTGAACTCCCGGATTGTGCAGAGAAGACTCTGTAATTGCGACTGGAGAGCCGTTTGCCTGGTACAGTGGAATTTCCTTACATGTGGATGTGCTGTGTGTTTATAGTGGGTCGTGATTTGGTTCCACACTGTGTGTCTGAACTGTGTTTTGCTTACTGGAGGCTGTATCCAGCTCCAGGTACTGAATCGTATCCATTTCCATTTGCCTAGTCCCTGCTACACTGGCCCAGCCAGAATACCTGCTACGCAGAAGAAAGTCATCGATGAGAGATTGGCCTGGGGATCAGCCCCTGCTCAACACCTTGAACAGGAGCGATGCCTCGGTGATTCATGTGGGTCCTGCTTCTCGGGCACTCCAGCTCAACAGTCTGCAGTCTTGATTTCGTCCTGCCTATGTCCAGTATTGGGTATTGTGAGTAAACATCAGGGTAGCTCCTGCAACAACAGCTAAATCTAAAAGTGTTGTCATCTGATTGTCTTGTTGCCTTTTCTTTCCACGAACTGAACTCTCGGTCCGGATTTCAAATAGTGTGTGTTGTGCATGTTGCTTTCTTCCATCACAGGGCCCCAACCAGCTGCAGCGATCCTGGATAGCCCATCATTTTCCTACCTGGGTACCCAGAGTGTGTGACTGTGTAGGGACTCTGAACTGCATGCATAACTGTCTGATTAATATAGCTTTTAAACAAATCAACCTGATTACGCCCCTCCCTTGTCCAAGTCCCCTGAATAAATCAGATTTAACTTTGTTTGCATTTAACCTGACTGTGGTTCCAGTTTGTACCAAACGTATTGTACTGTTGCTATTTGCTGTGCTTAACCTTGTTTTACAGGGGGTCCCCAGGGTCAAGCTAGAGGAACCAGCCCTGGCGGTAAGTGCAAACAGTGTGGGTAATTGCCTGGTGAATAAGGGTCATTGTGAAAGTAATTATTGTATATTGTTCAGGCCACTAGAAGGGAAAGAGGGGGGTTACAGTGTCCCGGAGGGCTGTGCCCAGGTTAGCTTGACCACTAACAACCCTGACCTCTGGGTGGAGGCACCCGTTTCATTACCCAGGCCCCTTAACCTGCTACTAGCCAAGCAGGCAGGGGTAGTAGCCCTTGGGATAGCGTCACCTAGGGGTTACATCTTAGAGGCTCACCGCTGGGATTTTGTGCCTTCTAGTGGCCAAAAGTTACGAATTATTGTTAAAGATTAATGGCTACCCCAGTAGAAATGGCTGTACACCAGTTAGTGGGGTGATGTACTGGGCAAGAGATTGACCCTCACAATGCCCTGCTTATATTGGATATTCCATTAAGCATTAGTGAAGACACTGTGGAAGAAGTACTTTCCAAAGTTGAATGTTTAACAAACGCTGCGGTGGTGGGTCGACAGGCTGATTTGACCACCCAAACGTTCATGGCCCTAGTAGAGTGCAGTGACCCCGTGGATAGCTCCAAAGTGCCACAGACTATTGCCTCAGAAGGGGTCCCAGCCACCTGGAGGGTAATAACTAAGGACAGTAAAGACCCTGGGGGCATGAGCCCCCACCCTTATTTGAGACTTTCGAGGGGAAGTTAAGCAAGTTGTTACTGGAGCAAGGGAAGACTGTAGAGGACTTAAAGAAGTTATTCCTGCCACCTGGGGATGTTCCCTCTCCAACACCCCTGCCAGTTCCCGTGCCTGTTCCTTCACCGCCTCCTGTGCGCACCTCCATGCCTACAGTTAGTCATGACTCGTATAGCTGGATGAGGATGTTTTCAGGCACCCTTCCCACACCCCAGGTGGAGGACAATTGAGAGACCTGGATACACTATGTTGCCCCTCAAATCTGAGAATGGCAATGCCCCGAACTAGAGAAGAGGAGAAGGGTGGTTGAAAGCCTCAGAGGCCCCACCCAACTTACTATCCATGCTACACAGGCTAGTAATCCAGAAGCAACTGCTCAAGATTTTTTGAATGCATTGGAAAATGTGTATGGGAGTCCCGATTCGGATGAGGACCCGCAGGGTAGGGTCAAAAACACTCAGCAATACCCAGGGGAGCCCTTATCTGTGTATGTGCCTTGACTCAAAGCGGTGCTACAGGAATGCCTAAAGAAAGGTGGCATGGCCCCAGCTAAGTTAGATTGGAATAGGTTGGACCAACTTCTCAAGTCAGCCCCATTCTCTGAATTATTGCTGCTTCAACTACGCCTTGCTGCTCGGTTGGATGCGCCTCCTACCTATGATGGACTGATGAAGGAAATTCGGAGGATTGAGAGGAGGCAGCCACTGGGGGGGCCCCTTCTGTATCTGCTTTTGCTGCTGCCCAGATGACTGAGGATGTACATGTGAGTGATGCTCAGGGGCGAAATACAGTGCCAGTTGAACATTGGGAGGCTAGTAAGGACGCTCCGCCCTGGGGCAAGATACTGCAAGAGGTCCGAGAAATGAGGGCTAATGTTTCTCTACAAACCCATTCCAGAGATACAATGGGCCCAAACCCCTCTCAGAGCGTGTCCATTATGGGGGTTGGGGTGCATTCCCAGGCATCTCCTGTTGACAGCAGCTCAAAGATTGATGAATTGACTGTGGAAGTGAGGGAATTACTGAGGCATCTCCCCATGCTCACTACACACCAGACAGATGTTGAATCACAATTTTCTGTTGGTGGTACCCCCGCTTCAGCTCCCAATGTGATGCCTCGGCCACGCCAGACTCTAGAAAGCATACTCTGTCATAATTGTGAGAAGAAGGGGCATATGAAGAAAGAATGCCAGTCCCCAAAAGACTTGGATAAGGTTGTATACAGACTTCAAGGGGAGCTCTGGAAAGCAAAACCATGGCTGAGGGGTGCTGGAAACGACCGCAGTGAAGGATCAGGAAACCCCAACTCCAACTTCGTTGTGGCTAAGTCATCTGTACCGGCCCCTGCTACTGTCCCTCCAGACTGATCCAAGATAGTGGGCCCTTCAATGGAGACTAATGTGGCTGTGAATGGTATTCCTACTCGGGCTGTGCTTGACAGTGGGTCACAAGTGACCATTGCGTTTCAGGACTGGTATGACAAACACTTATCTGATGTGCCCTTACAATCCCTGGAAGGTCTACATGTATGGGGGCTGAACGACAAGTCTTATTCATATCTAGGATATGCCCACCTCTGGTTGTCTTTTCCTGCAACTGTCACTGGTGTAGAGGAGCAAATAGAGACACTGGTCCTAGTGTGTCCCCCCACCGGACTGTACGATGGGGTTCCCCTGTTAACTGGAACAAATGCCCACATGTTTGGGAGACTAGCACAACTCTGCCATGAGAAAAAAGAACTGCTGACTGGATGGGCCCTAAGAATTCCAGCCTTAGCAAAAAGGGCTTATGACTGGCAACAGAGACCCAATGAAGTGGACCCAGATGAGCCAGTGGGGATACTGTGGAAAAGGAACCTAACTCCTTGGTATTGGCCCCCAACGCCCAGTGTACAGTCCATGGAGAAGTCTGCCTAAAAAGAAACGTAAATAACAAAATATTAATGTTGGATGCACCAGGAGATGGAAAGTTGCCAGAGGGATTATTGGTCAAACCCAGCTTCTTGCCTGCTCGTGCCCATGCCTATGCACGACGAGTGATGGTCCAGATTCAGAATGTGTCAGTTCGGGAGATTCGGGTGAGCAGAGGGTGCACCCTAGCTATAGTACACTGCGCCGACACTGCCATATTGCCCAGCAACAAGTGCTTTGGCGAGAAGGAGAGAGTGACCCCAGACTTATTTGACTTTGGTGACTCCCCATTGCCAGCTGAATAGAAAGCGAGAATTACACAAGAAACTCACTCAGAGGGACCAAGTGTTTTCATTAAAAGAATGGGACGTGGGGTATGTCCAGGGTGCAGAGCATCACATGAGCCTGCATGATGAATGGCCATTTCGAGAGAGATCCCGACGTCTCACCTCAACAGACCAAGATGATGTGAGAGACACCTGCAGGAAATGCTCGTTGCTGGTGTGATACAAGAATCAAGGAGCCCATATGCCTCTCCCATTGTGGTTGTGCATAAGAAGAATGGGTCGGTAAGGATGTGTATTGATTATCGAACTCTGAACAGGTGGACCATCCCCGATCAACACACCATGCCTTGTATACAAGATGCCCAGGATTGTTTGAATGGGAGCAAATGGTTTTTGGTATTGGATCTTCGCAGTGGATGCTACCAGATCTCGATGACTCCGGAGGACCATGAGAAAACAACTTCATCTGTCCTTAGGGGTTCTACAAATTTCTTAGAATGCCACACGGGATATCTGGTGCTCCAGCCACCTTTCAGCGACTAATGGAATGGGCGGTGGGAGATATGAATTTGCTGGAATGTCTGGTCTACTTGGATGATGTCATTGTGTTTGGGAGCACATTAGAGGAGCATGAGACCTGACTGTTTAAAGTCCTGGACTAACTAGAAGACTTCGTCCTCAAGCTGTCCATTGACAAGTGCCAGTTTCTCCAGACCTCCGTGAAGTATGTGGGACATATAGTATCTACAGAAGGGATAGAGATCGATCCCAGTAAGACTGAATCTCTGACTGCTTGGTCCCTGCCCCATAATTTGAAAGAACTACAACGTTTCCTGGGGTTCTGTGGCTACTACTGCAGGTTCATAAAAGACTATTCCAATGTGATTCACACGCTCTTGAATCTTACCCAAGGTTACCCTCCTACCAATTGTAAATACAAAAGGGTCTGTCAAAGAACCAGAAAAGTATACTTCCACAGGTGAACTCTTCGGGCCCCGCTGGACACCTGACTGTGAAGCAGCCTTCCATGAAGTCATATACCAGCTCACCCTTGCCCCCATTCTCACCTATGCTGACCCCACCAAGCCCTATGTGCTGTATACTGACGCTAGTCTTCAGGGTCTAGGAGCTGTGCTGTATCAAGACCATAAAGATGGTTTGAGACCAGTGGCTTTCGCCAGTAGGAGCCTGACCCCGTTGGAGCGAAACAACCTTGTGCACAAGCTGGAGTTCCTTGCACTAAAATGGGACATCATCGACCAGTTTTATGAATACCTCTATGGGGCAAAGATATTGGTGAAGACCGACAATAACCCGTTAACCTATGTACAGACTTCAGCTAAGTTAGATGCCACTGGGCATCAGTGACTTTCTGCCTTATCAACCTATGATTATGCTGTTGAATACAAGCCAGGACTGTACCATATTGATGCTGACGCCTTGTCACAAAGGCCAGTTTCCAAGAATGATTGGGTCAGGCTGTCTGAACCTGACATCTGGGCCTTGTGCCAAAAATTTGACCGAGATGAACAGATGTCTGCGGACAAAGTGGACTGTTTAGTAGATTGCTTGGGCCCTCCTAATACCTGCATACCGGCTGCCTATTGCCACTTTTCTGCTCTAGATATTAGTGCACTACCCCAATTTGACAATGAATTTGACAATAACAGCATTCAGTGGGCTTAATCCCAAGATCCTGTGATTCAGCCCGCACTTCATGCCCTGTGTGCGGGGAAAGATGTGTCCCTGTTGCGTTCCCCTGACATGCGAACTGCTCTATTGTTTAAAGAAGCCCCAGATTGAAGCTACTCAATCAGTTGTTATATAGAGAGAGACATTAGATCGTAGTGGCCAAGAAGACAAGCAACAATTGGTCCTACCCATGGTCTTTAAAGACTTGGTACTGAGGTCCCTCCACAATCACATGGGGCACCTTGGTATTGACAGGACCCTTGACCTGGTACGATCTCACTTCTACTGGCCCAAGATGGGGGCCGATGTTGAGCAACATGTAAAGACTTGTAGTCACTGCCTGCAAAGAAAAGTCCTGCCTCAGAGGGCTGCCCCTTGTTAATATTACTACCAGCACCCCCATGGAATTGGTCTGCATAGACTTTTTGTGTTGGAACCTGATCAGCGGAGTATTGGCAATGTGTTAGTGGTTATGGATCATTTCACACGGAATGCACAAGCATTCCCCACCAAAGATCAAAAGGCCTCAACCGTGGCCAAGGTGCTAAGGAGAATTTCTTTGTCCACTATGGTGCCCCCAGTGGATGTATTCTGACCAGGGCAGAGACTTTGAGAGTCTACTAATTAAAGAAATGCTCTCTCTGTGGGGGGTGTGGAAATCAAGAACCACCCCTTATCACCCGCAGTGGACCCTCAACCAGAACATTTTAACTGCACCCTTCTAGATATGCTAGGCGCCCTCCATCCAAATGACAAGCATAGGTGGAGCCAGCAGATTAGCACTTTGGTCCATGCATACAATTGCACCAAAATGATGTTACTGGGTTCTCCCCTGCCACCTCATGTTCGGAGAGAGGCTTGACTGCCAGTTGATGTCTGCTTTGGGGTCTCTCCAAATGGGGTCCCAGCTGAAAACTACCTGCAATATGTACAGAAACTGAAAGCTCAATTGAACCATGCCTATAAACTGGCCCAAACCTGGTCACCAAGTGAAATCTAGCTAACAATGAGAGGCATGATAAAAAAGTAAAGGCTCAGGAGCTTCGACCTGGAGACCGAGTGTTGTTACGCAATTTGAGACTGCATGGCAAACACAAAATTGGTGATCGGTGGCACCATCTTCCCCAGGTAGTAGTTGGAAAGTTGGATGAGTTGCCCGTGTACAAGGTGCGCCCAGAGAATAACTCCAAATTGTCAAGACCATGCCTCGCAACCACTTGCTGCCAATCTGCCAAGTTATAATTGAGGCTGAACCATCAGAAATTGATTCCCCTGGGCCAGTGACTCATGCTGCTGCAAGAAAGAGACAGAGTCAATCTGCCCCAGTGGTTGCAGATTTAAGTTTTCCCCCCCAGCAGGCCCGGAATGATAGTGACTGTCAGTCCACTTCTGATGATAGTGAGTGTGACAATGCCTAGTACTCCTCTTACGAATTGAGTCAATTGTTTCATGGACATCATATACTGAATCATGGGGATGAAGCTGGGCCTTCTAGACTGCCTAACCCCAAGCATCGTCCTTGGAGCCAATGCTCCCTGAAAGTGAAGTGCAAAGTGTCACGTCTGAGGCTGCAGACTCCCTGTGTTTAGTAGAACTGTGTGACTTGCCTGAAGAAGGGGCTGATGGTCTGGGTCTCTCTGGTGACACACCAGAACCTGAGGAACAGTATGAGAGTGTTGACAGCCCCTCTTCAGTGTCCCAAAACCTAATCGTGCCTGAACTTTCACAAAATTAGCCAAATGTTGTGGAACTAGAGCCTACAGAGCAAAAAGCTGACAGTGCTCCAAGTATGGACCTTCCCAAGAGAGCGAGCAGCTTGAGCCAACATGAAGCAGCTCCAGGAAAGGAGCTGAGGAGAACTGGCAGGGAGAGGCCTGACTTACCTCCCTGCTACTGTTTCCAACATTCCACTGCTTGATGGCAGTAATCAGACTAATCTGAAAACTAATCTTAAACTGTGGCAGTTAGCCCGATACTCTGAGAAGTGCAGCTCAAGATATTGGACTGAGAGACGCTCCTGTAAAGTGTTTGGCCCAAGATTGTGTGAGAGACTGCCTTTGCTGATTGAGAAGTTTGCTCAGTGAATAGACTGCAATTGCAAACTGCCTGAAACCAAAACGAGAGGTAGAGAAGTGAATGTTGTTTTCCTTAATTGTGCCTAATGTTTACTGTGGATTAAGGCTTACTGTCCAGGGGCTCCTGATTGCCAGAAGGGAGCCTATGTTTGCCAGCTGGAGGTTTTTACCAGCAAACAAACCAAATTTTGCCAGAAGTGTTTGTCCAGCCTTGGGCCTATGCTAAACCCGGCCCAAGACGTCTATTCCTGCACCAGTGATTGTCTTCTCGGTGAGAGACCAGACTGGGGATCCAACTCCTGCACAGCAAGAAAACACAGGTTGCTGCCACCTGGAGGGAAAGGCCATAAAGCGGTGGTGAGTCTTGTAGGCCCAGCTTCCCAATGCTCTTCAATGTTCTGCAGCAGGTCTTCATATCGTCAGACCTTCTTCAACCAACTGGTGTTGTGAGTAAATTCAGGGTAGCTCCCTGCAACTATTTCTCTAAATCATTTTGTGGTACCAACTGATTGCACCAGTGTGTTTCAGGGTTACAAAGGACTGGGCCAGCTGGCTCTGGATACAAATAACCAAATTCTTGTGCTTAACTGCCTTCTTTTTCCACCAAGGGCCCCACCAACAGCTGCAATGCTGGCCAACCCTGGGCACCAATTCTGGCCAGCCAGCATAACATTCTGGGTACCTAATGTTGTTAGACTGTTTTACACTGGGACTGGAGTACATGCATGCAAAGTAACTTGAATCAAAGCAGTAAAGTAATCATTCTTCTAGATTCATGCCCCACCCTGTTCACGTCCCGTAATAAAATGATTTGCTGTTTCACGTTAAAATGGTTGATGATCATATTCTTAATTGGTTTAGAATCACTAAGACCTGTTACAGTATTGAATGTGCATACTTGCCTTGTTAACGCCATCATTACAGGGGGTTCCGGGGTGTTTACCAAAGACCAGATCCTGGTGGTACGTGCAAGGGGTGTGTGCATAGTATTAATAATTATTGCTAACTGTGTGTCAACTCTTGCAAAGGATTATCTCCTATTAAAAGGTAATTGGTCACTAGGCAAGTTTGTGGGTGGTTATTGCTTCCCAGAGGGCTATACCAGGTTAGGTAGATACCCCCACTCATACTACTCTGGGTGGAGGCACCAAAATATCGAACCCAGGCCCCTCAACCTGTGGTCAGAAGTACAGGCAGGGATTGTAACCTTAGAGATAGTGCCACTTAGAGGTAAACATTCAGTACAATTAAGGAAAACAACATTCACTTCTCTACCTCTCAGTTCAGTTTCAGGTGGGTTCACAATTGCAGTCTATTTACTGGGCAAACCTCTCAATCAGCAAAGGCAGTCTCTCACACAATCTTGGGCCAAAAGCTACACAGGAGCTCCTCTCAGTCCACTATCTCGAGCTGCACTTCTCAGAGTCTAAGCTAACTGCCCAGTTTAAGTTTAGTTTTCAGATTAGTCCGATTACTGCCATCGAGCAGTCCAATGTTGGAAACAGTAGCAGGGAGGTAAGCCAGGTCCCTCCTGCCAATTCTCCTCAGCTCCTTCACAATGGCTCAAGCTGCTCACTCTCTCAGCTCTAACAGCAATTGAACTTTTTTCTAACAGTTCTTGAACTAATCCGGTTTTCCTGGATTCCGGTTGGCTAGGGGAGCTGTCAATCACAGCTCTGGTGCTCCCATTTGTCAGTTTAGGCACCAACCTGCAAAACGACAAGAACTACAGCTTTCCCTCGAGGCACTTGAACTAAGGACCCCTCGAGGTCCCATGTCCCAACTGGTCCAAATTCCTGGAAGTCCCGGACCAAACATGGTGGCTTCCATTTGGAGGAATAAGCTGCAAGAAGGCAGGTTAAAACAAGCAATCTAATTTAAACATAGCAACAGGTTAGAAGTAAATATTTACAGCAATAGCTAGAGCTCTCTCTGCGTTACTATTGATCGCAGAGTGGAGCAAATTAAAGCGGTGCCTGGCCGGTCGCAAGCTTGGAAACCCTTGGACCCAGCCCAGGCCATTTACAATATACACACTACTATAGCCTTAAAGGGACAGGCATGGAGATGCATCATGGCACTCTCATGCAAATCGACAGGATAACAACAAATGACCAGTGGATTTACTATCTATGAAGGTTGTCTGCCTGGCAGTGGGCATCGCTGGAGCCCAAGGAGACACTTAATGTAAGCCCCAAATTGATGGGGGGGGGGGCAGCATGTGAAGTTAATTAAGGTGAACAGCTGATGAGATGTGGTCTGTTGCCTGGAATATGAACTGTTTTTACTATTTGTTTTCATGCATTTTACAATGTTGTGTTTTTAATGCAGGGCATCCCAGCTGAGAGTTAACATTTGTTTTTAATCATGGCTCCTGTTTTTTTACCCATTGCCTCAGCTTGATGGGCTAGACCAATCCAAGACCAAGTGAGTTGTGAAAGGTCACCCAGTGCACTTTACATATGTGGTCAGGTGGTGATGTCATTGAGGTAGACAGGTTGCTTCTGCCCCTGAATGACAGGGACAGCCAACAGTGCCCACGTGCCTGGTGATGGGGTGTTGGGTAGAAGTTAAATTGACAGAAGCCCACAGGAACTGAGTTCCACCACTTCATACAAAATTGTGTGGGAGTTCCTGCATCAATGTTATCATTCTCCATTGGATACTATAGTTCCACCACCTAAAAATGACAATTTCTTACATAAACTAAACTAGATGTGGTAGTTGTGCACCTAAGCATTTCCAATTCAAGCACAAGTGTGTTGTCCGTTGATGCTGTACTTGGGTCCTTGTGGGGTCCTTTTACTATGGGAGGCTGTCCTGCATTCATTTCAGTTCATAGGGATTGGGGAAAACATAACATAATTAGCATGGTGCCTCTATTTGGGAAAACTACAGACAGTGCCCCAGGACATGCAAGCACTCAAGACACTGAGTGGGAGAGTTAACATTTAACACAGAAACATAGACTTTGGCAGCAAATAAGGACTGCTTGACCCACCTAGTCTGCCCATTTTCCTTACCAACTGTAATGCTGCAGACCCTACTTGATCTCTGATTAAGCCTCCTTCCCTGTTCACTTTGCATTCTTGAATCTTGTTACAGTTTTCTGAGTTAACATATTTCAACTAATTTTGGCTTAAATTGATCCCTGGGAAGACTGGGCATCAGCAAGTGGGGGATAAGGCTCTTGTGTTTTCCAAGCTGTGGCTGGACCCTTTTTGCCAAGCTAGATAATGATCTTCTATTTATCACTGAAATAATTCACTTCCCCAACATCTCAAATACTAATGGAAAGTTTAACCATCACTCCATACTCTGTTCCCATGATCAAACCGTAACTTCAGGACATACAGTGCACAGGCAAAAAGGTTGCATAAACAGCATAATTTATTTACATGGACATGTGCATAGCTGCAGTAGATTAGAGCTCTTTTAGATGACATCATTGTAACAGCTTTCCCAAGAAGGCCCATGGTAACTTTGATTTTAAATGCTGAAGGCTTCCAGTTACTGTATTAATCAGAGACGCAGGGAATGCACAGAAATGCCACCCACCTTGCATCCACAAGTGGCAGGTATTTTACTGTATGATATGCCTATGGACCCGGGACAGCTGCATGCAATATTTACATAAACATGTAACATACCAACACCAGCCCAGTGGCGCAGAGAGTTGAGGCCCTGGATGCCACACCTCACTCCATGCTGGCAACCCGTGGTTAGGAACAAGCACAGGTTGCAAGGGTCAGCTAGGGGGAAGGATTAAGCATCTGAAGGACAGCTCTCCTTTCCTGAGGGAGAAGACTGCGAACTGCACCGAATGACTGTCACCAGGTGGAGGCCTGATGGCAGTGTGGGACAGCAGTGGCAGAAGCAGGGTGGGTGCTGCATGACTTAGTGGCATGCTCATGCCTCCCATGTGCACACTGACGTTTGTGGCCCAGCAGGAAATCGGGAGAAAAAGTGGTGGAAAATGGTGTTGAGGCAGGCATTCATGATGCCCAGTTCACCGATTCCCCCAACTGCCTCACCACCAGGACCCAGAAAAGATGAGACTGGATTGTGCTTCAGGGTGGGAAGGGGAAAGCCAGCCCTCTCCCTCCTGACCCCACCACAGGGGAAAATCTGTGGGGATATTCTGGCCACACAGGTAGGTCCTGGGGAGGTGATTGCTGGTGGGAGTCAGTGGGGCAGGGCTGACAGCAGCCCAAGTTTGCCTCAGCCATAGGAGTATAAAATGTATATGGGGAAAACATTTTTTTACATTCCATACAGTAACTGAAAAGGATGCATCCTTTCATTCTATACTCAGGTAGCACCCGGTTGTGGCTCACCGGCCCTGAGGGCCAATTCAAACCAAATAGAGTTACGTTCGCTGTTCCTCAGCAGCCCCCCTACTTCCTTGCTCCCACCATCTCTGAGCTGGTGAGTACTACATCAAGGACTGCAGTCTGCCTGGTGGGTTCCTTAACTGGCTGCACCGGTACAGAGTCTTGGACATGCTACACCTTACCCCTCCTGGGCCTCAGTGTTCATGTATCTCCAACTTACACCTGGTCTGTGGATTCACTGAGAACTCACTGCTCCGGCATCATCTGTCTGAGGAACCCTTCTTTACATGTTCTGGCCCAAACAAAATTATTTTTCCCACAAAGCTTTTTCTACCCTGAGCCAGCCAGTCATCATCCCCACCCCACCCCTGATCAGCACATACCTCTCCCAGGATTACTGGCAGGAGTCTTTCATAGATTGCTCCTATGGTGGAGCCAGGAAAGGGAGGTCTGACCTTCCCCTACCCAGGGAACACATCCTGTTTACCAGGCCTGGATGGCAGCGCAGACTGGGGAATGGGCCAGGCTTCATATGCCAGCTGTTTTTCCTGGTTTTGCCCCACTCACCTCCCTGACATCAAGTACAATCCCGTTGACAACCTTGCTCGCTGCTGACATGCCACTGTGGCAGAGCAAGCTCTCTGGCCCACTACAGGGGTTGCCAGAGTGGTGGAAGTGCCTTCCCAGCCACAGGCCAGTCTGACCCAGTTCCTGATTTTGCTATGAACCTTGGTTGTGGGCAGAGAGTACTACCCGCTGGGACATTGGGTGGCCCCCTTGGCCCAAATGAAATATAATGGTGAATGCCGTCAGGCTGTACCATTTAAAGGGGAACTGCCACCAGGCCCTCGCCATCCTGATGATGATCTACTAGGATTCGGACTTCAGAGACTTAGCTGAAGGAGGACAAGTGCCACCTGGTCTTGGGACTAATGCCACTCCTGAGCCCAGCTAGTCCTATCTGGCTGGTTGTAAGCAGAATTGAGATGGGGGAGAACCCCATCTTTACCATTGGAAGCTTTTTTCACACACCAACAAACCCTTAAAATCCAGAAACAGGGGTCCCATATTTATACCTTTTAGGGCAGGGCAGTATAGCCAGTGAGGAGCCTCAGGAAGGAACAACATGTACAAGATGTCCCTTGAAGAAACGTACACACTCCTATCATCTGTTACAGTCATTTAACCATTTGCTTTCAAGACCAGAGTAGTTAGCAAAACTCTGGCCAGAGGTGTAAGTCCCCAGCTACTGCAAGGGGGTAAGGGGTTACATCTTAATTGTTTGGTTTTTATGGTTTGATAATACTTTATTGGTATTTTGATAACCATATGCTTGGAGTTTTGATAAACCTATGCTTGCAGGGGATTTTATTGGATGATCTTATAATTGATTCATTAATTTTGTTTATGGGGTGGTAATGTTTTAGCTATCTTACAGGGAAAATACCTAACAATATATTATATTGATACACCTGCTGGTATACAGCAGAGTCACTAAAATACCACCAACATCTTAATCTGGTTCAAAGTCAGTTGGCATTCATCTGTACCCCCTCCCCCGCATCGTGCCTGAAAATAGGCAGAATTTGTCTAGTGCACTTACCCAGTCAACAAAAACTAAATAAATAAATGTGCACATCAGATAGCCAAGGAGGTGAGCAAAGGGTTTGTTTCGGCCACCATTGTGGGATTGGGGTGGGGGCTAGGGTTGGGGTGCCACTGGACACGGGGAAACACATACCTTACATAGGGATGTAGAGTGTGAGGGGGGCATCCTTCTCACATGGCAAACTAGAAACACAGCGTGACAGCTGAAAAAAAGCCTACTGGCCCATCTAGTCTTCTCAACCCTACCTATCAGTCGTGCAATGGCTCAAGTGGCAGGCTTCTTCCCTTTTACCCTCAGCCCTTTACAAATCCACCTGCCCTTGTCATGTCCTTGGGCCTCTTCCACCCCTATTTGAATCCACTCACTGTTTTGGCACAGGCTGTCTCCTCCAGCAGTTCTAAACACAGCAGTATATTTGTTTCAGATTGGCAAAAGGTGTGCTGCATTCTCTCATCTCACCCTTCTCTCATGTGGAACTGGATTGCTCTGTGGTACCCTGCAACCACAACCTCTGTCCACTTCGTGGAGAAACGTGCCTTGCTAACGACATGTAAACTAGTGAGTAATGGATGATTAAGGGGGCGGCGTTATTGTGGTGCTTGTTTAGTAGAGTCACTAGCACGTTATGTATATATATTGCATTTCGATGCCAAGGCATTTGTGCTTCACAACCCACTTTCCACATTGTGAAGTGGTGTTTAGCACATGTGGTCACTCCCGTGGTTTGTGCTCACACAGGAGTTAAGGCTTGCGCAACACTCACAGAAGGCATATACCAAAAACCAGTTAGAACTACCCAAGGCTTTAGCAATTGGTTTCCAATGCATCTCTTTTTGAGCTGGTGCAAAGTGCGTGAGTATGCCACATTTCATGCAGCTGCAGAGCTGTCCTTTCTGATTTAAAAAAACAGGCAGCCCATAAATACACCATGAAGCACAATGCTGCATAAGGGGCAGTGACAAATTTGTTTAAGTTGAGCTTTATGAAACGTAACATTGCTCTTCACTCCATTACTGTCCTTCAGATGAGATGTTAAACAAAGGTCCCTGCTGCCTATTTCGGGTCACTGTACAGGAGGAAATTAAAGAGCCCATGGCACTTCTCAAAGAAGAACAAGGGAGTTTAATTGATTAAAGCATAAAACAGAAATCACGATACAGAAATCTTATCTCAAAAAACATCCCACCGAAATAACATTTGTTACAAATATATTTAGTTACTTTTAATAACAGGTGGATCAGCTGGCCTGCCAGTGCAGCAATAGTGCTTCCACTTGCGATGCCAATGGCCCATGTTTGGGAGCAAATCTGAGCTGTTGGAGTGTCACCCTAGGAGGGGAGGAGGAGGAGAAGGAGGATCAAGTGCCCGCAGGACTGCTCTCCTCTTCCTCGGGGGGAGGGGGCAGGCAGAGCCTGCAGCTCACCTGGCCCCTGACGGAAGCTGGGGGAAAGGCAGCTGGGTGCCACAACAGATCAGGGGACGTGGCAGATATCAGTGTACGTTGCATGGGAATGCGTGGTGTACACCATGACATCATTGCACGTCACATCTCCCGTCCAAAAACCAGAGGAAAAATGCCGGCGGCAGAAAGACAGAGACCACCCGCAGGTCCTGCACTCAACCAGCTGAGAACGCCGCCAGAACCAGATCCATTCTGTGGTGGGGCTTGGGGGACCTGCCAACCCTGCCAGGGGAGGCAAGCCCTGGGGAAAGATAGCGGCAGGTAACTCCCAGCAGACGTTGGGGTGATGGGGATGGGGCGCTCCTCGGAAGGAGGGCCGACTGGGTGAGGAGGCAGAAAAAAAAAACAACAACAGGTGGATGATACACTGTGCCTTAATAAGGGAAAATAGAAAACACTACTATTTCATACAGAAATCCCCCACCTCAATCAATATTTTACAAAGAAAACAATAAATCAGCATGAGGATAAACTCTTCCCCATCACACGCTGTCAGAAAACAACAAAGAAGGGTGAGAAGGTGCAACCAAATATACTTTTCATACATCAAGATATGATATATCAACTTAATTATTTAACTTTCTAAAATGTGGAGCACTTGCCTGCTGTGTTACTTTATGTAATCCAATTACAGAACAGATTCCACAACTGTGGTATATATAGCTCCTCTAGAGTAGGTCTCTTTAGTATACACTCTCTAAGTATTGGAGCACCTGTTGGACTGCTGCTTGGGGCAATATGTCTTTCTTCTGTACAGTGATGGAACATCTTACCTGCCATAAAATCTGCAGGTTGCAAATATCAACCTGTATACTCTGATTAATTTCATTCCATTGTATACCAAATATTTCTAATGCAACCTATGTGTATTTGATGGAACTGAAAACTGGCATTTTCCAAGCATCCACAAAATCAACCCCAAATGCTTTTGGAAAGGGACTTAACAGCAAAAAATGTTCCAGGGTTTCCAATTCTCGTGGACAAAAGACCTTGGGACACTCTTTTCTAGGTTTCTTATGTTTGATTGTGTTTTTTTCACACCCAGTCTACCATACATACATAAACACGTGGTATCCCACATAGCTTCAGGAAGCTTTTATCTGTAAGACATAAAAAGCTGTCTGTTCCTTGCCCAGTGGACACAAGGGAAGGGAAGTAGGAAGAGGAAGCTTGTGCTAATAATTTGCTCATATAGTTGTCTCCTGCTTTTACGTTCGGCTATGCCGCATGCGCAAGGAATGTCTTGGGAGAATGGGACACTTTGAGGTGTGCCTCCTGAGCAATCCCCTGCTCCTCGAGCAGGTGGCGTCCTGCACCAATCCACACCGGTGTTGTAGACGACAGCGTGGTCTTCTTCAAAGAAACCACCGCTGTGTGCTGCACCGCATCACGCCCACACCTTTGCTGCCACGCTGGGAGCTCCACTCCCCAGCATGGCAAATGTCCCTTGCGTCATCTGCCGCACGGGGTGCCCAATCCCCGCCGGCTCCACGGCCCCATTCCAGCCATCCTTCTGCCATGCTGGGAGCCCATCCCAGCGTGGCAAACGCCGCATCATCTGCCGATGGGGTGCCCAATCCCCGCTGGCTCCACGGCCCCCAGCCATCCTTCTGCCGCGCAGAGCCCACCCCAGCATGGCAAGCGTCCTGTGTCATCTGCCAACGGGGTGCCCAATCCCCGTCTGGCTCCACAGCCTCCCCCAGCCATCCTTCTGCCACGCTGGGAGCCCACCCAGCGTGGCAAACATCCCCATCATTGCGCCGGCGGGGTGCCCAATCCCCCATTGGCTCCACGGCCCCAGCCATCCCATCTTCTGCCACGCTGAGAGCCCACCCCAGCATGGCAAACGTCCTGTGTCATCTGCCAACGGGGTGCCCAATCCCCGCTGGCTCACAGCCTCCCCAGCCATCCTTCTGCCACGCTGGAGCCCACCCCAGCGTGGCAAACGTCCCGCATCATCTGGACGACGGAGGGTGCCCAATCCCCGCCGGCCCACGGCCCCCACAGCCATCCTTCTGCCATGCTGGGAGCCCACCCCAGCGTGGCAAAGGCCCGCTGGCCAAAGTAGGAAAAACCTGTAAATTAAAACTGGTCCCACGCAGTCTCCACACTCCCTCCCACAACCCGCACTCCACCCACCGCGCACCCTGCCCTCCACACACACACACCCCCATACTTATGTCCGGAGCTTGGCTCGCGCAACGATCATCGCTGGACCGGGAACACGCTCTGCACTCTTCAAAGCTGACCGCGAACTGAGGAAATGCCGTAAGCTGTATAATGGGCTAGATGTTTTTTTTTTCAACTTTGTTGCATATCTCAGGCATTTTTTGGAATTTTTGCACCAAATTTTCAACATGGGGTTTTTGGGACTCCTTTTCATGAATTCTGTCACTGTCATGGCGTTATTCGGGCCCGAAGGGTGATTTCGCAGTCACTGTGCGAAATCACCTTTTGGGCCCAATTAATGAAACGTCAGTGCCAGCGTTCATAAGGTGGGCTCTCAAAAAGCCTATTTTGAAAATTTGGTGGAAAAATTCCTAAAAATGATGGTTTTAAGAGCATACGTTGCGCAGTTCCTACACACGCGCATACTTTGCGAATTTTCAATATTTACACTCCAGATTTTCAACATTGCCATTTTACCACACCTCCTTATGAGCAGTACAGCTGTCATTTTCCACATCCTGCCCAAAACATGTTTCCGCCCATGTAGCGCACAATGGCGCAGTCGGTGTGCGAACTCAATGTATGGGACACATTAAGAAAATCACAGTGACACTGTTCATGAGCAGAGGTCTTAAAATGGCTGTGTTGAAAATTTGGTGAAAAAATTCCTAAAAATGACTGTTTTACGAGCGTGCATTGCGCAGTTCCTACGCACGCTCGTAAGTTCACGAATTTTCAATATTTTCACTCCAGATTTTCAACATTGCAATTTTACCACACTTGCTTATGAGCACTATAGCTATCATTTTTTACATCCTGCCCAAAACATGTTTCCGCTCATGTAGCATAAATGCGCAGTCAGTGTGCAAACTCAATGTATGACACATTAAGAAAATCACAGTGACACTGTTCATGAGCAGAGGTCTTAAAATGGCTATGTTGAAAATTTGGTGAAAAAATTCCTAAAAATGACTGTTTTACGAGCGTGCGTTGCGCAGTTCCTACGCACGCTCGTAAGTTCGCGAATTTTCAATATTTGCACTTCAATGAGTTCCAAATACCTAAACAGCACATAGAAGCAAGCAACATTCGGCACTGACAAATGCTTGTACTTCTTTGTCACTGATTTTTTTAAGCCATGTCCAAGTGCCAAATACCACTGCAAATACCTGCCAGGAAGCGTTCGCATTGACAAATGCTTGTTGATATTATGTGGGTGACTGTTACTTTCCACTGTCTCATTTAAAGGAAAACTACACCCTCATATATTTTACATTTATTTGCTTCCATGTCAACAGACACTCTTTTCCTGTAGCTGCTAGAGATATATGTGATTGCTTCAGCTTATTTTTATTATTCATACTAGTCCCTGTAACTATCCTGGGTGTCTCCATTTTCTGGTTGTTGAAATCTCATTGTCCCTGAGGGCTGCATTAGCATATGAGAACATAATGTGTCAGTATCCTTAAGACTCCATAGTATGCCTGTCTGCTTAATTAGATTTCAACAAAACAAGTTGCAGCAAGGCGTGCAATACCACATTTACCTTCAGTTAGCTTTGCATGCTATCTAAGTTGTAATACAGAGTTTTCTCTTTAAATTGCTTTCAATGTGTGTGTTTCCAGGTTTTTTATTTCAGGATTTTGTACTTTCAGCATAAAAACACATGGTATAAATGGGTGCGTGGACAGCATGTTCTCATATGCTAATGTAGCTCTCATGGGTAATAAGATTTCAACAACCATAAAATGGAAACCCCCAGGATAGTTGCAGAGGACTAGCATGAACAGTGAAAACAAACTAAAGCAAACATGCATATCCTCATCAGTGACTGGAAAAGAGTTGCCTATTGACAGGGAAACAAATAAAATGTACAAGATATGAGGGTGTAGTTTTCCTTTAATAAGGGCTGACCTTGCCCATGGTGGAACTGAGGAACCACTATTTGGCTAGGAAGATGCAGGTTCCCTTCAGACCGTCTGGTGTGAATAGAATCAAACCATCTACTAACCATAAAGGTTCATACCCTGTCAGTACACTGAAGCAAGGGTTTAAAATTGGAATGTACAAATATACAGTTTAGGGAAAAAAACTGGGATAACCATTCATACACTTCCAAGACTATAATCATGATAACTATAGTTTCTTTTTATAGGGTTGAGATGACTGTCCCAGAAACCTGAAAGAAAACATTACATATTTTTGCATCAGAACTGAGATGCAGAAAAACTGGAATAATCAGAGTTTTTAATAGGTAAACTCTTTTCTTTTAGCTAAAATGATATTTTTCCATATGGATACTTTGCATTGAGCTGTATCTATAGCTTTGTTTCAATTTGCTACTGCAGGGTCAGAATCACCCCACGAAACCCCTAGATTTTTAACTGAGTTCTAGCCAGTGAAATCTCCCCCACTAACCTAATGGTTTGGGGGGCTGGCTCGAATTATTGCAGAGCTTTTCACATACCTGAGTTTTGCTCCAGATATTCGGAAAATCCTGCACTATTGGGGTAACATTTTAAGCGAATTGAAATCTCAAACTAGTATGCATAAGTCATCTGCATAAGCAAGTGCATATGATTTGATGCCGGCATGCTAAGCGGTCCAAGAGACATAGAGCATGCCAAGGCGTGCTGCTGCTCGGACCTCAGCTAACGTCTGTCCCTCCCTTGTGCACACCCAGCTGCACTGCCATCCGTGGTCACCCAGGTGGCATTATCGGCGATAACAGCAGCCCTCCCTCCCCAGAGGAGGAGGTGGCCCTCGGGTGCTCAATCCTCCTCTCCCTGGCTGGCCCTCTAACAATCCAGGCTCGTTCCCAAACCCGGATCACCAATTATGCATAGAGGTAGCCCTACCGCTGTGCCGCAGCCAGCCTATAGCACATTTTGAGTCAGTATCAGGTATTATGGCTAATTTATTGGCCAATATCAGATTCAAAATGTTTTGGACTGTGTTTAATAAGCTCTGAGGTCCCCATTTGTTAAGATCATACTTATCACTTCTTTTGTATACCATTTTTAATATTGCCATTGACATAGGAGACAGTAATTTCCCTACAGCCAATATTTCATTGTACACTGAAACCAAATCTGGGCCTAAAAATTCTAGAAGGTTCCATAGAACTCACAAGTGAGACCACCTGAACCTCGAGTAATATTTTTACTTAATGAATGGACGTCACTCTGTACCTCTTCCAGTGTCACTGGAGAAATTGACTTGCATACTTGGTGCTATCGTGTTATCGATCTATCTTAAAAAAAGTAATCATCCCATTCTGTTGGAGACATACTTGAAAACAAACCTTTCATATGAGTTGCACGCCTGCATAACATCTAGTAGGATTGGTTAAAATACCCTGGTTCTCTGGGGCTTTTATCACTTAGGGTAGCACTTTTGATACCTATCAACACAACTTTTGTCGCCTAACTGCTGTGTTCACCCTTGGGTCCCAAATTGTGCTTCTGTTTTAAGGAATGTACTCTGTTATATTGGAACTCCAACACTTCCATCTTTATGTTTTCAACTTGGGACAACAGACTGCCCTTCTCCTCACACTAATGAAATTATTTTATGTAGTTGTTGTCTAAGTGAAGCAATGGAAATATTTATCCTGAGGTAAGTCCATTCCTTGTTGCTGAAAAATTCCCTGAAAATCATTTTTCGACTACTCCCACCACTCAGAAACTGAATCATAGGCAATTTTGCCTTTGGCCTTCACACAGCTTTCCAGCAACAAGCCTTCAGCCCTCTCCCATCTGCCACTCAAACTGCTCAGTGGGTGGGGCCAACAGAACGCCAAATCTGAATCTGGACTCCGAGGAGTCTGTTTTTTAACATCTAGCGCATGATCAGCACTTAGTCAAGACGAGAGAAGTCAAATTTTATTTAAAGACGCCTAGTCCCAGAGGCTCTGGGTGCCATACATAAAACACAGTCAAAGAATAAAACAGCATGTTAATAAATATAACAGTGTCAAATAAACAACTATCATAAATAAAATCAGAAAACACTTAAATAAACAAATAGAAGGCCTGGGCCAGATGTTGTTATTCAGTATATCATTACCCAGGTAGTGATTAAAAGTGGGTCCACGAAAGCTTAGTTGAACAAGAAGGCCTTGAGGTGGGCTAAACCTCCACTGAAGGGCCTCCTTACAGCTGGAAGTAGTGAATTCCACAGGACAGGGCCTTCGACACCACAGGATCTGTCACCAGCCATTTTTAACCTCGTCCTGGGAATCGTAAGGAGGCCACTAGAGGAGGAACAAAGGGAGCAGACTGAGGCAGCAGGTGTAAGAAGGTGCCAGGTAACCAGGGCCCAGGCTGTGTAGGGTCTTAAAGGTGAGCAAGCCCACCCTGAAGAGGATTCTCCACCTGACTGGCAGCCAGTGCAGATCGCACAGCACCGGGGTGATGTGACAGTACTTAGGCCGCCCCGTCAACAACCTGGCAGCTGCATTCTGCACTAGCTGTAGCTGGTGGAGGGAACCTCCCGAGACCCCGAGGTGAAGTGCATTACAGTACTCAAGCCTTGACATCACAAAGGCATGCACCAAGGTACGAAGGTCCAGGGGCAGAACTAGGGGCTTGATCCTGGTGATATTCCTTAGATGGTAAAAACTAGTACGGACAACGGATGACACCTGAGAGTCAAGCGTCAATCTGCTGTCTAGGATAACACCAAGATCGTGCACCCTAGAGGATGCCTTCAATGACACCAGGCCCAGAAAATGTCCTGTCTCTGTGCCAGAGGCCATCCTAACACGCCCTCTGTTCGATTCCACTACCAGTACCTCCATCTTATCAGTGTTCAGTAGCAACCAACTGGAGGCATCCAGTCATTGATCTCGGCAAGGAAATTATTTATACGTCCACTGTGTTGGGTGTCCAGGGGCAAAGGAAAGGTACAGCTGGGTATCATCTGCATAACAATGAAACCCCAAACTGTACTTCCTGATGAGCTCCCAAGGGCAGCAAGTACATGGCGAACAACATTGGCGACAAGACCGAACCCTGAGGTACTCCACAGGACAGGAAGCTGGGAGAGGATGAGAAATCACCCATCACTACCCTTTGCCTTCTGTTCATAAGGAAGAACTCAAACTAGCAGATGACAGTGCCAGTGAGTCCACAAAATTCCATCAGGCGGTTGAGTAACACACAATGGTCCACTGTGTCAAAGGCTGAGGAGAGATTGAGGAGAACTGTCCCTCTCCTCGATCTCTCCGCCCTGAGGAGGTCATTGTGCACCTGACCTAATACAGTTTCTGTGCTTTGCCTCATACAAAACCCAGACTGGAGAGACTTGTATACCTCATGGGCCATGAGGTGCTCCTCCAACTGAAGCGCATCAACCTTCTCAACAACCTTACCTAAGAATGGAAGGTTGGAGATGAAAGATAATTTGCCTTGATTTCAGGGTCTAAAGATGGTTTCTTCAGAAGAGGCCTCACCAGTGCCTTCTTCAAGGCATCTGGGAAGACTCCCTCTGACAAAGAACACCAGAAAATCAAGGCAAACACCGGGCCTAATGGAGTCGACATCCCATCAAGAACTGTGTCTGCACGGGTCCAGTTCACAATATGTTTGCTTCACCCTGGAAATGACCCTGATAACCTTGGCCACCTCCACCTGTCTAAACTACCCCAACTAGATGGACTGCTCTCCAGGCACCCAAGCGACCACTGTTGGCCACACTTTGGCTCACTGATGGAATTCCCCACCAGATGGTGGACACTCTGTCTGAGAAGAATTGAGCAAACTCTTCACATAATGCATCAGAAAAAGTATTTTTTGGCTGCAGACAGGCAGGATGTAAATGCCTGTCTACAGTCCGAAAAAGCACAGTTGATCGATTCTTCCTGGCAGCAATCTCCCTGGACAGGAACTCTGCCTTCTTATGGTTGATTGCCCCCCCTGGTACTCCCCATAGTGAGTACGCAGGGCCAGTCTGTCCACCTCCAGCCCGGTCTTCCACCAGCAGCACTCTACCCTCCAACCCATAATCTTCATTACCTTGAGCTCACCATCAAAGCATGGAGAACTCAAGTGAGAAGAGTTAAATGACACAGACCGTGCAAGGAAATCAAGTGCATCAGACGTTGCTGAGTTGTGGTGGCAACAGCCATGCACGCGGCCCCTACACATGCATTTTCTACTCCAGATAGGTCGCCACCTACATGGTGAAGCCTAGCTCGGATCTAAAGCAGATGGTCACTCCTCGCCTGGTTCCACTTTTGGCAACGCACTGCACAGTACCAGGGGAATGGTGGCCTCTAAAACAGGACCAGCATCGTCACCACCCAGGTCTCTGTGATGAATGCCAGATCGACCAAAGAAATCAAGTCCGCTATAATTGCGGTCTTGTTTGTAATCGATCTGGCATTGTAGAGCACTGCCCTCAGTGGACTGGTGGACAATGCAGCCCCTCTGGCTACCTGCCCACTCGGTCTGCTGGGAACATTGGGGATGGGTATCAACCACATCTAGTCTCTCCCTTGGATCCATCAAAACCCAGGGTGCCTTCTGCACCTAACTACCTCTATCCTGCCCCAGCCAGTGTATCCACGGCACCCGCCACAATCAATCAACGCGCTCCTCTTGATCCCGACCTCCTGACAGCGGTGATCTGTGGGGCAGAAACTGGTAGATCAGTGAATGGCCGCAGATCAAGCAGCTGGGACACTGCATATACAATCCTGGCCCGTCCCTGGCCCTCAAACTTCCCAGACACATCCTGCCTAACTGTGAAGTCCCAGGCACACTATATTCTAACTAAAACAACCCCACACACACACACACACAACCATACACTAATACACTAGCTACCTGAATCAATAACACATCATACAAATAATGGCAAAACCAGAATAAATACCCACCCACTGTCACAAACCCACTCAGCAGGTCAGGCCTCTACTCCCAAAGTGCCAACCTCCGAGCACAGTCTTGTGAACAGTTTAACAGTACAAGGTAACCCTCTTGTCTGTTTTGTGAGTTTGGATTAACCTTTGGTCTCAAGTCTTGGAAGGATTCAAACTGTGAACCTCTTGCTAGCATACCCAATGCACAGGCTCAGATATTCCTGTCTTCGGGGGGCCAGATATCTTTGCCTACAGGCACCTAACCAGGTATACAGAGATGAACCCTTAAAAACTTTAATAAAGACCTCAGATTTAAAACGCTTCTCTTTCCAGTTTGGTACCACAATTCAAGCTTATGTTTAGTATCTGCAATAACTATGTACTTTTCTTACAACTAAAGAAAGTCAAAGACAGACCAAGTAAGTTCTAAAAAGAATTTTACTAAAATAGTTATGTGTGGTTCATAGCTCAGTGCTTGTGCTACGTACTGTAGCTGGATGATGTAGATGGTTGTTGGATACAGAGGTCAGCTGTCAAGTAGACAATGGTTGCTAGGTACTAGCAGTATGGAATGATTTGTGCTTAGGTACTTCAGCATGAACATGATCAAGTCAATGATTATAGTACGTATGAATTGGATAGTATGAGCTATGAGCTTGGATGCTTGAACTGAGAATCGTTTGTTATTATCTGTTGGTTTTGGCTTTTCTCTGTATCCCTCCTGTAGGCAGGAAGCTTTGTCTAGTATTGTGAGACTCCCCAAAAGAAAATGATATCAACGATTGTTCTGTATCCACTGATGAAGGAGTCGAAGGAATACACCCCCATCAATATGAGTAGATGATCACCTCCTCCAACTCCAGAGAGTGTGACCAGTAGCACACAGGAGTGGAAAACCCTTGGGGAAACCTCGGACCCATGGTTACTGACCTGCCAGTCCTTCTGGGCATACTAAAGGAGAGTAATCCTAAATAATCTAATCAGCTAATCCGAACCTCAAATGTAGAACCCAGTCCAGAGAAACAGAGAACTGATGACGATGGCATTGTGACATGTCAGGCAATAGAGCAAGCATCCATCCAGTAAACCCCAAGTTCAGAGTCCATGAGCAGGCCGGAATGAAATGGAGTGCATCCGTGGTTGAAATGAACGAGAAGCGAAGAGTCGCAGGTGGTGAAGCACTCCAGCAGGTGAGGATGACTTTGCAGAGGAGATCCAGGAATCAAGGCTCAGCATCCACATCAGAAAGAGAACTGTTGAGTCAAGTTCAGCATGGCAAGGTTAACAAATGAAGGCCGTGGTGATAAAGCACAAGAACCGGCACATGCCACTTAATAGGGAGGATGGAGCAGTAGGAACCTCCAATCCAGAGGGGAAGCGAGCATTAAGTAGGTAGAGTATGTAGTGAATATGTAGAAGTAGGTCAGATGCGCTTCCAGCTTGCGAGGAGCACAGCAGGTTGTAATTGCAAGTTAGTCAGGATGACCTCTAGGCCCAGGAAGGGCGAAGCAGGTAGTACGAGCAAGTAGCATAAATAAGTGGACCTGTATGTAGGTCAGTTGATGGGTTAAAAAAGCAGCAGCAGGAGCAGACATAGTAGCAGGGTAGCATTGCAAGATGAGGTACGAAGAAGGCGGGGTCATGAAGAATGATACAAGCAAGGAATTGGAGAGCTTCATGGATCCAAAGGTTGAGTAACAATGTTAACATCTACAGTTCAAGCCAGGATGATACTGTAGCTAGAACTGACTTATGAAGAGTATCCTGACAGTCCTGAATATTCGAGCACAGGAGTCCTAGATTTCGATAACTGAACAGGCTGAGTCAAATGAAGTAGCATTGCCACAGAATCAGAGAAGCTAGAGCATAAATCAGGGTAGTGAAGATCTTCAAGAGAAGCTCAACGTAGGTTCTGGAGAGAGTGAAGCAGCAGTAATTCCACACGGCTGAAGCGGCAGGGCAAAGCATCCAAGAATTGATGATGAACGAAGAAACGTCCAGATGCGAATCCATAGTAAAGGAGCTTCCAGCTGGCTGACATGGCAGCAGGTAGGCATATAATAGAATATGTGAATCTCCGGGCCCCAGGCTGGGCGAGGCAGAAGTACAGCAGAAGTAGGTAAACCCCCCAGCCCGATGGGCGAAGGCAATTCGTAGAAACAGGTGATTAGTAGGTAAACCTCCAGCCCAATGGGCGAAGGCAGGTCGTAGAAGCAGGCAATTAGCAGGTAAACCTCCCAGCCCAATGGGCGAAGGCAGGTCATAGAAGCAGGCGATTATGGTGCAATAAAATACATAGGAACAAAGGACTTCCGGGCCCATAGGGGCACAGGTCTGACTAAATGCAATGGCTAACCTCCGGCCCCCGCGGGGCAAGGCAGGTTGCAGAGCAGTGGTAGATAATGCAATGGAAATGAACTGCATGCAATGCAGAGGGTCATGTCCTGGTATGTAGAGATCGTAGTAAGTACGTAAACATAGGTTAGAAGGATGCCAATTCATGAGGAACGCAGTAGATTGTAATGGCAGGTTAGTCATAAGGACCCCTAAGCCCTGGAGGGCGAAGCAGGTAACATGAGCAAGTAAGGTAAAGAAGTGAACCTGTATAAGTTGTAGGAGTAGGCAAGCTGCATGAGGTAGGCATGGTAGCAGGAAGCAGGGTGAAAGCATCCAAGGAGCAGATGATGAATGTCAAAACATCGAAATGTGAATCCATCGTAGGGAGCTCCTGGGATGGCTGCCACAGCAGTGAGTAGTCATCCGGAAAGTGAGGTAGGAGCAGAGAATGACCGGTAGATGGCATGGTAAATGTCCAAGGATAACGAGGTAATTCTTGAGGCATGGCCCAATTATGATCCACAAATTGCACAGATGATGATGAATTGAAGGAGAGGTGAGAACAAGCAAGTGGGAGCTGCAGGCAACCAGCACTGGAAGGCTTGACTAAACCAATGTCCTGGAATGTTCAAAATTGAAGGAGTGGCTGAGATGGTGGTAAGAGGAAGGATACGAAGTGAGCGCTGGACGACGTGCCGAGACAAAATACGCAAATTATTTGGCCAGTGTCCAGACATCACGGGCAGGTATCAACTACACCTATAGATGGCATGAGAAACGGCTAGAAGGACGGGAGAGTTGCCCAGGAGGGCTGCTTGACAAAGCATGCATTGCAGAGGCAAGTGCTTAGTAGGGGGCCTGCACCCGTGCAGCAGAGGATAGCAATAATCTGAAGTAAACAGGACTTAAGTGCCATATACAAGTAATGGAGATGGGAAGTCATCCTTGGCCAGCAGTGTAGCAGTTATGGTTAGTGAATAAAAGCAGTTGGTAGTCTGTGAGCTGCTTGTTTATCCACTTTAATTCATCCTGAGTTTCTGAGTTTCAAGAACCATGAGTGCTACAATTATACGTGTCTTCGTCCTGGGATTTAGCTTCCTTTATAGTTAGCGCTCGGTGATATATGTGAGAAGTACCGACAAGCGCACACAACCCATCCTGATTTGTACCTGAAGTATCATCCCACCCAAAAGAAAGTCACAAGCTAGCAGCTGAAAGCAGGGCCAGACAGGACCCTGAGGCAGCAGACACCGCGAGAGCCAGGGAGAGATAGGGGCCAAGGCTCCAACAGCAGGCAGGAAGGCGGAAGGCCAGGCGTCTAGGGAAGCATCAGCAGAGGCATGAGCAAAGAGGTGGCTGTGCACAGCCACAGCGGAGGTCCAGAGTAGCGGTGCAGCGAGGTGGGTGACAAAGCGCTAGCAAATGACAATGGTCTGATCAGTGTGGCGGGGTCCTCTAACCAATGTCTGTGAGCCAGTCAAGGTGTCGAGCAGCAAAGGCACATACCGGAGGACTGGAGTGGTTGTGGAAGCGTGACGGCAAATCTGCAGAAAAGGTCATGGCGGCTGGTCCTTCCATAGAGGTAGCACGAACCAGTGGGATCAGTAGCGGCAGGAACCCCAGTGGGAATGCACAGAGCAGTGATTGGTGCCAGGAGATTCAACGGCAGCTGGAAGGGAGCAGCAGTAAAAGGGAAACTAGCTTAGTGGTCGGGAAGGCGAAGGAGAGATGTTGGCAAGGCAGGCCGTATGTGCACGAACTACGGCGGGCATGGAGCGGCTGCTGCTCAGGAAAAGGAAAGGTAGGAGGAGAAACAGAATGGGCAAGCATACGGCAAGAGCCTAGCAGAGACCGTTGAACACGGTCCAGAGAGGAAAGCAGGAATGGGGAAGCAAGAAACACAAACAAATGAGGAGCGGGAGGGAACAACGAACAACAAGAGGGAAACGGGGGTGAGGGGAGAACACAGGCAGACAGAACGGAAGAAAAGAGCAGCCGAGCACCAGCACCACCACGCAGTGAGTGCGACTCGCTCCAAGCAGAGCGGGAGTCTGCTGCTTAGTTTATGTAGGATGTGGGGGAGGAGCTCTTCCCCCACATAACCACGGACTTGCGCCCTTCAATTAAAAATCTGTAAAACACAAAATACACAATTCTTATTTCACAACTCCTCGACTCCTAGCCTATTTATTGACCCAGGGTTGTGGCCCTCCTCCCATGATGACACTGATTTCTCCTTTTCCAGCCAACTTGTAACTAAGGTAATGCACTATGGTACTGTCCTTAGCCTTGATACTAGATGCCTTATGTGTACGGTCAGGGTGAAGAAAGTCCGAAGCATGCACAGGCCTGGAGGTAGGCCGCTTGTAAGATTGTTCCTCCCCTAGCTAGCCCTACTCTCACTTCTCATGGTGGAGATATTGAGCTCAATCCTGGGCCATCTAAGCTGATCTCTAATATTCCCGCCACAAGCATCTTCGATGCAGTTAGGCCCAGTATAGGTGACAATGAACTCATTATTATGGGTGATATCAACATGAACTGGGAGTGTGGCAAGGGGATAAAAGCAACTGAACAAAAGAGTAAACAGGGAGGAGAGGAGGCACTGTGGGTCACCGTGAAGACTGGAAAGGGCACCACAAACCGCACAGGGGTTGTGTACAGACCCCCATGTCAGGGGGAAGGAATGGACAAGGATATGATAGAAGGCATTCTTAGAATGACAGAGAAAGGGGAGATACTGTTGATGGGAGACCTGAATATGCCAGATGTTAACTGGAGCACATTTGCTGCAGCCACGTCCAAGAGCAGGGCTATTCTTGATGCCTACAGGTGGCAGGCATTAGACAGCTAGTTTCGAACCCACTGTGAGGAAGCAATCTAGACCTCGTGACTTCAAACGGGGCAGTGAGAGGATCTCAGATCTAGAAGTGGGTTGCCATCTGGGGACAAGTGACCATCAAACAGTGTGGTTCACGTTAAACTCAGCTACAGAGTCAAGCCATACAAAAGTGAGGGTACTGGACTTTAGGAGGGCTGACTTTGGCAAGATGGGAGAGTGCCTCAGAAAAGCACTAGCATTTCCCGTGTTTTCTATTATAACTATTCCTCCTTGCCGGTAGATATTCAGAATTCGCCCATTGGTATCTCCGTTAAAATTCTTACTCACTGTTGGAAGATTCTCAAAATCTCATACACCAAAGATATGGCTCAACCTTTAACTCTTAATACCAATATTAAAATTGGGGGGTCATCTTTATCTCCTGATTGGCTTCCCCAAATCCATGACCGGTTAGTGGAAGATTGTTATTTTCAGGGCTCTCTTCGTTCCTCGATTAGTCTGTTAACAGCACTGAATATTTCTCAGAAAGCTATATTTAAGGTTTTTCAATTGAGGCACTTTCTGGGGAAAGATTTTGATATGTCAGTGTACCCTCTCAAACGAGACCCTTTTGGATCAGGTAAAGGAATGTGCTGCCAAACCCCATGGCATAGCCAAACTGTACCATTATCTTTCAGTAGCCAATTATCAATCCACTATCTGGATCCAAGATATGGCACCTCTCATACCTATCCCTCAGGAAAGCTGGGGCAGATTTGAGACATATATAAATATCTTGCTTTGGATAGGAATAGGCTTACACAATTTTTCATTCTGAACAATATGTATTACTCGCCAGCTAGACTATCTAAATTTTGAAAGATGAAGTCTAGTATTTGTACAAGATGTTGTAGGGGGGAAGGGAATTTACTACACATTTTCTGGGATTGCCCCAAGGTGGCCCCACTTTGGGATATAATTAGGACCAATATTGACCCAATTTTGGGACTTAATGATTTATTTAAAGCCGAGATCTGTGTTTTGGGGTTATACTCAGAAATCAGGGTCAAAGAGCGGAAATTTCATATAGCCCTAATCTCAGTGGCAGTTAAGAGATTGGTCCTTAGACATTGGTTAGACCAATTAGATATCTCTTATAATTAATGGCTTAAAGAAATCTCCCTATGTTTCAGGATGGAAAGATTAATAGCTAACTCCAGGTATGATAGTTTCACTTTTAATCGGAAATGGGGCAAATTGTATGCTTTGTACTTGCACTAATTCTCTCATTAGTTCACCTCTGGCAGGAATAATTCTTTTCCTTTTCTTTGCCTTAGCTTGGCTTTTTGAGAGCCGTAGTTTAGGGTCCAATTGCACTTCCAACCGGCTCACTTTATCTCACACAGGAACTTGGGGTGGCACCTTTGGGGGGGGGGTGGATTGCATGGCATTTTGTTCCCTGCTGTATATATGTTAACTGAAGTAGGTACTGACATGTTACAGTTCTGCAGTTAATTGTATCACATGTCTGACTATTGTAAATTCAATAAAGAACTTAAATTTAAAAAAAAAAAAGAAAAGCACTAGCAAACAGGCTAGAAGGAGGTGTGGAGCAACAATGGGGAATTATCAAAACTGCCATCACAGAGGCAACAAGCCTTTGTGTGAAGCAAATGAACAAATCAAAACGAAAGAAAAAGCCACTATGGTTCTCAAAAGAGGTGGCTGTGAAAGTCAGGAAGAAAAAATAGCATTCCGGAAGTATAAGGAAACACAGAAGGAGCAGGATAGAGAGCTGTACCAGTTAAGGCAGAAGGAAGCAGGAGGGAAGTCAGAATAGCAAAGGCCCAAACTGAGGAAAAGATAGCCAACTCAGTTAAGAAGGGGGATAAAACCTTTATAGGTACATCAGCGGCGCAAAAGACAAAGGAGGGGATAGTGAGGCCTATAGAATGAACAGTGGTGGGCAGAGGGGACAGTGATAGTACAGGAATATTGAACGAACATTTCTGCTCAGTATTCACAAAAGAGGAGGGGAAGTGCCTAATCCAATTAACAGAAGCACTCTTGATAGGGGGTCGATCCCAGTCCTTTCACAGAAGAAAGGGTTCTGCAAGAACTCCTAAAACTGAAGGTGGACAAAGCAATGGGTCCTGATGGAATTCACCCAGAATTCTAAAAGAATTAAGGGAGGAACTAGTGAAACCACTGGCTACTCTTTTAATAAATCATGGAGGATGGTGTGGTACTGAGGACTGGAGGAAGGCGGATGTGATTCTCTTCACAAAAGTGGGTCCAAGACAGAGGCAGGAACTACAGACCTGTCAGTCTGACCTCTGTGGTAGGGAAAGTGATGGAGTCACTTCTGAAGGAAAGAACAGTCGAGCACCTAGAGGCCAGTGGAGCACAGGACCCAAGACAGCATGGGTTCACAGCGGAAGGTCATGTCAGACTGAATCTAATAGATTTCTTTGACTGGGTGACCAAAGTAGTAGACCAGGGAGGGGCTGTGACATGGCCTACCTAGACTTTAGCAAGGCATTTGACACAGTCCCACACAAAAGATTAATAGTCAAATTAACCAGCCTGGGAGTGGGACCCAGGGTGGTAGCCTGGTAAAACATTGGCTGGACAACAGGACACAGAAGGTAATTGTAAATGGAGTCCATTCTGAAGAAAGGGGTTACTAGTGGGTACCGCAGGGTTCAGATTGGTCCAGTCCTTTTAATGTCTTCATCAGTGACATTGCAGAGGGACTGAAGGAAAAGTATGCCTTTTGCAGATGACACAAAAATCTGCAACAGGGTTGATACACAAGGAGGCGGAAAGGATGAAAAGGGAATTGGCAAGGTTGGAGGAATGGTCAGAAGTATGGCAGCTAGGATTCAATGCAAAGAAGTGCAAAATAATGCACCTGGGAAACAAGAACCCAGGGGAAGAATACACAATGAGTGGGGAGGTAGTAACAACAACAAAAAAGGAAAGGGACCTAGGGGTAATCATATCAGATGACCTTAAGGTTAGCAAGCAATGTGAGAAGGCAGTAGGGAGGGCTGGGGTATACTGGGATGTATAGGGAGAGGCATCAGCAGCAGAAAACAGGAAGTTGTTATCCCTCTGCACAGACAGTTGGTGAGACCATATCTGGAGTACTTTGTCCAGTTCTGGAGACCCCATCTCCGCAAGGACATAGACAGGATAGAGGCAGTCCAGAGGAGGGCAACTAAAATGGTGCAGGTCTGCAAGAGAAGCCGTATGAGGAGAGACTAAAGGAGCTTAATATGTATACCCTTGAGGAAAGAAGGAGAGGGGGACATGATAGAAACTTTTAAGTACCTCAGTGGAATCAACAAAGTCCAAGAGGGTAGCATTTTCAGAAAAGAGACTTGCAAGAACAAGGGGACACAATTTAAAGATAGAAGGAGGGCTATTCAGGGCAATGCGAGAAGTATTATTTCACAGAGAGGGTAGTGGATGCATGGAACAGCCTTCCTGAGGAGGTTGTGGGGTCTAAAACTGTGGAGAATTCAAGAATGCATGGGACAGACATAAGGCAATTCTTTGTGGGGGTAGGAAGAAATAGGCTGTTGGTTAACTAGGATCTGCGGCCTATCCTGTAAGTAGGAAATGGGCAGACTAGATAGGCCCTAACGGTCCTTATCTGCCGTCAAAGTCTATGTTTCTATGTTTCACCTGGAATGGGGAATAAGGGACTAAAAATAGTGCATATGAATATTAGGAGCTTGCTTCCTAACCAGAGATGATCTCCTAGCGTGACTGAGCTATACAAGCCAGACATCCTAGGGAAAACTGAGACTTGGCTCAAACCCTCGATTCCTGACTCTGTCTGCTTCCTAACAGGATACAAGTTCATCTGCCTAGACAGGACTGGGGGTAGGAAGGGTGGCACCTCATCTACTACAGATCCCATCTGAAAATCTCCCTGGTGGCACAGAGTAAGCCTGATCATCCACCTTGTGAGTTTCTTCATGTGCCTGCTGCTGGGAGATGCTAAGAAGCTGCACTTGGTGTGCGCCTATAACCTCCCTGGGGGTCCGACAGGACTCACTTAACTCTTAGATGCAGTTAGGCCCAGTATAGGTGACAATGAACTCATTATTATGGGTGATACCAACATGAACTGGGAGTGTGGCATATAGGAAATGCGAATCACAACTTGCCTGCCTATCCCTTTAACCAACTAATCCATGACCCAACGAGACAGGCAGCCAATGGTTCCTCAAGTTCCCTGCTGGACTGATCCTGACTAACCGCCGGAGAGGATTGCCTCATCAGGAACGCCATCAGACTCCATATCTGATCACCCCGCATACTGTGTCTGGAAAATCCCTCCCTAGAATTCCACACAAAATCATTCAAGTCAGAAAATACTCCAGTTTTGACCCTGAGGCTTTCCTGTCGATCTAGGATGTACTGACCGACCAGGGTGCGTGAAGCCCTGACCCCAGTGGCAGCCTCCTCATACATTCCTTTGGTGTTCTCCAAGATAGACACGCTTCCAGGGTCACCCGAGGGTGAGGGGAACAGCCACCTTCTGGCTGAATGGTGACTTACTTGCCCAGATGCGGATAGAGACAAATGCTGGGCAAGTACTATGGGTTCCAGAGATCCTACTAATCTCCTGAGATCGGCAACTCAGAATCGTAAAAGCCATTAGGGCTGCTAAAAGTAACTTCTGTAAATCGGCACTACTTAGCTCTGTCAGAGATCCTAGGAGGTTCTGGAGGAACATTAAATCCTCATCAGTGGGCCCTCTCACTGGGTGTCGTGGACATGATTATTGATGGAGTCTCGTGTAATAATCCCCACTATAGCCGAACACCTCAATTCCACTTCTCCCGACCTTTCTGCCCCTCACCTCTCGCTTCACGACCGATGGGGTCGCCGCATCATCCCTCCGATGCAGAGTGAACATCCTCCTCGGAGAGTATTTAATCTTAAGGCCGTGGTCTGTCCTTGATGTTCGAACCGCTTGGCTGCCCTCTCCCAGCACTCCAGTGCAGGGTCTGACAACCTTGAGCCCAGGCTTCTCTGCTGGGAGCAGCTATATTGCCCCTTGATTGCCCATATCTTTAACCTATCCCTTAGCTCGGGATAATCCCCTGACATCTGGAAGGAGGCAAGGATAGTCCCTGTTTCAAGCAGGGAAATCCCAAACCCTGACAACTATTGCCCTATTGCTATTCTCCCATCCCTTGGTAAACTCCTGGAAAAGGTTGTATGGAGCAACTCGGAGTACGTGATACCCATGAGCTGCTTTCTGGGGCCCAACATGGTTTCCGGAAGGGTCATAGTACCACTACTGCCCTGATTACTGTAACTCTAGTATTAGATCCACCATGGATCAGGGCAAACTGTCAAGTGCTATATTTATTGACTTGTCAAAGCTTTTGACCTTGTCAACCATGACCTACTGGGAGCAGCTCAGGGCCTCGGTTCTCTCCAGATGCCATGAGTTGGATGATGGGCTACCTAATGGGTAGAAAGCAGCGCACCTGCTTTAACAAGGTCCTCTCGGAGCCTAGGGCTGTGACCATGGAGTTCCCTAGGATCGTACTTGGACCTCTCCTATTCTCACTTTTTATTAATCAACTCCCACGGGTGACCTCTCGCAGTCACGCCTTTATGCAGATGACCTTGTGCAGTGGCCCATGCTCGAATGCTGCTGACCTTAACCAGTGCCTATCTGAAGACTTCAGCAGAGTCTCGCCTGGATTACCAACCAGACTGGTATTGAATCTTAATAAAACTCAGGCCATGCTCTTTGGTTCCATGGCCAAGTTAAAGCCCCATCAGCTATGCTCAAAATAGCTTGTGATGAGGGCCTGTTGCCAACAGCAAGCTCAATTAAATATCTTGGGGTCACCCCACCCACAACTTGACATGGGAAGCCATATCCAAAACATCTGCAGAACCACCAGGTGTAAGTTTGGCCTTGCCTACAGGGCCAAATACAACCTGACCGGAGCGAGGGTTGAGACTTCATGAGGGGAGTGCTCCTCCCTCCCTTAGTTATGGATACCACCTATTTGCCAGGTCACCCAAATCCATCTTAATCGGTGGAACACGGTATATAATGATATCTGTCGGTTTGCACTTGTTGCTGCCAAACTCACCCACCGATGTGAGCTCTATGACAAACTCAGCTGGCTCCCCCTGCAGAATTCCTGATCCTGGTGTAGGAAACTCACCAGAAAGTGCTTGCCACGGGCATACTCGCCGACTGGCGCGATCTCCTCTCAAACTGGACGCCATCCCCTACCAGCTCAGGTCACAGACCCGAGTTGCTTAAAGTTCCCCTCACTGACCCTTATGGGGATCGTGACTTTGCCACTTTTGTGCCTAGGCTCTGGAACCCATTCGGACTCTGTTCTCTGCCCTTCCCATGGGACCTTTCACCTCCCTGTGGTGCCACTCTAAAACAAACGACAAGATGTGACTGCTCCTAGTCTCTGTATGTAATACTCTGCAGTCCACTATTGTCCACTCTGAGTCCATGATGGTCTATGAAATATGTATTCAGTGATTCTAATGTCTATCTATGTCCTGTAATAATTTGTACTATGTGTGCAGTATCTCTGCCCTTATACAAGCAGTTATTATAGCTGTTTTTACTGTATCATGCTGTTTCTCCAATGTTGCCATGTATACTGTATGTTTTGTGCTCCGGTCGCTCCTGAAAATAGGCATACTACTTGTTCTAATGTACTTACCCGTAAACAAAAGCTAAATAAACAAATATAAATCTTTAAAAGAACAAGGTTTAAACACTGCAAATTCCTACTTACAGTACTTAAGATTTGACTCTCTTTCTAACTACCCGTTTACAAGTGCTCCAAAGATGTTTTCTTAGTCAGAGTCTAGGTAAAAAATGTGTCTAAGTAAAACAGAGTATTCCTTAACAACTGTATTGGACAACCCCTTTTTTGTGTGAGGTCAGCTAGCTCCTCCTCTGTCAGATTATATACAAAAATATATCTAATAAAAAAAAAACAGTATGTCTTTTCAAAGTATCAGTTTTGGAATCCTCAGCATGACTCGTGTTTCAAATGACATCTTTTTGATCCATGCTGCATCCTCCTACACACAGGCATTACAGGAGCATTTACAACCTTGCACCCCTGTGTAACAACCTAGGTTCCTCTCCGTCATTAAATGGATATGATGTAGCAACTACGGCTGTAATAAACTCAGACAAACAGGATCCTTGATTAAAGCCTTGCATGTAACACATTGTCTCTAAAACCTGAGTGTGTGATCTTGCATCTTTCAGCTGAAACCTGGGGGGGGGGAGGGAGTGAGAGAAGTCACTCCTAGAGCACCAGATTTTCAGCAGAGACATTCAGTACTACATTTTATATTAAAAAAAAATGATGCAGCACTCAGAACTGGCTGTCTACATCACAATTCCTCCCCACCTAGATTGAATTTGGGGGTTCTGTCCCCTACATGAGATGAGCTTCCCAAATCAGTTCACTCCTCATAGACCCTAGACAGCCCATCTGAGTTCTGATTCTTCATTCCAGCCCTATGTACGATTTTTAGATCATACCCTTGTAAAGCAAGACTCCATTTTAGTAGTCTGCCATTGTTTTTCCCCATCTGCGTCAGCCAAACCAGGGGGCTGTGGTCAGTCTGCACCACAAAATGCTGCCCATACAAGTATGGCTCTAGCTTCTTTAGGGCCCACACTATGGCAAGACACTCCTTTTCCACCATGGAGTACGCTTGCTCCCTGGGAAGCAGCTTCCTGCTCAGGTACACTACTGGGTGATCTGTCCCTTGGCTGGACGTCTGGCTCAGTACTGCCCCAATACCCACGTCTGAGGTGTCCGTCTGAACTATAAAGGTCTTGCTATAGTGAGGACTTGTCAAAACAGGAGCACTGCACAGTGCCTCCTTTAGTTTGGTAAAGGCTTCCTCACAGGCTGGGCCCCATGTAATTTTCTTTGGCATCTTTTCCTTTGTCAGGACAGATAGGGGAGCAGCCAGGGCACTGTAATTGGGTACAAATTTCCTGTAGTACCCTGCTGTCCCTAGAAAGCTCCTGACCTGCTTCTGGGTTTCTGGTCTGGGCCACACCTGGATCACCTCTATCTTTATTTGGTTAGGACGGAGCTGTCTCCGCCCTACCACATGCCCGAGGTATGCCACTTCCCCCATGGCCACCTGGCATTTCTCGGCTTTGACAGTGAGCCCAGCCATCTGTATCCTGTCCAGCACTTCCCTAAGGTGGGATAGGTGTTCCTCCCAGCTGGTACTAAAGATGGCAATGTCATCCAGGTACACCACGCCGTACTCCTCAGCACCATTTAACACCTGGTTCACCAACCTTTGGAAAGTGGCCGGAGCATTCTTCATTCCGAAAGGCATTACTTTAAACTCAAATAAGCCTATTGGAATGATGAAGCACAACCTCTCCCTAGCTCTGTCTGTCAATTCTACCTGCCAATACCCCTTGGTCAGGTCAATAGTTGTAAGGCAGGTCGCCCCTCCCAACTTGTCCAGGAGTTCATCCGTCCGGGTCATTGGGTGGGCGTCTGACTTCGTGATTGCATTCAGTCCACGATAGTCCACACAGAAATGAGTTGAGCCATCTGACTTGGGCACAAGGGCTACGGGTGAGGCCCAGGGGCTGTGGGATGTCTGGATTACCCCTAAATCCAGCATCTCCTCCACTGCCCTCCTAACGTCCTTTTGGACAGCCTCTAACACCCAATATGCTGTCCGCCATAAGGGCGTCTGTGTCCTGTCTCCACATCATGTGTCACTAAGGAGGTTAGTCCAGGTTTGGCGCTAAACAATGGGGCAAAGTCTGCTAAAACCTGCCTTACTTTCTGGACCTGGTCCGGTGCCAGCTGGGGAGACAATTTTACTGTCTCCACAGAGGACTCCCACTTACTCTCTTCCAGCAAATCCAGAAGGGGGGTCTCCTTCGTCTGTCCCCTTCCCATGACTACACACTGCAAACACCATGTCAGCCCTATTTGCATATGGCTTCATCATGTTGACATGGTGCATCCTTTCTGTCTGTCTTCTGTCAGGTAACTCCACAATGTAGTTCACGTCATTTACCTTCCTAACCACTTTGTACTGTCCTGCCCACTCAGCTTGCAGCTTGTCTTTCCGGACCGGAATAAGGACCTTGACTTTCTGACCCACCATGTACGAGTGAGCTCTGGCTCTGCGGCCGTACCACACTTTTTGTTTCTGTTGGGCAGCTGCCAGGTTGCTCTGGGCTGTCCCCATAAGCTCCTTCAGCCTTTCCCTAAACCTATGGATGTAATCCACAATGGGAGTTCCCTGGGAGGCGTGCTTGCCTTCCCAGTCCTCCCAGATCAAGTCTAGGGGCCCATGTACCCGGCATCCATATAAGAGTTCGAAGGGGGAAAATCCTGTCGACTCTTGGGACACCTCCCTGTATGCAAACAACAGGTGGGGAAGGTATTTCTCCCGGTCCCTCCCATGCTGTTCAGCAAACGCCTGGAGCATCGACTTTAGGGTACCATTGAATCATTCCACAAGTCCATTGGCTTGTGAGTGATACGGTATCGTGCAGCTCTGCACCACCCCACACTTCTCCCGTAAACATTTCATCAGCTCCAACGTGAAGGAACCCCCTCGATCAGTGATTACCTCCTGTGGAAACCCAACACGGGAGAAAATCCCAAGTAAGGCATCTGCCACTTTTTCTGTCCTCAGTGAGGATAGGGCGACCACCTCTGGGTACCAGGTGGCATAATCCACCACAGTCAGGATGAATTTCTTCCCTGAGGAGCTGGGGTTTTAAAGGTCCGACACCCATTCCACCTCTGGAATGGCTCCTCCACTATGGGCAATGGAATCAGGGTGGCTTGGGTTTCTTGCCCGCCTCCTATTTCTTGGCACCGGTGACAAGACCTACAATACTCCTTCACCTGCTGTGTAAAATTAGGCCAGTAGAAATTCCAGGCCAACTCGCCGTTGTGCGCAGCATGATCTAGATGACCAGACAAGGAATATCATGTGCAATTCTTGAGCAACTGCTCACGATACACTTCTGGGGAACTGCATGCTGCCTGCCTAGCATCTCTCCTCTGTCTGTACTGCCTGAGTATACATAAGTCCATTTTCCCAATAAACCTTATGTCTGCTGTCACCTCCTGTGTGCCGTCCGAGTCTGCCCAAGCCCTCAGCTTCTCTAAACTAGAGTCACACCTCTGAGCAGCTGCAAACCCCCACACATTCCCAAGGCATGGGACAGGTCCCTTCAGTTGTTAAACTAGGGTCCCTAGCACTAGTGTCAGGGCCTCAGGATCAATTTCAATCCCAACCTTCTAGCAATGGGTCACCTCCCTCTTCGGAGTAACCTTCCGTAGCTGTGGTCACTTGCTACCGGGAAATTTCTACCCCTTTTATCAGTCTCCCATCTGGAGACACAGGCTGGGGAACCAGCTCTCAGTGGTTTCCACACTGGTTTCTGTGGGGTTCAGGAGCTACAATTTTCCTTGCTGCTTGGCTACAGGTAACTGCATATCCATCCCTGCTGGAGATTATTACCCAGGATCACATCCACTGCTAATGTTTTGCCTACAGCCACCTGTTGCACAGTTCCCCTGTTTCACCCCAGTTTAGGAGAACACTAGCGAGTGGTAATGTTTTCTCTTCACCCGCAAAGTCCTGTACAGTGACGTATTTATTGGGTATAAGCTGACCAGGTTGTACCAGATCCCCCTTTACTAACGTCAGGGATGCCCCTGTGTCTCTTAACCCCTGCGTCTGTACGCCATTCACCATGACTGGGTGCATGTGCTCCCTCATGTTCACTGGCACGCTTCCAAGGACACACAAACAACCCACTTCTTTTCTAGCACCCTGTTGTGTATTATGGCTTGCCTTTTTGGGACACTGTCTGGCAATATGCTCAGTTTCTTTACACAGCCAACATGCATTTCTTACTTCAGAGAAATCTTTTCTCTGAAACCTGGGGCTAACTGGTTTCAGTGGAGGCAGTGAGGGTTTCAGCTGCCCTGAAGGCATGCTTTTCCCTTTCTGCACTGCCATGCCAGCCCCATTCGCTCTCTGAGCAGGTCTGCTCTTGGCATAGCGGTCCGAGAGTTCAGCAACCTCTTGCACTGTTTTTAGATCTCGGTCCTCTAGCCAGGTTTTTAGCTCTGCTGGGCAAGCCCAATAAAACTGTTCTAATAAAATCACATTTTCCAATTTATCAACAGAGTTTGCCTCAATTCCTTCCCAGCAATGTTTTAAAAACTGACGTTGTTTCGTGGCTAGCTCCTCGTAGCTCACATCAGGGCTTCTCCTGAGCCTATGGAATTTAGCTCTGTATGATTCAGCAGTTAATTCAAACTTTTTTAACATTGCAGCTTTTAGCTTGCTGTAATCATTGCTGTCCTCATTGTCCATTTGACCCAATGCATCCCGAGCTTTCCCGGTAAATAGCAGGGACAGCTGGAAGCTCCAGGACTCTCTAGGAATTTAAGCCCGAATACAAACTTTTTCAAAAGAATTTAAAAAGGCATCCATGTCCTCCCCTTCTTTAAACTTGACTATAAATTTGGAGTTCAATTTGTAACCCAGTCCTGCAGTCCCAGTTAAACCCAAGCCACTTACCTGCTCTGGTGCCGCTGGTCAGAGTCGTAGCTTCTCCAGTTCATGTTGCCTCTGGCGCCCTCTCTTCTCTCTTCTGCCTCTCGCTCTGCCTCACGGTCCGCTGTTCTCTCTCCCTCTGCCTCCTCTGAGCTCCAGCTCCATCCTGCGAACTCAATTTGCAGCCTGAGTACTCTGAATTCAGGATACTGGTGACCATCCCTGTTGATGTGACCTTCACCACAGTGGCCCCTGTCCTCTTCACTGACCTGGACACAGCACCGCCGATAGCCCTGCCACACTCGAGGTCTGGTCCCTTTCAGTCACAGTCTGTGACTTGCTGCTCTGGGTATCTGCTACCATCAGGGCATCTATGAGGCTCTGCTTTTTGGCTGTCACCTCGAACGGGACTCTTCTGTCCCCGTACAACTGCTTCAAGTAATCTACAGTGTGCCTGCTGTAGTCGGAAGCCATCTTCTTCTTCTCTGACTACGGCTACTCTGACTTGCCCTTTAGGAAAAAATAATAAAACGGGTAGGAACTTGACTGTATGCCAAGGGATATATAGTTCTGTTTCCTTTTTAAAATAAAACGCTGCCTTTTTTTTTTCTTTGCAAGAGAGCTTACGGTCTAAGCTGACACAGAACAATACAATCTTTTGATACCAAAATTAAGCCACCGCTGCCAACCAGTCTGTCACAAACCCACTCAGCAGGTCAGGCCCTCTACTCCCAAAGTGCCAACCTCCGAGCGCAGTCTTGTGAGCAGTTTAACAGAACAAGGTAACCCTCTTGTCTGTTTTGTGAGTTTGGATCAACCTTTGGTCTCAAGTCTTGGAGGGATTCAAACTGTGAACCTCTTGCTAGCATAACCAAAGCACAGGCTCAGATATTTCTGTCTTCGGGGAGCCAGATATCTTTGCCTACGGGCACCTAACCAGGTATACAGAGATGAACCCTTAAAAACGTTAATAACGACCTCAGATTTAAAACACTTCTCTTTCCAGTTTGGTACCACCATTCAAGCTTATGTTTAGTATCTGCAATAACCATATACTTTTCTTACAACTAAAAGAAAGTCAAAGACAGACCAAGTAAGTTCTAAAAAGAATTTTACTAATATAGTTAAAAATCTGTAAAACACAAAATACAGAACTCTTATATCACAAGACATACAAATCTTTCAAAAGTACAAGGTTTAAATAGTGCAAATTCCTTAACAACTGTATTGCCAACCACTTTTTTGTGTGAGGTCAGCTAGCTCCTCCTCTGTCAGATTATATATAAAAATAAATCTAATGAAAAAAACAGTATGTCTTTTCAAAGTATCAATTTTGCAATCCTCAGCATGACTCATGTTTCAAATGACATCTTTTTGATCATGCTGCATCCTCCCTCACACAGGCTTCACAGGAGCATTTACAACCTTGCACCCCTGTGTAACAACCTAGGTTCCTCTCTAGCGTCATAAAATGGATATGATATAGCAACTACGGCTGTAATAAACTCAAACAGGATCCTTGATTAAAGCGTTACATGTAACACATTGTCTCTAAAACCTGAGTGTGTGATCTTGCATCTTTCAGCTGAAACCTTGGGGGGGGGGGTGAGTGAGGTCACTTTTAGAGCATCAGATTTTCAGCAGAGACATTCAGTAATACGCTGTATATTAAAAAAATGGTGCAGCACTCAGAACTGGCTGTCTATGTCACATCCACTGCCCACACAACCCCACCCACTCCCAAATAAGCTGAAGCTAGTTAGTTAGCAATCCAGTTCAAAATCAGGAGAGCAAAGTCCACAGCTCACATAAAGGTCCCACAGGACAAGACCACAGTTATTGCAGAGTTGAAATACAGAACAAAATGCAGAGAACAAAATCAACAGCAACACTTAGGGTTACTCTTTCCTTGACTTCTGTGCTGCAGTGAGGTGGGACTTGTTTCACTACTTCTCCCTCACTTCCACTATCACTGATCCTGCCTACAGCCTCGGGACCCAGCTTTCCAGCAACAAGCCTTCAGTCCCCTCACACCTGCCAATCAAATGACTCAGTGGGCAGGGCCAACAGAGCACCAAATTTGAATCTGAACTCTGGGGATTCTGTTTTTTAACATGTAGTGCACAATTGGCACTTAGTGTTACTCCCTCCTGGACTTCTGTGCTGCAGTGAGGTGGGGACTTGTTTCACTACTTCCCCTTCATGTCCAGGGACACTGGTGTACCGGGATTGAGAAAGGACAAATTCCATTTTGCACATTGTAAAAAACATTATTGTCACCAGTGTCTGCTAAGCCAATATCTGGTTTTACCAGTGTTTGGTTCTGTGTACTTTATTTTACAATGTTTAACTCTGCTAACATGCATTTTAGCAATTTTGACCTCCACTATTGCACATCCTTCCATCCTTGTACCAATTTAAAGTTATTTTAGGTACAAGATGTGATGGCAGCAGCAGCACTACAGCCCCCAAACCATAAGGTGTGATGGAAGCAGCACTACAGCCCCCATCCCGCTGATGTGATGGCAGCAGTACTATTGCCCCATCCCTCAGGTGTGATGGCAGTATCAGCACTATGGGCCCCATCCTCAGATGGGATGGCAGCAGTACTACATTCTCCATCCACCAGTGGTGATGGCAGAAACACTACGACCTCCGCCTCTCAGGTGTGATGGCAGTAGCAACAGTGCAGTCCATATCTCTCAGGGGTGATGGAAGTAATGACAGTACTATGATCCCCTTCCTTCAACACCTACACCCCACATGCACATGTTACAAATTACTTGGTCTCTTTGTTTGTTAGAACTCAGATGTGAATTAATCTGAACCACCACCACTAAGGTGGACCACCTTTGTTTTTTCCTATCATTTAACTGCCTGAACTGGATTTCTGCCTGTGACACCGCTGGACCAGGGTTCAGGAATAGACTTGCGTGTTGGAGGGCCAGTGGGGGGGGGGTGAAAGCTTGAATGTCCAATGACCACTCACCTTCTCCTCGAAAGGAGGGTGGGTTCATGGCTCAGCATTTGCTGGCCCCTGGTGGAGGCCAGAGGCATGGCAACACGTCGGCCCTCACTGAGGGAGGGAGCGTGATGGACGTCGGCTTGTGCCTTGACATCATGTGGCCTGTCATGCTCCCAAGAAAATGGGAAAACACCCGCTGGCCAACCAGAGGACAGCTGCTGGTCCATCCATAAGCTCAAGCCCCAGACACAGGTGTCCGCTCTGACCTTACCATTGGTATATTTTTTAATGTATTCTTTTGTAAACCGGTAAGGCCCACTAGACAGAACTGCCTGTTTTCAGGGGTGACCCAGGAACACTGGGGTTAAGTGACTTGCTCGAATCACACAGTATGTGAGTGGAGGTTGTGGAAATCAAACCCAGGTCTGCTGGATGTACCCAGTTCAATCACTGTTTGCTACTTCTAACCACTAGGCTATACTGCCAGCCACACTAACACCCATATATAATGTTTTAATATATGATTTCAATAATAGGGCACAGTACCTACAGTGCAAATTATGAATATTAAACACTTTACAACATTTTACAAAAACTGAATTGTTTGCACTCTAGCTGCTTATTTTTTCTTACACCGAAGTGGGTTAATAGTTGACAGAGCACTATAAATAGGTTTTGATCAGGCTTCATTAGTCGACATCCAGAAACAGATAAAATCTGTTTATTCTGGATTTATTCAATATTGATTTTCTGTGGCTCACTAAATAGAATCTATTTAGCAGTGTACCAAGGCAGATGTTTTTACATTTTGTAAGAGAGGCAACACATCTTATCCGTTAGAAATATAAGTTTTTCTTCATATTTAAGCCATATCCAAGTGTCAGTGTATTCATTTAGTAGTTTATGCTGGCTAATATATACTGCAGAAAACAGTAAACGATTTATTGTGAAGCACCATGGTTCTATAGTAGAACTCCCACAATTCTCAGCAAGTTTTGCAAACAATCTATGCAATTTCAGGTTACTTTTCCCACAATTTTTCAGAGGCCCTGCCCATGTGTGCTAATACTTGTATTTTTTTTTTTGTATCATACAGTGTAATATAAATAGTAAAAGATGCTTAGGCACATTCTAAATTAAAACTGTGGTTTCAGGAAAGAAAGCAGTCCACAGCTGATGAAGAGTTTGGTGGGAAGTATGAGTGGTTAAACTGAATGGCTGGTTACAACAAAGCAGTGCTGGTTGTTTCCTTACTGATTCTATATGCATCAAAGCAGAAAGAATGCGAAGCACAGCAGAATTGATTTTAAGATGCTGAAATCTGGGCCAGCCCACCGGCATTGCAGTAGCACTACTGCTTGCAATGCCAGCGACCTGTGTTCGGAAGCAAACTCAGATTGCTGGAGGTCTGGCTAGGGTAGTAGGATCGAGCACCAGGGGGGCTGCTCTCCTCCAGGGAGGGTGGTCTGCAGGTCCCGCTGCTTTACCGCCACCTAGGTGACCACAGGTGGTGGTGTAACAGAGCTGCAGAGTGAGCGGGAGGGGAGGACACTAGCCAGGATCTGGAGCAGTGGCATGTCTCTATGTGCCCTGCCTCCTTGGATCCCCTTGAGTGCACAGTACCATCAGGAACAGAGACCAGAAAACCAGGAACAATCACCCCACATTGGCCACCGGCAGAAGGGACCCAGTTGCCCCAGACTTCATAACCAGACTTCATGAGGGACCCACTGGGCTGCCTGACACTTACTAAGGGACTGTGGAGGGGTGACCTGGGGTTCCCTCCCTTCCCAACCGGGGGGGCCGGGTACAACCTAGGCAGGATGGAGCAGGCCCACAGAAGCTCCTGAGCATTACCTGGGGTGAAGCTAGGGGATACCCAGCCTAGGGAACTCTAAAAAGTGGAGACTGATGCTGCGAGAAGGGGGCATACAAAAAGAAAATTAAAAAAATAAAAAAAGATGCTGAAATCTTAGGGACTCTGTGCATTGACATGCAATTTCCTTAAGGCACCGATAGAAGAATTCAAGATCCACAAACCAAGCAGGATTCCATGCAACAAGTTTCAGCCCCCACCTGCCAATCAAATGGATCGGTGGGTGGGGCCAACAGAGCACCAGATTTGAATCTGGACTCTACGGATTCTGTTTTTTAACATCTAGTGCACAATCAATACTTAGTGTTACTCTCTCCTGGACTTCTGTGCTGCAGTGAGGTGAGGACTTGTTTCACCACTTCCCCCCTCACCTCCACGATCGCTGATCCTGACTACAGTCTCGGGACCCAGCTTTCCAGCAAAAACCCTTCAGCCCCCCCCCCCCGCCAATCAAATGGCCCAGTGGGCAGGGCAAAGTCTCCTATCTTAGTGACCTTCAGTGGTAAGTGGGCCTCTGTGTAGTGGGCTGGAGTTCTATGGACCACAGGCGTCAGGGCATCAAAGGAGTCTGCCTGGAGCCTGTCATGCTGCTCCACTGACTCCCTATCCTAGCGCTCACTACGCTCCCTGATATTCTCGGGACTGTGGACTCTATCCAACAATCCTCCACCTAAGGTGACTGTCATGTTTAGTTTTGCCTGTTATACTGTAACATCAGCCTTACGCTAGCTGGGTATATTCCACACGCAGGTTCTGCACTCTCCATACTGTTTGCTTATTTAATCACAGTTTGCTTACTGCTTGCATTAGTACAGCCTGTTTTGTTGTTGCCTAATTGCTGTACTACAACATGTCTAGTGTCAGTATTTGGTCATTACTAGCAGCTACTCCATCTCATTCTTGTAGTTTGCTGCCTCTTGTCCACTTAGCCACTGTTTTGTGGGCTCCTAGAATAATCCTGTCTGGATGCATCCACATTCTGCATTTTGTCACTTATTAATTATCAATTTAAAGGTAATGCACTATAGTTTGACTTGTGTTATGCTTATCTGTTAGTCTCCACCACCTACTCTGCATATTTAGCTGTTCAGTAATCTGTGAGTACATTACATGTAAAAAAAATGAGATCAGATTGATGGTTATAATCTGATAGGAGAATCGATTAAAGTGTTCCAATGGGAGGCTGCATCGTTTATTCCCAGTGAAATAAACTGCAATTCCACTCAGCTATAGTTGCTCTGAGAGAAGTTGTCCCAGGCGACTGGCTTGCATGGAGTTGCAGTTTATTTAACTTCTGAATAAAACATGCAGCAGACGATTTTGGAGCCTTAAGAGTCATTTCCACTATTGTGCCATAGGCCAATGGAGTGCAGTCTCATTTGTTTTGTTTTTGTCTGGTGTGTGGGGTTAATCCATGCACGAGTCTGCAGTTCTATTTCTACTGGAGCGGTCACATTTTCTGTTTTACTTTGAGTACATTCATGCTAGCTCTCGCCAACTTCTTGCTTTCCAATTTGTAGTTATAGCTTAGGTCTGTTACTTATTAGGTGTCAGCAGTTGCTGCTGGTCATTATCTAGACATCTAATTTTAGTGCTCTGCCTAGCTGTTATTTTGCCTGCTATCGTGCACTGTCAACTGCTTTGGTTACTGACTGCCATTTTACTTTTGCCTCCCTTCTCCCAGCCGCAGTGTGCTTTGCACTCTTCTGCCTGCTCCTTTTCTCCCTCCTCCTCCTCCTGCCCCTTCACCCCCTTATCCATACAACTCTCCTGTCCTCTCATCCCTCCCCTGTCTACCTATCCCCCTCTTTCCTTTCCAATCTCCCCTCCTCCCTCCCTATCCACCCTGGTCTTGTACCATCCCCTTCCCCCCAACCTGCAGTTTCTACACTGTGCCCTCCTTTCCCCTCAAAACTTCTCTACTCCCTGCTCTCCTACCCACTCCAAGGGTAAGAAGTCCTACTCCATCCCTCTCCTGCCCTCCTACTCCTGTCTGGTGGTGTGAGCACAACCCTGGTCCCTTCATCATCCTCCTTCCCTCCTCCCTACTGCCAAGGGCCTTAGTGTGTTCCATCTGAATGCCAGGAGCCTTCTACCTAAACTCAGCCTTCTCTCCATCTGCCTTCAATTACACTCTCCTGATGTGCTCTGTATCTCTGAGTCCTGGCTCTCCTCCAGGACTCCTGACTCTAGCCTATCCCTTCCTGATTACAATCTTTTCAGGCAGGACAGTGGAAAATGTGGAGGAGGGGTTGCCATCTATGTCTGCCAGAGTCTCTCATGTACATTGGCCATGAGTGAGGTCACACCCTTCTCCCACGAATTTCTCCTAGTCAGGCTCTCATTCCCTCCTCTGAACCTATGACAGGGCTAATACCTGTCATGTACTAATGTGTCATTCCTTTTATAGTTGCAACCATCTATCTTTCTGTCTACTGGAGCTATCCCTTTTTTCCCGATAAGGAGGCAGGCCACCTCCTTATCAAGTAAACCCCCAAAGTCTTTCTCTAATCTCTTCCCTCTTTTGAGTTCTCTTCCTTCAAAATGAAACATTAGTACATCCTATTCAAATACCCCCTTTTTAGTTTGCTTAGTCGCAAGGAGCGTCTTGGGAGAATGGGACACTTTGGAGTGTGCCCCTCCTCTGCAATCCCCTCCTCCATTGAGCAGGCGTGGCAGTCCTGCACCAATTGGACGCTGTCATACACAGCACTGCGTCACGCCGCCCCCAAATCTTTGCTGCCATGATGGGAGCCCACCCAGCGTGGCAAATGTCCGCATCGTCTGCCGGCGGGGGTGCCCAATCCCCGTCGGCTCCACAACCCCCAGCCATCTTCTGCCACGCTGAGGCCCACCCAGCGTGGCAAACTTCGTCGTTTTTTTTGTGAAAACCTGTAACAAAAGCGGTCCCGGGCGCTTCTCCCAGTCCCCCTACAACCCGCACCCACCCACTGCGCACCCTGCCTCCCACACCCCTCACCCCATAGTTACCTCTGGAGCTCGGCGCGATGATCATCGGTGGACTGGGAACACATCTGCACTCTTCAAAGCCGACCGCGAACTGAGGAAATGCCGGTAAGCTGTATAATGGGCTAGATAGGGGTTTTCAACTTTATTGCATATCTCAGGCATTTTTTGGAATTTTTGCACAATTTTCAACATGGGTTTTGGGACTCTTCTCATGAATGATGTCACTGTCATGGCATTATTCAGGCCCGAAGAGTGATTTCATGATCACTCGCGCAGTCACTGCAAATCACCGCCGGCCCGAATAATGCCATGACAGTGACATCATTCATGAGAAGGGGCCCTAAACCCCATGTTGATACTTTGGTGAAAAATTTGTAAAATAACTGTTTTACGAAAGCATGCATTGTGCAGTTCCTACGACGCCGTAGGTTTGCGTTTTCAATATTTCCACTCCAGATTTTCAACATTGCCATTTTACCATACCTTCTTATGAGCAGTACAGCTGTCATTTTTCACATCTCACCCAAAACGTGTTTCCGCCCATGTAGCACCACAATGGCGCAGTAAGTGCGAATCAATGTATGGGACACATTAAGAAAATCACAGTGACACTGTTCATGAGCAGAGGTCTTAAAAGCGACTATGTGAAAAATTCCTAAAATGACTGTTTTACAAGTATCGTTGTGCAGTTCCTATGCGCGCTTGTAAGTTCAGCAGATTTTTAATATTTTCCTCCAGATTTTCCAACATTGCCATTTTACCACACCTCCTTATGAGCAGTGCAGCTGTCATTTTTCACATCCTGCCCAAAACGTGTTTCCGCCCATGTAGCACACAATGGGCGCAGTAGGTGTCTTGAAATCAATGTATGGGACACATTAAGAAATCACAGTGACACTGTTCATTAGCAGAGGTCTTAAAATGGCTATGTTGAGAATTTGGTGAAAATTCCTAAAATGACTGTTCTGACGTCGTTGCTCAGTTCCTCATGCGGCTCTTAAATTTGCGAATTTTCAATATTTTCACTCCAGATTTTCAACATTGCCATTTTACCACACCTCCTTATGAGCAGTATGGCTGTCATTTTTCACATCCTGCCCAAAACATGTTTCCGCCCATATAGCGCACAATGGCGCAGTCGTTGTGCAAAATGAATGTATGGGACACATTAAGAAAATCACAGTGACACTGTTCATTAGCAGAGGTCTTAAAATGGCTATGTTGAAAATTTGATGAAAAAATTCTAAAATGACTGTTTTATGGCGTGCGTTCACGCCAGTTCCAATGCCCTTCATGAAGTTTGTGAATTTTCAATATTTACTCCAGATTTTCAACATTGCCATTTTACCACACCTCCTTATAAGCAGTACAGCTGTCATTTTCACATCCTGCCCAAAACGTGTTTCCGCCCATGTAGCGCACAATGGTGCAGTCGGTGTGCAAAATCAATGTATGGGACACATTAAGAAAATCACAGTGACACTGTTCATGAGCAGAGGTCTTAAAATGGCTATGTTGAAAATTTGGTGAAAAAATTCCTAAAAGTGACTGTTTTACAAGCGTGCTTTGCGCAGTTCCTACGCTCGCTCGTAAGTTTGCGAATTTTCAATATTTGCACTCCAATGACTTCCAAATACCTAAACAGCACATAGAAGCAAGCAACATTCGGCATTGACAAATGCTTGTGTTTCTTTGTCATACGCCATGTCCAAGTGCCAAATACCACTGCAAATACCTGCAAGCTAACGCTCGGCATTGACAGATGCTTGTTGTCTTTGTGGGAGTATTTGGAATTTCTTCCATTATGGGAGAAAGGTTTATGGCCACTTTAAATGTTGTTGGGAAGTAATGATAACCCAAAATAAAGGAAAACCCCCCCATGAGTCATATTAAGAGACTGCTGGAGTTATGTTCCCCCTTTTTGTAAAGTAAGGTCCTTGAGATATCCCCTAGGAGGTAATAAAGAAATGTTTGGCTAATTTAGCCCGTACGAGTAGCTCTCCCCCTTTTGTTTTTACTGCTCGAACGATTTGTTTAGCTGTGCAACAGTGCGATTGTGCGCACGTTCGTGCAGCTCAAATTCATTCCCCGAATTTGATATTTAAGGCAGTAGTCTCTTAAATACTGCCTAAAAGTATGTTTGTGCCCAAAATTGCATTTTCCCCGCTTTGTAGTGAGAGTGCAGTGACTCTCTGAAGATAGTCCCAGTTCAAAAGTTAAAACACTAAGCCGACGGCTTGGAAAAAACACTGCCAACGGCTTAACCTGTCAAAACTGCACAGCATTCTGCTGTGTTTCATTTTAAACCTGGTATTTATCTTGTCCTTCTGCTTATACTGTGTGTAATACCCCCAATAGAAAAGAAAATGTTGCAGCAGGACTTGAGCAGGCTAGACAAGTTTCAGACACTTCAGGAAACCCGGGAAACTCTAGTCAAATAAGCATAAGCTCAGTTTTTCATGAGGGTTTTCTTTCCCCTGGGCATTTTTAAAGCTGTTTTCCTTTCATTCAAACTCCCTTTACCATTAAAGTGTCTGACTCCAGTCTCCACACTAGTATTACTATTATGGGATAAAGGAGTAAGTGAAGCAAATTGAAGCGTACCTTAGGCTCGGCAGAAAAGTTAAAATTGAAGTTGCTCTGAGACCTGGTTGTGGCATTCTGTCATTGGGCTATAGGGGAATGGCGGCCCCTGGTGGGCTATTTTTATACTGTTTCAAAGCAATGTATAGTGTTTGTAACACACTAAAACGTTGTGTATAGAAAATTGTTTACAACTAGTAGTTCTAAAATCTACTTAAGCATTGTGCAGCATTCTTGAGTAATATAAAATGTCTACAGCAAGTCTTAAAATGATTTTTGCTTTGTTATATAATAATGCTGAGTCACATGATTATGTGGGAGGGTATAAATGACCTATTCTAGGCTACCTTTTTTTAGATAAGGTCAGTACCTTCTGATCAGTGGTGGAGGAAGGTTCCACTGTTTTGAGTGAATGCCATTTATGTCTTTTGCTTTTGTATTTTTTTTACAAGCTGGTACAAGCTGAAGTGAATACTGGAGAAGGTGCCAGAAATAAGACTGAGATTTATATTGTTTTCTTTTCTTTTATAATAAAATTCTCACGTAACCAGGTGGGTTGCACCTTTTTGGAGCTTCTGTCCATCTTTTATGTCCCACACCGTTATAGAACCTTTATTCATTGGGGCTGTCTATGCCTCTCCAAAGATCTCACATTCATCCCTGCTTGACTCTCTTTCCTCCAACACGTTTCATTCTTCTGCAGATGAACTCATCCTCCTCGAGTATTTTAATGTAAATTGGCTTTCCCTGTTCTCCAAATCTACTATACATAGGACTGAATCTCTTAATTTGTCCCAGGGTATTTTGGAGCCCACGCAGCTCAATCCCTACTCTGCCAATCATACCCTTTTGGACTAGGTCCTAACCTCCCATCCCCACTGCATCTCCCCTTCCCACTTTCCTCCTCAACCCCTATAACCCTTCCTCGAGGTCTAAAGATCCTCCACGTTAACATTCAGAGTCTTATCCCCGAACTAGACCTGCTGCACCCTCTTGTTGCTTCTACTCATCCTGATATATTAATAGTTACTGAGACCTGGCTAATAAAAAAGGTCCCTGATACATCCATCTCAATACCTGGGTATATCGTCAACTGGCAGGACCATGCTAGCAGGGATGGGGTGCTACTATCTAGTCCTCTGCCTCCCTCCAAATCCAACTGTTCTAGTGACCTCTGTCCCCAAGACCTATGAAGCCCTCATCTTCAAGTTATTATCAATTCCCTTCTCAATCCCTATCTTCATTGCAGGAGTTTATTGCCACCCTGGCCTACACTTCACTGTTACCACTGAGCTAATCACCTCCATTGGGTCTCTCACATCCTCAGGTGAGCTCTGTCTCCTAGAGGACCTCAACCTTGACTGGTTGTCTCCATCCTTAGGCAAATCTCACTCAGACATAACTGCCTTCAACTTGTCCCAACTAATCAAGGAACCTACTCATCTTAATCACAAATCCCAAAACCACTCTCTCCTTGACTGGGCCCTTACCTTCCACCCACACAGGGTATTCCAGTCTGGCCTGATGTCCGAGTCACTTAGTGACCATCATCTGATCTACCTGGTCAGGAAAATTCACAGACCTAACGCCCCTCCCAAACTCCAACTCCTACAAAACCCTTGACCTTACCTCTCTACATCAAGACCTTACCCTCATTGATTGGACCCCCATAGCTTCTGCCAAAACTATTGATCTTGCTCTTGGGATACTTCAATGTCAACTTTCTCTCTATCTGGAAAAAAACATGCCCTCTGAAGCAAATCAGAGTGCGTGGTTACCACTGTCCTTGGATCACCACTGGATCCTGGCTATTCAGCAAGCATGTGACTTAGCTTGGAAAACACACAAATCCACCCGACTCCCTTCCGACCTCTCACTACTGCTCCCGCAGAAATGACTGCACAAAAGCCATCCGGCAGACCAAACTTGAATATTTTCGATCCACATTTAACAAGAACATTAATAACCCATCTAAGTTCTGGAAAGTTGTCCACTCACTTTTTTCCCCCGAGGCTAAACCTCCTCCCCCTTTGCTTAATATTAACAACTATCTCACTGCTGACTACTCCTTGGTAGCTGCGAAATTCAATACTTACTTTACTTTCTGCGTGTCTACCCTGCTAGCCTCCCTTCCAACCCCTCCTTCTACCTCACCCCCACCACCACCATTTAACAAAAAGTTTTACCTTTTCGACAGTCTCTGCAAGCGACACCTTAAAGGTCCTCCTCTCTCTCTCTTAGTCTACAAAGGGTAGCTCCCCTGATGGTCTCCACCCTAAGTTGCTCTACTTATCTGCTCATGCTATTTCCTACTTGCTTACTGACCTACTCAACCTGTCTTTCCACACTACTACTATACCTGCTGCCTGGAAGCATGCAACTGTCCTCCCCCTACCAAAAAGCGGCGATCTCTCCTCTCCAAGGAACTACGACCCTACCTCCCTTCTTCCCACCCTGGCTAAGCTCAAGGAACACCTTGTTCTCTCTCAGCTTTCTTCCTTTCTTGATGATTCCTCCTTCTTCAGTCCCTTCCAGTCTGGTTTCTGGAAGAACTACTCCACTACTACCTCCCTGCTCAGACTCACAGACTCTTTCCACTTTGCCATGGATAAAGACCACATTACGTCTGCCATCTTTGTCGACTGTGCTAAGTCTTTCGACACCGTCTCCTACTCCCTCCTCCTTGAAACTCTCTCAACTGCTGACCTGATCAGCCTGCCTGCGATTGGTTCAACTCCTGTTCCCTGGTAGGAAGAACGCAGTGTCAGTGGCTCAGAAAATAGCACACTCACCTCTGAGGCTGGCGGATCAGAAGGCTGTGGGTTCTATCCCCACACCAGGCACTTGGCTTAATATCCCAGTACTGATATTATAGTGCAGCATGAGCGGACTGCTGCACTCCTGAGGTGCCGTCCTTCAGATGAGACATTAAACCGAGGTGCCATCTGCCTGTTCTGGTGGTAGTTCAGGTGGATGTTAAAGAGCCCACAGCACTTCTTGAAAAGAGTTGGGGAATTTTTTATTGAACACTTCCAAAACATATCTACATCCACAGTGTTTCACTACATTAAACAAAGAAAATAAAAGCCAATACATCCAGCAATCCCAAAACAAAACCTGTGTTATCCTGCACACAGTGAACGTAAAACATAACATAGAAACATAGAATTTGACGGCAGATAAGGACCGCTTGGCCCACCCAGTCTGCCCATTTCCCTACCTACTGGATAAGCTGCAGATCCTAGTTAACCAGCAGCCTACTTCTTCCTACCCCACTCCTTGAATGGCCTTATGACTGTCCCATGCATGCTTGAATTCCACCACTGTTTTTGACTCCACAACCTCCTCCGGAAGGCCGCTCATGCATCCACAACCCTCTCTGTGAAAAAATACTTCTTAAATTACCTCTGAGTCGCCCCCCATATTCAAATTGTGCCCTCTTGTTCTTACACACCTCTTTTTTGAAAGATGCTACCCTCTTGGACTTTGTTGATTCCTTGAGGTATTGAGCATTTCTATCCTGTCCCCCCCTCCCTCCTTTCCTCAGAATACATATTAAGCTCCTTTCGTCTCTCTTCATATGTCTTCGGTGCAGACCCTGCACCATTTTAGTTGCCCTCCTCTGGACAGCTTCCATCCTGTCTATGACTTTGCAGAGATTGGGTCTCCAGAACTGCACGCAGTACTCCAGATGGGGTCTCACCAGCTGTCTGTACAGAGGGATAATAACTTCCTGTTTTCTACTGGTGATGCCTCTCCCTATGCATCCCAGTATCCCCCCAGCCCTCCTTGCTGCCCTCTCACATTGCTTGCCCACCTTTAGGTCATCTGATATGACTACCCCCAGGTCCCTTTCCATTTTTGTTGTTGTTAGTATCTCACCCCCCATTGTGTACTCTTCCCCTGGGTTTTTGTTTCCCAGGTGCATTACCTTGCTCTTCTTAGCATTAAATCTAAGCTGCCATACATTTGACCATTCCTCTAACCTTGCCAAGTCCCTTCTCATCCTTTCCACCCCACCCTGTGCATCAACTCTGTTGCAGATCTTTGTGTCATCTGCAAGAGACATACTTTTCCTTCGTCCCTCTGCAATGCAAACATAGACATTGAAGAGGACCGTCTAATACTGAACCCTGCGGTACCCCACTAGTAACCCCCCTTTCTTCTGAGTGGACTCCATTTACTATTACTCTCTGTGTCCTATTCTCCAGCCAATTCTTTACCCAGGCTGTCATCTTGGGACCCACTCCCAGGCTGGCTAACTTGTATATTAATCTTTTGTGTGGGACTGTGTCAAATGCCTTGCTAAAGTCTATGTAGGCCATGTCTACAGCCCCTCCCTGATCTACTACTTTGGTCACCCAGTCAAAGAAATCTATCAGATTCATCTGGCATGACCTTTCCACTGTGAATCCATGCTGCCTAGGGTCCTGTGCTCCTCTGGCCTCTAGATACTCGACAATTCTTTCCTTCAGAAGTGATTCCATCATTTTCCCTATCACTGAGGTTAAACTAACAGGTCTGTAGTTTCCTGCTTCTGCCTTGCTCCCACTTTTGTGAAGGAATCACATCTGCCAACCTCCGTCCTCGGTACCACCCCATCCTACCATGATTTGTTAAAAAGGGTAGTCAGTGGTGTCACTAGTTCTACCCTAGTTCTTTTTAGAATTCTGGGATGAATCCATTGGCCCCATTGCTTTATCCACCTTCAGTTTAAGAGTTCTTTCAGAACCCTTTCTTCTGTAAATGGGCTGGTATCAACTTCTGTATCCAGAGTGTTTCTACTGTTTGTTTTAGGTACCTCCCCTCTTCATTTGTAAATACTGAGCAAAATATTTGTTCAGTATCCCTGCCTTTCACAGTCTCCCTCTGCCACCCTCCCTCCCTTTATTAAGCTTCACTATCCCTCCCTTGGTCTTCCCGGCTCCCTGATGTACCTATAAAGGTTTTATCCCCTTCTTAACTGAGTTGGCTGTCTTTTCCTCGGTTTGGGCCTTTGCTGTTCTGACTGCCTTCCCAGCCTCCTTTTCTTTAACTGATACCGCTCTCTGTCCTGCTCTTCATGATTCCTTGTACTTCCTGAATACATTCTTTTCTCTTGAACCTTCATTGCCACTTCCTTTGAGAACCATAGTGGTTTCTTACATCGTTCGTTTGTTTATTTGCTTCACACAAAGGCTCGTTATCTCTGTGATGGCAGTTTTTATTATTCCCCATTGTTCTTCCACCCCTCCTTCCTGCCCATTTTCTAGTGCATTCCTTAGGCACTCACCCATTTTGGCAAAGTCAGCCCTCCTAAAGTCCAGTACTTTTGCCTTTGTATGGTTTGACTCTATTGCTGTGTTTACTGTGAACCATACTGTTCGATGGTCGCTAGTTCCTAGATAGCTACCCACTTCTACATCTGTGATCCTCTCTCCATCTCCATTTGAGAGAACCAGATCTAAGATTGCTCCCTCTCGAGTGGGCTCCAATACTAGTTGTCTAAGGCATGCTGAGCATCTAGAATAACCCCACTCTTCGGAGTGGCTGCTGCAACTGCACTCCAGTTAACATCTGGCATATTCAGATCACCCATCAGCAATATCTCCCCTTTTTCTGCCATTCTAAGTATACTTTCTATCATTTCTTTGTCCATTTCCTCCCCATGAGAAGGGTCTGTATACAACCCTGTGCAGTTGTTGGTGCCATTGCCTGTCTCTAAATTTACCCACAGTGCTTCTTCTCCTCCTGTTTACCCTTTTGTTCTGTTGCTTTTATTCCTTCCCTTATGAAAGAGCTCCTCCTCTTTACCCTCCCTGTCCCTCCTGTAGATAGTGTATCCTGGTATGTTTACGTCCCAGTCATGGTTTTGTGTGTACCATGTTTCTGTGACTGCCACGATATCCAGATGTTCCTCCTCCATCAAGGCCACTAATTCAGGAAGCTTGCTATCCAGACTACGGGCATTGGTACTCATTGCTTTCCATTTTTTGATGGCTTTACCTTCTGTTGCAGCATCCCCCACTGACCTTTCTACCTCGGTCTTTTACTCATTTAGTACCCTGTTTTGTAGGGAGAGGCTGGGATTTTCCTGCTGCTTATCAGTGCCTCCCCCTTTGACTAGTTTAAAAGCTTGCCAATGAAGCATTTAAACCGTTACAGATTGCTCAAAGACTTGTTCCCTTCCTGGACAGATGCAGACCATCCTGCCAGTATAGGCTGGTGTCCCTCCAGGTGGAACCTCAGTCCCCAATGAAGCCAAACCCCTGTGCTCCACACCATTTTTTCAACCATTCATTAAACTGCATGGTGCTAATTACCCTCTCCTCCCCCATGCCATTGACAGGCAGCACCTCTGAGAAGGATACTGTGTGTGCTACTTGTCTTAGGCCCCTCCCCAACTCTACAATGTCCTCCTGCACTGCTCTGATCTCATGATGAGCCAAGTCATTTGTCCCTAGGTGGACAATGACGTCCAGCTCAGACTCCCTTGCAGCTGTTCTCGTGATCCTGAGGATGCGCTTCCTGTCCCTCCAAGCCATGGCACCAGGCAGGCACCTTACTTCAGTTTTCCCTGCTCCCCCCAGTTCTATCCCCCTAAAAATTGAGTCCCCCACCAGGAGCTGCTTCCTTTCCCTGTGGTGTCCTCTGCCTCCTTCCTGTGGGCCTCTCTTGTGACAGTTGTCATCAGTCTTCTCTGCAGGTGCATCCATAGGGGAGCTATGCTCCCCCAGAATGGTGTATGGATTGTGGAGTGGAACAATTGACTGGATGTGCCTCTGTTCCACCATCCTCACCCTCCCTGAGCCCACTGTGGTCCAACTGCTGTGCTTTCTTCGCAACCTCTGAGGTAGTGGTGGTGGCTCTGGTGCTCCCTGGATGGGGGAGGTTCCCTTCCTACTGTCCAGTGTGGCCTGGGGGAAGGTTCCCTTACTACTGTCCAGTGCGGCCTGAAGGCAGGCACTTCCTCCCTCAGGGAAGAGTTGTCTGCAAATAGGGCAGCATCTCAGCCTCCAGAAAGACTCCTGGAAGACTGCTGCCCACAGCCATTACATTGCACTACTCCCACATGTTTATCTACTTTTTATTTTGTTTGTTTGTTTTGTGTGTGTGTCTGTGTGCGTGTGTGATTGGTTTGTTATATAGAAATATATATTATACAATGTGTATGCTAATATTGTCAGTGCAGTGTGTTAGAGAGGATATGACAGTGATATACCTTGCGCTCTTGAGAAAATGATGTCAGAACCTCAGGTATAAAGGAACTATTTCCAGGGTGGGTGGGGTGAGGGTGGGAAGGTGTTGAGCCTAAACTGTGCCCTCACAAAACAATCAGCTAAAAGCTCTCACCCACTGCTGCGATGTAACCCTATAACTTCTTACATACTTCTTCCCACAAAACAATCCTCCCCCACCAATCACAAGCCCTCAAAATCAACCATATTTCTGAAAAAAGGAAAACCTTTCCACCTAGCTTGTACCTTAGATCTAGGGTAATTTTGTATATCCTCTACATGCACCTCTCTCAATGCTGCTTCACTAAGCCTACATATTGAAGCATAAGGCATTTTCTTTTGTTGTAATATAAACTGACACCTAGCTTGCCACAAATAAAACAGTAAAATAGCAAAAAACACATTTAAAGTCGTGTCCACCCCATTAACCAACAGGCATGAGTAATTCCCCAAAGCCAGTTGCTCATATGTCAGTAACTGCAGCCAAATAAAATACCATCTATTTGCTAAATATCTCCAACGCCCCCCTTGAAAATGGACCATCTAAGAGAAAATGCTTCATTGATTCTGTTTGATTTTCACATTCAGGGTATAAACAAGTTCTTTCATCTAGAACCTTATACTTATCATTTCCCCTAACCCCCAACCTCCCAAGGGAAACCAACCAAACCACATCCCACATTCTTTGTGGTATCCTTTTAGTCATTAAAGGGGCACTGTCAGCTTTTCCCCTACGTTTTTGACTACTTTTAATCTGTAAGCTTGTAGGTACACACTTATTAAACATTTACAGTGGAATGCCCCCATAGATGTAAAAATAACAAATTGTACCTGTTTTTATTAAATTCAAATCAAAATCCCTTTTCACTCGGGCTGCCGATAACTGACCTGCCACCGGAAGCATATAGTGGTTGTGAATGCGCACCATGAACACGCTCTGTCCCGAAGTACGATTTCATAGCATGACTACTCCAAAAAGATATTCCCTCTCTAAAGTCTGGTAAACCATATAGCTCCTGATGCTTAAAATCGCAAACTGAGCACTCTAAATATCGCAAGTTAGACTGAAGCCAAAATCCCGTACATGCGCTAAGGTGGCATGTTCTTGCACATGCACAGGATCTTTGCCCATGTATCTGTCTGTCAGATATTCAGAGAACCAGATTAGAGAAGTAGCATCCAGTCCTAGTGTTCTTAGTGAGTCGAGGAGCAGGTCGTGGTCGACTGTGTCGGATGCTTTGCTGAGGTCAAGAAACACAGCACATACTGACTTTTTATGCTCCGACTCCTGTTGCCAGTCGTTGGTTACTTTAGCTAATGCCGAGACTGTACTGTGGTTGGCTCTGAATCCGGATTGAAGGGGGTTTAGTAATTTTTCTCTGTCGATGAAGGATCTTAGTTGGCCATTTACTACTTTTTCCAGTAGCTTCGAGAGTGTGGGTAGAAGAGAAATTGGACTATAGTTATTAAGATCGCATAAAGTCTCCAGATTTAAATAGTGGGATAACGTGTGCGATCTTCCATATTTGCGGGGGAAAGTAACATGGCTTTAGTTTTCTTAACGTTTAATAGCAGTTTTTTATTGATTAGTTGGAGTTGCAGGAGGTTGAAATCTTTTTGTAGGTCTGTAAAAGCTTCTTTTGGTGTAGGACGACTCAGGTACAGCACTGTGTCATCCACGAATAACCTACTCAACCCGTCCTTCTCCCTTAGTGTTGTTTTTTAATCCTGGAAGCTGGCCAGTTATTCCACTTCACAAGGGGGGGTGAACCCTCTTCCCCTGGCAACTTCTGCCCTATCTCCCTCCTCCCCTTCCTCTCTAAGCTGCAAGAGAAACTGGTCCCCTCTAAACTTTTTTTTTTGCTATAGAGTTATTTATCCTCCTTGGTGAGACGCGCATCTGGGGCTGCCCCATCCCTGCAGCTGTCGCCATCTCAATGCTCCTCCAGTGTCCGGAGACCTTAATCCCCAACGGACTGCCCCCACTGTGGGGCCGGGAAGGATGGCCGTCTTCTCCCACCTGGAACACACATCTAGATGGCCCTAGAACCCGAGAGATCGGGCAGGCTAACAGTTGATGGGTAGGGCTTCATGGAGCCCGTCTCCCAGTTTTCCATCTTCCATTTCTCTCCAGCTCCTTAAACAATGCGTAATAAGCACAATGTGCATGCGCCGCCACTGTGGAGCTTTGAAAATAATGTAACCCACCTTTGGGGCTTATCTGTATTGCCCTGTTCTTCTGACTGCCTCCTGGTGTTTCCCAACCCTAATCCCAGTTTGCAGCCTGGCCTACGTCCATGTTTTATGCCCCAGTGTCCCCTGTATAACCCTTTGTCTGACTGCAGCCTATTTTGGGCTTAAAATTGCCACCGCGAGTTGCGGGTGTTTTGCTATCCTTGCTGGCGATCGTGCCTGCTTAAAGGCGTCGTTGATGTGCTGCCTGCCGTTTTTGCGGTCAATCGGGGAAGGTTTTGGTGGTCCTTGTCCCCCTGCTAGTATAAATGGGGCTGGTGACCTTGAAGAGGTGCGTTAGAAGCCTCTGTGATGTGCAGAAATGGAGTTTGAATGAGTGCATGAATCAGGGCTCATGAATATCAAATCAAATCAAACTAAACTTTATTTATAACGCGCTTTATGTTTAAAATAGGCAACAATAACTTAAAAACTAAACACTGTCCCTGAAGGCTAAACTAAATAAATATGTCTTCAAAGAGGACTTAAAAGCCTCAGTGGACAAGCACTCTCTAATCCGACAAGGTAGAGAGTTCCACAAGGTCAGGGCTGCAGATGAAAATGGCCTAGCACCCAAAGTCTGAAGACAGACCCTGGGAACCTCTAGCAATTCCTTATCAGTGAAGTAGAGTGGACAGAGGGAGCAACAGGACCGAAGGAGGTCTTGCAAATAGCCTGGTCCCTGTCCGTGTATGGCCTTATAGGTCAGCAACGCGACCTTGAAGGTGATCCTCCATTGCACCGGCAGCCAGTGCAGTTTGCAGGCTATGTGATATGATTAGTTCACAACAGACTTGTCAACAACCTGGCTGCAGCATTCTGCACCAGCTGCAGGTGATGGAGGTCCACCCTCGGTAGCCCTAGGTATAGAGCATTGCAGTAATATGAATGAGTACCTGCTGAATATTAATGAGGGTGCTGCCTGCCACCTGAGGGGACTGTATTGCGGTGGCAGCAACAGAAAATCTGTTAGGCACATATGTGTGAGAGTGGGTTTGTTTAAAATGGCACAGTTGAGGCTACGTGCCTGTGGGGTTATTGTAAATAAATAATGTTTCTGCTGGTTACACCAAAACTTTTAATTTGAGACATCATGAGGACTACTATTAACTTATAGGGGAGCAGCTAGGTGTTTGATCCTTTGACCTTCTAAAGCAACCACTCAACCCTCTGGGTGCCCAAAGACTGTGAGAAGGGACTCCTGGGAGAAGGAGTTAACTATTTCAGGTGCCAAGAAGCACCACCAATGAGAGGGCTCAAAACTCCCTTAACTTTGCTTAATACCAAAGGGCAGCAAATCAGAGGGCAGAACTGGTGGAGAGAAACCCATGAACTTTGGGGAATTGATTCAGTCTTGACTGGGCTCCTATCGAGTCAGGCAGGACTGTGTTGGAGAGATTTGAACTGTTGGAGGCCTTTCACAGGACTTTAGTTGAGAACTGAAGCTGAGAGAGAAGTGACTTCTGTCTGAGAAAGGCTGTACTGGTGTGAGAACATGCAAGGTATTTTGGACTGTACTGTTTCTTTGAGAGAGGTTTTCTGCTGCAGAAATCCTGTGCTGAAGCTAGGACTTGGAGGAGGTGATTCGAGAGCTGAACGTCTCTGGGACTGGAGCAAGTCAGTTTGTGTGTGAAAACTGTTCTAAGGACTGGAGAAATTGCTGAGAGTGTTGGGCTAGCTAAAGCTACTTCAGAAGTTGTTTTGAAATCTAGAGATTGGATGAGCAAAAGGAGAACAGAGGTTTTCATGTTGCAGAATCCCTGCTATTGCTGTGCATCCCAGTATGAAGTGGAACTGTTGCTTAGCCTCAAAGCCTGAAAGTCAGTGGCCCAACAGCACTGCAGACGAGACTTTTCCACACACATTACCATCTCATACAGCGGTGTAAGACCACATTGGTGCAGCCTACTTCGGCAGCATCCTACCTCCTTTTAAAGTACCAGCTACCGAGGGAGACCGCACATCTTCAGTAATCATGTAGGCTTGATGCCATCTGCTATCTTGTTCAGCTCTGTGAAGTCCCCAAATACCTGCACACACCGACTTGTCTTGTTCTGTCTGGTGATTATCTAGGAGTCTGTAATCCAGCTATGCCATCTACAGATAAAAACACTTTGCCGTAGTCATAGCTTACTATTTTTCATTATAAGGCATCAACATGAGGGCTGATACCTGGCTCCCTGTCTTCATCTTCCTATGACTGGTGCCTTATGTAGTGTATCACCAGGGCTGAAATAACTCACAGGGGGAGTCGGACCCTCTGTCACAGTGCTATTTGTACAGCAACTCATCTCATAGCTTTTGTTGCACCCCTGCGCTCCCATACTTGCATCAGTCTGAGGTAGCTTCTGGGGGTGGGACCTGCACCTCCCTACCCTTACATGGTATGCCCACCTATATCCCCAGTAATAATGCCACTTGGTGCCATGTGGCAAGGGTTTTAGTAGCTGCATCCTTAGGACAGCACTGCATAAATAGCAGGGCCCAGCACTTTTGTTCTGTCATCCCAAGCAGTCATGGAAGAATTAGAGCTTTCAAATTATCTCTGGCTGCCCTAAAGAAAATTGTGTTTCTCCTCCTATTGTGCTCAGGCAATGTTGAACTTAACCATGGTCCTACAGAAGTCTTGTCATCTCTGTCCGACCTTACAAGGCTTAGAGGAATGAACTTCATGCACATTAATGTTTGCAGTCTCTTAAAAAAAGCTTACATCGATCCAGACCTCGGTCAGAAACCTGGTATAATGATAACCATTACTGGGAGATGGCCATACCTGGCTACAACATATTCAGAAGAGACAGGGCAGGTAGGAAGGGAGGAGTGGCACTGTATGTGAAAAATGACACAAGGGCCACAGAGCTCCAGGACGAACAAAATGGGGGTGAGATACTGTGGGTTAAGCTGAAAAGGAAAATGGGGCCAGCCATCCACACAGGTGTGGTCTACAGACCACCAGCCCAGGAGGAAGAAACAGATAGGGAGCTGATGCTAGTCATCCAAAGGATGGCAGACAAGGGTGAGGTAGTGCTGGTTGGAGACCTCAATATTCCAGTCGTGGACTAGAGTATCCCAGCAGCAGCATCAACTAGGAGCAGATGTCTCCTGGACCCCCTTCAGGATGCCTTCCTCAAGCAACTGGTCATGGAACCAACTCAGCAGAAGGCAATACTGGACCTAGTGCTCACAAACAGGGACAGTGTGATGGGGGTAACAGTGGGGGAGCACCTGGGGAACAGTGACCACCAGTCATTGTGGTTTGAAATCACAGAAGGAGCAGAACCAAAACACTCAAAAACACATCCTGGATTTTAGGGGGGCAGATTTTGGGAAAATGGGGAGATGCTTGAAAGAGGCATTAAGGGGAATGGGGCAGGAATCAGGGGTTGAGGAACAGTGGGCAGTATTTAAAATGGGGATTACAAGAGCAACAGAATTATGCATTAAGCAGGTTAGCAAGGGGAAAAGGAAGAGGAGGAGGCCATTATGATTTTCCAAGAAGGCAGCAGAGAAAGTGAAAGCCAAAAAGATTGCATTCAGGCAATACAAAAAGACACAGGCAGAAGGGGATAGGGAGAAGTACCAGGGAAAGCAAAGGGAGGCAGGGATGTCAGTAAGGGAAGCCAAAGCTCAGACAGAAGAGCACATTGCAAAATCCGTGGGTAGAAGGGACAAAACCTTTTACAGGTACATAAGTGAAAAAAGAAAGGCAAGGGAGGGATAGTGAGACTGAAGGGGGAGGATGGGGGCCGCGTGGAGGATGACAATAGTAAAGCTGGCATATTGAACAGGTATTTCTGCTCAGTCTTTACTGAGGAAGAGGAGGGTAATGGGTCTGAAGGGAGTACAAGGGGTGGGAATGGTGCAGAAATGGACACAAGTCCCTTTACACGAGAAAGGGTCCTGGAGGAACTGGAAGTAATGAGTTGATAAAGCAATGGGGCCAGATGGGGTGCACCCCAGGGTCCTTAAAGAACTAAGAGAGGTGGTGGCTGAACCTCTGGCAATCCTGTTTAACAGATCACTAGAAACAGGGGAGGCACCCAAAGACTGGAGGACAGCAGATGTAGTCCTGTTACACAAAAGTGGGAACAAAGAGGAAGCAGGGAACTACAGACCAGTCAGCCTCACCTCGGTAGTGGAGAAGATAATGGAAGCACTACTGAAGGAGAGATTGGTGGAACATCTGGTTGTCAATGGACTACAGGACCCAAGGCAGCATGAATTTCACCAGGGGGAGGTCATGTCAGACCAACCTTGTTTAATTTTTCGACTGGGTGACTAGGGAGGTGGATCAGGGGAGGGCAGTGGACATGGCCTATCTGGACTTCAGCAAGGCCTTTGACGCGGTGCCACATAGAAGACTATTACACAAACTGGGGAATATGGGTGTGGGCAGGACAGTAGTGTGGTGGGTAGGTAACAGGCTTGGCGGCAGGACACAGAGGGTGGTGGTAAATGGCTGTCACTCCACAGAGGGAAGAGTGACCAGTGGGGTACCACATGGATCAGTGCTGGGACCGGTCCTATTCAACATCTTCATCAGTGACATTGCACAGGATCTAGAAGGCAGAATTTTCCTGTTCGCTGATGACACAAAGCTCTGTAACAGAGTAGATGCACCAGAGGGTGTAGACAGAACAGAAGGACCTGCAGAAACTTGAAGAATGGTCAGGGGTTTGGCAGTTGAAATTCAATGCAAAAGTGCAAGATAATGCATATGGGGCACAAAACCCTGGCACAATATATCAGTTGGGGGTGGGGATATAGCATGCACCAAGCAGGAAAGGGATCTTGGGGTTATCATCTCTGATGACCTCAAGGTAGGGAAACAGTGTGACAAGGCAGCAGATAAAGCAAATAGGATGCTGGGATGCATAGCCAGGGGCATCACCAGCAGGAAAAGGGAGGTCATAATTCCACTATACAAGACACTAGTGAGGCCCCACCTGGAGTACAGTGTACAGTTCTGGAGACCTTACTTACATAAGGACATAGACAGGGTAGAGAAGGTTCAGAGGAGGGCAACAAAGATGGTACATGGATTGCATCACAAGACCTATGAGGACGGGTTGACGGAATTGAATATACTCCCTGGAAGAGAGGAGGGAGAGAGGGGATATGATAGAGACATACAAGTATCTTACAGGGAGAAACAGGGTACAGGAATACACTATTTTTAAGCAAAAAAGATGTTCCAGGACTAGAGGGCATGGGATGAAGTTGGAGGGAGAACTATTCAGAGAAAACGTGAGGAAGAATTTCTTCACAGAACGGGTGGTGGACAAGTGGAACACCCTGCCAGAGGAAGTGGTGGGGGTTGAAACAATCACGGTATTTAAGAATGTATGGGATGGACATAAAGGAATTCTGGAGGTCAGGGATAAGGGGCAACAGACTTCTAGGAAAACATAAAGTGAACTTACAAGCTCAAATTGGCAGACTGGGTGGGCCGTAGGCCCTTATCTGCCAACACTGTCTATGTATCTATGTATTCATACCGAACCAGATGTGCTGGTAGTCTTGGAATCCTGGCTCAAATCTTCTACCCTTGACAGGGAGGGTAACATCCCTAACTATTGGCTGTTTGAAGCCGACAGGCAGACTAGGGGTGGTGGGGTAGCCATTTATGTCAAGGACAAATATACGGTCACTACCATTGACTCCTCCTCTATCGCAAATGGCTTTGAATGTCTGTCCCTTAAGGCTGAAACATCCCGCTCAATGGCTAGCAGGGTTATAGGGTGTTACAGGCCTCCATCTACTGAGTCCCAGCTCCTGTCTCACCTATCGACTATTATGGGACATGAGACCCTTGAAACTATTATTCTAGGGGATCTAAATTACAACTGGTTATCCAAGGTTTCCTTACCCCTCAAATTCTTCTGTGACTCCCTTGGGCTCACACAACTCATTGAAGAACCTACGCGTCCTAACAAGAAAAACCCCAGTAATAGCACCCTATTGGATGTCTTTCTTACAAGCAAGCCACAGTCCTTTTCCTACGCTGGAATATTTTTTTCTCAGATGTCAGTGATCACTGCTTCATCGCCAGTGTAAGATTTGACTCCAATCCCCCGTCCACATCTAAGTTCTCCACCAGAAGGTCCAGACACAACTGTGACCCATTTGCCTACATCGATGAGCTAAAATCGTCTGTACACTGGCAGAACTTTTACCTAGCCAAGTCGGTCAGTATGGCATATGACATTTTTCATGAAATGTCTTATGCCATAAATAAACATGATCCCTTGATAAAAGTCCGTGTAAAGACCAGAACTTGCCGTTGGTTCTCTGCTGAACTCAAGGCTGCATTACTAACAATAGAAAAACTCTGGAAAAAAGCCCACAAATCAAAAACTGCCGAGGATTGGTACCACTTCAGGAAGGCTAGGAACTTCTGCACCAAACTGGTTAGAGAGGCTAAGGCCAACTTTTACCGTTCTGAGCTTGACTCTGCCTCAAGGTGCCCAGCTAAATTTAGGTCCACAATCAAAGAGCTGTCTGGTCATACAGCTGGAAATGTACTTCCCTCGAAAATCATCTCTGACAATGTTACTATTAATGATAGCAAGGAGATTCTCCAGGCCTTCAACAACCACTTTGCTACGGCAGGCCTAGCATTCAACAATTCACCAGCATCCGTGTTATGTTCTCAGGTTAGTGCACAGATTCCTGAACCTAGCACCACTAATGGTCTTCTCATTCTTTCCCACTTCATTGAAAAAGGTCAAAGACCTCCTTCTACAGTTGGACACCAAGAAAAGCGCTGGTGCTGACTCTCTCACCCCCTACTTCTTAAAGATTGCATACCACATCCTAGCTGTATCAATCACACACCTATTTAACTTGTCCTTGACCCAGGGGACTCTTCTACACCTATGGAAAATTGTTCACGTCATTCCTCTGTTTAAATCAGGGGATCCCTGCGACCTAAATAATTGCAGGCCGATATCTCTCCTACCAATATTGTCTAAACTGCTGGAAAAAATTGTGAATACTCAGTTGAGAACCTACCTAGATAACAAGAACCCTCTAAACCCTATGCAGCCAAGCACAGTACCATTATGGCTCTGGCCAAAGTGACTGCTGACTAGCAACGTGAGCTGGAAACCAAAAAATTGTATGTGCCATTTTCCTGGACCTTTGCAAGGCCTTCGACACTGTCGATCACTGCCTGCTTCTTTCCACCCTAATAGTGATAGGTCTGGACCTGACCTCTCTGTGCTGGTTCAATAATTACCTTACAGATAGGCTTCAGCAGGTCAAGGCCAAAGGGGAGCTCTCTCCACTCAAACCGCTAAAAAGAGACGTTCCACGGGGATCTGTCCTGGGGCCTTTATTGTTTGCCATTTATATAAACAATATTGATGTTGGCATCAAGGAGGCCAATATTTACCTTTTCGCTGATGATACGGTGTTGTACCTAAGCCGCCCAACTCCGGAAGCTGCCTGTGGAGATTTACAAACAGAATTCAACTTGATGCAGAATCAGCTCCTGAATAAACAATTCTTACTCAAGGCCAAAAAAAACCAAAAGCTATGCTGTTATCTCCGGCTACTTATTCGGCGAACCCTGCTATCTCTGGCTCCTTACCTCCCATAAACACTTTACTAGGAGAGAGAGGTTGGAATTTGTTATGAAATTCAAGTACCTAGGGGTCTGGCTAGACTACAGACTCTCCTTCGAGGAGCATGTTGAAGATCTGCTGAAAAAGTTGAGGCAGAGGCTTGGTCTCTTCTTTAGAAAAACCACCTCCTGACCAAAGATGCCAAGATGCAGTTAGTTCAATCCACGTTTCTATCCCTAATTGATTATGCCGATTTCATTTATAGTCAGTGTAATGCCTCCTGTCTTACTAAACTGGATGCCTTATACCACAGAGCCTTGAGATTCATAACTGGCCTATCTATCACCACACACCACTGCTCCTTATATGCAGCTGTGGGGTGGACCTCCCTTCAGTACAGAAGGAATAGAAATGTGGCTCTGTGGACTTACAGAGCTATTACCAACAAATTACCCCAATGCATTTCTGACTGTTTGCCGTTACATGTGGTAGGCAACTATGCACTGAGAAGCTACTCTCTGCTTCTACTGAAGGTATCTAGGGCCAATACACACTTTGGGAGAGCGGTCATAGGCTTTGTGTTGCTCTCACTCTGGAACAAACTACAGAAATCTATGAAACTGAGTCTCCCAGTTAGTCTTACCACCTTCAAGACCTTATATGCCAAGGCTGTTAAGGAGCTATGCAGCTGTTTCCAGCACGCTTAACGTGCTAGGGTGCCTACTGCTTACCTGACCACTACATCTCCACCTAACCCGGCCCCTTGATTGTCTCCACCTCTACCCCCTCCTTTTTTCTGCTAATCCACTACCTTTCTTACCCTCTGACTCCTAACATACAGTATATGTCCCCAGCCCATCTACCATAACACCCCTCCTAGAACAGCCGCAGTCCTGTACTCCTCCCCTCCATATCTGCCCCTTAAGTTTGTATATGTCCTGACCAATGATATGCCATGCTGTTTGAAAATGTTTTAATATGCTGGCTGTTTCAGAACGTTTTAATTCCCCTTCTCATACCATTCTCCTAACCTTGTTAACCTTATACCTGAAATACTTGTTATTGCTCTGTGTATTTTTTTTTCTATTTCTGTATAATTATGTCTATTTATTATCTGTACATAAAAGTGTTATTCTTGACCTTGTGTAATGCGGGTCCACCTTGTAAATGAGCCTGCTCAATGGTGTTCGCCTGGATAAATAAAGACTTGACTGATTGAAAGTAAAACTTGCCTGGCTGCCCCTGGAATTGTGTATTGGTGCAGGAAAAGAGTGATCTCTTCCAGTTACAGCGGCATTCTTCAGAGCCAGGGAAGGAATCAGCTAACCCCTCTCCAGTGGAGCCTGCTAGCCTCTGGGGGTCACTGGCACTTGCTGGTGTGATAGGGCACCTGCGACCCATGGTGGGAGCCAGGCTGTGGAGCGACTCCTGGGTCTGGAACTTCTGAGGTCTGGTGGGGCCTGCGTGTGTGCTCTGCAACGGGCCGGAAGAGGCCAAAGGTGTCAAGCGGCCAGATCTCCAATCAAGGGGACAAGCTGCTAGACCTTCAAGCAAGATCAAGTCTCAATATATCTTTCTGCTACCCAGCTTTGTGCCCCTCTGAGAATTGAGCCCAACACTCCCAGATCGGTGGAGCCTGTTGATTCAGAGACTTCTAAGAATCTTCAAACCGTGAGTACCCAGGGCTTGCCTGGAACCCAAGGAGAGTGTTCATTTCAACTTAAATATAGCCTTTTTCAGCTTTTAGGGCCCCAACAGCCAGCCAACCCATGGCACCATCCAGGTCTGCACCTTTTGGGTACCCAAAGAGACTGTTAAACCATAGCACTGGTATCAGTGGGTGTGGGCCACTAGGGTGGTTTGGCCTACAGGCCTTGTTGTTTCCATTTCTACTAACCAACTTCCTTCCCACAGCTATCTGTGACCAGTTTGTGTGGGTGGGGTAAATGAGTGACACAAGATCTCATTTTATGGTTAACAAGCCTTTTCTCGGTGTGCTGTTTATTAGTCCAAAGGACTTATTTTTTTGTAAAAAGTTATCAACAATAATAAATAACAACCATAAACGAAAATGAGTCTTAAACTTCAGACAATAAATTATAAGAAGAAAATAAATAAAAGAAAATAGCTCTCCCTTGAGCACCAGAACTACCCTACCTCGATAGTTCTGCCACAGAGTAGATTCATTTCTTTAAACACAATTTCCTACAATCTTCTGTGCTATGAGACAACCTCTCCCTTCTCACTCCAAGGTTGATCTGCCATTTCTGAGCACTAGGGCAGCTTTTATACTCTTCCCTAGAGTGTCATCAGGTCAGCTGATCCGCCCCAATCTGAAAAACAGTCATTCCTCCTCTAATGCACACATGCTGGAGGGTCAGCTTGGCTGTATGCTCAGATTATAACACTGGTACAGCTAGAAACACTTCTCGTCCTCCTCTTGGTAGTACAGGACAAGATATAAACAAATACCTACTAATTGCCTGTAATTTGTATAGCTCCTCCCCCAACTCAAATGGAGTGACAGCTGTAATTTCTTATATAACAGCCTCATCATGGGGCTGCTGGCTCCTAAGGGCTCATTTTTTCCAAACTCCCAGCACTCAGGTAGGAACTCGCTTTATTTCTTCATATGGCCAGTGATTCTTCAGTGCACACATACAATAATAATACCCTTTACACCTTACAGCAGTTTTTAAACCCGGTGGCTGAAAAGGTAAGCCATCGGTAAAACATTTCAGTTCTGCCGTTTTCTCTGTCTATTTCACAAAGGGTTCCTTTTATTTAGCAAGAATAAATTGTTTCTTTAAGGCACACATCCAGGAAAGTGACAGCCTTGCACTTTCAGGGCTCTGAGGCGCCGTGAGTTATCTCCTGGGCTGCTTAAACACAGTCTTTCACTTTTTTACCATGGGAAGCCTTCCTATGCTACGGGCTTCTTTCCTGTGGCAGATCTCACTTCTTTGAGATTCTATTCAGCTTCTTTGCCCTCTGTAACCAGCGCAGCAAACTGTTCCAGCACTTCAAACAAATATTCCTATTCTATATAGTCAATGCCTTCTCGGCCTCCATGGACAGCACCAAAGTGCCGCCATGGTGCCAAGAAAGCTCAGAGGTGAAAATGGTGTGAATACTGCATCAGAGCTTTCACAGAGACCCATGTGACTGAGTTGACAGTGGAAAGAACTGAGGAGGGAGTGAGGCCAATTACGCTTTATAAGGTTGGTGACATTGAGGATGTCAACGGCATGGGCGAATTCCCAGTTGTACTGTTAAAAATCTTCCGTGTGGATTCCCCTTCACCGACGGTGAAGTTCCTACAGTGTGACCTGATGACTGAAATAACCGCAATGAAGATCTCCCTTTCCAAGAGAGGGACAACGCATCTCACCAAAACATTCCAGGCCCTCACATGAGTGAGCAGAAATGCGGCAGTTTTGCACTGTATGGGGACGCAAAAAGGTCCAACTCTTGATGACCCCATTTTGCAAATATGTCTTCGGTCACTGCGGCCAGAAGTTCCCATTCATGCATCTGGGACAGTGACCTGCTTATCTTGTCTACTCAGACATTTTGGGCACCTGGGAGATGCACGACTGATAGCTCCAGGCTGTATTCCAGTGCCCAGTACCAAACTCTGTTTGCCTCCCAGCATAGGGGATAGGAATGAGTCCCTCCCTGTTTGCTGATGTAGTGGACTACACTGACATTGTCTGTCTGGATCAACCGAGGGCCTTGTTTTAGGTGCTTCTGGAATGCATGGAGACTGTACAGTACAGCACGATTTCCAGGATATTGATGTGCAGACTGGCTTCTTGGTGGCTCCATAGGACCTATGTTTGATAGGGTCTCAGATGAGCCTCAACCAAGTCGGATGCATCCGTGGTGAAGATTTTTGTTGGTATTGGAGTTACAAATGGGATGCCCTTTAACAGGTTGGTGTAGTCCATCCACAATAGCAGGGTTTTTCTCAATTGGGATGTGACAAGGAACAGCAGATACAGGTTATCTGTTAACTGGGTCCACTGAACTCTTAAGAGTCCACTGTGGAATGCGTATATGAAAGCGTGCCAGAGGTGCTGTAACAATGGCTGCTGCCATAAGGTCCACCAGACATAAGAAAGGTCTGTCTGAGACCTTGTGACTGTTGTAGAGAAGCTGGGCTTGAGCAATAATGCATTCTGCTCTGTCTAATGGCAGGAGGGCTTTGCCCTGAGCAGTGTCTAGGACTGTACCTATGTACTGCAGCCACCGACATGGTGATAGGATTGACTTCAGCATACTGACTGTGACTCCTAAATCCTCAAAGAGCTGTCCCGTTCAAGACAGAGTCTGCAGAAGACTGTCCCTGGAGCCAGCCTTTAGAAGCCAGTCATCCAGGTATGGGAAAACATATAGGTCTTCCCTTTGAAGGGCTGCTACTACTACAGTTAAGTATTTGGTAAAGACCCATGGCACAGAGGATAAGCCAAAAGGCAACACTTTGAATTGGTAACACTCCCCCCCTCCAGCATAAAGCATAGTTATTGTCTGTGATTCTTTCTGATCTCAATATGAAGATAAGTTTCCTTCATATCCAGGGAACACAGCCAGTCCTCGGGTTGTAAAGGGGAAGGATGGCCTGAAGGGAGACCATATGAAACTTCTTTGTTCTATGAAGAAGTTGAGTCCCCACAGATGTAGTACAGGCCTCAGATCTCCTGTCCATTTTTGAACTAGGAAGTACTTGAATAGAACCTTTTGTTCTTCTGAGTTGGAGGAACCGGTTCTAAGGCACATTTTATACCAGTGATTGTATATCCTCTTTAGCAATAATATATGTTCTGGAGGATGTCCGAAGGAGGAGGAGGAGGATGCACTGGAGAAGTTTGTAAAGCTGCAGTGCATGCCCTTGCAACTATCTCCAGTATCCATTTGTCTGTGGTAATCTGTCTCCATTTTGGCAAATGAAGGGAGATCATGACTCCCTATAGCCACCCCTGGAGGTAAAAGTGTTTGGGGTGTATGAGGAATGGAGTCAGACTGAACCAGTGGTGGCAGGGCCACCAGTACTAATGGTCTTTGGTGCTTTAGAGTGTGCACTGTGGAGGAGAGGACCTAGCAAGGCACCACTACCCCTAGTTCTGGAGAGCTGATGGAAGGTGGCATGACTACCCCTGGCAGCAGTGTTGTGAAAAAACCCTACCGCTACCTCTTACAGGTGTGGGATGGAGGCACTTACCTGACCTGAGAGTCATTCTGAAGACTGAAGACTTCTTAAAGTTTCTTCAACATCGTGACCAAATAGTTTCTTGCCCTTGAATGCTTAACAGTGCCTGCTGGACATCAGTAGCAAAGCCAGCCGCTCTTATCCATGAATATCTTCTCATGCAGATGTCAGAAGCATCAGCCCTTGCAGAGACATCCGAGACATCAAAGGCTGAGTGTAATAGGTGCTTACCTACCTCAGCACCAATATTTAACTGTTTTAGAAACTCCGTTTTTGCAGAACCATCTGGTAAGGCCTGTGCAGCTCCCTTGGCATTCTTCCAGATGGCATTTTGATATTTAATCATATGGGCCTGATAGTTATTCTAAGGACCAATGAGGCTGAGACATATGTTCTTTTGCCCATGACATCAATCTGCCTAGATTCCCTAGCAGGTGGCAGGGAACTAAGATGCTTGAGTGCTTTAGATCTATCATGAGCAGCCATAACCACCACAGAATCTGTTTCTGGGGGTGTGGCATAATATGGTTTAGCAGTAGGTGCAGGATACTGCTTATCACCTTTGCGTGACACTGCAGGGATAGTATATGGCCTGTGCCAAGCAGCAAAGGTAGCATCCTCAAAAGCTGGATAAGTAGGAGGTATGAGGATGGAGGGAGTGCATGGCACTTCTGAAAACTCATTTAAATTCTTTTTAGTGGCATCTCCTTCGACAACTTCAAATCCCAGCTCAGTCTGAAATTCCTACATTAAAGACTGAAAAGAGGAGACCTTGGGTATTTACTACAGAGTCTTCACTACAGGAAGACAAAGTAGAATTAGTATGGGGATTATATAGCTGTTCCCCATATTCTTTCTCCTCACCATAATCCTCCTCCATCATAAGGTCTGGATTATGCTCCACATCATCGTTGATAGGCCTGTTGATGAAAGATGGATGTCTGGGCCGGCAACGCTAATGGCAGTTGTGAAGAAGGAACAGGCAGTGAACTAGAAGTAACTAGGTGGGCCTGGTGTTCCTTTTCTGCCGTCACTTTCCTTTGTTCCTATGTTCCTGTCAGTTGACAGGGCTTGAATAGTCAGCAGTCCTATCAACTGTAACATGGGTTGTGATGGCAGGCCCAGTAAAAGGTGCTGAATCATCTCTGAGAAAGACCCCAGTACTGCCTGTGAGTTGACAGCACCCTGTCCAGGGGCCATGCTCAGAATGGTCGATGACTGGTTGAGACTAGACGACACCAGCATTGTACTGGCTCTAGTTAGGCCCGTAGTGCCAAAGTCGTACCCTAATGTTGGTGTCTGATCGACAGTCGGGCAGGGCCGGATTAAGGCATAGACAACATAGGCACTGGACTAGGGCCCCCACCTGCCAGGGGTTCCCAGCAATCCCCAGAGTATATTTACTGCATACCCTTTTCTTTCTGCCTGAGCTGCATTTTTTGTAATGCACTTGGCTGCTGAGAAATCTGAGCAAGGCAGGAGCTGAAACTGTGATGTGAATGTCACCTCGCTGGTTAGGTGTTAATTATAGCTGATAGCTTCAGGGAGCTCCAGTCAGACTGACCTTTAAGGTGTAAACAGGCCCATTATCTTTGCTTTGTCTCCGACCCCCGGTTTACCAAGTGGCAAAAAGTGGCTAGAAAGATCCCTGCCCCCCCCAGCTGGTGTTCCTGATAGGGAGAGTGACTGATTCAAATCTTAAATGGGAACCCCCTGCAGTAGTTTGTCCACTACTTGCCTCATCTTTTGCATTTGAGGGGGCCCCCATAAATCTTATTGGAAGGATCAAAGAGCCAGCAGAGGTTGCGTATTGGAGAGTCTGTTCCAAGTTCTAGGTGTCTCTCATTAGCACATGGATGTTTTGTGACTTTCCCTGGAGCTGGGTCACACAGTATGCAGGTAGAGGTTGTGGTTTTCAAATCCAGGTGTTCTGAGTCTACATGTTTTTCAGGTTATTGGCTTGGGGCTGCAGCCAATAGGCTATATTGCCTAATGTATGAATTAATTTTTACACTCCTTCACTGCAAGTGGATTATCGTTACATGCAATTCTCCTCTCAAGGAAAATTAGTAGGGGGTTATTGGTTGAGTTTAGATTGGGGCAATGAGTGTCATGAAAATGATCAAAGTTATGAATAAAAGAAAAAAGGGGGTTGAATTTTTTAAGTCCTTTAACAATACTATATTGCAGTTCGCAAACAGTATGGCCAAGCCCGATCTTTAACACCAACCACAAAACCATAGTTTAATGACACAAAGTAGTAAATAGGCCACAGTGCTATAGATAGGCTTACAATGCTGCCAGGAGCTGCTGTGGCTTTTCGATCATATTTGTTTACTTTGCAGGCAATTGTACATGTTATGAGGCTATATACATGCAACACTACCCTCATTATGTACAAGTGCATGCAAAGTAAACAAATAGTATCTGAAGGCCACCACTAACCGTTTTAAGTCTGTCTGTAGCACTGCAACCCCTTCCCTGTGTGGTTTTGTGGGTGGGGCTATTTCAGGAAGTAACACTGTACTTGAAGGAAGTTAAAGGGAAACTCTCACGTACTCAGTATTTGTTCAGTAGTGCCCCACACACCTATTCAAACTAACTGTCATTTGTGCCGCTTCAGAAGTATAGTTAATTGACAACCGCAACAAGCTTTAGTGTAGCCAGTTGCAGTGCTCTATTTCACAGCACGCATGCGATAACGCTAGGTTGCAACTGATGTCAGTGACGGGCTCCATCCAAAAGCAGCAGACACACACTTTGTGGGTGTCATTCCTGAAAAACCTCTCTGTACTCGCAGCATCATAAGAGCATCAATGGCTGGGAAGTCATGCCGAGATAAAAAGAAGAAACTTTTCTGTATAGGAAAAAAAAGTTTATGTCGATGGTGTTTCCACAACAGATCCAATGAGGCTAATCAATGGTGGGAAAAGAACTGAGGAGAGTTAGGGCTGCTCACAGTTATAGATGCACTGACATGTGACGTTGACATGGGCGGCCCCAGCTTAGCAAAAGTTTCCGTGTGATCCTAAAGCCTGACAGCTGTTGCTCCAAAGGTGTGACTTAAGGGAAGAGATATCCTTGAAGTAAGATCCACACGTACAGTATATAAAACAAATGATGGGAAAGTTTGATATACTCATGAAATAATACCATCTCTGGGTCGAACAAACTCATAAACACCACTCGTCCTTCGGGCTTGTGGCTTAATGGCTTGTTTGACCCCTCGATGGTATTATTTCCTTCTGTACCACACACTGCCATCATTTATTCCCTGTACACTGCTTTTTGGTACAGTTTTTCGCAGTGAGATGGTTAGTTATGTGCAACATCTGCTTTCTAAGACGGCCTGGGAGTTAGGCCAGTAGCAGTGTTAAGTTCATGGTTACAGGTATAATGTATTCTATACTTCTATATATTTAGCTTACAGCAAGTCATATAGATAATAATAAAACTTTAACAGTAATTTATATTAGACGGTACAAGCTACAAGGGTATAGCTAAAACTAGGCATGGGTGAGTACTGAAATACCTGACCCTCCAGACTACCTGCGGGTGCCTTTAAACTACCTGAAATTACCCTAATGAGAAATGAGTAGTTGGTTAGGGTCACGTAGTTACTACCCAATTTATTCTACTGCCCTAGTATCGGACCCTGACCATAACAAAAATCAAGTGAAAGACTGTTTTTGACTGTAGTCTGTATACTATTACACTGTTTGTTAGGTGCCCTGAGCCATTATACCCATGGTGGGCATTGCTGAGGTAGGTATGATAGGTACAGCTGCTCTTTAGTGAGCCTGCTGCTGTTTCCAAAAATCATACCCATGGCGGGCATTGCTGAGGCAGGTACGAGAGGTGCAGCTGCTCTGACTGAGCCTGTTGCTGTTTCCAAACATTATACCCATGGTGGGCATTGCTGTGGCAGGTACAGGAGGAGCAGCTGCTGTGAGTGAACCTGCTGCTGTTTTCAAAAATTAAACCCATGGTGGGCATTGATTAGGTAGGTACGAGAGGTGCAGTTGCTCTGATTGAGCCTACTACTGTTTCCAAAAATTATACTCGTGGCGGGCATTGATGAGGCAGATGTGAGAGGTGCAGCTACTCTGAGTGAGCGTGCTGCTGTTTCTAAAATTATACCCATGGTGGGCATTGCTGAGGCAAGTACTAGAAGCTCAGCTGCTGTGAGTTAGCCTGCTGCTGTTTCCAAAAATTATACCTATGGTGGGCATTAATGAGGTAGGTACAAGAGGTGCAGCTGCTCTGATTGAGCATGCTGTTGTTTCCAAAAAGTATACTCATGGCGGGCATTGATGAGGCAGACGTGAGACGTGCAGCTACTCTGAATGAGCCTGCTGCTGTTTCCAAAAATTATACTCGTGGCAGGCATTGATGAGGCAGATGTGAGAGGTGCAGCTACTCTGAATGAGCCTGCTGCTGTTTCCAAAAATTATGCCCATGGTGGGCATTAATGAGGTAGGTACAAGAGGTGCAGCTGCTCTGATTGAGCATGCTGTTGTTTCCAAAAAGTATACTCATGGCGGGCATTGATGAGGCAGACGTGAGACGTGCAGCTACTCTGAATGAGCCTGCTGCTGTTTCCAAAAATTATACTCGTGGCGGGCATTGATGAGGCAGATGTGAGAGGTGCAGCTGCTCTGAGTGAGCGTGCTGCTGTTTCTAAAAATCATACCCATGGTGGGCATTGCTGAGGCAAGTACGAGAGGTTCAGCTGCTGTGAGTTAGCCTGCTGCTGTTTCAAAAAATTATACCTATGGTGGGCATTAATGAGGTAGGTACAAGAGGTACAGCTGCTCTGATTGAGCCTGCTGCTGTTTCCAAAAAGTATCCTCATGGCGGGCATTGAAGAGGCAGACGTGAGATGTGCAGCTACTCTGAATGAGCCTGCTGCTGTTTCCAAAAATTATACTCATGGCGGGCATTGATGAGGCAGATGTGAGAGGTGCAGCTGCTGTGAGTAAGCCTGCTGCTGTTTCCCAAAAATATACCCAATGGCGGGCATTGACGAGGTAGGTACAAGAGGCGCAGCTGCTCTCAGTGAGGTTGCTGCTGTTTCCAAAAATTATACCCATGGCAGGTATCAAAGTTACATAATAAACTGATGATTGACAAAACTAAGAGTAGTGTGGCACATGCGGCTGGCATGGCGGCAGTGGTGACGGTTCTATTTGTTTCGTACACAACCTAGTCATCATAGTCAGTATCACTGTTTGCAGGCTGTTATTCATGTTCAAGGTCAGAATTGCATAATTCAGTGTTTGGGACAATTGGGAAACTGTCAGCATTCATTTTGAGAAATGTAAGCCATTCCACATTTACAGGACTTAGCAGTGTTCTGTGGTCTGTGACTATTTCTCCAGTGTACTAAATATACATTCTACATATGTTTGAAGGTGGACAACTGAGGTACATTATTGCAAAATTTGCTAGACTGGTCATATTGTTCTCTTTTGTTTCTAACAGAGTAATGGATCTTCCTCGAGAACAATCACAGTATGGTCGTCAAAATACTCCTGGATCATTGTGCTATGTGAGGTGGTTACCAGTCTGGCAGATAAACCAGCTGCACTTTCTTTACAGGATATTAGTCCATCTTTTTGCAGGTGACTCAGAACTGATTTGCCTTTCTGACCCTGAACATAGGATGCCCAAGAACTAGTTGTAGATGTCCTTTCTCTCGCTGATAACACTGGTGATGGTGAAGAATTGATAGATGTGCTATTGTCTGCACCAGAGGCGCACTCTGATTGTTCGGCAGAGTTTAACTGCTGTGCATCAGTTAATGGTGTTGGTGGGGCAATGTCACTTTTGGTTAGCAGAAGATCTCTCCTGAAATTAAAAAGATTGTTGGTGGGTAAAGTTTACCATGCCTCTTATGAGGATCAGCCCCTTAAGAGAGGGGTGGCAATTTTAATTCACAAACACTGTCCACTAGAAGTGACAGAGGTACAGCCAGACCCTATGGGTAGATTTCTACTCCTCAAGGGTACCTATAGGGCAATTCCCTGTTCCCTGCTTAATATCTATGCTCCAAACCAAGAAAAGGAAAATGGCCAGTTCTTAAAACATACCCTGCTGAAATTCACACTGTCACCAGGAGAGTTGTGTATAGTAGGGGGTGACTTCAATACAGTCCTCAACCCCAGCCTGGATAGATCAGGCACTGGAACATCCACTCGGGGACCTGCCGCAAAGTGTCTGGGGAGGATAGCAAAAGAAACTGGCCTGTTGGAGGCATGGCGTTACCTGTATCCAAAAGTCAGGGGCAGTTCCTGTTGGTCTGCCCCCCACCAGGTCTACTCCAGTCTTGACCTTTTTTTATCTTGGCTGATTGGGTACACCCCTTGAATCAGCCTGACTACTCCCAAGAATGGTCTCCGATCACAGAGCAGTGCGCATGTCCCTGTCTCTTTCACCCACCCAGAAAACTCCACTTGGAGACTGAATGTTTCATTGTTAGATAGAGATGACTATAAAACAATGGTTAAAGCCTGTCTGGAAGAATATATTGCCAGAGACCCACCCCAGGATCCTTCGGCAGCAACCTGGTGGGATGGCCTCAAGACAGTGCTAACTGGTAGAACAATTAGTATGGCAGCAGGGTTAAAAAAAGCCAGACTTAAGGAACAGTCTGATCTAGAGTAAAAAATATTTGACCTGGAGGCAGAACATAAGATAGTGCTCAATGAAGAGGTGAGGATGAAACTAGAGTAACATAGAGCCAGGCTTAACAAATTACTAGATGACAAAATTGAAGGGGCCCCACCGCTACACCAGACAGAGATACTACAAAGCTGGAAATCAAGCTGGGAGGCTGCTGGCCTGGCAGCATCATTTTTTTTCTCATATTGTTTCTGCACCCCCAGCTCCGGAACTCTCTCCGGCCACTCCACTCACCTAGTCCGCTCTACCGCCCACTGCGAATCCTGCCTTCTTCAAAGTCGTTATTTCTCCCCGAGCCGTGGCTATGGGCCCGAGGAGATCAAAGGACAGAGGCAGGAACCAGCATTGGGCGCTTGGCGGAACGGCACTGGGAGGGCCTTCGCCTACACAGGGCTGGGGGGGATTTTATGTTTTAGTCCCCGAACTACCTCCTCCCTCCCTGAGCATGACATCTCCCTGATGCCATGGCACACGACAACCCTGTCGGTGTCAGCCACACTCACCCCAACATGTGGTCTGTGTCCTGCAGCACTCCTGCTATCCACTGGGGGTCGCTGGGACGCCGGACAACCCACAACCCTCCCCCTGGGAGAGAAGAGCAGCCCTTCAGATGCTCAGTCCTCTCCCTTCCCTGCTGACCCCCAGCACCTGAGCCCACTCCCAAACTCAGGTTGCCGGTGTGGTGCGAGGTGTGGCGTCCAACGCCTCAACCTTCAGCACCACTGGGCCAGCCAGCCTGGCAGCATCATAAAGAGGTGGTTTGCCCTGCTTGTTTTGCAAATAAGAAGGGATCCAGGATATACACAATACGATACTGACCCCCAGAAAATAATAGCACTTCCTAACATTTTACAAAAATCTCTATTCTGATGAACAGACTAACAACTTTTCAGAAAACTTAGAAAACTTTTTTTTAACAAACTGACAGTTAAAACACTATCAGTAGCTCAGAAAGAAGAAACAACACTTTGATAACTTTGGAGGAGGTGACAATGATTATAAGAGAGCTTAAAGGAGGGAAGTCTCTCCCCACATATCTTTCCTGTTCAAATTGAATTACAACAAATTGTGGGCAGAGGTAAAGGGAGACATAAAGAGATAGGAATCCTGCCACTCACACTGGGGGGCAGGATAGCTACCTTCAAAATGAATATCCTTCCAAGATTCCTCTTCCTGTTCATTCCCTAGCATCCCAATCCCAGAATCATTTTGGAAATTAATTAATAAGTACATACTAAGATTTGTTTGGAAAGGAGGGACGCACAGAACAGCTATGAAGATACTATCACACCCAAGAGAGAATGAGGGATTAGCCATGCTGGACTTAAAACCATACTATTATGTCGCTCAATTAACCCCAGCAGTGAAGTGGATCACACAAGGTGGAGAGTCAGGCTGGAGAGAAATGGAAGCACTACAAGCAGGAAATATCCCCCTCTTCGCTTTACCACATGCCACCTTTACTCCCACGATATGAAAAGAAGTGGTAAATCCCTGGACTAAACAGACATTAAAAATCATTGCCAAAGCAAGATCTCTCACACACACGCACCTAATGATGTGGAGCCCCTCACAGAAATAATTGGGACCCCAGGGTTCTTGCCGGCAAGAACTGACCCAGGATTCTGCAGATGGAATCATTGCACACTGATCGGATACTGTTCATTGATTCAAAACAAGATAATAGTGTCACTTGTTGACCTTCAAACAAAATTTGACATTCCCCATTCAGACTTTTACAGATTTCTACAAGTCGGGCACTACATGTAGTCGAATAACCTAATCCCAAAAATAGATAGAGATTTGACTCCACTGGAGAATTCCTTATATTGATCAGTTACGCTCCAGGGCTCCAGAGGAACCATCTCAGTGGCCTGTAAGGCCCTGTTGGGAGCAGGTGATCAGGCATTAGCAGATCTCTGGAGTAAATGGGAGACTGAGGCCGATACCCCCATTCCAGAGGATAGTTGGAAGAGGGCCTGGGAATGGGGTTAGAGAGTTACAGCTTCTCTAAGTTGGAGAGAGTTCAAGTGGAAATGCATGACAAGGTTCTTCCACACCCCCACAATAACTAAACACTTTGCAGAGGGTAGCTTGGCCCAATGCTAGATGGGCTGCGGTTAGGTGGGGTCCCACCATCATATATCCTGGATGTGTCCAAAATTAGTGGACTTTTGGGCCAATGTACATGCCAAAATGTCCATATTATGGGACACCCCAGTTCATCTGATTCTGCGCCTGGAAGTCCCAGGGGTAGGAGGCCCCCAAACACAGGGGTTGCTCAGAATTCTTTGTCAGCCCAAAAGGAAATCACAGCAAACTGGCTGAGTGTTACTTCTCCTTCATACAAATCCTGGATTCAAAGGGTGGATAATATAGAACTCATGGAAAGCCTGACAGCTAAGCTTAGACTTTGAACTGAGAAACGTAATGAACTGTGGAACAGATGGATAGTCAGACAAGACATGACAGTACTGGGAATAAGGGTAGAAAATAGACTGGGGGAGGGACACTGACTACATGGGACTAGAAATAGGGCAATTCGACATATCTTAAAGACCTAGGCATAGAGTAAAAGATACATAGATACATAGACAGTGTCGGCAGATAAGGGACTATGGCCCACTCAGTCTGCCCATTTAAGTTTCTAAGTTCAGTTTATGTTTTCCAAGAAGTCTGTTGCCCCTTACCCCTGACCTCCAGAATTCCTTTATGTCTATCCCATGCATTCTTAAATCCCGTGATTGTTTCAGCCCCCACCACTTCCTCTGGCAGGGTGTTCCACTTGTCCACCACCCGTCTGGTGAAGAAAGTCTTCCTCACGCTTCCTCTGAATCGTCCTCCCTCCAACTTCATCCCATGCCCTCTAGTCCTGGAACATCTTTTCGCTATAAATAGTGCATCCTGCACCCTGTTCCTCCCTGTAAGATACTGGTATGTCTCATCATATCCCTCTCTCCTCCTTCCTCCAGGGAGTACATGTTCAGTGCCTTCAACCTGTCCTCATAGGACTTGTGATGCAATCCATGCACCATCTTTGTTGCCCTCCTCTGAACCTTCTGTACCCTGTCTATGTCCTTACGTAGGTAAGGGCTCCAGAACTGCACAGTGTACTCCAGGTGCGGCCTCACTAGTGTCTTGTATAGTGGAATTATGACCTCCCTTTTCCTGCTGGTGATGCCCCTGCCTATGCATCCCAGCATCCTATTTGCTTTACCTGCTGCCTTGTCACACTGTTTCCCTGCCTTGAGGTCATCAGAGATGATTACCCCAAGATCCCTTTCCTGCTTGGTGCATGCTATATCCTCACCCCCCAACTGATATATTGTGCCAGGGTTTTTGTGCCCCATATGCATTATCTTGCACTTCCTTGCATTGAATTTCAACTGCCAAACCCCTGACCATTCTTCAAGTTTCTGCAGGTCCCTTCTCATTCTGTCTACACCCTCTGGTACGATACGATACGAGAGACAGTTACAGAATAATGGTAATAACACCAAATGTATGGTTATATTTTCTCTTTACTTTCTTCCCTGTTGTTCCTCCTTGTTCCCATTTTCTTTTCCTTTTCTTTCTTTTGTTTTTATGGTTACTAGTTAAGTTTACAAATTCAGTAGCCACGGCTGGCTAGAGTAAACTTGTTATTATTCACTAAATGGGGAAAGGTGGAGCTAATAAAATGACAGTAAACATCGTAAGTGGTATACTGATGTGATAGTAGAAGTTTGATTTTTCAATACTCTAACACCAAGGTTGTACAACATGTGATATATTATGATCTCCTGTCATTCACATACACAATATGTACAGTATGAATGGTATAATAAAATTAAAGACTTCACAGTTGTAGTATGTTTTAACTTCCCTAATAAAGCTCAGTTTAAAAAAAAAAAGATCTCTCCAATACTCAATGTCTTCCCCTGCAGGAAGGATGGCTTCAATGTTCCCCTTAAAGTGGGGATCTAGCAATGTAGCCAACATATAGGTGTCATTCTTAAACATGGCATTTCTTCTCTGATCAGTCGACAGTCTGAGACTCAAGTCATCTGCCAGCATAACAGCGGTGATGTTTTCTCTTGACTGAAAGTCTTTCTTTATGTCATCAAGGAAAATGCAGAAATCTTTTTTGAAGAAGAAGAAAATTTGAATTTGAGTTGCACTGTCTGCACTGACATCATGTGTGGCAGCCTCAAATGGCTCCAATAAGGTGACCAAAGATTCAAGTAGAGTCCAGCTGCTGGAACTGAGCATGATGTCTGCTCTACCTATTTAATTCTGCATGGCATAGTCATGTACAGCTTTGTTCTGTTTAAGAAGCCTTTCCAACATGTAAAATGTTGAATTACAGTGGGTTGGAATGCCCTGCTTTAATGTATGCAGTGGGAAGTTGTTTGACCTCTGCAGCCCCATCTGGATTTTTTGTGCTTTCACAGAGTGGCTGAAATGCCCATATATTTTCCTAGCAAGACCTGACAGGTTGTCAACATTTCTGTTTCCATTTAAGAAATTATGGATGAGAACGTTTAAACAATGTGCAAAACAAGGTATGTGTTGGTAGTTGCTATCTCTAATAGCTTTGACTATGTTGGCACCATTATCTGACACTATGAACCCTGGAAATAAGGAATACAGAGTAAGCCATTTCTGGAATTCCTGTTCCAGCTCCTGCAGAATATTCACAGCAGTGTGGTTTTCCTCAAAAGTGGTGTCACATAACATAGTCTGCTTCCTACTGCTTACAGTAGAGCAAGATTATTACTTTCTGAGTGAAAACTTGAGCAGTGAGCTGTAATAGTCATGTAGTCAATTGGTTGCTGGTCCATATATCTGTAGTTGCCAGATGAAACTGCTTCACCTCAGGGAGTTTCAGCTGCTTAATGACTGCAGTACACACCAAGTCATACAACTGTGGGACAGCCTTTTTCGAGAAATATGTTCGACAGGGAATGGTGTACCGTGGTTCAATCCAGTTCATGAAGTTGAGGAAAACTTTTTGGGCAGCAAAAGATAGTTGACAATCGGTCAACAACTCTGCAAAGGCTCTATTTAACAGCTGGCATGTTAAATGCTTATGGGTAAATTTTGATGTCCTCGCAAACACTTCCTTTTAATGTTAGTTGACGAGAATTATGAGATATTTTTAATTTCGGAGGGAATGTATTTTTCACACTTTTTTCAGGTGGAGTGCTACTTTGGGATTTTGCAGTATTTGATGGTGTGAGAAGAAAACAATCCATGTTTGTCTGGGAAGACTGCAAGGACACATCAAGTGATTCAATGTCAGTCCCTGCTTCAAGTTCATTGTCACTATGGTCACTGTCACCACCATCTCCACTACCACCCATAACAACCGCACTGTCCCTTGCCCTGCCCCACTCAATTGGGTGTTTTTCCTTTCCATGTTGTGTCATTACCGATGTTCCAAAATTTGCTGCTTTGCACCACGACTGATGCTCTTTTTGCACAGACTGCATACAGCTCGAGAGTTGTCTGCAGGGTCAATATAAAATAAATTCCACATTAAAGATTTACCTTTTTTGCTTTGTGCCACGGTGCCCTGCACTATTTCTTGTACAGTCAAGGGACCTGGAGGAAACCTACACTGCCATTTCCTTGTTGAGATGAATTGTTCTCATTCATACTCATCTTCTTATTCTTATGTTTAGCAAATAATTTTTTTTCTGCACTTGCCTTTCATGCCTTACAATGGCATCCTCTCCTACCCCCTCATTGAAACTATCGACCTCATCGCCATAAGATTCTGAAGAACTGGAAGTCCCATCATCATATGTAGGACACAGCCTGAGCTATCCCATTCCCAGTCACCACTATCACCACCATCTTTATCAGCATTTGTTGCCTCAGCATCTGAGCTTATATTTGAGGAGGATGCCTCCTTGCATGCTGCTTCAGCAGCTGGACGTATCCTGGCACATGTGGCAAGATGTTCAGTACATCTACAATAATTCCCAGTCAGTTCTTTCCGAAACTCTACTATCATTTCATTGCTAACATGCTTTTTTTGTTCAGAGCATTTAGTGCTGGTCCTGGTGATGTTATTATTATTGTCACTATGTTTTTCATTAGGGCTATGATTCAAATTATCCACATTAACAGCTGCATGTGCAGCAGCACTGTGCTTCCTTTTAGTAGACTTAGACTGGGAAATACGAGACATAGTAGACACAGATGTGAGAGGATATTGTTTCACTAACTGTTGCAAAGACAGACAATGTAACTCACCATGTTGCAGTAATAAATGACAGGGCTCGGGGCACCTGACAAACAGTGTAATACAGCTGTAAAAGGCTTTCACTATGCTGCAAAGACACACAGTGTATATGACCATGTCGCAGTAATAAATGACAGGGCTCAGGGCACCTAACAAACAGTGTAATACAGCTGTACAAGGCTTTCACATTTTACTATGCTGCAGAGACACACAGTGTATCTGACTATGTCACAGTAATAAATGACAGGGCTCGGGGCACCTAACAAACAGTGTAATAAGCTGTAAAAGGCTTTCACTATGCTGCCGAGACACACAGTGTAGCTATGTCACAGTAATAAATGACAGGGCTTGGGGGCACCTAACAAACAGTATAATACAGCCATAAAAGACTTTCACTATGCCGCAGAGAGAGAGGGAGACACACATAGTATAGCTGACCATGTCACAGTAATAAATGACAGGGCTCGGGGCACCTAACAAACAGTATAATACAAACATAAAAGGCTTTCACAGTGCTGCAGAGAGCTACAGTGCAGCTATGTCACAGTAAAAAATGACAGGTATTGGGGCACCTAACAAACAGTGTAATACAGCCATAAATGTCTTTCACTATACTGCACAGACACACAGTGTAGCTGACTATGTTACAGTATTAGATGACAGGGCTCAGGGCACCTAACAGTGTAATACAGCCATAAAAGGCTTTCACTATGCTGCAGAGATACACAGTGTAGCTGACTATGTCACAGTAATAAATGAGAGGGCTCGGGTCACCTAACAAACAATGTAATACCGCCATAAAAGGCTTTTACTATGCTGCAGAGACACACAGTGTAGCTGACTAAATGTCACAGTAATAAATGACAGGGATCGAGCCTCAGGGGCACCTAACAATAACAAAAACTGTTATACAGCTGTACAAGGGTTCACTACCTGCTTCAGAGACAGACAGTGTAGCTGACTATGTCACAGTAATAAATGACAAGGCTCAGGGGCACCTAACAGTGTAATACTTTTTCACACCAGCTGCCCTCTGTGTTTTTATGTTTGCTTGCACGCATGTGCAAGAAACATAGTGCCACCATACGAGTTTTCGTAGGTGTGCTACCCCTGCTTCCAATGCCCTGATCCTTTTTGCAGGCACGGCCACACCGCACCAATGAATGTCCGAGCTGTCTATGATAGCAGTTCAGATGCAGTGGTGTACAGTTGGAAGAAAATGACCACTACAATCAGCGGTGGTAACGTGTAGGCAATTTGCATATGGCAAATTGCCTACAAGTCACCACCCGATGCGAGGTCCCCCCAACACACACAGACTCACAAAATATGTCTCTAAATCCCTAAATGTTTCACGGTGCTCCACTGCACACCTTGCCTGATTCTCACTGCTGAAACCAAAACCCGCCTCTCCCAGTTTTTAAAGCCGACGGGTGCCCAATCCCCCTGTAGGCATGCCCCTTCCCGGTTCATTTGCCGACAGGTTAGCCCATTCCCATTGGCATGATGCACCCCTCCCATTTGTTGTGGGCTGAGGGGAGTGCCCAATCCCCCTCAGCTAATGCACCACCACCCCCAAGCACACTGTATCGCCAACAAGGGTGCTCAGTCCCCGTCGGCTCCAGCCCCCCCAAAAGAAACATCCAGGTGTGCCGGCTCACTGGGAGCCCACCCCAGTGTGCAAAAAAGCATCCCACATTGCTGTTTAGCTTTTTAAACCTGTAAAAACTGAAAACGGTCCCTCACGGTCTCTTGTGCCCCTCCCCAACCCGCACCCACCCTCTGTGCACCCTACTTCCCCACACCCCTCACCCCATACTTACCTCTGGAGCCTGGCATAACGCTCTTCAGTGGACCTGAAGAAATGCCGGAAAGTTGTATAATGGCATAAATAGGTTTTTTCAACTTAGGTGGATATCTTGGCCATTTGGGAATTCTTTCACCAAATTTTCAACATGGGATTCTTGGGACCCCACCTCATGAACTCAGTCACTGTCATTTTGTTATTCGGTCCTGAAAGGTGATTTTACGGTCACTGGACGGAACCACCTTTTGGGACTGAGTAACGAAACAACAGTGTCACAGTTCATGATGTAGGCCCTCAAAAACCATATGTTGAAAATTTGGTGAAAAAAATCCCAAAAATGATTGTTTTATGAACGTGTGTTGCGCAGTTCCTACACATGCTCATAACTTCGAGAATTTTGAATATTTTTACTCTAGATTTTCAACATTACCATTTTACCACACCTCCTTCTGAAGAGTATAGCTGTCATTTTTCACATCTCGACCAAAATGTGTTTTTGCACATGTAGTGCACAATGGCGTGGTCAGTGTACGAAATCAATGTTTGGGACAGATTAAAAAAATCACAATGACACTGTTCATGAGCAGAGGTCTTACAATGCCTATATTGAAAATTTGGTAACAAAAGTCCATAAAATGATTGTGTTATGAGTATGCATTGCGCAGTTTCCACACACCCTCGTAACGTCACAAATTTGTAATATTTTCACTCCAAATTTTCAACACTGGCATTTTTCCCCACCTCCTTATGAACAGTACAGATGTAATTTTTCACATCCTGGCCGAAATGTGTTTTTGCACTTCTGGCGCAGAATAGCGTGGTCACTGTGGAAATCAGTGTTCAGGACGGATTAAGAAAATCACAGTGACACTGTTCATGAGTGGAGGTCCCAAAATGCCTATGTTGAAAGTCTGGTGTAAAACATCCCCAAAATAATTACATTGTAATGTAAAATTTATTTATATAAGGTGCCCTACCTGAGTTCAGGGCGCCCTTACGATAACTATCACAATAATTTAAAATCCACATTACAGGTGTGCATTGCGCAGTTTCTACGCACACTCGTGACGTCACCAGTTTTTTTTTTATATTTTTACTCCAGATTTTCAACATTACCTTTTTTTACACTTCTTCATGAACAGTACAGCTGTCATTTTTCACATCCTGTTCAAAATGTGTTTTCGCACCTGTGGCGCCAAATGGCTAACGAACTGATAGTGTCACTGTTCATGCGGTGGGGTCACAAAGAGCCCATGTTGAAAACTTGGAGTAAAAATACCAAGAAATGCCCAACCTGCAGCCAGTGACAGGCATCGAGGTGCGCCTTGGACACTCTGGCTTCAGAGTTCACCCCATTCTCCTATACTGCACCCATTTCAGCGTATTTCCTTATGAAATGAGGTGAAATGTCATGACCATTATGGGTGACGACCCAAAGGCACACCCCAATGCCTGTCCATCTCTACAGGATGGGGGTGGAGTTGGCGTCAGTTCAGTACTTCACTGCCATTCCTATACTGCATCTGTCTAACTCTTGCACTTCCACTGCTAATGCCAGTAAGCGACCATTCGGCATTGACAAATGCTTGTCTTCCTCTGAACCTAGTTACCTGCCTGCTGCTCAACTAGTATTTGTCCCTGGATTCTTCACCCCCCCCCCCAAAAAAAAAATGCATAGCTTTACACTTTTTCCCCTCTTTAGAATGTCATGATGGTATCTGTTATTCTCCCCTCTCTAGAACCACTTGATGGTATCTGTTCTGTTTGAATTGTATGCTGCTCTGACCGGAGTGCGGTGTGGTAAAACCTCATAAGGTGCTTGTGTTTGCTGTTTACTTGTAGTGACTGTGTTAGTCATGGTATCTAGGCACTAAGTTCAGAGGAGCTTTTGTTGGTGTGTGGATATTGATTTAACTTTTTGTAAAGGAAGGTGTTATTCATGGAGTGGGAACTGCAGATTTGTGAGAAGAGGGGCTAAGTTCTAGTCCCCCCAGAGCTTTTTCTCCCCAGATATGTCCTGTCAGGGATATGCCCTATTCTGGCATGTTAACCCTGACATCCTTTCCCCCTGCTGGTGTCCATCCACCTAAAACTCCCATGATTTTCCCTTGGCGGTGTCTCCCCGAGGCAGTCCACTTGGGTGGACTAGGAGCTAGCATCAGTATGCAGCTGGCCTCGGGTGGTTTTGAGAGTCCAGGCTGTTCTATAGATAGTTCATGGGTTTTTCTCCAAGCTTTTCTCTCTGGTTTCTCCTTCCTCCCCTGGCAAGGGCTTAGCCCATCAAGTAGCCTCAGCTGCATAGTAACGTGCTGCAGAGTGAGCAAGCTCCCTTGGGCCACTGCAGGGGTTGCTGTGGCAGTGGAACCCAATGCCATCTCTCTTCACCCCAGTGCACTGCTGAGCCTAAGCCTGGCAGCATGATTCCCCTAAGGATGCCACTGTATGTATGCAAATGAGGGACCCCGTATGCATAATGGTGGTGGTTTTGGTGGCACTAAACAGCTGCCAGCACGGTGCTGTTTAATGTCACCAAAAACCTGGCCCTAACCATGCACCGAGGCTGTGACCTCACCCCAACCCCAAATGCCAGGCAGGTGTATTGCAGGTGTATTCTTTGTAGTCTAGTGTACCTACCTCCTCCTGATTGCCCCAGTGAAATAGTATTACTGATAGTCCTCCCTGGCACCTAGTGGACCCCTAATTGCCTCTGTAAAATAGTATTACCAGTTGCTCTCACTGGTGTCTAATGGACTTCCTTTCGTGTGCAGACCCCCAAGTGTCACCCCCCACTTGGCCACCTACTGAGGACCCCCCATCTTGCAACCCTCCTCACCCTGATCACGGCCAGCACAGCCCTTCCCTCACCTCCTCGGGTGGCCACAGTCTGACATGCAGAGTGTGATCAAGCACAGTACTCACGATTGCGCTCTATGCATGTCAGATGACTGTTGGGCAAGGAAGTGAGCCAGATGGTTGTGCCAGTTAGCCATCATGGATGGAATGACCTGTGATCAGAGTGGGAGGGGTGGAGGGTTCTCAGCAGGTGATCAGATTGAGGGGGTAACACATAGTTAAGGGCCATTGGCACGGGCCACTAGACACCATGGAGGATTGTGACTAATACTAGATGCCAGGGAGGGATTTCGGTAGTACTATTTCACAGAGGCAATCTGGGGAGGGGGCCCACTAGAGGCCAGGGATTCCTTACATCACTTGTCCTCTGTTGGCACTTGGGGGCTACCGCATGCATGCATATGAGCAAACAGTGGGCATGCAAATGTGTCCTTACTGTCATGCTTGCCCAGTGAACACTCTTGCTGAGTATGTCCCACAGGGCCCCTGGCACTATACTGTTTTGGGTGCACTATCCCCGTGGCCTGTGTGCAGCCATATTCACTGCACTGACATGGCCCCATATTTATTCAGTTAGCATGCTCCATTAAGGCATGCTCCAAGCTGGCTGTGTGCTGTTTCTATGCATGCTCGTGAATTCACCAGTTTTTTTAAATATTTTTACTCCAGATTTTCAACATTACCATTTTTTACACCTCTTCTTGAACAGTACAGCTGTCATTTTTCACATCCTGTTTGAAATGTGTTTTCGCACCTATGGCGCCAAATGGCGCAGTCACTGTGCAAAATCACCTTTCAGCTAATGAACTGATAGTGTCACTGTTCATGCAGTGGGGTCACAAAAAGCCCATGTTGAAAACTTGGAGTAAAAATACCAAGACACGCCCAGGACGTTAGGGTTTCTGACCATAACGCCCTACCCTGTAGGGACTGACAGGCATCAGGGGTGTGACTTGGGATCATCGACAGTAATGCTAATGCCATTCCACCCCCACCCCCACCCTGCAGCCAGCGACTTGCATCGAGGTGCGCCTTGGACTCTTTGGCCCCAGAGTTCACCCCATTCTCCTATACTACACCCATTTCAGCATATTTCCTTATGGAATGAGGTGAGTGTAAAGCCCAAACACCCCAAGCCACACCTCAACACTTGTCAGTGTCTGCAGGGTAGGGTGAGGTAAAATGTCATGACCGTTATGAGCGACAACCCGAAGGCACACCCCAATGCATGTCCATCTCTGCAGGGTGGTGGTGGAGTTGGCGTCAGATCAGTACTTCACTGCCATTCCTATATTGCATCTGTCTAACTCCTGTACTTCCACTGTTAATGCCAGCAAGCAACCATTCGGCATTGACAAATGCTTGTTTTGTTAACCTTACATTTATTAATTTTCTGTATAAGCAGACAATTAACATCCACAGAAACTCATACACGGCATAGAGAATTAAAATATGACATCCAGAAAAGTGTGATATACATATATGTGAGTCCATATAATCTTGTACAAGTGGAGATGGCGGTAATCCTGGACTGTCTGTCCACATAATCAAGTTCCCAAAGTCTTTCGATAGTTGCCAGCCTCTTCAGCGGTATGAGGTGTGTCCAATAGGGAGTGTTCAAACTCAAAAAGAGTAACCACAGTCCAAGGACTGCTAGTTTAATCTGTTGCATGACTAGGAGAAGGCATACAATACTTATGACCACTTTACACCAGCCTCAGCATGGCAAAGTATAATACATATTAGAACAGTTTTACTGAGGCTCATTGTAGTTAAATGTGTCACTGAGTTGTTCCAAAAGTAGAATATAACAAAATGTTTAAACTAGCAGTAACATCTATACAGATCTGACCTTACAGTACATGGAGCAGTATTCCCTGGTATGGGGCACATTGTGAAGCGAGACGACATTAAGGCAGGAAACCTGCAACAAACCACATGGCATGTCTACCACCAAAATTACATTTATTAACTGTACCATCCCTTGAATCATGCCCCTAACAACTTTTATTAATAAATGGTGCAAGGGGGGTGAACACAACACTTCCCCTCCCTACACCCCAAACCATAAAAATAGTTTTCAAAGCAGGGAATTTGCTGTGTAGTCCAAAACTGAATCGCCGTTTTTATCTGACTCACAGTTCAAGTGTCCTCTAAATCGGAACTCTGAGATCCAGCTGGAGCCTGACATGCTGCAAATTCTTGCTCGACCTTCTCCATCCAGCGTCCTGTGGGTTAGTAAACTGCCGCAATTTTCCACTGTATACCACCCTGAGTTTTGCAGGCAATGAAAAAGAATGAATGATTCCCAGACCTCGGAGGCGATGGCGCACTGCATCGATGCTCTTATGTTTAGCACGGGTCTGATAGGAGAGGTCGGAGTACAGCTTTACATCTGCTCCATTGATCTCTAGGAGATAAACTGCTCTGGCTGCTGAGATCACCGCATCACAGATCTCTGATCCCCTGGATTTTAAGAGAATGATGCATGGCTGATTGGTATCTGCTGGGCAAACCCTCAGAGTGACTCTATAAGCCTTCTTGAGTGCATCCCATGGAAATCCTTCATCTAGGTGCAGCTTACTCTTTAGCCAGTCCAACAAACAGGAAAGCAGAGATGTCCCTTTGACACCTTCAGGGATCCCTACAATGTGAATGTTCCCAGCATGCATCTCATTTTCAAGGGCCTCCATGCACCCATGGAGATGGCCTTTTTCTTTCGTTAGGGAAGCAACGGTGGCTAGGGTAGACACTGCCCATTTTTCCAGTTCTGCCACAGACCCCACGAGTTTCAGGATGGCAGCATCATGTTGTTCCACTTTTTGTAGGGTCTTCTCAATTTTTGAGTCCATGGCCCACATAGACTCAAGCATGGCTGGCCAGGGTGGTGCCACCAAATTTCCTGGGATGCTGGCTCCAGTGCTACTCGAGGGGCCCGCAGCCTTGGTAGAGTGTGGTGGCGGGTCTTTCTGCTGCCCCTGTTGTTGCACTTTTGTTCTTCCCATAATAAATTCGGTACCTTCCGACTCGGGATGCTTTGATGTATTGAGTGCTGAAGTCCGTTTTTCAGTAAAACTGTTTAAAGTGATACATTTTCTTCAATTTCGCCACCTTGTGAGAGAGAGCTTGCAGAAAAGCTTCTGACCTGGAAGATGGCTCTCTTGTGCCCCCTGTCCTTTGTGTTTTTATCCCCCACCTTGCTCCTTCTCTGTTCTCTCCCCAGTACTGCACCACCTCCTCGACTGCGGCTCCACCCTCCCTTGGCCTCCCCCTCCTCCTGGCTGAGATCATTTCAGTTCCCGACCCCCACTATTCCTCCCCTCGAACTCCAAGTAGGTTTTAAAATTTCAAATGCTTGCTTCAACTTTTAAGTTTTGAGTCACAGTCTATACCACAATTTTACTGCAAAGTGAGCGCCCACTGATGTGGAGCTGCTTCCCAACTGCTGCCGGCTGCTACTGTATAGCAGGTTGAATTAGCATTTGTTATATTTAGCGGGAGTCAACCTTATACACATATTCACATCTGATAGAATTAGTGCAGACTGCTTACTCTTCAGTAAACTGCTACTGAAAATCAGCTGTCCATTATTTTTCATTATCTGTTTATTTTCACTGATTGTCAGCAATAGCGAATATAGCGAAAATAACCTTCTATATAGTATCTGTGTCACACAGGCTCACAGCAGATGGAGCACAGCCCTATAGACACAATTGACCAATCAGGTGTCAGCCCAGCATCATGTGCTCCTATTCTGCTGTAAGTTCCATGAAGGACCCAACAGGCTGCCCTTAATGCCTGTTTCCAAGTCCTTTACCCGTTACCTGTGTCAAATTAACCGACCCAAGAATTACATTATTATGTCGGGTAAGGTAGTAGATTACCTGAATTACCTTACCTGTCCAAAAATAGGTGATTCTCGCACTACCCGACCCAGCTACCGGTCGGGTAGCCCATGCCTAGTTAAAATTAATTAAAATTGTGTGTTTAGCTGCTATGGTTTATTTATTGAAATGTTTCACCAGGAAAGCACACTGAGCAACAAGAAAGGGTTATGAAAGAAGTCTTAAAACTGAAGGTGGATAAAGCAATGGGGCCTGGTGGGATTTATCCCAGAATTCTAAAAGAACTAAGGGAAGAACTAGTAACACCACTGACTAAACTTTTTAATAAATCATGGGAGGATGGTGTGGTACCTGAGGACTGGAGGAGGGCGGATGTGATTCCCCTTCACAAAAGTGGGAGCAAGACAGAGGCAGGAAACTACAGACCTGTCAGTTTGACCTCAGTGGTAGGGAAAATGATGGAATCACTTCTGAAGGAAAGAATTGTTGAGTATCTAGAGGCTAGTGGGGCACAGGACCCAAGGCAGCATGGAATCACAGCAGAAAGGTCATGTCAGACAAATCTAATTGATTTCTTTGACTGGGTGACCAAAGTAGTAGACCAGGGAGGGGCAGTGGACATGGCCTACCTAGATTTTAGCAAGGTATTTGACATAGTCCCACACAAAAAATTAATAAACAAATTAGCCCGCCTGGGAGTGGGTCCCAGGGTGGTAGCCTGGGTAAAACACTGGCTGGACAACAGGACGCAGTGGATAATAGTAAATGGAGTCCACAGTGAAGAAAGGGGGGTTACTAGTGGGGTACCGCAGGGTTCAGTACTGGGGCCGGTCCTTTTTAATGTCTTTATAAGTGACATTGCAGAGGGACTGGAAGGGAAAGTATGTCTCTTTGCAGATGACACAAAGATCTGCAACAGGGTTGATATCAAGGTGGGGTGGAAAGGATGAAAAGGGACTTGGCAAGGTTGGAGGAATGGTCAAATGTATGGCAGCTTAGATTCAACGCCAAGAAGTGCAAAGGAATGCACCTGGGAAACAAAAACCCAGGGGAAGAGAACACAATGGGGGTGAGATACTGACAACAACAAAAATGGAAAGGGACCTGGGGGTAGTCATATCAGACAACCTAAAGGTGGGTCAGCAACGTGAGAAGGCAGTAAGGAGGGCTAGGGGGATACTGGGATGCATAGGGAGAGGCATCACCAGTAGAAAACAGGAAGTTGTTGACCCTCTGTACAGACAATTGGTAAGACCACATCTAGACTACTGTGTACAGTTCTGGAGACCTCATCTCCACAAAGACATAGACAGGGTGGAGGCTGTCCAGAGGAGGGCAACCAAAATGGTGCAGGGTCTGCACCAGAAGACATATGAAGAAAGACTAAAGGAGCTTAAGATGTATAGCCTGGCGGAAAGGAGGGAGAGGGGGGACATGATAGAAATGTTCAAATACCTCAAGGGAATCAACAAAGTCCAAGAGGGTAGCATCTTTCAGAAAAAGAGATGTGCAAGAACAAGGGGGCACAATTTGAAGATAGAGGGGGGATGGCTCAGAGGTAATGTGAGGAAGTATTTCTTCACAGAGAGGGTTGTAGATGCATGGAATGGCCTTCCTGAGGAGGTCGTAGAGTCAAAAAATATTGGGGAATTCAAGAATGCATGGGACAGACATAAGGCAATTCTAGTGGGGGGTAGGAGGAAGTAGGCTGTTGGTTAACTAGGATCTGCAGCTTATCCGTTAGGTAGGGAAATGGGCAGACTAGGTGGGCCAAGTGGTCCTTATCTGCCATCAAATTCTATGTTTCTAAGTCATTTGTCTCCCGGTGCAACCTGGAGGGAAGGGGTACGATAGGAATGATACATTAAACATTCAAGTTACAAGATCAACATTAACATACAGTTGTAAGGTGGATGTTACAAACAGTGTTACAACAGTGTTGCGCATAACATGTAGAAAGAGTGGACAATAATAAGTGCCGGGTTAATAAGTAAATAAGTGCTTATGTGAAAGAAAAGGGAGGGAGGGTGAGGTGGGGAGGGGTAAGAGTTGTGTCCTGGTGGGACCCCCTTTAGGGATGCGAAACCTTGCAAGGGACTGGTAGGACCAGAGTGAAGGGATAAGGCCGTGTCCTAGAGAGACTTCTTTAGGATGGTGGGGGAAGGGAATAGATCAAAGATACAAGCCCTTTGGGGGGGTAGGAGAGGGACCCATGGAGAGCATTCGGGGTCCTTTACATTCTGTGAGAGATCAAGGGAGGCCAGTAAGTGGGAGCAATTTGGGGGAAGAAGGGCTAGAGATTGGGGGGGTGGGTGAGTGTGCACAGGGTAAGATGAAGGTGAGGGTAGAGAGATAGGGTTTGTCCAGGGCTTAGAGGAGGGAATTAGGAAGGGACATGGCAGGAGCAGCTAGATGCAAGGTAATTATTGAGGGAAGAGCTGATGGAGTAGGCAGAGGATGAGTACCAGATTTGAGGTGGGAGGGAATTCCAGATTTTTGGGAGGCGGTGAGAGTAGCTGGATTGGCCAATTTGGGCCAACCAAACACCTAAGTACCTGAAGGAGGATGTGTCCTCAAGAAAAGTCCCATCAGGGGTGTGGAAAGTGGGTAGGGAGGGAAGCCTAGAGAGTGTCTCTGCCTTGTGTTAAAGGTCATAGAAACAGTCTTCTTGGCATTGAGGAAAAGTTGATGGCTAGTAAACCAGAGCAGAACCTTGTCGAAGTCTGGCTATAAGTTGGTTGTAACCTCATCAGGACAGGAGCCAGATGCATACAGGACTGTATCATCGGCATACACATTTTATTATTTTTTATTTTTTTATTTTAGTCTTTGGTAACCAGGTAAGGCCCACTAGGCACAAGTGCCTGTTTTGAGGGGCAGCCTGGAAGCACTGGGCGGTTAAGTGACTTGCTCAGAGTCACACAGTATGCAAGTGGAGGTTGTGAGAATCCATCCCAGGTCTGGTCTGCTGGATGTACTAAGCTCGTTCACAGCTCATTACTCTAACCTCTAGGCTATACTACCAGCTTAAATAGCGGAGGATGGGAAGCAAACAGAGGGAAGATCATTTAAGAAGATGGAGAATAGGAAGGGCCATACCTCTCAAGTGTCCCTCATTATGAGGGACATCCCTCATTTTTGCCCCTTAAAATTGCTCTGTCCCTCATGGAAAAGGTGCTGCCCACACAGAGAATGTGCTGTAAATTCAGACTTTAAAGCAGAAACTCTTAATGTTCTAAAACACTAAATCCAAAATAAACTTTGTGTAAGTAAACACTATGGTTTTCATAGTGTTCTGAGCTTGTATCTCCATGTTTAGGGATGTGTCCCCCATTCTGAGGGTCTGTCCCTCATTGTCCCTCATTTTGAGTGTCCAAAAATGTCCATGTCCCTCATTTCACTAACAAAAGGTTGAAAGGTAGGGGAGGGGCCCTAATACCGAGCCCTGGGGGACTCCAGTGCTAATCAGGGGGGAGGGGAAGTGACGTCCATGATCTTAACTGATTGGGTTCTGCCAATAAGGTAGACCTTGAACCAGTTTGTGGCGGAGGGTGCCATGAGTGAGTCACAAGCATAGTAGCAAGGTACATTCAGGTACTTGAACATAGCAGATGTAAACTGATTTTGGTTTGCACTGTTTTCCCTGTTCCCACTTACTGTTGCTGAAAATGCAAAGGTTCCCCCCTCTCAACTGACTTTCTAATCTAAGGGACTTGAAATACTTGCAGGACTTGAGAATCGAGTCTTTAATATGCTGCAGGACATGAGTAGTAGAGAGCCGAGGTACTTTGAGTATTGATCTTGAATACATTTTTAGATATCAAGGAGGTCCAGTGGAACTTCCTCCCATCAGGAAGCCAAGACTCCTATAAGGGTCCCACTGGTGCAGAGATGACCCATCAGTACAGTGGCAGCATGCTGGTAACCCCAGTTTGGAAACAGAGGAGGGAGGGTGCCTGGCTCCAACGTATGATAGCTACCTGGGAGACCTAAGGTCAAAGTGCAGGTAAAGCAGCTCAGTGAAAGAGGGGACAGAACTGGGTGCACACACCAGCACAAATCAGTGTGTGTGTGCACCTGGAACCCTTTGCCATCAGTGTCGGGCAATGTGGGAGAACAAGATAAAATAACTAGGCCCAGCGTATGATGCTGCAGCACTCTGGCCCTAGGTAACCATCCGGACCCCGAAAGAACACTGAATATAATTGTCGGAGGGGCTTTGGGAGCCTAGAGGCTGCCGTGAGGGTTAAGTCATTGGGGATGCTCAGTAGTGGTGACTGTGCATGCTGGGGACGGAGGTGTTCGCATGGATGACTGGTTGGGTCTTTGACTAAAGCATACACAGTAAATGAAAAAAAAAAGTCACAGTGGTGTGTTACTATGTCACAGGCAAGCACAAATCCATAGATTTTGTTATACAGTCAATTCCACTTGTATGCCATTCGACTGTGTGCACATCGGATGTATGCACACAAAACCAAATTCCCGTTTCTTTTACCATTGATTCCATGTTAAATGTTCCGCTTGTATGCAACTGCTTTTTCGGTTGTATACACAAATTCCACAGTCCCTGGCTGCTCCCAGGCCACAGTTCACACCTGCTAAGTAAGTGTTGATAGCATTAATGGGGGTCTGGCTAAAAGGGGATCCCTGCTGAGAACAACAGAAGGGTTTACCGGAATAACAATGGAGACGGCAATATGCTAAATTTTATCTGTAGAGTGGAAAGTCAAGCTGCTAGAGTAGTCTAAACACCCGGGCATCACAAGAGAACAGCTTGACAAGGAGTTTGGGATTGATGTTCCAAGTGTGGATCACATTTTAAAAACCACATAGAGACCCTGCTCGAGGACAGAATCCATGGCTGTAATAAATAGCCTAGAAGAAAATGGGATGGGAAGGATGGCAATGTGCGGAGTCCCACTGTCAGGACCAATCCTCCTTGAAAAAGCTAAGCAGCCATCTCGAGCAATGGATATTGAGGGTTTTGAGTCTACATCTAGCTGTCACTCCTGTCATCGCATGCACAGCAAAAAAGCCGAATCACACTTTGCCTCTTTAGATGAGTGGCTCAATAATGTGCTGCCTGATATTCTGCGGGGGTATACGCTGTCTGAAAATTACAGTGCTGACGAGACAGCTCTGTTTTTCCATGACACACTGACATTAACAACCTAAATTCTGCCCTCTCCTCTGATTTCAAGAACATTTAAAGTTGGCTGCACAACCATAAATTGGTTCTAAATGCCAAGAAAACGAAGGTCATGCTTCTAGGCTCGGCTGCTAAGCTGAGAACTGGTCCTTCTTCCCTTGCTGTACCTGACCTAGAAGGAACCGTACTTGAATCCCTGTCATCTTTCAATTATCTTGGGATTATGCTGGACCAATCCCTGGATTTTAACCTACATATCCAATCCACCTGCAAAGCAGTAAATAATAAGCTGGGGGCTGCTTACAAGACAAGCTACATGCTAACGCCATGTGCTAAACTCGCCATTGCCAAGGGAATCCTACTTCCTTCCCTTACCTGCTGTGCTCCTGGCCATGTGGCTGTTTAGAAAACATCCCTCCTGAAGTGGGATGTTACTTACAATAACATATACTGATACGCATCCTTGGCCACCCGACTAAAGCACCGTTACCAGCTATATGCTGACCTTGGGTGGCTCTCCCCTTCTGCATCTAGGCATTACTACCTGGGCTCCCTGATTGATTCTATCCTTAGGCTAAATGTACCGAAATCTCTGGATGTGCTGCTCACTCCTATAACCTCTGCTCATGGACTTTGGTCAGTTGACAAATCGCTCCTTAAAGTCCCTAGATGTCATACCTGTAAAGGCACTAGTGCTTTCAGGCATATGGCACCTAAATTTTGGAATACTCTTCCCCTGGCGCTCAGGCAGACTAAGACCCATAAACAATTCAAGAGTGAACTAAGGGGTTATCTATTGAGTACTGACCCTTGTGCTTGTTTTGACCCCACCTGATTTTGCATACGCTCTTGCCTGCTCCTTAGTTACGACACCTGCACTTGCTGTCCTACCTGACTTCCGACTTGTACTTATTTGTTTCCAATTTGTACTTATCTGTTCCTTAGAGCCTCTACTTCTCCTCTCTACTTCTCTCCTTTTCTCTTCTTGCCACACTTGTGTCTCTATTGTGTTTTCTTTTATCCACTCTCTACCTCTCTCTTGTTTTTCTGCCCCTGCCGCCTCTACTCCTACTTTCCTCCTGTTCTTTATCCTTCTCCTACTCTGTCTGACTTAAATATCTCTACCAGTCTCTGTACTGATAGTCTCCCTACCTACCTACTTATGCTCATTATTCCTATCTTAAATTCTACAATTTTCAATTGCTTGGCAACTATCTTGCTTCCTGTATTGTTTAATGAATTGTACTCTTCTCCTCGCTATTATTTCTCTGTACGTCACCTGCTTTATTTTCAGGCACTACATGAAGAGCAAATTGCATTTGTATTACTGACTGCCTCTATTACTGCACCTTTGTTAGCACTAATGTTTTGCACTTTCTGTACAATGACTGCTACCTTGGAATTGTATCTGCCTGAAACTGTTTCTGTATTTGTTTACTATGTCTCTGTACTCTCCTGGGTCATGCCTGAAAATAGTCAATTTTGGCTAGTGCACCTACTCGGTAAACAAAAACAAAATAAAATAAATAAAATTTAAAAGGGAAATCTTGACTGGCTTTAAGAAAGTCAAAGAATAAGTGTCAGGACTGGTAACCAGCAACACTGACGGTACGGATAAACTGCCTCTTTTGATACATAGATACATAGACAGTGTCAGCAGATAAGGGCCTGTGGCCCACCCAGTCTGCCCATTTGAGCTTGTAAGTTCAGTTTATGTTTTCCTAGAAGTCTGTTGCCCCTTACCCCTGACCTCCAGAATTCCTTTATGTCTATCCCATGCATTCTTAAATCCCGTGATTGTTTCAGCCCCCACCACTTCCTCTTGCAGGGTGTTCCACTTGTCCACCACCCATTCTGTGAAGAAATTCTTCCTCATGCTCTCTGAATAGTCCTCCTCCAACTTCATCCCACGCCTCTAGTCCTGGAACATCTTTTTCACTTAAAAATAGTGTATTCCTGCACCCTGTTCCTCCCTGTAAGATACTTGTATGTCTCTATCATGTCCCTCTCCCTCCTCTCCTCCAGGGAGTACATATTCAATTCCTTCAGCCTGTCCTCACAGGACTTGTGATGCAATCCATGTACCATCTTTGTTGCCCTCCTCTGAACCTTCTCTACCCTGTCTATGTCCTTACGTAGGTAAGGTCTCCAGAACTGTACACTGTACTCCAGGTGGGGCCTCACTAGTGTCTTGTATAGTGGAATTATGACCTCCCTTTTCCTGCTGGTGATACCCTGCCTATGCATCCCAGCATCCTATTTGCTTTTCCTGCTGCCTTGTCACACTGTTTCCCTACCTTGAGGTCATCAGAGATGATAACCCCAAGATCTCTTTCCTGCTTGGTACATGCTATATCCTCACCCCCAACTGATATATTGTGCCAGGGTTTTTGTGCCCCATATGCATTATCTTGCACTTCTATGCATTGAATTTCAACTGCCAAACCCCTGACCATTCTTCAAGTTTCTGCAGGTCCCTTCTCATTCTGTCTACACCCTCTGGTGTGTCTACTCTGTTACAGAGCTTTGTGTCATCAGCGAACAGTGAAATTCTGCCTTCTAGGTCCTGCGCAATGTCACTGATGAAGATGTTGAATAGGACCGGTCCCAGCACTGATCCCTGTGATACCCCACTGGTCACTCTTCCCTCTGTGGAGTGACAGCCATTTACCTCCACCCTCTGTGTCCTGTCGCCCAGCCAGTTACCTACCCACCCCACTACTGTCCTGCCCACACCCATATTCCCCAGTTTGTGTAATAGTCTTCTATGTGTCACAGTGTCAAAGGCCTTGCTGAAGTCCAGATAGGCCATGTCCACTGCCCTCCCCTGATCCTCCTTCCTAGTCACCCAGTCAAAAAATTCAACGAGGTTGGTCTGACATGACCTCCCCCTGGTGAAACCATGCTGTCTTGGGTCCTGTAGTCAATTGACAACCAGATGTTCCACCAATCTCTCCTTCAGTAGTGCTTCCATGATCTTACCCACTACCGAGGTGAGGCTGACTGGTCTGTAGTTCCCCACTTCCTCTTTGTTCCCACTTTTGTATAAGGGGACTACATCTGCTATCCTCCAGTCTTTGGGTACCTCCCCTGTTTCCAGTGATTGGCTAAACAGGATAGCCAGAGGTTCAGCCACCACCTCTCTTAGTTCTTTAAGGACCCTGGGGTGCACCCCATCTGGCCCCATTGCTTTATCAATCTAATCTGAAAATCTGAAAAGCTGCATTGTTTTCATGGTGTTACTGTGGAAACCTTGCTGGTCCAGTATTAGGCTAATGCCAATACATGCATGACCATGGACATTTTTGGGATATGGTTGCTGGAGCTGGACAAAACAATTATTTGAAAACAGATGAAAATCTGCATGATCGTAGACAACTGCTCAGCCCATAAGCTCATGACGTTCCACAATATCAATCTGGTGTTTCTCCCACCCAGCTGCACCACCACTGTCCAACCAATGGACCAGAGGGTCATTCAAAACCTAAAAGTGCACTACAGAAAATGTATTGTTAGCAAAACTGTTGGGAATATTGACAGCTCACAAGAACACTTTCACCGACTGGCTAAGGATATCTGTATCCTAGATGCAATCCATTTAAGCCATGCCGCATGGTGTGATGTGAACAGTACCACAGTCCAGCACTGCTTTAAAAAAGCTGGCATAGCCCTGGTGCCGTCTACCAAGAGGGCTAGTACCTCTGCCTTAGTGGCCACTAACCATGTTGAGGGGCCTGGGTTCCTATTTTGCTGTTACCAGGGGTTCTTTCTCAAGATGAACAATATAATGCGTAGTGCCTCCACCCAGAGCACATTTTAAGTGGGTTTGAATATTAGCAGTACAACCCCCTGGGATGCTGTACCAACCCACCTCCCCACACAGTCACCCCAACGCATGGATACCATAAACCAAAACCCCCAGTTGTAACACTTTGCATTTAAAGCCTTAAGCTAATAATATGTTCACGAGTCAGAATTCTTTAAAAACAATAAACCATTCTTTTATTTACATGGGGAGGGTTAGGAAAGGGTAACTGGAGTAGAGGTTAAACAGTCGGCACATTTTTCAATTTTCATTTAGAAACTGGCATTTTAGAGCAATCATTTCCCCTTTAAGTTTAAAACACATATTTTAATCATTGCAGCCACCAACGCTCTGAATTAGCTAACTGCTACAGGGTTTTTCAACTAACAAGCCCAACTGGTACCATTTTCCCTCTTTTGTCCTCTGACCAGGTACCCAAGTATTTGTTGCAGGCCTGAGGTGCAGCTGGTCAGCCAGCACTGGTGCACTTACTGTAAAATTAAACTTATCTTTCCCTTTCTCTTTGATTTCTATGCCAGTGGGTATAACCTGAGAGCAAACTACATACATTTCCCATGTGCAGGACAATTCCTGCCTTTACTCATGGTTCCACTGACAGTCTCTGGTGATATGGTGACTGCATCTCTAGGGAAGATGGAACAGCAGAATTCAGGGAACTTGGATTTGAAGAGACTTGAGATGTGGAGCAGGCACTCTGTAGCTTGAAACTTCTGACTTGATTGAAGGTCTTGCAGCTTGTCCCCTTCAGCCTGTTTCCAGGCCTGATGCAGAGCGCGAATGTAAGGCTTTCTAAACCACAAGAAGCCCAGACCCAGGAGTGACCCCATGCTCTTGCTCCCCTAAGGATCAGAGTGTCCAAGCACTCGTGGCTCCCTGTGGCCCAGTCGGCTCCACTTGATAGGGCTTGGCTGGTTCCCTACCTGGCTCCAGAACTGCTGCTTGCAGATTTCAGTCTCTTTAGCTCAGCTTGTCAATTTTTGGTTGTAGAAGTTTAAGAAAACATCCCTCAGCTACACTACCATAGTTGCAGCCGTAGCCCTTTTCTCACAGGTCACAGTCTCTGGCTTCCCACTGAGCACACGTTCCCAGAGGGACTTGGGCATTCACCTTGGGCTCCTCTGAGGACCCTGAACTGCGCCCTTGACTGAAATCTTTCTTTCGCTTGATGCAGGCAAATCCTTTTCCTCATTGTGCAGGTGTTAATAGATGTAGAAAAGGCTCACTCTTCAACCTTTTCGAGCTACCTGGATTTACTGGCCAAGCCTCTGTGTGTCTGGGAGTCTCCCATACCAAGTGTCTGTACCAAAACCAGTCCATTTTCCGTAATTTGTTTTCCAAAACCAGAACCATTCCTTGAGCCTTTTGTCCTTCCCTTTTCCTTAAGACGCTGTGTCATACCATGGTACAGACAGAAGCCTTTTTCCTTGCAGGAACCTTTATTCTTGTTTCTCACTGCTGTGGCGTAGATGGAATTCAGTCTTTCCCTGCACTCAGGGCTCCGCAGCCCCCAAGAAGACCTCCATCTGCCTTGAAGTTCCAAACGACCTTTTCCCTGGAAACCTTTAGATGAAAACCTTCACTGCTGTGGTCTAGCTTCTCCACATAGCAGCCTGTTGCAGGACCTCGCAACTCTCTTTCTCTCACAGCAGAGCTGCACACCAATTCTCCTTCATCACATTCCTTCACCCTGGGAAAGTTGTGACCCAGGCCCTCGGAGACAGGTAGCTGGCAACCCCTAGGCAGGCCTTACCCAAGCCTTGCAGCCCCATTATTCCAAGGGGCTGAAGCCCCCCTTCCTCTGGAGGGGCTCCCTCCGAACTGACCCAGAACCAGACAGTCTCTGGGTTTTGGGAGCTCTCTGACAGCTCCCCATTGGCTGAATTCACTGTCCTTAACAAAAATTAATACGTATGAGGCTTCCTCAATGCCTGATTGGTTGAGTGGAAGGGCGCCACATATTTCACCAGCTTTTCCCCCCATAAGTTCATTTAACAGTCCCACAGTCCTTTGGTAAAATCCTGGCTCTCCTATTGGCTGAAACAGGACAAAAGCTTGCTAACATGGCTGCTGAATCACAACTCCAAACATAGTCCACCAATGCACCACTCTCATTCCCTGGTGCAGCCAGAATAAACGTTTATCTTTTATAACAGCCCCACAGAATTGTTGCAGTTCCTGTGCCCTGTAAAGCGACTGCACAGTCCAGCCTCTTAAACGAACCCTTTGCCTGCTGCCATTTTAGATGGTTCCCAGGCAGCCCATACATAGCCCCACTATATTATCCTGTGCAACCTAAATAAATATTTTAGTTTAACGCTAGCCCCATGTTCTGGAAACAACCCCTTTCTCCCTTCACACATTTCAGCTTTGAAAACATTTTTGTTTAATTCCTTGCCTGTCGCTAGTGATGATTTTTACTCTGTCCCATGCACTAGACAGGCTTCCTCATTATTATGCATGCTGCCTTGTGAATATTAATGAGGTAGCCACCTGATTCTTGAGCACTATTGACGCTCCTCCCAAAAACACTTTTTCTGCTCCTGTTGCACCTCCTCCGGGTCTCCAGTCCCTGTTAAGAATAATTTTGGGACTGGGGCCACCAGAGAAGGCACTCGTGTGGCAACAAGAATGTTCCAAACCAAAATGCGCTACTGTGTACATGCGGACCGCCTCTGCATCAAGTGCAAAACAGGGTAGCTGCTCATGATTTAGCTCCTCCTGGCCCGATTTCACCGCAAACAGAAAAACAATGAAGGGGCTGAGGATGGCTCCAGAGGCAAACGGACAAGCCAGGAACCAGGGAAATTACTGGGGAAACCGGGGACCGGGCAGCCCCGTGAGGCAAACAGATAAGTCCCACGGCGGGGGGGGGGGGATTACACTAGAATTAGACTGACTGCTGGTACAGAGGACATGACTGTATCTGCACCTCCATTCACTGAGCCACCCGCTGGAATGGGACAAGCTCAATTTCTGGCTTACACAGAAATCAACACCACTTTGCGCCACGCCAGCGGCTCAGGTTTGGTGACGGACTCGGGTTGCTGGGGATCGGCTGGGGAGGGGAGAGGGATCGAGCACTCGATGGTGGCTCTCCTCTCTGGGGAGGATGCAAGCAAGCCCTGCCGCTTTACTGCCATCTCCTGGGTGAACCTGGTGCCCACAGTGCAGTTGGGGCAGCAGAAGGAAGGGGAGGGCTGACCCGACAGAGGGCCCTGGGTGGAAGCGTGACTGGCGTGCCTCTGTTCCATTGGCCCTCCTTGAGCGACAACATCAGCAGGGGAGGGCACAGAAAAATGGAAAAAATGGCACTCGCAGCTAGTCCAGGCGACGAGTTACCACACCGCACTTCTGCAGTAGGAGCTGAGGGCAGACTCTGCTGTACACTCACTCTCCTGAGGATTGGAGGAGGTAAGAGGGGGTATCCTCCTTTGCCCCACCTGGGGGGGGGGTTAACCGGATCTCTAGATTGAATAAAAGTGGTGTGCTCTAGGAGCAGACACCTCAGCCCTAGCGGCGGAGTGTGAGTGCTTGGGGCTCTGAGAGAGTGGAACGGTTGGGGGAGAAAGAGAGACAGCAGCAAAAATAAAAAGTAAAAAAAAAAAGAAAGAAATCAATGCCACTGAACCAGCTTCAAGAACCCTAACAGACAGTGAGATCTGCCTTTCTGTGCTGAGCAATGCCACGGAGGAAGATGAGGAGGACAAGAAAGATCAGGGCATCACTCCATCAAGTACATCTTAGTTACAGGACATGACAAAAATCATGCACTATGTTGAGAGTAACGAGACTATGGACTTCACATGGTTTTACACTTTTGAAAAGCCGCTTGAAGTGCTTCCACAAAGTGCAACAAACAGCTGCATTACAGCCTTTTTAAAACGAAAACCACAGAAAACCAAGAATAAAGTATAAATGTATTGATTTATAATGCTTTTAATGATTTATTAATTATTTTAATGACATTGAACATGAATAAAATACAATTGACACTTTACAAGTAAATTGTTACTGCCTCCATTATCTGTATAGCACTCTGGTTGTATGCCATTTCAGATATATGCACAAAATTTGGCTGTCTCGAGCATGTGCATACATCTGGAATCCACTGTATATCACTGTTCACCACTCCATACATTTTAGGAAAGGCAGCATAGCCTACAGGTTAGAACAACGAGCTGTAAACAAACTCTGTACATTCAGCAGATGTCACAGGTGGGAGGTGGAGCCCGGAGGACAGAGGATGCTGGAGAGAGTTCCCCAAGGGCAGTGCAGAAATAGAATTAAAAAAAACGATTGCTGCCTTAGTAATTTTCTTGTCTCAGGGCTCAGACAGTGCCCTTGTCTATACAGCATTTAATATTCCTGGTGCTTAGTTTTCTCCGGGTTGTCTATGTGGAGGTTGAATGAGAGGTATGAGTCACATAATACACCCAAGGGGTACAGTACCTGAATACAAGGACCACATTTAGATAGATGCCTTTCTTAGCTTCTCCCAGGTCTTACCTCTGTGCTCAACTACTACAGCTCTATGTACTTCGGGGTCACTGGAGGGACCCTCCGCAGATTGCAGCTAGTGCAGGGTGCAGTGGCCTGGTTACTGACTGGACTGTGTAGATTCAGTCATGTGACTCCGGTCCTGCGAGCCCTGCACTGGCTGCTATCAGGTGAGGGTCCTCTTCAAGGTGGGTTTGCTCACCTATAAGGCCCTATATGGACTGGGTCCTGGCTTCCTGACTGAGCTCGTTACACCTGTCACCTCAGCCTGCTCCCTCCGCTCCTCATCCAGGAGCCTCCTGGTTGTCCCAGGGTTCAGCTTAAGACATCTGGTGACCATGCCTTTACTGTCGCAGGTCTGACCCTATGGAACTTGCTACCATTTGTGATCTGGGAGGCCTGTTTGGTTCAGGTGTTCAAGCAGAGGTCGACAGCCCACCTTTTCTGCCTAGTGTACCCAGAAGAATCTCTTTGACCTGCCTGAATGAGGATATAATGTATACCAGCTGATATTTTATTCAGGTTTTAGCATTTTATCTGTTATATTTATAGAATTATATTTATATGTGGTATATTTTTGAATTTATGTACGCTGTTCTTCCATTTGTAAGCCCACTGTAAATGCAGACCTTATGTTCCCAGTTTTAGGCATCCCTTTCCCCCTCCTACCCCCCCAAGCTAAGAAATGGGTTTAGTGCTCTGGGGGATATTGCACTGGATGCCTCAAGGTTGTATCAGAGAGCAGTGAAAGGGTATAAAAGGGACTGACAGGAAGTAGCGGGGCCTTTCCAGCCCAGGCATTAGGCCTGGGGCTGGAGCGAAGCTGGAAGAGTAGCATCAGGAGCAGATAAGGTGGGCAAGTGAGGGAGCTTGGTGGTCCAGAAGGGCCAGTGGGGACCTCCCCCCCAAAAGAGTGCAGTCAGGACAGCTTCTCATGCCCCATGGTCGACGAGAAGTGGGGGTATGGAGCTCCATGGGGACACAGATAGCCAGGGCCTACGTTATTGGGGGATAGGATGTTAGGAGACTTTAGCAAGCCTAGTAGAGAGATGTAGGAGCCCTTAGGAAGCTCATTTGGTTGTATACTCAGGTTGGGAGGGCTGTGGCAGGGCCCTCTCAGGAGGGGAACCGATGGCAGAGGTTCCCCTCGCACCCAGTGTGGCAGGGCAGCCTGGGGGTCGAGGGATCCAGGGAGCTTTTCACCCAAAACAGGGAGCCTGTTTGGAGGGACAGGTCATGGGGTGCCGGTCCATCAAAGTCCAGGCGGATCGCAGGCCAAAAAATGGTAGACCTTGGAGGGTGGTCCCTGTGCTGGACTTAACTCAAGCCCAGGAGTAGAAGCACGGATGTGGGCCTGGCAGAGATCCCCCATAAGAAATAAGTACCAGCAGAACCCCTGAAGTGAATTGGGGTCATTGGAGTGCTGAGACAGAGCCGAGTGATCATGGCAGGTGTGGCCTTAGCACTATGAACAGTGCCAGCCATTTGGTGGTGGGTCGGGGCCTGGGTCATCAGGAAAATTCCTGGATCCCCTCTGTGGCTTGGGCCAGTGCCCAGGGTTCCAGGTGGGGAAGGCCGCTTGCTTTCCCATGCCAGTGTAAGGGGGGATGACCAGTGCCACAGTAGAAGGGACCCGTAAGGAAAAGAAAATGAAGGTTAGGAGATTGCAGGGATCTGTGTTCTAGTGAGTCTTGGGTAGAGCACCTGAGAGAGTGAAGTGGTAAACAAAGGAGAATCCTTGCTGTGTCTCCTAAACCCTTGGGTTTCTGCTGTTTATCATGTTCCAGCCCGAACTGTAAAAAAAGTTAAAGCCCCATGGAGCTGCTTATTTATTTTTAGAGAAGAATGGTGACCCCTATATCACTGGAATAATTTGCCATGCAGGTGAAAAATAAAAGCCAGTTGGGGAGAAACAGTGGTTTGTGCCTTACTTGACTGTAGGAGGGGGAGGCTAATGAAATGAAATCCTTTTTTCCCCTGTATTTGCAGTCTAATAAATTTTCCTTAAATTGCATTCCAGAGGCAGAATCCAGCCTTGTTGGGGCTGCAGGGGCTTCTGAGATCTCTGAAGTGAAGGGGAAGGTCTCGGTCAGTGGTCGGCTCGGGGAGGAGATCAGATGCTGAGGGATAGAGGAGGTACAGTGCGCAGCTATGAAGATGCCGAGCAGGTAGGAGACAACTGTTTCCCTTCTGTTTTAGTATGCAAAAGGTCTCGAATGTTAGTGTAACCCCCTACAAATGGGGGTTCCCGAAAATTATTCCTTAAGCTTGCCTAAATGCTCACTGCCAGGCTGGTGTCCTGCATTTTAGCAGTTTAAGTGTGACTGCCAGAGAGTGCTTGTATAGCCTCTGTGTACTGTCTCTTTAAGAGCTGTCTGGATTGCAGTCATAAGTAATCTGAGAGGGAGCTCTGTTGAAAGATGTAACTATTTGCTAAAAATCATTTAGAGTGATAATGATAATGTAGTTTGTCTAACCTGCCTTCTTTGTAGCAAGGACTGTTTTGTTTATCTTTACTATCTTGGTCCTGGACTGCCGAATTGGACCAATCAGTTCTGGTGGGACCTAAAATGGAGCCGACTACAGGAGCTGTCTGGAGTCAAAATCTATAGGAATTGTAGTTTTGGGGTTTTTGCACCTTTTTTCACCTGAAGGGGAGCCTTTGTTGTGACTGACAGGAGGATCAGCCAACTGAACCTTTTGGATCTTGGGGAAATTCCCAAGCTGCTTGCTGTTAGAGGCAGATCTAAGTTGGGAGCTGAAGAAGCAACATGCTTGAGACAGTCAAGCAACCGTCTAAATAGTTTATTCTCGGGAGAACTGTGGAAAGGCCTGAGTTGTGGCCTGTATGTCTGCCTGCTGCCCCTGAGAGGGCGAGAAGAGATTTATTTAGGACTAAATCCAAGTTTGTGAGAACGAAGTAAGCCACTGATTTTTCACCAGGCTAATATCTGAAGAAGGCCGAAGATTTTGCTGAATGCGATCGGCCTGTCAGGATTTCCAGCTGCTTTTGAATCCCCGGTTTGTGCAGAGACTTTGCAATCATGTCCGGAGAGCGGTTTGCCTGGTACAGTAGAATTTCCTTACATGTAAATGTGCTGTGTATTGAAAGTGGGTCGTGACTTGGTTCCCCACTGTGTGAACTGTGTTCTGCTTGCTGGAAGCTTTATCCAGCCTAATCAGACTGAATCTGCGTTCATCTCCATTCGGCCTGGGCCATGCCATGCTGGCCCTGCCAGACTACCCCACTGCACAGAGAAAGTCACCAATGAGAGACCTGCCTAGGAATTAGCCCCCTGCTCCACGCTTGAACAGGAACAACGCCTGGGTGAATCGTGTGGGCCCTGCTTCTCCTGGCACTTCAGATTAACCACCTGCTGTCTTGATTTTCCTCCAGCCTGTGTTCAGTGAAGTCTTGGGTATCGTGAGTAATCATCAGGGTAGCTCCGTGCAACAACAGCCTAATCTAAAAATGTGTCATCTGATTGTCTTGTTGTTTTCATTTTACAAACTGAGCCCTCCGGCTCCGGATTACAAATAGTGTGTGTTGTGCATGTTGTTTTCTTCCATCACAGGACCCCAACCAGCTACAACGTTCCTGGCTAGCACACCATTCTCCATCTGGGTACCCAGAGTGTGTGCCTGTTTATGGACCCTGAAGTGCATGCATAATTGTTTGATTGATACAGCCTTTAAGCAAATTAACCTGATTACGCCCTTCCCTTGTTCAAGTCCCTTAAATAAATCAGATCTCTTTTTTGCATTTACCCTGACTGTGATTCCAGTTTGTGCAAGAGTACTGTACTGCTGTTATTTGCTGTGTATAACCTTGTTTTACAGGGGGTCCCCAGGGCCGGGCCAGAGGAAAGCCCTGGTGATAAGTGAAAACAGTGTGTACTTGTGTGGTGAATCAGGGGTGTTGTGAAAGTGATTATTGTGTATTGTTCTGGCCACTAGTAAGGAAAGAGGGGGGGTTACAGTATCCTGGAGGGCTGTGCCCAGGTTAGCTTGACCACTGCCAACCCTGACCTCCGGGTGGAGGCACCCATTTCAAAACTCAGGCCCCTTAACCTGCTACTAGCCAAGCAGGCAGAGGTAGTAGCCCTTGGGATAGCACTACCTAGGGGTTACATTAGTGCTTTGGAGTGTTTCCCCTTTCCTGCCTGGAAGACCTGAGTATTAAAAGTACGCCGCTAGACTGGGCAGGAAGTGGGGCAGTTACACATTGTAAGGCACCCAGAGCCTTTGGGATTGGGTGCCATATAAATAAAATTTGCCTTGCCTTGCCTGGCCTTGTTCTCCTGTGGCAGGGAGTGCTCCTGACCCACTGGGTCAAGGATCCAGAAGGGACATGCCTAAGTCGCTGGATGGGGGGCCTTCGAGGGGTCGGCATTCATCCTACCAGCCAAGATGCCTTTTCCCATTTTTTTGGCCCCCACCCCATTTAATGCGGAGAAGCGTGCATGCAATGAAGTGAATGGCAGTGCCACACATGCTCCCGTGCATGGCATGCCGGACATCTGCCACTCCTCTGTCTCCTAAGTGTGGTCCCAGTGTCCTGTCCCCCAGCCTCCATTAAGGGACAGTCTAACTCTGGATGCCATGCCACCTCCTCCCCAGAGGAAAGCAGTCCATCACATACTCATTCCTCCTCCCCCGACCAACCCTCTTAACATCCCAAGCTTGTTCCTGAACTTGGCTCATCGTCACTGCAAGCAGTAGTGCTACCGCTGTGCCAGCGAGCCGGCTGCCTTTGTCTTTTTAGCACTAAGACCCTAACAAAGATTTGCCCATTCTTATTTAAACAACAACAAAATATTCTGACTTAGCGTTTTGTATGAATGTTCACCAGATTATCATGTCATGGACAGTAAAAAAGGGCTTTTGACCCTGATATGCCCCCTGGACAAAACATATAAATAGTTTTTGTCATTGCAACTAACAAATCTATGCCTGTGAAGGGAAAATGTCTTTCAAAATATTTCACTTACCATTCCAGAAAATCTAAAGCCTGACACATTTATTTTTCTGGCCTGAGTGCTAACTTGACAGACATCCCGGTCTAGCCTTGGTGAAAGGCGTCTTGCAGGGAGTGGTTGAACTTGTCCACTGAGTCATCGCCAGCTTAGAGCAGTGATCTGTGTATATGCAGACATGGCAACGACTACAGTACATGCCGAAGGAAAGTAACTTTTAAAGGGAAAGTCCCCGCCGTCTATTTTCTGTATACCTGTGTAGTTTGTAGGTATGAACAATGATTCCCTCTCTTGCATCCCCCTAATTTCATCTTACTTTACATGTAAATGAGATTGCTTCACTCTGTTTTGCCCTGGTGTGGAGACTTGTTTGCCTTCATTGCAAAGGTCCTGACCCCACTCATGCAAGGCATCACGAGAGTCGATGATGTATACCTGCACAAACATATGGTTAAGGTGTCAGGCACTACTCCCCATTTTGCTGCATCAAAGCCTGCACTTTTTCAAATTAACTCCAATGTTCTTACTTTTCATACTTTTGGAGGGGCTCTTGATTCTCACAAGCCAGCACAAGTTATACTCTCATTCAGTTATGTTACATGTCTTGTGAAGCCCGTTTTTCCTAACTCAGATACACTTTAAACTACAAAAAAGCAGGGCACTTACTATGCCTTAAAAAGTTTCATGACCAGCATAAGACAAGAACACAGGGACTGCAGGGGATAGCAACAGCACTGGCTAATACAGTATAACAACTGCAGGCTTTAGCACTAAAACATCATAAAATTCCAGAATGCCTTACGGTCGGGTCATGACCTTTGCAATGCAGTCAAGCAGGTTTTCACACCAGACTTAAGCACCTTCATTTACATTTAAATCTAGATGAAATTAGGAGGATGCAACAGAGGCAATACTTTTTCATGCCTACAAACTACACAGGTAAACAGAATCCAAAGTTAATGGGGACCTTTCCTTTAAATAGGGAGAATAGTAGAGGCAACTATAGGCTTGTTCACATGGCAGGTTCTGCACCATTGTGAATGCAATTTGCATCACAGTATCTGCATACCTTGTGTTTCACCACAATCACTCTTTTTAAGTGATTACTTAGTGGTATTGACGTTTCGCATGGCCATGTGAACAGGTGGCACCACTCACAACGGTGCCAGGTAATTTCCTGTGCTGCACTTAGGTAGACTTCCCGCCCTACTGGAAGACAACTCACAATGCAGAAAGCGACCCTGCAACACCTAATACCTCTGTCCGCATGAACGTTCGTCGGGACTGTTTCACAAACTGCGTCAGAACCAATGGGAACAGGAGCGATGAAGTTGCATGCCGTGTGAACGAGGTATGTGACACAGAAAGAGACAGAGAGCAAGAAAAAGAGAGAAGGCTGACAGTTTGCACACTGAAACTAGCCCGACTCGCTGTGCCTCTCCCAGTCACCAGTTTGCACATACTGTAAATATATAACCAGTGCTGGAGGTTTTACAATTTAGGACCATCCCCTTCAATCTGTAATGATGGCTGTTACTTATCCCATTTAATATGCTCGTTGTCATGTCGATGCATCTTCTTTGCATGGGGGGTGTCAAATGCTTTTGTCTGGGAAATAAAAATAGCTCTTAGAAGGACATATTCCTCAGCCTCCCTACTATGTCTGTGATATGTATATTTTTTTCTTACTTTGAATAGAGCTGTTGTGGAGTGACTGGGCCTGAAACCTGATTATTCACTTGCCAGGATATTGTTACTGAGAAAATGGGTTGATATTTGTTTATGGATGAGCGCCTCAAGAATTTTGTTCAGTGTTAAAAAGCATTGATATTAAATAGCAGATGTTTGGGTTACTCGGGTCTTCACACTTGAGCAGACAGGCACCCTTTTCAGATGTGTGGAGACTGGGCCTGTGTACAAAGATATGTTGCAGAGAGTGGTACATAGGGTGGCAGCTGAGAAGTCACTAGTTTTAGGTCAGTGCCATCTGCTCCTGCACTTCGAAAATAGTATACATACAGTGCTGCCTAGCATCAGGTCCTCATGTCAATCAGTATCTTCAGTAAAGAGCAGTCTAGAATAATCAGGGCCATCACTTTGTACTTGCTTGTTTTACAATTTGCCAGGTGACTACTGCAGACTAAAGGGCTTATGGAAGCACACATGTGCACGGCACTGTATCTATACATTGCCACCAGCTGACTCTATAACAACCCAGCAGCTGATGTATATTTTTAGCATTTAAAAACAATGCCACCAAGTGACACCAAGCATTACAAACTAAGGGCAACTGAGGACCTTGTAACAGCAGTATACAGAGATCTGTATTCATGATGGAACCTGACAATAGGCGTTGCTGTATTGAGATAATTATCTACATAGGAACACAGTACACATGAGACCATGTGGTTCATGTAGTCTGTCCCCCCGCCACTTTGGCAGATGCACTTGTCATGTGTGTGCTGTAGCTGCAACGTGCTTGTGCACTCAATAATTTGATTTGCAGAGTGCCAGTTTGGCCTAGTGCTTAGATGGGCACACCTGTGAACTTAAGAGACTTGGGGCCCAATATTGAAAGCCTTGCCCAGTCTGCATTGCCCACCATCTGTCTGGGGTTTGCACCTGTGCGCGATATTCAAAGGGGTCTGCATCATGTGCAAAATGGGATAGCACGCGCAAGGATCAGTGCGCAAAGGGAGGGGGGGACATGAATATGGGTGTAGTACCATTTTCCACCTATTAGTGGTGCATAAAAGGAGTAGCACTGGCCACGTTGAGCAGTGCAAGTATTGCTGAGAGAAAAGGCCAACTTATTCTGGACAGCCCTAGTGGCCAGCACAGACACTGCAGCCAAAAAACAAGTTGACAGTTGGGGTAGCACACCTGCTCCCTGATCTAGTCGCACCCCCTACCCTCTGAACCTCATCCCTGTAACAGCACAAGCAGTCCCTGGTGTCAAGTGGCACTCCTCGCCCTCCAATCACCAGCCCTGTAATGAAGCACCCACTCCCTAATGTCCAGTGGTACATCCCACCCTCCGATCCCCGTCCCTGTTTAATACAGGCAATTCTGTTGTGTTCAGTGGTATCCCCTGCCCTACAATCCCTGTCCCTGTTAAGTACAGGACCCTTCCCTGGTGTCCAGTGGTACCCCCACCCTCCAGTCCCCATCCCCATAAAGTACAGATATGTAAATTACGTACCTACAGTAATTCTTGATCTTCTTGGACGAAGTTTCCACCACTCATTCACACTGATGGGACTACGCCGGAGGTGCTAGGACCCAGCGGGAGCCAAAAATCTTCAGGAGGGCCGGCGCTGAGGTAGGGCCGTGAGGAAGCCACACCATGAGCCTGGCTCGTGCCATATAGACTACCTCGGCGTCGACCCTTCAACCGCCTCAGTACTTTTTTTTCCAATGAGGTGCAGTGTAACCTAACCTAGTAAAACTAACCTATGTTGGACGTAAGATAGTCCAAATGACCCGTGTAAGAAGGGTCAACACAACAGAGTCTTCACAGCCCAGCTATCTATGGAGTGAAGACCATGAGCAGATAAGTGAGCGTGGGGGATGGCGGGTGGGTGTGTGAATGAGTGGTGGAGACTTCGTCCAAGAAGATCAAGAATTACGATAGGTACATAATTTACATATCTTCCTGGACATAAAGTCTCCATCACTCATTCACACTAATGAGAGAGTGCTGAGCTAAATAATCCCCCAAGACGGGCGGCAGGAGAGAGAGAGGAGCTCACTTAAGACAGAAGTCCATTAAGGATTGTCCTGCCAAAGGACTGATGCTGTCTGGCATGGACATCCAAAGCATAGTGCTTTACAAATGTGTGCGTGGAGCTCCAGGTGACTGCACTGCAAATGTCCGCAATGGGAACACTACAGATTTCTGCTAAAGAGGCCGCGACTGCTCTGGTAGAATGAGCATATACTCTGCTTTCTAGCTTGACCTGTGCCATGGAGTAACAGTGATGGAGGCATGCTACTAGCCATGCTGAAATACTCCAACTAGCCACAGGCTGGCCCAGGCTAAATGAGAAAAACAGTTGTTTAGAAGTTCAGATGTCCTTAGTACTGTCTAAGTAAAACCGCAAGGCTCTTTTCACATCCAGGGAATGTAGGGTATGCTTGCCCTCATTCTGGAAGTTCGCGAAGTAGGTAGGAAGGACCAAGGGCTGATTCAGATGGAATTCTGAGACAACCTTGGGAAGAAACTTGGGGTGGGTCCTGAGAACCACCTTGTCTTTGTGAAATACCTTATAAGGAGGATCTTTGACCAAAGCGTGTATTTCCGGCACTCTGCGGGTGGAAGTGATGGCCACAAGAAAGGCAGTCTTCCAAGTCAGAAATTTTAGGTACACGTAACTAGGGGCTCGAAAGGTTTACAGGTGAGCATGTCTAGCACAAGGTAAATGTCCCAGGCTACTACTGGACATCTGATTGGTGGCCTGGTATGCAGAATGCCATTAAGAAACCTCTTGACTACAGGAAGCTGAGCCAGAGACATGGAGTGTACGGGCTCATGGTACGCTGAGATTGCGCAAAGGTGAACCTTAATGGTGGAGTATTGCAGGCCTGTATTTGAGAGGTCTAGAAGATACTCCAGTACTTTGTTTGGTGTGCAGTGAAAAGGGTTCCAGGAGGATTTTGCACACCAGACGGAGAAACGCTTCCACTTAGCCGTGTAGGTTTTCCGAGTAGTTGGCTTGTGTACCGCTAATAGGATATCAGAGACCCTATAAGAAATGTTAAACCTGTTCACCTCTATCTCCTAAGGAGCCAGGCATGGAGGTGAAGAGACTTCAGGTTAGGATGGACTGCAGGGCCCTGGATCAGCAGGTTCATCTGAAGTGGAAGTGGTTTCGGGAAGGTTTCTGATAATCTGTTGATTAATGGAAACCAGATCTGTCAAGGCCAGAACGGGGCGATGAGAATCATTCTGCCCCTCGTGCCTCCAGTTTGAGCAGCACCCTCTGAACTAGGCGGAAGAGGAGGAAATGCGTACAGAAATCGTTTTGTCCACCACAGTCTGAATGTATCTGGACAAAAATCGTCAGGTCCTGGATTTCTGGAGTTAAAGAGAGGCAGTTTTGTGTTGAGTGGAGATGCAAAAAGGTCCAGGTCTGGAGTTCCCCAGTCTTTGAAGAGTGACTGCACGGCGATTACATGGAGAGACCACTCATGAGGATCTGTCTCCGTTCTGCTGAGATGGTCCGCCAGATCTTTCTGGACTCCTGGCAGGTAGATCGCCTGGATCAGAGCTTCGAGCTCCAGGCACCATTCCCACACTCTCATTGCTTCCCTGCACAAGGGGTAAGAGTGCGCTCTGCCCCGCTTGTTGATGTAGTACATCACTGTTTTGTTGTCCGTCTGGAGGAGAATGGTCTTGTGACAGAGTATGTCCTCCAAGGTTCAAACAGCATAAAGGACGGCTCTCATTTCCAGAACATGTATGTGAAGTTGAGATTCGTCCTGACTCCAACGACCCTGGCTGTGGAGATCCTGGCAGTGAGTTCTTCATCCCAACAGGGATGCATCCATGGTAATGGAGATCTGGGGATCTAGAAGGGCAAAGGGATACCCTACCCGAAGATTGTTCTCCTGAGTCCACCAGGTAAGCGACCATTTCAGCGGTTCCATCACCTTGATGTGAAAAGACTGAGGGTGTGTGGTTGGAGACCACTGAGTGCTGAGCATCCACTGAGTAGTTTTCATGTAAAGCCAAGCCAGAGGCACGGTAAACACTGAGGCTGCCATGAGACCCAGCATCCGCTGCATCAAGAGAACTCGGACCAAGCTGTGTTCTCTGATGGAGTGGGCCATCTGCAGGATGTTGTTCCTTCTGTCCTCTGGGAGAAAGGCTCTCGTGTTGGAAGTATCCAGAAGGGCTCCTATGAATAGGAGCCGCTCAGAGGGCTGTAGCTGTGACCTTCCCAAGTTTATCAGGACTCCCAAGGATGTGAGGAATTTTGAAGCCATAGTTATGGCTTCTTGAGTCTGTTATCTGGAGGGGCTTGCAAGAAACCAATCATCCAGATACGGGAATAGCTAAATCCTGAGTTTCCTTAGATGTTCTTCGAGAACTGCAAAGCACTTTGTAAAAACTCGAGGCGCCGAGGACAGCCCAAAGGGCAGGACTCTGAATTGGTAGTGTTGACCCAATGCCATGAATCTGACGTATTGTGGTGGTTTGGGTGTATGAGAATGTGTTGATAGGCATCCTGCATGTCCAGGGAGGCTAGCCAATCGTGTTGATGAATCAGAGGTGACAGAGCACTGAGTGATATCATCTTGAACTTTCCCCTTGTAAAGGAACTTGTTCAACTTTCTGAGGTCGAGAATAGGGTGCATACCACCTGTTTTCTTTGGAACTAGAAAGTAATGGGAGTAGAAACCTTTGTTCTGCTGTTCCAGTGGGACTATCTGTACTGCTCTGTTGTTCAGAAGGCCTTGGATCTCGGAAGCAAGAAGGTCTGACCAAGAGACAGACAGCTTGGGCTATCGTTTGGGTGGATGATCCAGAGAGGTTTCCAACAAATTTAAGGAGTACTCCTCATAGATTATTCTGAGCGCCCATTTGTCTGATGTGATTGATTTCCACTGCTCATAAAACTGAGTCAGATGTCCTCCTACTGCCGAGGAAGAGTCCCCCTCGGACAGCTGAGGTGGGACCTGGGCTGTAATCTCAGAGGGTTGCACTGGGGGCTTAGGGGCCCTGTGCCTTCTGCTGTGTTTTCTTTTGCGGCTGATAGGTTTGGTTCTTGTTAAAGCCTCCTCTGCCTTCACCATGAATAGACTGATGGTTATGAAAACTGACGCCAGTTCCCACCCCTTTGAGGGGCTGCGGAAGGGGGTCTAGCCATTTTGATGGCCATCCTAGTTTTCTGAGTGGCCTCTAGTGCCTGCTCAACCTGAGGACCAAACAGATTTGTACTGTCAAAAGGTAAGGCCATAACTCTTTGTTGGGCATCATTTGTGAAACCAGAGGTGTGCAACCAAGAGTGACGACTGGTGCAAATATCAGCCTCTGCAGCTCTGGAGGCAGTGTCAAAGGCATCCATGGCAGCTTTAAGCTGCTGATTAGTGGATTCAATACCTCTACTAATAGTTTGAAGGAGCTCTGAGTTAACATCTGAATCAGGAAGAGCTTCTACCATAGCCTTGAACAAATGCCAGAGTGTATACTCATACTGAGAGAAGTAGCCCTGGTAGCTAGCAATGCACATGCATAAGGTGGAAGCAGCAAAGACTCGCTTACCCAAGGTGTCAATCTTGTGAGATTCTTTATTTATTGGACATGCTGTGGATTCTTGCGGAAGAACAGCCTTGTCATTCTTTGCCATAACAACAATGGCATCAGCAAAAGCTTGAGAGGCCAGAATAGGTCAATCGTTAGGAGGGGCATATTTCCTATCTATGGACTTAGCCACAGAGGGAATAAGTACCGGATTATCCCACACCATCTGAGAGAGTGTCTCGAAAGAGGGCTGCACTGGAGGGGTTAATTCCACAGGAATATCCGGAACGTGCAGGTACTGCAGATGCAGCAGCTTCCCAGGATCGATATCCGAAGTCTGGAGAGAGAAAGTGAAATTTAGATTTCTGAGCAGAGACATAAAGGAAAGGTCCTTGACCAAAGGCTCTGTAGAATGACGTTTATTCCCTGCCCCCAGGGCAGAATCATCGTCGAAGTCATCCCCTAATCGAAGATCAGATCGGTTTCAGTGTCATCCCCTGCCAGTTCAAAAGGGACTGTATAGATAGGAAAGGGGTGAAAAGAAGGGGGAGGAGGAGGAGGAGCAGAGAGAATCTGTGTTGAAAACCTCTGAAGCCCATGTGGTACCGCGCGCGCTCACAGCGCTGCCACAGGAGGCGGCGCTGAGAACACAGGTGGTTCTGGCATGGGATGTGGCACAAAAACACGGTGCCAGCACAGGATACCGGAACTGCATGCGGGCGCCAGGAAGCTGGCACCGAGTGCTGCTGCCAGGGGCTGCACCACAGATGGCAGCCACAGTAGAAGTTTCCAATCTCCAATTGACAGAGGAGAAGCGAAGAAATTCAGCAGGAGATAAAGGCACCGGTGTGGACCCTTGTGCCGCAGCCATGTGAGGGGGATAGAAACCAGTGCGCAGAGTCAACGGCACCGGAGAGGGCACCACATGACTAGGAAGCCCCAACAGCCCCACCTGCAGGCCTGAAGCTGGCAGGCCCAAAGGCCCCGGTGATGGACTACCCGGCTCAGGTAGCTGGGACAACCTCTGCACCCACTGCTCCATAAGAGTGGCCCAATGGTGAAACTGCTCACTGGTGGACCCCCTAATGGGTGGGGAGGGGCTCCAGAGTCAAGGATGCTGGGTACCAGGGACAGAAACCGGAGAGGACTCTGGAAGAAGTGGAGATTGGCCCCTGCCCCCAGCAGCCAATGATCGATCTTAGACATACCAGAAGGTGACCTCGGCGTGGCCATTTCTTTTCGGACGGGAAGCTGAAGAAGTGCTCAGGTGGGGCAGTGGTGCCTAGAATGAGACCGCCCTTTTTGGCGCTGGGAGACTCACCCTCCCCCAGCACTGGACTGCCTGTAGTCAGACACCCTTCGAGAGGGTGGTGGACCAGACCCAGCCTGGCTGACTGAACAGCTTTCATGGAAGTCTCCCACCGGCCACCTGCCCGACTCATGTCGACTCTGTCGATGGAGGGCTGAAGACTTCTGTCTGATGAAAATTTTTCTAAAATTAATTATTTTATTTTTTTTCTCTAGAAAACAATAAAACTAAGATAAACTAAATAAAGCTGAAAACTATACGTTTTGACTCCCGGCGGGCGAGCAATGTCGTCAGTGAAGTGCACTCGATGGTGCAATAAAAGGAACTGAGGCGATTGGAGGGTCGTTGCCGAGGTAGTCTATGTGGCACGAGCCAGGCTCGTGGTGCTGCTTCCTCGCGGCCCTACCTCAGCACCAGCCCTCCTGAAGATTTTTGGCTCCCGCTGGGTCCTAGCACCTCTGGCGTAGTCCCATTAGTGTGAATGAGTGGTGGAGACTTTATGTCCAGGAAGATCATTCCTTTTCATCCAGTGGTACCCCCTGCCCTCCGATTCCTGTCCCCATTAAGTACAGGCCATTCCCTGGCATCTAGTGGTACCCCCCCACCCTACAATCCCCATCCCTTTAAAAGTGATAGGAAACAGTTTTTTACACTTATAAATGCACTGTTGTTGTCCCTTTAGTGTATACCCAATATTCTTATATGCTTTTGACCTTTTGTGTTAAATGAATAATCTCATTTTGTTGCCTTGGTAACTGCCCTGCACCCCTCTCTCCTCAGTGGTTGCTGCTCTCACATTTCATACTGCCTGGATATTCTATCACATCAAGAACACCCATTCCAGGCCATTCAGATGAACAGCATGTAATGGTGTTATTGATGGCATCGAATATTTTAGAAATGAGAACAGAAAAAGCAGTAGCTGGTGAGGGGAGTGGAACTCTATATAGATGAGGGCACCCCAAAGCTAAATTATTTATTTATCAAAAATTGGTCAAAGCATATCAGAATACATAACTGGTATGGAAAGGAAGATCAAAGGGCAGTTAACTATGTAAAAATAATTTCCTATCTCCTTTAAGTGCAGATTAGTGCCCTGATGGCTAAGAAAGCACTGTTCGGCCTCACCCCTTCAGCAGTTCAGGATCTCTTCTGCCATGTCACCAACCAACATTTCCCTGGAAGTGTGACCAGACAAGCCCTTGAAGTTCCCTTCCGAAAAACAAGTCTGGGAAGGCACTCATTTGCAACGCGTGCTGCCCAATGGCTAAATGAACTCCTGGAATCCCTATGGGTCTCCTACAAATTGCACAATTTAGGAATGCTCTAAAAAGAACTTACACTGAATTCAGCCTGTTGCTGCTTTAAATGACTCATACCTGTTTTACCACATTGCTCCATGACTGTCAGTGATTATAATGTGCACTGGCAATACCTTATTGCTACTTGTAAATGTTGTCCCTCTGGGACTGTTGTGGTACAGTTTGTTGATAACTCCTTGTAATTTCTGCTGCTTGTACCTGACCAGGCTCCCCTTGAGCTGGTGAATGTCTGTTGATCCAATTTGTTCCTTGTCCTGTACTGATGTAGAACCTTTGTAAATGAACACTTGTGCTCAAAGGTGTTTTCTGCATTACAAATAAATAAATTAAATAAATAAACAAAATATTGAAATCTTTGCACTGATTGCTAGATCAGCAGAGAATTCAGCGTATGATTCTCTCTTTGGTTTACAAAGCCTTGCAAGTGGTGCCTCTTGGGTATAGGTAACTCTCTGACTTCTTAGTGCTTGTCATTGGGTTAAAGAATTTGCTCTCAAACACAGAACAATATTGTGCCACATACGACTGGGACTTCTCTCTGTATAGAATCCTCACCTTTGGAAGTCTGTTACTTTAAAAATATAGAAGGCCCTCTCCCCTATGATTTTTCTGTCGCATTTGATAACATATGTATTTAGTCAGATCTTTTCAACATATTTCAACCTTTTGGGCTGCACAGTTGCTGGGCACTAGGTGTATATATACTGTAATGTATTATATTTATGGTTTTTATATTTCCGATTAGTATGGACGCAGTGCTTGTTACCATGGGTAGTCGTTACTTTGTGTTTATGTGCATGTGTGATGCTCACTGTTCCTGTTTTTACATTTAAATGTACAGCACTTAGAGATTAGAGATGGTTTTACATGATTGGTACTTTATAAATAAAAATTGCTTGCTGTTTTTTTCTTTATGCGTGGCCTTTTTTTCTATTTATTTTTTCCTTCGTGTTTCTGTTTTTGGAAGACTTTTTCTCTCTGGCTTGCTCAGCTGCAGTTAGGAGACTTTTTCTTTCCGGCTTGCCAGACTGCAGTTAGGAGACTTTTTCTCTCTGGCTTGCTTGACTGCAGTTAGGAGACTTTTTCTCTCTGGCTGACTTTTTCTCTCTGGCTTGCTCGGCTGCAGTTAGGAGACTTTTTCCTTCTGGCTTGCTTGACTCCAGTTAGACTTTTTCTCTCTGGTTTGCTCGACTGCAGTTAGGAGACTTTTTCTCTCTGGTTTGCTTGGCTGCAGTTAGGAGACTTTTTCTCTCTGGTTTGCTCGACTGCAGTTAGGAGACTTTTTCTCTCTGGTTTGCTCGACTGCAGTTAGGAGACTTTTTCTCTTTGGATTGCTTGACTGCAGTTACTGTTTTGGGGATTCCCAGTGACAGTCCCCTACTGACCCCTTATTAAGGCTTGCTAGAGTCTCGCTCCAGAGTGTGTGACAAACAGCTGGTCTTTGCTTTACACTGCTGCCAAGTATCTTGTAATTATTATGCTGTCAACAACATTTTTCTTTCCCTCTTGGGTCAGTTTCAGTTGTTCTGGTATGTACAGTCTCCCTTAAAATGATCAAAACACCTACGCAAAACAAATCTGTGCATCATGTGCTCCTCTCTTTCTTTTATTTTCCTTGCTTTACTTTTCTCTACTTGTGGCAGCTGGGTGCTAGTAATGCCATTTATAGGTGCTGCCAGGTAGTAAATCGTGTTGGCGCTTTTAGCTGAACACGGGTGCTAGTGCCTCCATCTGTAAAACCAAAGAGTGTGTCTCTATGAGGGTCTCATGATGCTGTTCAGCTAGTTCAGGTGCACTGACCTGAGTTCTGTGGGACCCAATACACTAAACTATGAAATTAAACCTCTAAACTTAAAGGGACCCTGTCAACCTTTTTTTGCATCATATTGTTTCTAGTTACCCCCCCACCCACCATTTTATGATTGCTTACCTTCTCTAAAATTAATTGATATTACTGGTTGCTCTAGCTGCCTCCTGCTTAGCAGACCTTAAGTGCATGCTAATGTATAGTTATTACCAACCTTGATTTGTTTCAAATCCTTGATCTACTTCTACTGCATACTTCCCGAACATTAGAAACACCCCCAAACAGTGCAGCCACTCATGATGCAATAGTCTCTTCTACTCCCACTGCATTATGAGTGACTAGACTGTGTTGGGGTGTTCACAAGTCAAGGACAGATGCAGTAGGAGTTGAGCTTAATCTCAGTAAGGAGCACCTTACTCAGGTCATGTCCGGAACCCACTAGAACTGCATTTAATGGAAGAAAAGCCTCACTAATAGACTGGATCCTAACACCCAGGGCCAATAGGATCATCTCCTCAGGTGTGCTACCACATGTAATCAGTGACAATTCACCGGTTTTCTGTGTGGAGAGCTAAAATTCCAAAAGCCCCTCGAGACTTCTCCACTTTCATGACTCTGCATACTTTAACCCTACCTTGTTCAAGCAAGAGGTCAGTTGTACTGACTGGTCATACCTCTGGAACACAAACGCTGTAAATCTGGCTGTGCCTAACTTCAACTTACAGGACAGACATGTCCCACTTACTACCTAGGGTTTGTGGTCCTGTAACCAACAGGGTAGGCGGTATTGGGGAATACTGGACCGCCCAGGGGCGTAATGAGCCTGAGGCAGAAGGCCTTTTAGCTCCTGGAAGGTCTGGTATTCCGAATACCGCCCACCCTGGAGGGTATTATTGCACTTAGAAAATGACCCATCAGTAATATTTTTTAATAAACTATAACAAACATTTTTAAAGGGGAACTGTCATCTACAGGATTTCTTAATGTCTGAAAGCCCATAAAAAGCAAACTTGAGTGAGGTATTGTGTGTATCTGTGAGTCTTTGCAGTCCAGAGTTATTCATATGTAAATCAGCCTGTAATTAAGGGCTGGTGGCAGCCATATGTTTTGGGTTCCTGACAGGAAATGATGTCACCAAGGGTCTTGCTCCACTTTGACTGTATTAAATCCAACAGGTTAAATAGGAATTTAACTGTTTTATTAAGTGTGTTTTAAGGTATTATTACAACACTTTCTACATCTATAATCATTGTTTTGTATGTGCATTGAAACTAGTGAGTTATCATCTTTACATTTCAAACTGTTAGTAAAAATAATCCATCTTCTGGATTGCTTTAACCTCTAGGCTATACTGTCAGTTGAACATGTCAATACAGATTTCTGGGGCTGCCACAGTACCAACTTCTGTCTTTTTCTGTTTTCTGTCTTACAGCCTTTTCTCTTACAATTTTGGGTGTGAACTCTGGTCTATAATATGCAAATGTGGCTACATAACTATTGACCTGTAACCAGGGCCTCCCTGTGCTCCCACAACATACCCGGGAACAAGCTATTGCTCAGTGTGCCTTTCCTGGACAAAGACAGTAAAAACAAACCGAGCATGTGTTATGATTCTGAAAATATTATGCTCTTTCTATCCAGATTTGACTTGAAAAGAAAAAAATAGGGCACAATTACGTGTTTATTAATTGCAAAAACACACATATGGACAAAATTGTTAAAACATGCATAACATGAAATGCATTAATAAAATAGTATTTTACTTCTTTTGATTAAGTTAAAAGTATAACAGTTTCTTGCTGAAATACTTTGGATGGAATGGGATTTTGTAATTACAACATTTTCTACATTTATAATACATGTTTTGTATCTGCATTGAAACTAATGAGTTATTACCTTTACATTTCAAACTGTTAGCAAAAATAATCTAATAGAATTCTGGCATTGTTATGGTAGAAAATCCCATTCTGTCCAAAGTATTTCAGTAAGAAACTGTTATACTTTTAACTTCATCAAAAGAAGTAAAATACTCTTTAATTAATGGTGATCATTTTTTACATACAGGTAGACACTTTTAACTCCAGTTACAACCTCCCGGTTGATATATTTTGTTATAGCCGGAAGGTTGTAATCAGCACCTGTCAATCAAGCCTCACCACAGAAAGCTAACTGGCACGTAGTTTAATTGTGGGCGGGCTGAATATCTTGCCCAACATGGCAGCTCCATTACCAAGCACCAGTACCAGCACTCAAGCTTTGCCACACACTGTTAAGACAAGTAAGTTTTTAAATATCTATTTAGTTGATCTTGCCTTGAAAATGAAAAAAATCAATCTGTTTGACCCTGACGCTCATACCCTTCGAGTGCGTCTTACACTATGCAGCTATGCTGATGGACCATGTCTTTCCAGAATGCCATTACCACTGTAATGTAAAAAAGAAAAAAAAAACACAAATGAAAAGAAAAAAACAAAAGGGAGAGACAGGCAGTGTGTGTGTGTGTGTGTGTCTATTTCTGATAGAAGTGCTGCACTAACTGAGCTGTGCTGAAAGGGAAGAAAATGATCACCATTAATTAAATAAAATAATATATGGGTGTGTGTGCATGCGTAAAAACCAGAATTTTACACACACATACTATGTGGGATGCTTTTATAAACCCTTTGGGCTTCACCCTCGGGGTTTATGTAGCATCCCACATCTCGGGTGTGTGTAAAATTCTGGTTACACCCACCCACCCATATTCTATTCTATATTTTAATAATGCATTTCAGGTTATGCATGTTTTAACAATGTTATCCGTCTATGTGTTTTTGCGATTAATAAACAAGTAATTGTGTCCTATTGTTTTTTCTTTTCAGATCAAATCTGAATAGAAAGAGTAGTATTTTCAGAATCTTAACACATGCTCAGAACCCATTCTGCTGGGTGAAAGAAGCTTGTTCAAAGCTCTTTGCTTTAATTTCTAGACTGTACTGCCAGCTGATATTCAAAATCTACCCATCTCATGACTGGTCCCATGATGCCAGGCCAGTAGGTATGTAGCCACATTTGCATCTTGTGGACCTGAGTTCACATCTGAAATTGTAAGATAAAAGGCTGCAAGAGAGGGAACGGAAACAGACAGAGGTTGGTGCTGTGGCAGTTCCAGAAATCTGTACTGACATGAACACAACCAGGGTTCAAAAATCCTGATATGGGGCCCCAATACCTGTTGGCACCACGAGCCAGCCTTGAGATGTGTAGTTTTTGATACTTTATGTTTATTATTTTCTTTTATGATTATAATCAATAACCTTTCCATATCTGAGACATAACCAATTACAGTTTAGTTACCAACTGGAGAAGAAATCCCCTTAATACAAGGAAATAAAAATGCATCCCAGATATGCTGATACCACATTGGGAGGTTAATCTAAAGTAACAACTTAAATTTACTAACTAAACAGTAAGCAGTGTTACCAGCCCAAGAGCAGTATGACTTATTCATAAAAACTTAAAGTCCAAATCTGAAGGAGTGTCCGATGTTGCACGTCCCAACAGGAGCTTGTGGCGTCATACTATATATCTCAAGTCCATCTACGCTTTATTAATCACCAGCAATAATTCGCACCCAGAAAAAGCCAAAATTACAAATGACACTACAGATGATTATTAAAAGAAAAAAAGAGAATCCAGTTTTCAAAGGCAGTAAATGAGCTCCAGTGAGCAAGGAAGAACCATTACCCCCACCCACCCAACAGTATTGCAAACCATAAAATGCCTAATACTATAAGAGGAGCAATATTCAACAAGAAAAGATTATTGCTTCAGTCCATTAAGCATCTCTCAGCCGGTGTCTAAATCCTCTGGATCATTCGCATCCTCTTCTCGATTATCACCGCCTTGCCGAGATGTGGAAACAAATCGAGTCGCCCACTTTGCAGCTTCAGTCAGATCCGCAAACACCCACACTTTTCCTTGATGCACAATCCTCAATCTGGCAGGGAAAATAATGGCATGAGGTATCGCTGCTGCCTTAAGCTGCTTCCTAGTAACATCATATCTCTTGCATTGCATCCTAGTAGCGTAACTGATGTCTGGCAACAGGTACACCGCTCGATCTTCCTGCGTAAGTGGCCCTGCTTGTCAAGCCAATCGAAGAATTTTGTCCTGGTTTCAACTTCATCTGTAACCAGAAGGAGTGTTCAAGGTGCTACAGAGTCTGCTCTATAACTGTGGGGTTATCAGATAGGCTTTCTGGAGCTTAAAGCATGAATGCTGGCCTTCCAGTAACAATTTCTCCTCTAGCCATTCTTGAAGTAACATGGGAGGATGATCCCTCTCAATCCCATCTATGAGAACTAGGATCTGAATATGGGCCTCACGGGCCTGGTTCTCCAGAGATTCCAAGTGAGCTCTGAGATAGGTGTTTTCTTTTAAGACTGTAGCAGTGGCCGCACAAGTGGATTCGGTCTGTCTCTTTACATTGGAGAATTCAGTTTGAAGCATTTCCATCGTCTTCTCTACCGCATTTACTCTAGTGGCGAAAGAGTCCAGCTTCAAGTTGATATCTGAAACTGCAGAAATAAGCCTCTGCATCTTGAGGCCCAACGAGGACATTGTTTCTTCTGGGTATGGCGTAGATGCAGCCTGCGCCTCCACCCCAGTCCTCGTGGTGAGGGAAGTTCTCAATGCTTTACCTCCAGAGCCACCACCTTTGTCCTTCCAAGGATTCCCCATTTTTCTCTCTAAAGTCTAAGCTGTCGAGCAATATAAAAAATATTTCTGTTTGCAGTGTTTAGAAAGTCATTTGTAAAGATTTTATTAAATTTTAACAGAGAGCTCCTGAAGTTGCTGCCTCTCAGCTCGGGCTCCACAGCACGCACACCCCCCCACTCCGAGATGTGTAGTTTTTGATGATCAGCTGGCAGTATAGCCTAGAAGTTACAGCAATCCTGAGGATGGATTATTTTTTATTAACAGTTTGAAATGCAAAGGTGATAACACACTAGTTTCAATGTACATACAAAACATTTATTATAAAGGTAGAAAGTGTTGCAATAACACCTTAAAACACACTAAATAAAACAGATGATCTGTTTAATCTGTTGGATCACATACAGTCAAAGGAGGACCAAGTCATTCGGTGACATCATTTCCTGTCAGAAGCCCAAAACATATGGCTGCCACCAGCTCTTAATTACAGGCTGATTTGCATATGAATAACTCTGGACTGCAAAGACTCACAGATAAACACAATGGCTCATTCAAATTGGCTTTTTATGGGCCTTCAGACATTAAGAAAGCCTGTAGATGACAGTTCCCCTTTAACTAGTTTAATTTATGTTGAAAAAAAACAAATAAATCTTTTTGTAAAGTAGTCCCTGTACTGTGGCATGTATGCTAGTAGAGGGCAATCATTTTCTTTGTTTGAGCTGCATAGTTGCCATGGGGTTTTATGGGACTTGTAGTTTTGATGAGGATGGGATTTGAGGCCATGGACTAACGTGAGGTGTGGATTTACAAGATACATTTTTGTGTGGGGAGTTTATTTATGACATCAGGTGAGGAATCGGCAGTTATTGGTAACTTCAGAGTGGGCGAGGAGACGGCTGCCGGGAGAGGTGGCTGTGACAGACTCTGGCGTGGTTTTCAAAAAAGAAATAAGAAACAAAAAAGGAACTGGAACAAGCTGCCTAGTGAACTGAAGATGCAGAAGGAGGTATGCGAAAATGTGACCAATATTCTTGTTGTGAGGGTCTAGTCGGGTGAGGAGTGGAGGCGGGACATTTTTGAATTTGGCTCTGTGTAGTGCTGATTCTTTGCGGCTTGGTTCAGTACTGCATCCACCAGCTTTTCAGTAAGACGGAGACGCAGTTCTGTGTGTTGATATGTAAAACACCGTGGTCCATGTTGGTTTGCTTACTCGGGGGGGGGGTGATTCTGTCATGGAAGGGGGTCTGTCAGGGTAATGCTCTGCTTACATCGTGGTGCTGTTGATAGGTTTGTGTTATGTAGGATTGTGATACATGTGTGATGTGGCACCTTTAGCTGGCAACAGCTGGATCTAGTTATTTATTGGGCTAGCCTACAGTACCTGGTATTCCCAGGTGGTCTCCCATCCAGTATTAACCAGGACCAACCCTGCTTAGCTTCCGAGATCGGGCGCATTCAGGGTGGTTATTTAGTGGGCTCTATTGAAAAATACCTGCCCACTCATATTGGTGTCCTAGCCAACCTGAATGCTAGGATTGCTTCTGCCATTTTCTAATTCAGATATAAATAGCATCATTTTTCTAAGAATAACATGTAGCCATCGATCTTAACTATTATGTGCTGTCGACAGAAAATAATTATGGTAGAAGATAATGATTAGTTCAGTTCAAAATTACCAGTGGACAGCCATACAAAGAAATATAAAAAATAAGTCAAAAATGAAATAATCACCTACACGATTGGTCTCGCTTTAACATAATCAGTTCTCCTTTTGGAGGTTAATCCGTAAAATCTATATTACTGCGTTCAACGTATGCACATTAGATCCTGAGGCCCCTGACTGGGCACTCTCCCTCCGTGTGGCACTGCTTTCTGCCACCACCGTCTGCCCTGCCTGCCGCTGCCGCAAAGCCCGCCTGCATTAAGATCCCGAGGCTCCTGACTGGGTGCTCTCCCTCTGTGTGGCTCTGCTTTCTGCTACCACTGGTTGCCCCACCTGCCACAAAGCCCGCCTGGATTAAGGTATGGTCCCACAAGCTAGAGTCACTGGCATTTTTGGACTTTCTGGTTCTCTGGTGCTCCTACAGCTCAGCTGATTGGCCCTTTCCTCAAGTGTCTCAGCAGAATGGCTGTTTTTCTTACTCCTAGCTGGCCATTGATCGGTACCTCAAGCCTGCTTTCTGGGTCGAGAGTGATTGTTTTGTTTAGGAAGCTATTTTGCCCACCACAGCTTTGTTGCTGCTCCCCTGCTCCCCAATCCCTCCCACCCTTAGCTGGCCATAAATATATAAGGGTGGATATCACATGACTACAAGGGGTGGTTTGTTGCTTTTTCATTCTCCTTACTTTCCCAATTGCAGGTTATAGCTTTGCTCCACTAGAGGTCTCTTTTCCTTTTCCATTCCTGTACTCCTTAACTGACTCTGTTCATTGCCTGTGCTGAACCTCTCATCCTGTCACTCTGCAGTGTGGTGATCTTATTTCCCTGCTCCTAATTATCTATTTCCCCTTACTTAGTTAGTCCCTGTCACCCTTCAATCTTATTTCTTTGTCCCCTCACTCACGCCTGGTTGTTTGGCAATGCCCCATCTCGTGAAGTGCCTTATCCCTTTGCTTACTCTACTTGCTCTTGACTCCCTGTTCCTATTCTCTGGGACATCCTCTTACCATACTGATCTCGCTCTTGGTAACTTCACCTACTCCAATATGCTGGTAGGTAAGCCCTCTACTCCTATCCCATTGTTGGGCCTTTGTTACTTACCTGCTGGGACATTCATGAAGTACATTATCCACAGGAAATTCACTTCCCCAGGTGTGTCTCCCGTGCGATGGTGCTTGCCACAATATGGGTTATTGCGCTATCCTTTTCCCTAGCAGGGGACATTGAGCCAAACCCTGGCCCTGCTACCTCTAATAAATTCTTGTCACAGGCCACTGGAATTACTGTTGCCCATCTGAACACCCAAAGCTCACAGCCAATCTTACAGAGCTAGAAGCTTGGGCACATGTCAATAACTCAGATATTCTAGCCATATCCAAGACTTGTTTAAAACCCTCTGTACCGGACATTTGCTCACTCCCGGCTATAGCATACTACGTGCTGACCGACCTAATTCCAAAGAGTGGTGGCTTGGCATTGTACCTAAGTCCCACCTTAACATTACTCATATGCCAACATCCCACTAAACAACTGTGGGTCTTACACTATCTTCTTCTTTGGGATAATGCTATGAAGATCCACATCTTTAGCGTGTACATACCCCTAAGAACAGCAAGGTAGGTCTTGAGGAATTCATGGAACTGTCCAGGAAAATGAAATGATCTGCGCCTGGGATTTTAACCTCAACTGGCTGGGTCCCAACTCCTCTCACCTAGCCTCCACTATCAGCAAGGCCAGCCTTGGACAACTTATCTTGTCCCCACTAGGAAATCTCTGAGCGGTTCTAAAACATAGGTATGGGTGATGGCAGATAAAGACGCTTGTACACTAGCCTGCCCATTTCCCAACCTAATGGATAAGCTGCAGATCCCAGTTAACCAACAGCCTACTTCCTCCTACCCCCACTAGAATTGCCTTATATATGTCCCATGCATTTTGAATTCCCCACTGTTTTTGACTCCACAACCTCCTCAGGAAGGCTGTTCCATGCATCCACAACCCTCTCCGTGAAAAAATACTTCCTCACATTACCTCTGAGCCATCCCCCCATTATCTTCAAATTGTGCCCCCTTGTTCTTGCACATCTCTTTTTCTGAAAGATACCACCCTCTTGGACTCTGTTAATTCCCTTGAGGTACTTGAAAGTTTCTATCATGTCACCCCTCTTCCTCCTTTCCTCAAGGGTATACATATTAAGCTCCTTTAGTCTCTTTTCATATGGCTTCTGATGCAGTTCCTGCACCATTTTAGTTGCCCTCCTTTGGACTGCCTCCATCCTGTCTATGTCCTTGCGGAGATGGGGTCCCCAGAACTCCCGCAGTACTCCAGATGGGGTCTCAACAACTGTCTGTACAGAGGATAACAACACTGTTTTCTACTGGTGATGCCTCCCTATGCATCCCAGTATCCCCCTAACCCTCCTTACTGCCTTCTCACATTGCTTGCCCACCTTTAGGTCATCTGATCTATCTACCCCCAGGTCCCTTTCCATTTTTGTTGTTGTTAGTATCTCACCCCCCCGCCACTGTGTCCTGCTGCACTCTTATTGAGTGGATACTCACCAACAGGAAGGACAGATTCTCCACCGCTGGTGTCCTAGCTGACTCATCAGTGATCACTGTCCTATCTATTGCATGTGGAATGCCTTCTCTCCCTCTTACCTTCCAAAAGTGTTATCCTTTTCCAACTTCTCTAAGCTTGACACTGCCGCTTTCCTACATGACCTACGACTTGTTGATTGGTCGCTCTTTTTTTTAACTTATATTTCATTAAGAGCAAATAGTGTTTACAATTTGTCTTTTAGTTGGTACAGGACAGAACAAATATTATAAGTAAATATACTGTACATTTTATCCAAACCTTCAGTCTGTTGGCTATCATGCACCGTAGAAAGTGTACTATGACTAATCCTCCTTCTGTATATTTTGTGTCTCTCCTAAGCCATCTATATTAAAGTTAGCAACTGAAGTCCCAACTGCACTGTTGCATGGATCTTCATGAAACAGCAAAAGTCCATCTAAAGAAGGAGGGTATCAACTATAGCAAAGTCCGAAGCTATGAATATATTGCTCTGCCCACTCCATTAAAGTCAACCATGGCTCTTCCTATACAAAGTAAATTTATAATAACAATAAACATAACAAAAACTGTTAACAATAAACTTGGCTCATCGCTTTATTGTGTCCTATGTCCCTACTTTATTAGGTAGGAATTTAGTACTTTAAATGAGGTTATATTTATGTATTTCCTAATCTGTTCCTCTCCCAGGGAATCCAGCCTTCACCCCCATGCAGCAGGTGTTATAACCCTGACCCCAGGAACCCGAACTCACCCACTTCCACCTTATAGAGCTTATGAATGCATTGGACTTTGAAATATCATCTTCACCCAAGCTCGGTCAATTCAAGTTCTTGCTCCACCGGTATCTTGTATCCAACAGCTCCTGCAGTTGCCTTGCCTAATGACAATCTGCTGCTGCTAACCCACTTGAATCCTAAAGTATTCTCTAGACTTTTGTGGAACAAGATAACAAAAGAATCTAAAAATCACATACCCCATTAGTCTGGCAGCTTTCAAAACCCTATATACATTCCATTTCAAGGAATCCTGTGTCTGCTCCTCCTGACCTAGGTCCCTTTCCTTCAGAGCTTCCTACTCTATTCTCTGACCTTGCCCCTGCCTTGTCATGAGTTAGGTCACTTTCTGTTGTTGACTCACTCTTCTGCCATACCCATGCCTTCCTCCTTCACTCCCCTGCCCACATCTACACTTTATATCCACTTACCGTGACTTTTAACCCCTATTTTGTCTGTTTATCTGTTTTGATTGCCTGAGCATACTCTGTACCTACTGTTTCCCCATGTTCTGCACTTTGTATACGATGCACAATTATCTATCTGTAATTAATGTTTTACAATCTTTTGTACCATTTACTTGCATTTATACTGCCTTTGCCTAATTATTTATGCATATAATTGACATTGTATGTTGATCTCACCTAAATTGTAATTTGTTGTACATAGTTGAAATCGTATGTTGATCTCACCTATATTGTATTACCTATTGTTTGTCCCAGGTCCACCTTGAAAATGAGCTTGCTCAATGGTGCCCGCCTGGTTAAATAAAGATTTTGATTGATTGATTGATTGATTGAGACTCCCCTTTCCTGCCCTCCTTTTGCCAGGGCACATCTAATCTCATCTCTCTCTCACTCACCATCTCCCCTTTCACATACTACTGTACCTATTACCCATGACATAACCACCCCATACTCCTTGTTGCTGGTGGCTCCAGCATCCCCTCCCTTTTATCTTCCTTTTCCCTCTCCCTGTGCAACTCCTCCAACCTAGCTCACACTTCTTTCTCACCTCCCCAACCTAGCTCACCCATCTTTCTCACCTCGTAGCCTAGTATGACAAGGCCTTTGGCTGCTTCTCACCCTCTAGCTGTCTCTGCTCTTCCTCTTATCCTCATTTACCCTCCTATCTCTTACCTGTTCTCTAACCTCGAGGCTTAATTGAAATGTTCTAGTTTATAAGTAATTATTTTAGCCTGATACTTTTGCCATAAATTGTTATGCTCTATGTCTTACTAGTTAACCAATGTTAGTCTTCCTCTGTTGTGTGTAACCCTCCCCACTGATGTGGAACTTTTGTAAATGAGCTGCTTTGAGCTCAAAGGTATAATAATCCTGGACTGAAATAAATAAATAAATGTGGAATACATACTCTTTTACTGCCCAAGAAGGTGGTCTAACACTATTTTTTCTCCCTCGTCCTCTATGTAATGAAAAAATGGGAGCCATCGTGTATTATGCTTATCAACTTGAAATCTTAATTTGGCTGTTACAGCTTCTATATTCTTAATATTGTTTACATTATTTAACCATTGTGTTTCACTGGGTCTATTTGTTGATAGCCGATTCTGAGTAATTGTTTTTAAGGCTGCCACCTTCAGGATCTGAAACAAATATTTCTCAGTAGAGGAGGTAATTTCTTCCGGTGGAAGTCCTAACACCATATTAGCAAATTAGAGATTTTGTGAAATCTGCAGTATACCCTTACTTTTATTTATCACTTGATGCCAGAAAGGTTTTAACCTTTCACAACTCCAAAAAATATGGTAATGCGTTCCCGTTTGGCCACATTTTCTCCAGTATAGGTCAGAAAAATTTGTACCAAGATATTTAGATATAACTGGAGTTATGAAGAAAAGTGTGCAAACCTTCAATTGGAATTCCTTCCAACCAGCTGAAGCTGTTGTTCTATGAATATTTCACCAGATCATCTCCATTGTTTTTCCTCCAAGAAGCCCCACTCCCGTTCCATTTATCTTGAATCTGTTGAGTCCCTAGAGTTCCTATGTTGTCCTGCAACAATCTATAAATATAGGAAATCAATTTCCTGGTGCCGGACAGGATTGCTCTGGTATGAATCAAAGAGATCCCAGGGCAGGTTGCTTTATAGTGGGGCCACTCCTCGTCCCAGATTAATGAAATGTCTGCATTGCAAATATCTATAAAATCCTGTTTAGGTAACCCAAATTTTTGTTGATGTGAATAGAAATCCATAATAGCATTTCCTTGCAATAACTATTGCAATGTCCTTAACCCTTGCACTTCCCATCTGTCAAAACATGTGTCAGGGTGACCAGATGGGAAACTGGGGAGAAATTTTAAGGGAATATATTACCAGACTGGTTCGAGAAGTTCCTATTGTTGACAAGCCGTAAGCCAGATTTCCAGTGTGTGTTTTGTCTACTTATTCTGTATTTCTCTCAGATTGTGGGGCATCATTACCCAAGGGAGGTAATTAATCAGAATCATGGGATGGGCCTCCTCCTCAAATGCGCACCAGCTATTCCCTAGTGCTGGGGATACTATTTTAAGTATTGGAAGCAGCTCGGCCACTGTATAATAGAAAGGCAAATTTGGCAATTCCCATCCACCTTCTTCCTTCGGAGTTAATAATAGTAACCATTTGAGTCTTGTTTTTTGATCCGCCCACACAAACTAGGATATCTTCTTCCTGAGGGTTTTCCACTCTTTTAAGGGGATGGATATCGGGAGAGTGGAAAAAAGAAAAAGGCATCTGAGCAACACATTCTGCTTGATTGTATCTATTCGATGACAAAATGATAATGGAAGAGAGCTCCACCTTTTAAGGTCTGAGTATATCTGGGTAATTGGGGGGGGGTAATTATATTGATATAGGTTTTCAGGTTTCCTGGGGATCCAAATACCCAGGTATTTAAGTTTGTCTTTCACCTGCTTAAATGGTGACTTGGAAGCTATAACATGAGGAGGAGATCCGTTCAATAACATTACCTCGGATTTTCTTTCTTAATTTTAAAACCTGAAATTTGTTCATAGTCATGCAACAGCTGGAGAAAACAGGGAGGAAGTCTCCAAGTCAGACATATATATTAAAGTGTCATCTACATAAAGAGAAATTTTGCAGGTATGTTTTCTCTCCCTTTATTTGTTGGGATTCTTGAATTGCAGCCGCAAGGGCTCTAGACTAAGTGCAAAAGTAGGGAGACAGTGGACATCCCTGTCTGGTACCTTTGCAAATGGTGAGTGGGTCCGAAGGTGCCATTGACTCTAACCCTTGCTGGAGTTCTCCATAACAAAGAAAAACTCAGTGCAGAAAGTTACCTCCCATCCCATAATGCTCCATCACTGTGTTAAAAAATCCCAATTTAAGCGATCAAATGCTTTTTCAGCATCAAGAAAAATCGCTAATTGGGGGTGTTCAGATTTTGATCTATGGGCCAGGACATTCAAGAGTTTCCTTACATTACCTGTTAACTGTCTGTGGGGGATAAACCCTGTTTGGTCCTCATGAATCAACTGTTCGATATGTTTTTGTAATCTTAGGGATAACATTTTAGTTAAAATGTTCATGTCCTGATTTAAGAGGGAAATTGGGGCTGGATATTCAAAAGGGTTGCGCCATGCGCAATAGGGTTGCGCCTGCAAAAGTCAGAAATTGCGCCATTCTGCCATATTCAGCAGGAGGCAGTTGCGTCCCCCAAGTCAAGCTGAGCAACAGCGCAATGCAAATGAATGCATGCTGAACCGGAGGGGGAGGAACCATGCATAAACTGCACAACCTGATATTCAGTGGGCTGTGCAGAGTTGTGCAGGCGCAACCCCCAACCTGCGCCTGCACAACTTTGAGCCAAAAAAAGGAGTCGAGGGCCACCACAAGTGAGCTGCCGCATTGCAGGGCGCAACACAGCAGCTGCCAGCTGTGGCTGGCCTCAACCTACTCCTGTGCCCCCTGCAGCCCGATCGCGGGCCAAAGTGTAAAACCCCCACCCACCGACTGGCCCGATCACGGGCAAAAGCATAAAATCCCCTCCGACTGGCCGATGTCGGGGCATAAGGTTCAATAACCCTCCCCACCAGCCCGATCGCGGGCATAAGCTTTAATAACCCCCACTAGCCGATTGCGGGCATAAACTGTCGACCCCCACCAGCCCAGTGCGGGCAGCACAAGTCCAACCCCCAGGACATATCCCTGGTGGTCCAGTGGACCGCTAAGCCCGATCGCGGGCTGCAAATGTGGCAAACCCCCAAGACCAAATCCTGGTGATCTAGTGTCCCACCCCACCCACTCCACAAAGCCCCACCACCGCTCCCCAGCCGGGCGAGCGGCAGCATCCACCGCCGCCTGGCCGACTGATTCAGCCGTAGGGCTGCACGCCCATTGGTGCAGAGCAAGAGCCAATGGGCATGCAGCCCATACCGCATAAGGGGAGGCGTGGTGGGCTTCGTCGTGTGGGTAGGTGGGGACAACTAGATCACCAAGGATCTGGTCTTGGGGGGTTACATTTTGCAGCCCACGATCGGGCTTAGCGTCCACTGGACCACTAGGATAAGGTCCTGGGGGTTGACCCTGTGCTGCCTGCGATCGCCGCCAGTCGGGGGAAGGGGATTTACGCTTTGCCCGCCATCGGGCCAGTCGGGTGGGGGATTTTTTTACACTATTGCCCGCGATCGGCTTGCAGGGCGCCGGTCCCCGACGGCTGCTGCCTGGCAGGGCGCCAGGTGCAAGTCCTCGGGATCGGCGCACCTGCATAATGGCATGCAAATGGGGCTATAAATAGATGCAAATGGCCCCCCTGCGCCTTTGCATGAATTATGGCCCCATTTGCATGTCACCTTTTGAATATGGAAATTTAGCATGGCGCAATGGTATAACGCCACCGCAACAAGAATGCTCCACTCTGACCACTTGCGGTGGCGCAAGTTCCACTGCGCCATGCACAGTGGCTGTGGCAAGGGGGGTGATATTCAAAGGAGTTGCTCAATAGCGCAACTCCTTTGAATATCGTCGCAGCCACACCCCTGCGCAACTATTTTGTGCAGCGCAAGGGCTTGTGCCACAAAATAGCGCAGTTTGAATATCCAGCCCTTGGTCTATAAGTTTCACATGTGTTTTTGAGTTTATTTGGTTTTGGAGAACTGCTATCAGTGCATCATTCTAGGATGGTGGGATCTCTTTTCCCTTCAGGCAAGTATTAAATACTTGAGCTAATATTGTCGAAATTGGAGAACGCAATTTTTTGTAAAATTCTGAACTGTAACCATCCAGGCCTGCTGATTTTCCCAAGGGAAGCGATTTTATAGCCATTATCACTTCTTGCTCTGTAATCAGGGAATCCAGTTATTGTCTAGCTAGTAAAGATAATGTTGGCAACTTTAATTTGCTGAAGATCTGTTTCATACCCGAAATTATGTCCTCTGAATTTTTATCCTCTGTATATAAACTTTGATAAAATTTCCTAAACTGTTGTGCTATTTCCTTGGGTTTTGTCCATGGGTGATTAGGATTTTGTATATTCGAAATATAAGAGACCCACCTTGAGGCCTGTGCCTTTCGTAACCTATAAGCTAATAATTTAGTGGCTTGCCCCCCTGTATCCTGATTTTTTGATTTGTAAATGTAAGTAGACCTTCAGCTTTAATATTTTGTTGTAGTAATCTCTTCTCTAACTGATTATAGTTTCTTAAAAATTGTTTTTGAGGTGTTTTTTTTTTATGTTGCATCTCTAACTCAGCCAATTTACTCATTAATCTATTATGGGTGAGGAGTCGTAATATTTTTGGGGCTGCAGTGTAACTTATAGTGTCCTCTTGTATAACAGTCTTTATTGCTTTCCAGGTAGACAGTGGTGAGCACTTTTGAGCTACGTTAATATTACAGATTTTGTGTATATTATCCTTTAGTTTATTTACAAATGTCTTGTCTCTGAGTAAAAAACGTTCAGTCTCCAGAGTGTGGTTCATTTGAGGGGCTAGTTGAATCTCTATAGATAGTGGCGCATGATCTGATAAGATAAAATGATGTATCTGAGATTTAACAATCCTATGTTTAAAATGCATTTGTGTAAAAAAATAGATCTATCCTGGAATAGGCCTTCTGGGGTACTGAGTAAAACGAATAGTCTCTTTCACCCAGATGCTGTGCTCGCCAGGCATCTATTAAGCCCATCTCGTCCATTAGGTTGCTTAGGGTCTGCTTGACCTTCTTGTTTGTGCTTACCTTACCTGAGGATCGGTTCAATTTGGGATTAATGACTACATTGAAATCACCCCCAAAAAGAATCTGACCAGGTGGCATCTGGGCCACTTTATGCAAGACTTGTGAGAGAAAAACCTGTGGTTTTATATTAGGTGCATATATATTATTAAGATGCAATGTCTCCCTAATAAGCTCTCCCATCGCTCTCAAAAAGTGCCCCTCCATACTTTCTTCCATGGATTGAATCTGAAAGGGAATACCTTTTTTAATGAGAATAGTCACTCCTGCATGCCTGGGGTCTGAGGACGGTGTTGCTTTTACATGCGCAACCCAACTCTTATGTAATTTTAGGTGCTCAGTCAAATTTAAATGCATTTCCTGTAAGTATATAATGCCCCCCCAACCATTTCAGTTTTCCTAATAACCTTTTCTTATAGGGGAGTGTATACCTTTCACATTATAAGTAATGAAATGGGTCACTTCCATCTGGAGAATGAACTTACTATCCATATACTATCCTTACCGTGGGTGAATCTAGGTTCCTTATTTGGGAGAAAATCAAGCAACGAGCCACAAATGATAAACTTTAACCATTTACAACCAATCAAAACATTCTCCTTAGAGAGAAAACAAGAACTGAAGAACAGAGTATCCCTCTGCCCTTCGTGACACCTCTAAAGTGAAATCCCTATGCCTCCACAGCATTGGGAACTATTTCTTAATCCCCCACTGTAATAGTAGGGGATAAGGTCTGCCCTGCTGTCAGCAATTCCAACAGCAGGCCAGATAACTAACAACCTAAGTGGTCAAGGCCACTGCTGTCTTAGCCTATGGGCTAAGTGTTACTAAATAAATGTATTGCCACTACTCCATGGTCACCCGATATAAAATTAGTGGCATCATAACCCTCCTGTCTATAAAAGGGGAGATGGTCTATATCCTAAACTAGTTGGAAGGGGGGGAATAGGGGGAGGGGGGAAGGGGAAATTGTTTAACCAGGAGAGGCACACTAAGCCAAAGCTTGTTTCCAGATGTGGGAGGAAGGAGTACAACGACCTTTTCTACATGGGGAGACGCACTGAAGGAGGAGTAGTTAAAGTAAATGTTGAAGGTTCCCATAGCAAATGGGAGTAGTAAACTGTAGGTGTTGTGAATCAGTTTTCTACCATTCAAACTGCCAAACAGTGCTGTTTTCCATGAAAAAAAAGCCTTTTATTTTGGTGCTCTGCTTCATTTGCATAATCCGCCCCTTTTTTCCTTAGGGTTGCAACCCCGAACTGTGACATCATACCAGGGAAACAAAGTTATTAAAGGGACACTGTCAGTTTTTAGTTTTAGATAGACAAATCAGCTATGTATTGTACCCACAATGCCTCATTATGTAAATTAGTATGAGTATTATATTTCTGTGCTCACTGCAGAAATAGGAGACTACATCACTCAGTATTGAAGTCTTATAGCTAGATATTTTATGCATAATGCATTTTTGTGAAAATAAACATACAAAAGCTTATACTGTTGACCCCACTACAGAAATATGGGACAGCATCTCACAGTAAGGAAACTGAAAACAGTTTCTTATTTTACCCACAATGCCTTGCTATGGACATTTTCATATTAGTGCTCACCACTACCAACATACAGGACTGTACTTCTGAGTATGGTACATTTAAGTAAACATTATAAATTATCCAGAATTCCTTGTTGCTGTATGTAAAACATTGACAGCTACCTGGTATGACATCATGCTGGGGTGTGATCACACACAGAAAACTGGAGGGCAAAACACTGATAAAATGTAAAAATGACTATGACAGATTTTTACAAAACAAATGCAGCGTCAACGTTGGAAGCATGTCTGGCAATGGCATGCTATGTGTAAAAGGCATTTGGGGAACCTTCAACATTTACTTTAAGGAGGCGTACCCAGACCAAATAATTCCTGTAGGCACCTGCTACCAACCAATTAGTGAGAATTTCCCCCTTTCAATCCGTCCTCCATCCGGGAACATTGTTCATGCTGTTATTTAAGTGGCTATACATTAAATTACCTCCTATGATATATGCCCACCCCATGTTACTTAAATTAGTTTCCTAAGAGTATATGTTCCAGAGAGAAATCCCCATTCCTCCTGAGTGAGAAAACCAAAATCCACACTTTGCTCCTTTATTCAACCCCAGATATAATAAATGTTAATTATTTCCAGGTATATGCAGCATGTAGTCCCATATCAAAATTTCCAAATATAACAGTCTCTCCTCCACCCCACATTAATAATATTCATGTCACCTTCCCCATTTCCAGTGTCACTGGAAGTAACAAAACAAACCCCAGTACATCACTGTGCAGATAGTGCCTATTGTTGAAAGAAAAAGAATGAATTGCTTCCCAGCTAAACAGTCAATATGAATCTGCATAGGCCATCTACACCAGCTTCAGTCAGTCCTCAATTGGACATAAGCAGGAAGAAGCATTTTAACATAAAATATGGTGAAATAATGGTGATGCCCCTTATTAAAGAGTCTAACAACTAAAGTCTGTATCATTTTCAGTGTCCCTGGCATGAATACCATCCCTGCAGTGGTCCAAACTCGCCTCACAAAGACAGCCGAGCCAAAACAGAAAGTGCACCAACCTTGCCTGGCCCACTTGGGCCGAGTCTCAACTAAGTTCAGCTCGGATTTTTGTCAATGGAGCCGGCTCCACTGGAGCTCCGATGATTCTGGCTCACATGATGTTGACGGGCTTCTTTTATTGGCATGCCTTGGAGCTTAGTCACATCTGGGCCAGTGATTTTGGATGGATCCTCTCGCTGCATTTTTACTGCCCGCAGACACCACCGACCAGGTTTCCTGCAGAAGTTTCTTTTCAAACACCTCCATTCCTTCTTAAATTCGTTCAACACTAGTTTCAGTCAGTTATTGTGGGTGAGTTCACCAGCACGCTTGCCAATTTACATCTATATTCATCCCTATATTTGGGCTTAGTGTTTTAAATAGGTAAATCCACTTCATTTCACATTTATCAAGTTTCTTTGATAATTACCACCTCTTTCTGGTGGGTATACAGTGTCTATTCCCCACAATCTAAGGCTAGCTCCTGTATGGCCTGCTATTTTAAAATGCATGGTTACTTGTGAGTTCTCATCTTGCCTTTGAATGTCTCCTTTATGTCGTTGTATTCTTTTTTTTAACTGTCTGGTTGTCTGCCCTACAGAAATCAAATCACACGGGTACTGTAGAATACACACTACCCATTGAGTTTGACAGTTTATTGGTTGTTTAATCTTGAAAGTCTGACTGTTATGAGGATGTTTGAAAATATTCTTTTTGCTCACGTCTGCAAACTGAACATTTCCCACATGGGATCATGACGAGCTGTAGCGGACCCAGCAGTAACTGTTCTCCCTGCTGTAGTGCTATATAAAATTGGGATCTTAACAGTTTTTCCTTTACTGTTGAAACTTTCTTTGATGCCACTATCTGATTTCTGGTTAATACTGTTACCTGTGGGTTGTCCTGACTGACTAAATGCCAGTGCTTATGAATAATTTGTTTGATCGCCTGGAATTTGTGGTTGTATTTTGTGGCAAATACTAGTTTCTCCTCCACAGTTTTTTCTCTCTGGGTGTCAGTAGCTCCTATCTCACTTTCTGTTGTATTTTGGTCTCTGCTTGTTTTATTATTTTATGACCACAACCTCTGTTTTTGAATCTCTGTACCTCTCTGATGGACAACGATATTGTGAGGCCAGAAACAAATGTACCTGGGCCATTCGCCATGACAAGGCAACCCATTATCAACAAGCACACTCCTCCTCCTGGGGCTCAGGAAGACATTTCTGGAAAAACATAAAGGAACTTAACAGGAAATCTGCCACTCCCCCCCCCCCCACACCTGCCCAGCTCTCGGTTAATGGTAACCTAACACAGGACCTCCAGTCCATTGTAGACACCCTGAACACCACATTCTCGGATCTCGGTGTCCTATACCCCAACTTCTTCGCCCACTAGGCCCATCCCTTGTTGCAACCCACCTTCAAACATCCTGCACTTTCACCTCCAAATTATCTCTACACGGGAGACTAGGAGATACCTCTCCAAAGCCCTTGCCATGTCCCACGTTAGCAGTGACTCCACTGACCTGAAGCTCCTCCATCTAGCCCTCGAGGAGGTCCTACAACCTCTCACCAAACTTTTGGACAAATCCCTCAGCCTAGGGCAATTCTCTGCCCTCTGGAAATGAGCTATCATCACCCTTATTTTCAAGAGTGGTGACTGCCTGTCCCCCAATAACTATCATCCCATCTCCCTGCTACCTCCCTTCTCCAAGGCCCTCGAAAAAATAGTGACTGATCAGCTGATGGACCATCTGTCTAAATATAACCTACTGTGCCCCGAATAGCATGGTTTCCACCAGGGCCACAGCACCACCACTGCCCTCCTAGAACACTCCTCCTACATCCACGGTGCCCTCGAATGTGGTCACCTAGTGGGGTCGGTGTACATCGACCTCACAAAGGCGTTCGATGCCATTACTCGTGCTATTTTTCTGGCCTTCCTGCCCTCCCTGGGGCTCTCAGATGAAACATAACTTGGTTCAAAGGTTACCTCTCTGACAGATCCCAGCAGATGAAAATTATCTCCACTCTATCAACCAGTCTCAGGTCTATTCAGGAGTACCTCAAGGCTCCATCTTGGTATCCCTCATCTTCAGCCTCTTCCTAAACTCCCTTCCCAGCTCATGCCCTGGAAAAATTCTTCTCTATGAGAACGACATGGTAATTTTATGAAGCCACCCCAGCCCTGATTCTCTCCAGCATGACCTGCAGGTTTTTTCACTGAAGCTGAGACATGGTTCTCGTTCCCACCACTTAGTTCTAAACTATAAGAAAACAAAATCAATTATCTTTGCCCACCATCAGAGTCCTCATCGTGACTTCCTGCTGACCATCACCAACTCACTAGGATCACCACTTCAGCTGGTTGATTTGTTCAAATACCTAGGTGTCACCCTTGATCGACTCTCACCTGCCATGCACATATCCAACAATTGTCCTCGGCTATCCACTCCAGACTTGGGCTTCTGTACCACCATAACCACTTCCTTCCCCCAATGGCTATCCGCCTGGCCATTACCTCTTCAGTCCTTCCAAATTACGGCATTGTCATCTACGGCACTACTGACCCCACTGCATTGTGGATGCATCAAAGTCGCCCTAAACAAAGTGTGTAGACCGGTTACAGGTTGTGACAGATGGACATACTCCTGTGATCTCTACAGGATCCACGATGGATGGTCGACAAATTTCCCATCGACCGCCCCGGCAGCAAAACCGTCAGGTCAACCGCATTTTGCAGTCAGCTGCCGGTTTCTAGGTGCTGGCTGTGTTTTCTTCGGGGGGCTTCGCCTTCTGAACCCCCCCATGCAGGGGGCTCTGCCCCCCGCACACCCCCCACTTAGGGATTATCAACTCCAAGCCACAGTTGATTCGGGGGGGGTTGCAGGACCACTGACAGACAGTGCCCGGTTCCAGCGGGTCACCTACAGCAGCATGGTGCTGTAGTCGCTGTGGGAGACCTCACTGTCAAACTGTCGCTGTCGGTTGGGCAAACGATCTCTACAAGTCTGCCGAATGGTTGCCATTTTGACGCCTGTCTTAGGTAGCATACTTGCCTCCTGGCCAAGAAAATCCACCTTGGTCAAGCCCCGCCTGGTCTGCATAGCCTCATCCAACCCACCCCATTGGTCAGAACCTCCCATAGCTCTACTGGGACCTCCCTACTAGTCCCGCACTACTGAACTTCCCTTGGACAAACAGCCTTTTTCTACAGAGTCCCCCGCTGGCTCAACAACCTCCCCTCCCCGTCTCCCTGGAGCTCAGGATTGGTCCCTTCAAGGTCAGTCTCAAAGCTCATCTGCTAGAATCTTCAGCCTGTGACTGTCCCTAATCCTCTCTTCCTCCTGCTCCCCCTTCTTGGCGGGGCTCTGTAATATAAGTATAAATGTACCTCATAAATGTTATGATATATATGGAAAACAAAATGTGTATTCATGTACTACCTAAATATTATGCATATTATGGATAACGCTGGGTCCTCCTCTCCCAAAGACTATTGTTTCAGTATTCCCCATCTGTTTGTTTTGTGCATTATCTTTCTTCCATGATCACTGTACTTATAATATTGTATAATTTTTGCATTCGTGACTTCCATTACTTGTTTTTCTCTTGTTTCTGTTACCTAAATACTGTACTGTTAATACTATATGTATGTCCTTATTGTTGTTTGACGTGGAGCCTTTGTAAAGGAGTCGATGACTCAAAGGGTTGTAATTCCGAATGTTATTAAATAAAATAAAATATCCTTTTTGTTCTTTGCAAACTCTTGTTCTGTTGTACAATTTCTCCTGACTCTTAACTAATTGCGAGTAAGGAATGCTTTTTTCAGTTTTGGTCCGTGAAAACTGTTGCCATGCAACAAAGTGTTTCTGTCTGGTTTTTTTTCCTGTACAGTCTGGTGTGCAGTTTGTCATGATTTTTCATGATTCTCAAGTCCAAATAAGGAATTCCTTTCAAATTATAGTCCATCATAAATGTTATGTTTCCATCCATGTTATTGAGATATGTGGAGACCCTTTAAGCTCTTCTTCTGTTCGAGCCACATAATAAACACATCGTCTATAAAGTGGTGCCAAGTTAGAATATTTTCAAAAATGTGTTTTCATGCTATTTCAGTATATGTGTTTGTTCAAAATTAATGTGATGTGCAGCGTTAATAGCGGAAGCCATTGTGCTCCTGTTGCTGTCCCCTGCACTTGCAAATAGAAAGTCCCATCAAATTCAAAATAATATTTTTGCAAAACTAGTTCTGCTAGTTCTTGTAGAACTCTAGTTTGGAGTTTTGTGGCTCTGATCTTTTATCTAGAAGTAAAGCAAGAAACCATTTCCTGAGACTCCTTAAACAAGGAACTTTTTGATCCCTCAGTATCCTTAACTAATGCAGTCAGCCTTCTGTGTTGAACTGCCTCAGAGGAGAATGGAATGTACACAGAGCTCCGCAACAGGCGGGATGCACAGCAAGCCCCTAAGGCTCAAACCTCACTCCCCATTCACACACAGAGTTCCACAATGGAGTGGAATGCACAGCAAGGTCCTAAGGCTCAAATCTCGCTCCCCCTCTTCATACACGGAGCTCCACAATGGAGCAGGAAACACAGCAAGCCCCTAAGGCTTGTGTAACCCCCCTGCAAATGGGGGTTCCCAAAAGACTTCCAGGAGCTTGCTTGAATGCTCCAAGCCTGAATGGTGTTTGGCATTTAAGCCATTTATCAGTGAGTGTTTTAGAGCCTCTGGTACTGTCTCTTTAAGAGCTGTCTGCTTGCAGACATAATTAGTTGTGTATGGGGGACTGTGTGCTTCTCTGAGTACCACTCGAGCTGCTGCCAATTCACTTAATTTTTGCAGTCACTAGAGTGCAAAGGGAACCTATCTGAAAGATGTAACTGTTTACAGAAATTATTTAGAGTAATAATGAAATTACAGTTTGTCTAACCTGCTTTCTTTGCAGTCAGAACTGTGTCTGCTAGTTCCCATTCTAGTTTTGAACTGCTGAACTGGACCAATCAGTGTGGGGTAAGCTAGCTCTAAAATGGTGCCTTGGCGAATCAGAACTTGACTCATAATCTGAGCCAGCCACAAGAGGATTGTATGGGCAGTGACTCTGGGAGATGTAGTTTAGACTTCAGTGCCTTTTGGACCAACAGCAGCAGTCTATTGTGAGTGACAGCCAATCCAGTCAAGAACTGGGAGGAACTCAAAGGAAGTGCCCGGTTTTTGTCGGTTGGAGTTCAGTTGAGCTTTGGCAGTGAAGAAGGAAGGAGCCCTGTGCTTTTCAGTGTGCAGTTTTAGTCAAAACGTGTATAAGGCCCAGAGTTCCGGTCTGCAGCTTGTGTAACAGCTTGTTAGGACTGAACTGGTCCTGTGAAAGAATCAAAGGATCTCTGAAGAGTAGAAACCAGGCTCACCCTGAAGACTGGAAGAATTGCTGAAAATTGCACTCGGTCTGTCAGGAACTGAATCTGCTGTGTGTTCTCCGGTATTGTGCAGTAATTGCGATCGGGATACAGATGCAGCCTGCCTGGTATAGTACTTTCTTTATATGGATGTGTGAAGAGGTTTGTGTACCTCAAGTGAGCCCTGCTGACATTGAAGGACCCTATCTTATTTGGAGGTCGTGAGTACTAATTCAGGGTTGCTCCCTGTTGAATTGCCACATTAAATCCAAATGGAATTACTGTACTGCTGACTGTTTAATTCTCCTTTTCTCTGTGAAAGGGCCCCTACCAGCTGCCACGGTTTGGACTAGCCACTAGGGCTTGGGTACCCAGGGACAGTAACTGATAGGGATAGGCCTGTGCACAGAGCCATAGGTAGATTATTAGAGTGATAAGCTAATTAACCTGATTTCCCCTGTCCTTGTTATATCCCCTAAATAAATCAGAGCTGCTTGTTTCAGCAAAGTTATACTGCCTGGTATTTGTTCTATGTTAAAGTACTGTACTGTGATTGTTGCACTGTATCTCATTTCACAGGAGGTCCCAGTGCCGAACCAGACCTGGGGGTAAGTGTATACTGTGAAGGTAATTCTGATATATTGTGTGGGCCACTAGTGGGAAGAAAGGGGGTTGCAGTGTCCCAGAGGGCTGTGACCAAGTTAGTTTAACTATTGCAAACCTGACCTCTGGGTGGAGGCACCCGCCATTGGATCCAGGCCCTCAACCTGTTAGTGGCAAATCAGGCAGGGGTAGTAGCCCCTGGGATAGCGCCATCTAGGGGTTACATCTTGGAGGCTCACCGCTGGGATTGTGTGTCCTCTAGTGGCCATATTTCACGAACCACTGTTAAGAAAAAAATGGGTACCCGACAGAAGTGGCTGTGCACCGGCTGGTGGAGTGGTGTACTGGGAGGAGATCGACCCCAAAATGCTATGCTTATCCTGACATCCCCTGGTATCAATACAGACACTGTGCAGGGAGTACTTTCCAAGGTGGAAGGTTTACAAAACCCTGTGGTGGTGGGTCGGCATGCTAATCTGCTCACCCACACTTTCCTGGCCCTAGTAGAGTTTAAGGATCCCATAGATAGCTCCAAAGTGCCACAGACCATTACCCCAGAGGAGCCCTCACTGCTTGAGAGTGATAACTAAGGACAGTAAAGACCTGGGGGAATCAGCCCCCACCACTATCTGAAACTTTGAGGAGAAATTTGCTGAATGGTTGCTGGAGAGGGGAAAACTGTGGAGGACTTGAAGAAACTATTCTTGCCACCTGGGAGTGTTCCTCCCCAACACCCTCTCCTGCTCCAGTGCCGTAATGGTGGCTGAACCAATGCAGACTCCTATTTCTGCACCTGCCATTAGTCCGACTCTTACGAGGTTGAGGATCTTCTCTGGCACCCTCCCACCCCCAGGGGAGGATGACTGGGAGACCTGGATAGACTATGTTGCCCCCAAGTGCTAGAATGGCAATGCTCGGAAGGTGAAAAAGCAAAGAGGGTTAGTGAGAGCCTCGAGGTCCTGCCCTGGCTACCATCCGTGCTAAACGGGCCAGTAACCCTGAAGCGACTGCACAGGCCTATCTTGAGGCCTTGGAGAATGTGTATGGGAGCCCAGATTCTGATGAGGACCTATGGTGGAGAGTAAGAGAAGCACAACAGTACCAAGGGGAGTTGTTGTCTGTGTATGTATCTCGGCTGGAAAAATTGTTGCAAGAATGCCTCAGAAAAGGTAGTTTGCCAGCGATTGAACTGGACGAACCAGGCTGGACAGGATCCTTAAGTCTGCCCCTTCTCAGAACTGCTGTTGCTTCAGTTACACCTGGCAGATCGACTGGAATCCCCACCCTCCTATGATGAGTTAATGAGAGAAATTGAGGAGTTGAGAAAAGACGACCGGGAGGGACCTGCACCATTGGCCGCGGCCATGACCCGAGTGACTGAGGGTGACCCATCAAGTGAAGTTCAGGGGCAGAGGTTGGCAGTCAATGAGTGCTCTGACAAGGAAAAGATATGTCACAATGGGGCGAACTGTTGAGAGAGATCCGAATTCAAAAACAGTCCTTTATGAAGGCCACGCCTGAATGTAGGGCCCTGACCTATATCCGACTGCATCTGCTGGGGGGTGGGGGTACCACCCATGTATCTCCTGCTGATAACAGCTCCGAACTCGATTCCTTGACCATGGAAGTGGAGAAACTGACAAGATGTTCCAAATGCTTATCACGTCAGCAGACAGAGATGGCACCAAGGTTTCCAGTTAGTACCCCGCCCTGGCTCCCAGTGTCGCGCCGGCCAGCTCAAACTCCAAAAGTATGTTTTGCTATAATTGTGGGAAAGATGGGCACATGAAAAGGAATGCCAGTCCCCAAAAGACACTGACAAAGTTGCATATAGGCTACAAGGAGAGCTTCGGAGAAGAAATCAGTGGTTAAGAGGTGCACGACATGATCCCAGTGGAGGCACCAAAATGCTAATTCACGCCCTTTGTGGCAAGGTCAGTTGCCCAGGCCCCACTACCGCCTCTCAGACTGGTCCAGAATAGTGGGTCCCTCCATGGAGACCACTGTAAAGGTGAACGGAGTGTCTACAAGAGCTATATTAGACAGTGGCTCCCTAAGTGACAATTATGTTCCAAGATTGGTATCAGAAGCATTTGTCAGACGACTTTACAACCATTAGAAGGACTGCATGTATGGGGTTAAGTGAGAAGGCCTACCCTATTCCGGTATATCCGAATTTGGCTGTCTTTCCCCACCTCCGTGGCTGGAGTGGCCGAACAAGTAGAGACCCTAGCCTTAGTGTGTCCCCACTGGACTGTATGATGGTGTCCCTTTGTTGATTGGAACAAATGCTCATATGTTCGGAAGGTGGCACAGTTGTGTTATGAAAACAGGGTCAAAGACTAGTAGAGCTTTAAGAGTTCCGGCTTTAATTAAGAAGGCCTATGAGGCACAGAGATGCTGAAAAACAGAACCAGAGGAACCGGTCGGAATTGTATGGAAGAAGGATCCTGAGTCTCTGATCCATGGGCGCCAAATGCCCAGTGTACCTTACAGGAGAGGTCCTGATCAGAAAGGATGTTAAGAATAAAATATTAATGTTGGATGCACCAGGCGATGGAAAATTGCCAGAGGGACTGCTGGTCAAGCCTAGTATTTTCGCCGCTAGAGCCCATGCTTATGCCAGAAGGGTAATGGTCCAAGTTCATAATGTGTCTGAAAGAGACATTCGAGTAAACAGAGGTTGCATCCTGGCTAATGTGCATTGTGCAGACACTGCAGTGCTACCCAGCAGCAAGAGTTCAAGGAAGAATGACAGAGTAACGCCTGACTTGTTTGATTTCGGGCGACTCCGCTGCCAGCTGAATGGAAAGTGAAGATCAGTGAGAAGCTTGCCCAGAGAGACCAGGTGTTTTCTTTAAAGGAATGGGATGTAGGATGCGAGGAGCTGAGCACAATATCCGCTGCATGACGGAAGACCATTTCGTGAGAGGTCTCGACGCCTGGCACCTGCTGGGACATAGATGATGTGAGGCGGCATCTGCAAGAGATGTTAGCTGCTGGTGTAATACAAGAATCAGAAGCCCTTATGCTTCCCCATTGTGGTAGTGAGGAAAAGAATGGAACAGTAAGGATGTGTGTGGATTATCTTTTGTAAACCGGACGTGGACTATCCTGATCAGTACACAATGCCCGCATTCAGGATGCTTTGGACTGCCTAAACGGGGCAAGTGGTTCTCTGTGCTGGATCTCCGAGTGGGTACTATCAGATCGATGGCTCGAGGACCGTGAAAAGACAGCCTTTATCTGTCCGCTTGGTTTCTAAGATTCATGAGGATGCCTCATGAGTTTAGGTGCCCCAGCCACTTTTCAACGACATTGATGGAGCGCGCAGTGGGGACATGAACTACTAGAGTGCCTGGTATACCTAGATGATGTTATTGTGTTTGGCAGCTACTGGAGGAACATGAGAGCAGATTATTTAAGGTATTGGACCGACTGGAGGACTTTGGCCTTAAACTGTCCATTGATAAGTGTCAATTTTTTCAAACATCAGTAAAGTATGTGGGACACATAGTATCCACCGAGGAATAGAGACCGACCCAAGTAAAGTTGAGGCCTTGACCACCTGGCCACAGCCCAAAATCTAAAAAGAACTGCAAAGATTCCTGGGATTCTGTGGTTATTATCGGCGCTTTATCAAGGACTATTCAAGAGTGATCCGCCCTTTACTTAACCTTACTCAAGGGTATCCCCCAACCCACAAAAAATACCAAAAGTCAGCGTCCCTCAAGACTGAAAGAGTGTATTTTCATCCGAGTGAAGTATTTGGGGCCCGCTGGACTCCTGATTGTGAGACTGCTTTTCATGAGATCATATATCAACTTACCCATGCTCCAGTGCTGGCCTATGCCGATCCAAGAAAACCTTACGTCCTGCACACTGATGCTAGCTTGCAAGGGTTGGGGGCTGTGTTGTACCAAGAGCACGAATGGCCTGAGACCAGTGGCCTTTGCCAGTAGAAGCCTGACCCTATCCGAAAAGAACTATCCTGTACATAAGTTAGAGTTCCTAGCTTTGAAGTGGGCTATTGTTGACCAATTCCATGAGTACTTGTATGGGGCTAAAATACTAGTAAAACTGCAATAATCCTTTGACCTATGTGCAGACCTCAGCTAAGTTGGATGCCACTGGCATAGGTGGCTTTCTGCATTATCTACATATGACTATGCTCTCGAATACCGAGCAGGTCTGAACCACATAGATGCTGATGCTCTCTCCCGGAGGCCTGTTCCCCAGAATGATTGGGTCCGATTGGCAGAACCTGACATTCGGGCACTCTGCCGGAAGTTTGACAGGGAGGAACAAATGTCCACGGACGCAGTGGACTGCATGGTGGATTGCTTGGGAGCCTCTGAGAATTGCATACCTGCTGCTTATTGCCACTTTTCTGCAATAGACATTGGTGCACTGCCTCAGCTGGACAATGACAGTATTGACGGGCTCAATCCCGCGATCCATGATCAAAGCAGCTTTAGAAGCCTCTATGCAGGAAAAGATGTGTCCAAATTACGCTCCACTGATTTGAGAACTGCACTGTTATCACAAAGAAGGTCCTAAGTTGAAACTGATCAATAAACTGTTATACAGAGAAACAGTAGACAGAGGGGGACAAGTAGACAAACAACAACTAGTGCTGCCCACTGCCTTCGAGACTCAGTAATTGAGGTCCCTTGCACAACCACATGGGCACCTTGGTATAGACAGAACACTTGACTTGGTGAGATCAGATTCTACTGGCCTAAGATGGGGCTGATGTGGAGCAACACATTCGAACTTGTAGTCGCTAGCTCACAGAGGAAAGCTTTGTCCCAGAGGGCTGCCCCTTGTTAACATCACCACCAGTGCACCCATGGAGCTGGTCTGTATTGGATTTTCTAAGTTTGGAGTCAGATCAAAGAAATATCAGTAATGTGCTGGTGGTCACTGACCATTTCACGAGATATGCCCAAGCTTTCCCACCAAAGACCAGAAAGCATCCACTGTGGCCAAAGTACTTGTAGAAAACTTTTGTTCACTATGGGCTCCACAAAGAATCCATTCTGATCAAGGGAGAGACTTTGAGAGTCGTCTGATCAAAGAGATGCTTTCTCTGTGGGAAGTGAGTAGTCCAGAACCACTCTTACTACCCCAGGGGACCCACAGCCTGAACGCTTCAACCGCATTCTCATAGATATGCTAGGCACCTGCACCCAAAGGACAAGCCTAGATGGAGCCAACAAATTAGCACCTGGTACATGCTTATAACTGCACCAAAGTGATGCCACTGGATTCTCCCCTACCGCCTGATGTTTGGAGAGAAGCTCGACTACCAGTAGATGTGTGTTTGGGGTCTCTCCTGATGGGGTTCAGGCTGACAACTATTTACAGTATGTGCAAAGTTAAAGGCCCAGCTAACTCATGCGTACCAACTGGCTCAAACCATGGCTGCCAAAGAAATCTGGCCAACAAAGAAAGGTATGATAAAAGGTGAAAGCACAGGAACTCCAGGAGGAGATCTGGTATTGCTAAGAAATCTGGGATTGCATGGCAAGCACAAGATTGCTGACAGATGGCACCATCTCCCTCACATTGTAGTGGGCAAACTAGATGATCTGCCAGTGTACAAAGTAAGGCCTGAGAATAATTCAAAAGATGTAAAACAATGCATAGAAATCATTTACTGCCCATTGGACAAATCTTAATTGAGTCTGAGCCCCTAGAAGATGCCCCTCTGGACCAGTGACTAGAGCTGCTGCTAAGAAAGATCAAGAAAGTCTGCACCTACAGAAGCAAAGTTAAAGTGTTCCCTCCACAAGTCCCAGTTGAGCATGACTGTCAGTCCATATCGGAAGAAAGTGAGAGTGACTTTGAATACTATCCTTCTTACGAACTGAGTCAATTGTTTCGGGGCAATCCCCTAGTCAATACTGGAGACAAAGCTGGGCCTTCTGGACTGTTTAAGCCCCCAGCTTCATCCCTGGAGCCAATGCTCCCAGAAAGTGAAGTGCAAAGCATCAGATCAGATGAAATGGAATCATTGTGCATGGTTGAACTGTTTGAGCTTTCAGGGAGGAAAATGATAGATTAGGGCAGACTGGTGATACACCTGAACAAGAAGAGTATTTTGAGTGCCCTGACAGTCCACTGCCAGTGTCCGAAAGCTCTCCATGCGAGCCAAATGTTGTGGACTCAGAAACTGTAACTCCTGGAGCTGAAAGTGCCCCAAGTTCTAGCCTCTCTACCCCCTGGGAGACTCCCCTGACAAGTGTGGACAATGCTGAAAATGAGGCTCAGAGTGCAGAGACTGTAACAGTTCCCCCTAGAAAGACTGGTCGAGCTGTAAAGCCTGTGGTGCACCTCAGTTATGATTCCCTTGGGAGGCCTGTGGATTTGCCTCTCAATGTTGTCCATAAAGGAGTGTATGTGTCCCCGAGCTCACTGCCCAAACTGAGCATCAGTGCTAACTCCAAGTTACTTGTGTTGCCCTCTAAGTATGGTGCCCTTGCCCATCCAGCCCCAAGGTAACTGATAGGAAGGGCCCCTCTCTTCAGGTTTCATGTACAAGAGGTAATAACTTGAGTTATGGTACAATGTGTATGTAATACTGTGTAAAGAGTGACGTACTGCAATGTTTCAGAAATGTGTTCTTGGTAAAATGATATATTGACTGATGATTACATGTGCGAGCCTAATGCAAATGTATATGGTTGCAGTTAGAAACTTATGGGTACTTGCTTGACGCGATCGCCAAGCTTTCCCAAGGCAGGAAGGGTGTAACCCCCTGCAAATGGGGGTTCCCAAAAGACTTCAGGAGCTTGCTTGAATGCTCAAGCCTGAATGGTGTTTGGCATTTAAGCCATTTATCAGTGAGTGTTTTAGAGCCTCTGGTACTGTCTCTTTAAGAGCTGTCTGCTTGCAGACATAATTAGTTTGTATGGGGGACTGTGTGCTTCTCTGAGTACCACTCGAGCTGTTGCCAATTCACTTAATTTTGCAGTCACTAGGAGTGCAAAGGAACCTATCTGAAAGATGTAACTGTTTACCAGAAATTATTTAGAGTAATAATGAAATTACAGTTTGTCTAACCTGCTTTCTTTGCAGTCAGAACTGTGTCTACTAGTTCCCCATTCTAGTTTTGAACTGCTGAACTGGACCAATCAGTGTGGGGTAAGCTAGCTCTAAAATGGTGCCTTGGACGAATCAGAACTTGGACTCATAATCTGAGCCAGCCACAAGAGGATTGTATGGGCAGTGACTCTGGGAGATGTAGTTTAGACTTCAGTGCCTTTTGGACCAACAGCAGCAGTCTATTGTGAGTGACAGCCAATCCAGTCAAGAACTGGGAGGAACTCAAAGGAAGTGCCGGTTTTTGTCGGTTGGAGTTCAGTTGAGCTTTGGCAGTGAAGAAGGAAGGAGCCCTGTGCTTTTTCAGTGTGCAGTTTTAGTCAAAAAGCGTGTAAGGCCCAGAGTTCCGGTCTGCAGCTTGTGTAACAGCTTGTTAGGACTGAATCCGTCCTGTGAAAGAATCAAAGGATCTCTGAGAGAGAAACCAGGCTCACCCTGTAGAAGACTGGAAGAATTGCTGAAAATTGCACTCGGTCTGTCAGGAACTGAATCTGCTGTGTGTTCTCCGGGTATTGTGCAGTAATTGGATCGGGATACAGATGCAGCCTGCCTGGTATAGTACTTTCTTTTATATGGATGTGTGAAGAGGTTTGTGTACCTCAAGTGAGCCCTGCTGACATTGAAGGACCCTATCTTATTTGGAGGTCGTGAGTACTAATTCAGGGTTGCTCCTGTTGAATTGCCACATTAAATCCAAATGGAATTACTGTACTGTGACTGTTTAATTCTCCTTTTCTCTGTGTGAAAGGGCCCCTACCAGCTGCCACCGGTTTGGACTAGCCACTAGGGCTTGGGTACCCAGGGACAGTAACTGATAAGGGATAGGCCTGTGCACAGAGCCATAGATAGATTATTAGAGTGATAAGCTAATTAACCTGATTTCCCCTGTCCTTGTTATATCCCCTAAATAAATCAGAGCTGCTTGTTTCAGCAAAGTTATACTGCCTGAGTATTTGTCTATGTTAAAGTACTGTACTGTGATTGTTGCACTGTATCTCATTTCACAGGAGGTCCCAGTGCGGAACCAGACCTGTGGGGTAAGTGTATACTGTGAGTAATTCTGATATATTGTGTGGGCCACTAGTGGGAAGAAGGGGGTTGCAGTGTCCCAGAGGGCTGTGACCAGTTAGTTTAACTATTGCAAACCCTGACCTCTGGGTGGAGGCACCCGCCATTGGATCCAGGCCCCTCAACCTGTTAGTGGCAAATCAGGCAGGGGTAGTAGCCCCTGGGATAGCGCCATCTAGGGTTACTTGAATCTCACCCCCCTTCACACACAGACTCCACAACAGAGCGGGAAGCAGAGCAAGCCCCTTAAGTTTGAACCTCGCTCCCTCTTCACGCACAGAGCTCCGCAATGGAGTGGGATGCACAGCAAGCCTCTAAGGCTTGAACCTCACTCCCCCTTCACACACGGAGCTCCGCAGTGGAGCGGGATGCACAGCAAGCCCCTAAGGTACGAATGGCAGGAAGAACACAGGACTATCCCATGCTGCACTGTTTTGTGTGGGGTGTTACTTTACTAAAAGGGAATTCATGAATTGTGAGCTTGTATGTCTCCGGTCAGCAGAATGCAACTGATTGATTTATCTAACTAGTTTAGTTCTCGTTTGCTACTATTTTATTGCTTAATCTGGGTAGTACTTTAAGAAGTCCCTGGAACAGTGAATTCCAGTCAGTATTTTGTGACCTAGACAGGATTGTGTGCACCACATATGTTAATTCAATTTGGCCTGTTACCTGACCTGCAGCTCTGTGTCTGCAATGCTGCGCATGCTCAGTAGGGCTCTCTTTGTCTACCGCTTTCCTGACGGTGAATTTCCTTTGTTATCTCCCCTTTTAGACTCGAACCTCACCCCCCCTTCACACATGGAGTTCTGCAATGGAGCGGGACGCACAGCAAACCCCTAAGGTAAGGACGGCAGGAAGAACACATGGCTATCCCTTGCTGCACTGGTTTGTGTGGGGTGTTAGCCCGTCAACGCTTCGTGTTGACTGCCTCCCCACCCAAGGCCGGCCCTAAGTTTATAGGGTGTCTGTAGTCACAAGACTACAGGTGTTTTTTACATTTGTAGATTATATTTTCTGGCCACTATGGGGGCCATCTTTAACCCTACTAGTTCCCGCATTTTCTGCCTCACTTCTTCTACCACCACTGACTCTTCCTCCTATATTCTCCCTCTATACACCCTGCTTTCCCCACCCCATCACCTTTCCACCCTCTTTTCTTTCCTCCTGCCCTGGGTCTTGAATCCCTGATCTTCTGTATAGTAGGCAGGAACCCTACCGCTGCGATACTAACAAAGACCTACTGCCTCATGTTCTCTGTCAATCTTATATGCTTCTGGTCACACCTCCTCTTTGGTAAATATCTTGTGCACCCCTCCACCTCAACTGCCTCAGTTATGGGGCTCCCACTGTTGTCTGCTTTCCTCTTCCTACTCCTGTCTCTTGCCCCCCACCCCACTCACCACCTCCAACCCCTGCACCTCTCCTTGCTCCTCACCTTGGCAATGATTTACCTAGGCAACTGGATGACACTACTAGCGTCACACTCCGCTGTGCCACCAAGCATATGCCCCAACACCTCCCCCGGTCATCCACCCCTACAACCTCTTCTATCTCCTGATGCCACATGTCTCTCTCCCCCCATCCCCTCCATCAGACCTAAGCTCCCCAATAGTAAAATGTTTGTCAACCCTAAACTTCTGAAACAAACCCTCTATAGGCTCGCCCTCTTACTGTTGCTCCTCTCTGGCAACATTCACCCTAATTCAGGGCCCATTCAATTATCCAGTCCTGCTAGTAATCAGGTTGGTGGCCTCCTACTGGCCTCGGTAAACATTTGCAGCCTATTAAAGAAACATGACATCCTCCAAGGCTGGCTAGCCCTGCACAATCCAGACATTCTGGCAGTTGTGGAAACATGGCTGTCTCCTGAAACCCCAGATTCTGCAGTTGCCTTAAATGGCTACACAATTTATAGAGATGACAGGGTGGGTAAAAGTGGAGGCGGCTGTGCCATCTACCGTCGGGACTCACTCCAAGGGCATGTCCTCCAGACCAATTCACCAGGTTACGGGGCCCAGACTCTTACCATCAAACTAAGTATCGGGAACTCTGGCAAGTCACTCTGTGTTATGTCTGTCTACATCCTCCCCCCTAAAAACCAGAAACCTGCCTTCAACTCCATCCTGGACTGTATCTCCCTGCCTTCCAGCAACACTGAGATCATTGGTCTGGGAGACTTCAATATTAATTGGTTGACCCCCTCAGCCTCCCAACACAGGGATGCGGCTGATGCCATCAATCTAGAACAGGTTGTTCCATCACCTATTAGGATCAACTGGTAGCAAAACCCTGATAGACCTCATCCTTACCAATCATTCTGAAAGCCTCCCAGACTCTAAGTGACCACTCCCCAGCCACCTGTAACTGGACAAACCACTCAACTACCCCCTGGTCACCTATCAGCATGTTCTCAAAAAAGAGTCACTCAGACAATTCCAGGACCATCTCTTAAATGGTAACTGGACCCCCTTGAGTCTGCCACAAATACTGACAATGTCCTTGCATTCTTCATCTCCACCTTTAGCTCTGCCTGTGACATCTTCACTCCTTACTCCAAGTTGACTATTAAAGGTCTTGACACCCCTTGGATCAACCAAGCACTTCTCGACCTTATGCACACTGATAACATGCTCTGGCACAAAAACCTCGCATCTGGTCTCCCTGCAGACAGGCAATGCTACAGGGTTGCTAGGCGTCTATGCACCAGGGAAATTAGGCATGCGAAGATCACCCACTTTCAAGTCAGTCTCTCATCCACTGGGGCCTCGAGTGGGATGTTTTGGGACAATATAAAGGCCCTGAATGGCAAAACCTCCCCCTCCACCCGCTGAACATCAATGGAGTCCTTTCCCAGGACCCACTGCTCACCCAAACTCACTCAATACTGCTTTCTCAGATCTGAGTGGCGCTCCCCCCCAACTTTTTCGACAAAACCACAAGCTCCCACCCAACTCTCCCCTCCTGTGACATTCCCCCCCTTTTGCTTCAGGATCGTTTCCCAATATGAGGGCAAATCTTATCTTACCAGGGTCCTGGGGAAATCCAGTTTAGTGGAGATACCCTAGATCTGAAGCTACTACTACTGGCCCTTGATGCTGTGCTATCCCCATTGACCAAAATCCTCAACCTTCCTGTGCCTTGGCCAACTCCTCTCACAGTGGAAGGCTGTAGTCATAACACCCATACACAAAAGTGGGGACAGAACCTCCCTAGTAACTATTGCCCAATCTGTATACTCCCTTGTTTCCAAAGCTCTTGAAAAATAGTCTCAGATCAGCTCTCTGAATATCTATCTAACCACAGCCTCCTTGTCGCCAGCAGCATGGTTTCAGGAGGGCCACAGCAATCACAGCCCTCCTGGAATACATCAATTTCGGCCCATAAAGCCCTTCACTGTGGCCATTTAGTTGGGTCTGTGTATAGCTCTAACTAAAGTCTTTGAAATGGTTAACCATGCCCTCCTGGTTGACTCCCTTCCTGTTATGGGCCTCTCACAGGACACCACCCACTGGTTTGCTAATTACCTTAGTGGAAGGTCCCAGCGGGTTAAGATCAACAATACTCTCTTCTCTAGTCTACCCATTCGGTCAGGTGTGCCCCAGGGATCGATCCTTGGTCTGCTCCTGTTTAGCTTATTTCTTAATACCCTCCCACTTGCTTGCTCTGGGCAGATATTATTATACGCTGACAATGTGTCATTTTCTGTAGCCACCCTGACCCCCCCCACGCACAAAATGATCAACAGAGGTTCTTTCAGACCTGAAGCTTGGTTTTCCAGTCATAAACTCACTAAACTACAGAAAATGAAAGTGAAGGTGTTTGCTCACCTTCAAAACAAACACAAAAGTGACCCACTAAGCATACTCAATTGTCAGCACTCTCTCCTGGATCAGGTACACAACTTCAAGTTTCTTGGCATCACCATTGATTCCTCCCTTTCCTTTCAAGAGCATATATACCTACCCTATGCTGCTATAAACTCTAGACTTGGCCTTCTCTATAGGCACAGGTTATGCATGCCTCCCGATGCCCTCCGACTGGCTGTAAATAGCTCTGTACTATCCCTAGTCAATTAAGGCATAGTCATCTACGGGGTGGCAGCTAACACAGCTTTGAGCAGAATCAAAGTCGCATTGAATAAAGCATATCGGCTTGTTGCAGGCTGTGAGAGACTCACCCTTACCTGTGACCTCTACAACCAAGTGAACTGGCTAAACTTTGATGGTAGGCTACAATACCAGACCTGCCTCTTAGCCAGAAAGATTGCCTCAGGTCTATTCCTCCCACCAGCCAACACTTTCTTACTCCCACCCCCCCTAACTTGGGCTCATAGAAGCTCTACCAAAACCCCTTTCCTTATTCCCCTTTATAGGACATTCCAAGGTCAGAGGGCCTTCGTGTACAGGGCCCCCCTCTGGCTGAATCCTCTGCCTCATGAGGTTTCCGCTGACACCAAACTAGGTCCCTTCAAATTTAACCTCATGCAGCACCTCCGGCCACCAGTCACTGTAACTACTTCTAGCCCTCCTTCCTCACCTATTCTCACCCTCAGGTACGACATCTCTTGACTGCTCCAGCTCTTTCTTCCCCTTCTTCTCCCTATCATTCCTCCTTCTCTCTCTCTCCTTTAGCCATCCTCTTTGTAACTTGTATCCTGCTATGCTACCACTTCATGCTTGGTCTAGTGGCCTGTATGAACCATCAGCACAATAATTCTGGAATTTATAAACTGTATATAATTTGTAAACTGTATATAATTTATAAACTGTACTAAAACTTGTAAACTATCTGAAACTTTGGCCTGTATGAACCATGCTTTGTACACTTTGTAATTCTGTCTACTGCAATGTTGCCTCGCACACTTCTGGAACCCTGTATTGTCTATTATGTACTCTTATACTCATTATCTGTATTGTCTATTTGACATGGAGCCTTTATAAAGGAGTCGCTAACTCAAAGGTTTGTAATTCCGAGATTTCAATAACGAAATAAATAAATAAATTGTATGTAAATGATGGAACTCTCATTGGCTCATACCAGTTTCAGACTGCTGCCCCTAGTAACTGCTGTGTTTTGAAATGCTCAGATTCATTGTGAAGCCTAACAGGATGAAGACACACTAACTAGCTATGCTACTTAATACTATTCCAGTCTTAACAAATCCCCAAAAAGTATGATCCCTGTGAGACGGGACAAATAATTAGAACAAACCGGTTTAAAAAATTCCAACCATTAACCAGAACAAACATTTAAAAAGATAGTTACCAACAGGGATGCATAATAAGGATCCCTTTTTCCTGATTATGGAAGGGGTGTAGGAGTTTATACATACTGAGGGATCCCGAAGAAACAAGATTACTGTGGTAAGTATTTTGTTCTTCAAACCCCATGAATCCTCTCAGTATGCTTAACTAATGCAGACTATCAAGCAGTACCTGTGGAGGTAGAATACAGAATCTATTTAGAGAAAAGTTCACAAGAACTGCTGTGCTAAATCTGGAATCACTTCTGACTGTATGTCCAAGCAGTAGTGCTTGGTGAATGTGTGAACAGTTTTCCATGTAGCTTGCTTTACACATTTCCAGTAGGGGTATGTCCCTTGCTGCAGCTACTGATGCAGCTGTACCCCAGGTAGAATATGCCCTGAGGCCCGGGGTCCTGCTTACCAACCTTACTGTAACAGGACTGTATACAGGTGACCATCCAGTATGCAATGGTTCTCTTGAAAGCTGGTTTACCCTTTCTCACTTCCCCATAAGTGAGGAACAACTGGGTATGGTCCAGTTAAGGTAGTGGCCGAATGCCCTCTTGACATCCAGGCTATGCAGTTTCTGCTCACCTGAGCTGGAGTTTGCAGTAAAACAGACTGGCAGTGTAATGGCCTGATTCAGATGAAAATTTGAAACTACCTTAGGAAAGAATCTCATTTGTCCTGAGCACCGTCTTATCCCTATGAAAGGAAATGTGAGTGCAGATCTAAGCACAGGGACTGTAGCTCACTTACACACCTAGCCAAAGTATTGGCTACCAGTAAATAGCCTTCCAAGTAACATACTTCAAGTCTGCTATTGCCATAGGCTCAAAAGGAGGTTCCATAAGTCTGGTAATACAAATGTTCATGTCCCAAGCCGGAACTGGCTCCTAAGGGAAGGGTGAAGGTGACGGAGAGAGACCTTTAAAAACTTCCTGAAGACAGGGTGAGATGCCATAGACCTTTCCATATTAGCTGAAATGTATGCTGATATTGCAGCTAGTTGTACTTTCAGGATAGAAGGCCTAAGACCCAGAGAATATAAATGGGTCAGGTTGTCCAAAAGGACAGATAACCCAGCCCCAGATGGATTGATTCCAGTGCTGCCACACCAGATAGAAAATCTCTTCCATTTGGAAGCATACATTTTCCTGGTTGAGGGTTTCCGAGAATCCCTAAGGATATTCAGTATTTCTTCAGAGAGGTGTAGACTGACAGACTCCAAATCTTCAAGAGCCAAGCCCTCAGGCGGTGAGACTTGAAACTGGGATACAGAATGCTGCCCTGCGAGGATGTCAGTAGATTGTGTCTCTGAGGGAGGTGAATTGACTGTGGAGACTGATAGGGCTGGCAGTAGGGAGTACCAAGGCTGCCTGGCCCAATCTGGGCTACCAGGATCATTGTTGCAGGTTGTGTCTGGGCTTTATCAGAACTCTGAGCAACAGAGGAAAGGGAGGAAAGGCATACAGAATCTGCCTGGCCAGTCCAATGTGGTGGTTCTGGCTGAGGGAGTCTTCCAAAATGTTGTCTTTTCCTGGAAGGTGAATGGCAGACAGAGATACTTGCAGGAGTATGCCAAGTTCCAGACCTTCATGGCCTCTGTGCACAGTAAGATCAACTTGGTGCCTCCCTGTTTGTTGATGTAATACATAGTGGTGTTGTCTGTTCTGATCTGCACTATCTTGCCCTTGAGCTGAGGTGCAAATGACAGAACAGCCAGGTAAACTACCCTGTGCTCTACAGATTGATGTGCAGAAGTGATACTTGGGGGGACCATGTACCACTGGCAGTGAGGTTGAGCATGTGTGTCCCCCATCCTGAAAGAGAGGCATCTGTGGTAAGCATCATTGATAGATTTTCCTTCCGGAAGGGAATTCTCTCTCTGACTCCCATTGCAGGACCTGTAATAGGGTTTTTGTGACACGCACCAGCTTGGCCAGAGGATCCCTCCTTTGAGACCAGTGAGCCCTTAAGTGGAACTGGATGTCTCTCATTTGGAACCTTGAACCTGGCACCACTGCCGTGACTGCTGCCATGTGGCTCAAAAGCTGCAGGAAATGCCTTGCTGGCCTGGGTCCGTTTAGTTTGAAGGATCCTGCCAGCTCCAGGATATTGTTTACCTTGTCCTGGGAAAGGAATCCCCTTCCTTGTAAGATGTCCTGCTCTGCCCCTTTGAAGTCCAGGATCTGTACAGGTTCCTCTTGAGACTTCTGGGCATTTATCAGGAATAACAGCGATCAAGAGTGCTCTGAGCGAGAGCCAGGGAGTCTCTGGTGTGCTGGGGGGACTGTCCTACAACTAGCCAGTCATCGAGGTGAGGGAATACTGTGACCCCTTGCCTTCTCAGGAACCTACCACTATGGCTAGGCACTATCGGAATGCCCTGGGGGCTGAGGTTAGGCCAAAGGGCATGGCTGAGAAACTGGTAGTGGCCCGAGGGAAGTCTGAACCTTAGGTACTTTCTGTGGCTGGTCAGATTGGGATGTGAAAATAGGCATCCTTGAGATCCAGGGATGCCAGACAGTCCCCTGCTGGAGTGTCAGGATTATCATATACAAAGTTACTGTTCTAAACTTTGGGTTTGTGACATGCTTGTACAGGAGTCTGAGATCTAAGATGGGTTGCCAGTCCCCATTCTTCTTCTGTGTGAGGAAGTACCTGGAGTCAAGCCTTTTCCCCTCTGGGTTAGGGGAACAGGCTCCATTGCTCTGATGAGCAGAAGGTTGGCAACTTCTGATTCCAGCAAAGTCCTTTCTGACAGGGTTATACTTCTATGAAACATTGTTGCTTACAATAATATCAGTAGATTGTCAACAACTCTGAGCACCACTAACACCATTGCGGTTTGTATTTTGATTTGTCTTGTTTTTCTCCTGTTGCTAAATGGTGTTATGGCCTGGGATGCTGCATATTTAAAATTATCCACAATCAAAAACTTAAGTTCTAGGGACATGGATATGTTGTTCATCCACACTCATTGGCAGTATCCTTGCCGCTTTAAATCTTGCGGAAGGTCTTCAAGCTTGCTCCTCCCACCCACCGGGTGGTATAACTCTCGGCTCCGCCCCATGCGCCAAGATCTTCCTTACCGCTGAAGCTCAGGTTCCCTCCTTAACGCTCTGCGTTATGCACTGGTTCCTATTTCTCCGTTTTGGATTTAAAAATAAAATTTTGCAAAGACTTCAGTCTTCTATCCCTCGCTGACTGCGATGGACAAATCGACTCCAGTTTTGGAGATGCCCATGCGGCGAAGATGTCTCGGACGGATCCTCACTCCACGGTGTATACTGCCTGGGCCTTGAGCACGACCCGCGGGCTGCGACCTGTGCTCATCTTTCTCGACCTACGTCCCTCGAGGACCGTGCTGCCCGATTGCAACTGGGCCGTCCCGAAGCGTTCCCTCGGTGAAGTCCAAGGAGGCCCGGTTGGCGGTGTCCGCGGCGCGGAGCTCAGCGGATCAGCTCGAGCGGATGGTCGCCTCAAGAGGAGGCGTACCGCCGTGATCTTCCTCGGCCAGCGCATTTATCCCGCCTCTCTGGGTTCTTCCTACGGCTTCTTTTAAGGAGCTTTGTCTGTCCCTCTCCACTAAAGGAAGGGCCTGCGTCTACGGGACCTTATTCTCGGTCCAAAAGAGGGACAGGGTAAATCCCTCCGTCGACGCTCTTGGGAGCGGGAAAGGTCCCTCCCGGCCGCCGACTGTCGGCTTGCCCGACCGCTGGCTTCGCCACTGGCCTCACGGTGTCCCCGCCAGGTCAGTTGACCGAGACTCCCACCGATGAAGTCGAGATTTTCTCGACCCATTGGACGGGCTGTCGCCTTTAGCAGCGAGATTCCCCTCTCCCGTTCCCGGGAGGAGTTGAGGATCCCGTGGGCTCGCCTGTGCCTCGGTTCCGGAGCCCTCGGATGGACCTTCCGAGCCAAGGGAGTGCGGTTCCGGCCGACCTCCCGCACCGTCCCGGAAATTCCGGGACTCGGTCTCGGTCTCGGACCTCTTCGCGGTCCAGCCGTTCCCACCGTCATAGGCGGTCTCGGTCTCGGCACAGCGGTATGCGGCGTCGCGGCTGTCCTCGCCCTCCTCCTCGGATGAGGGAGGCTTCAGGCAGAATTACGCCGACGGTACGAGGACCTTATGTTGCAACAGCTTCTCCTGGCCGAATAAGCCGACTCCGCGCCTCGCCATTACGTGGCTGTCACCGAACGGCTTACACAACCCCCCGACTCTGTCCGGAGGAGCTCTATACCCAGGCCGTTGTTCAGCCAAACCAGTTGCTCCAATTGATCTGTGGAACCCTCCGCCCACAGCCACTCACTGGGGCCCTCACCAAGGATTCTCGGTCGCTAAGGGTCACCCATCGGCTGTCAGTTACCCTCACTCCCGACCGACCTCGGCAGGTGAAGGGTGGCTCAGGCCAGAGGGAGCTCCGAGGACACTTCCGAGTCCGAAGATGATTCCTCCTTCTTCTCCAAGCGACTGGACTTGGAGTCTTCAGGAGGTCAGTCAATGGACGATAGCCCATCGTCCTTCCTAGGACTGCTTCGGCTCATCTCGGAGTCTACCAGGATGGAGCTCGAACCCGTTTCCAAACGGGCCAGGTATCCCCTCACGGAGATTCTGGACCGAGGGGATTCTCCGACGGAGGCCTTTCCGGTGGCCGAGGCCATAGTGGGTCCGGCACTGGAACTTTGGCAGCGCCCTGCTTCCTGCCCTGCGCCTTCGGCCAGGATGGCCAGGAAGTATGCGGTCCCTACCGGTTCCTTGTCCGGTTTTTGAACACCCTCTGCTGAGGGTTGGTTACCGACAGCGTTTTCGTGCGCCTGCAGCGCCAGGGATGTGGACAACCTCCTGACAAGAGAGTCCAAGAAATTGGACTATGTCGGTGAAAAGTTCACGCTTACGTCCTCTCTCTCGCCTTCGGCCAGGCCAGTTCGGCCGTCCTCATGGCACATTTTTCTCATGCCCTGTTGGGCTCCCTGGATGAGGTCATCCTCATCTTCCCGCCGATCTGCAGACTACGGTTAAGCAGGTGCGGGACCAGGGCAGGGCAGTGGCCAAACAGCAGCTCCAGACTGCTTTGGATATAGGGACTCATGTGCCAGATCGGTGGCGGCACTGAGTGGCTATGCGTCGGCGGGCTTGGCTGAGGATATCCACCTTTACTTCGGATACCCAGCACAAGTTGGCGGATGTTCCCTTTTTGGGGACTGACCTCTTCGGCCCTGGGGTGGAAGGTCACCTGCAGAGGATCGAGAAGTCCAATGCCACCTTGGACTCGGTCTCTTCCGCTCAGAAGGACAAAGGCCGCAAACCACAGCCTAAGCCCTTTCGTCCTTCTGTGCCCCCGGCGCGCCCGGCCCAGCAACGTCAGGGCCAGCAGGCTCGGCCTTGGCATCCCAAACCCAAGCCGTCGGCTTCCTCTAACAGGAGGCAGGGAGGAAAAGGCCCAGGAGGTCCCTCGGCCGGTCCCTCCTCCAAGCCTGCCCAGTGACGGGCTGAGGGGTGGCCGCCCATCCCCTGGCCACTCACTTCTGGGTCCCCCTGCAATGGCTCCGCACTCTGTCTACTTGGTCCGCTGTTACCACGGACAGGTGGGTCTTGAGGTGGTGGAAGAGGCCTGCCTCTGGAATTCGAGCAGGCACCACCCTTCAGAGCCGCCGCCTCGGGGGCTTCGATCCCAGCTCACTGGCGGCTCGTCGAGCCGACATCGCCTCCTCCTCCAGAAGGAGGTGGTAAGAGAGGTGGTGGACCTCCCTTCAGACCCAGGGTTTGTGTCCAGGTACTTCCTGGTTCCGAAACGGACGGGGGGCTGGCGCCCCATTCTCGACCTACACGACCTAAACAAGTTCCTAAGGTCTCGAACCTTCAGGATGGTCACTCTGGCTCAGATAATACCATCCTTGGAACGCGGCGTGTGGTTCTGCTCTCTGGACTTGCAGGACGCGTTTTTTCACGTCCCTATCCGTCCGTCTCACCAGAGATTCCTTCGCTTCCGAGCGGAAGGATCCCTCTTCGAGTTCCAAGCCATGCCCTTCGGCTTGTCTCCAGCTCCCAGGGTCTTCACCAAATGCATGGCAGTGGTGACAGCATTCTGCGGGCGCCGAGGGTCCGGTGTACCTTCATCTGGACGACTGGCTGATAGCAGCTCCCTCCAGGGAGGAGGCGGAGTGGTCCAGAGATCTGGCCTCCAGGTCTGCTTCTCAACTGGGCCTCCTTATCAACGAGGCCAAGTCGAACTCGAGCCGAAGCAGGTGATTCTATTCATCGGGCGCAGCTCGACTCTCTGAGCCAGAGCGCGGCTCCCGGCGGACAGGGCCGAGGTTCTTTCCTCCTTTGCCCGATCATTTCTGGTTGGGCAATTGCGCCCTGCCCGGGACTTCCTGCGCCTCCTGGGTCTCATGGCGGCCTGCACCAGCGTGGTCCGTTGGGCCCGCTGGAACATGCGTCCCCTTCAGTGGGGACTGGCCAGCCAGTGGTCACAACGCTGCGATCCCTTGGACCAGCTTGTGTCGGTGACACAGGGGATGTGGAACGCTCTCCAGTGGTGGACCGTTCCAGTTCATTTGCAGGAGGGCATCCCGTTCGTCCCGCCCGAGCCGACGGTCTCTCTATCGACCGATGCCTCTCTGATGGGTTGGGGTGCCCATCTGGGGGAACACCGGGCTCATGGCCTCTGGTCCCCGGAGTCCATGCCACATCAACCTGCTGGAGCTCCGAGCGGTCCGCCTAGCTCACCGCCTTTGTCTGCTCCGGGGTCAAGTGGTCCGAGTCCAGACGGACAATACCACGACCATGTACTATCTGAACCGCCAGGGCGGACGCTTCTCCATGCTTCTATGCAAGGAAGCCTCCGCATTTGGTCACTCGTGCGCAGCCTGGAGGCGGATCTCCTAGCCATTCACGTGGCAGGAGCCTCCAACACCCTGGCCGATGCCCTGAGCCGGATAGGGGCTGCATCCCACGGTGGTCTCTCCTGCCGAGGTAGTACAGCATCTGTTCTCCCTTTGGGGCACACCTCAGGTGGACCTGTTTGCCTCCATGGAGAACGCAGCTGAGTCTGTTCCATGCCCGCCCCTCAGCAGGGGCTCGCTGCAGGGGATGCCTTCGAGGCAATGGACCCCGGCCTCTTTTACGCCTTTCCCATTTCCCTTGATCCACAAGGTGCTTCTCAAGCGAGGAGGGACAAGGCGCAGGTGATTCTGATAGCCCCAGACTGGCCTCGCCAGTTCTGGTACCCAGATCTCCTCAGTCTCAGCTCCAGGACTCCGGCAGCTTCCAGCTCGCCCGGACCTGCTCTCAGTCAATCAGGGAAGGTGTTCCATCCGGACCTTCAATCCCTGCACCTGACGGCCTGGTTCCTGAGCGGCTAGAGTTCCAGGCCTTGGGTCTTTCCGACGAGGTCCTCAATGTAGTTGAGGCGTCCCGTGAGTCGACCAGAAAATGTTATGCCTTCAAATGGAAAAGGTTTTCCATTTGTGTCAGGCAAGGGCTTGGACCCTTCCTCCTGTTCCTTGGCAAGCATCTTGGACTATTTATGGTCCCTTTCTAGTCAAGGGCTTAGGTCGGACGACCCTGGGTGCACCTGGCAGCCATCTCTGCTTACTGGCGCGGGCCGGGAAGCAGTCGGTGGCGCAGGAGAAGGTGGTCTGGCGCTTTTCAGGCCTTGATCACATTTCCTCCAGTGCGGGAACCCCACCTCCGTGGGATCTACTGCTGGTACTGGCAAAGCTCATGGGCAAGCCTATTCGAACCTATGCACAGGTGTGCTCTCTCTCACCTGTCGTGGAAGACCGCCTTCTTGGTGGCTATCACGTCAGCCAGAAGGATGGAGAGCTCCAGGCGCTCCATCGAGTCTCCTTACCTGGTCTTCCACAGGGACAAGGTTGTCCTGCGCCCCCCACGAAATTCCTTCCGAAGGTGGTGGCGGAGTTTCACCTTAACCAGGTGTTGACTCTGCCGTGTTCTACCCCAATCACCTCGGAGGTCGAATATAGGCTCCATACTGGACTCCTAGAAGGGCGCCGCTTATTATAAGGAGCCGCACGGCTGAAATTGGGAGAGGTTCGCCAGCTGTTTGTCACCTACGCTGAAGCCGCATCTGGCAGACCTGCAGCCAAGCGGACGATAAGCAGGTGGGTAACCTCCTGCATAGATTCTCTATAAGTTGGCGGGCATGGAGCCTCCCAGAGGATAAGAGCTCATTCTACCCGCCATACTGCTGCAACGGTGGCTGCTTCCAGGGACGTCCCTATCCAGGAAATCTGCAGGCTGCTACCTGAAGTCAGCAAACACCTTCATTACCCACTACCACATCGACCTTGAGTCACGCCGGGATGCTGGTTTTGGGGCCTCGGTTCTCCAGTCTCTCTTTCCCAAGTAAGTATATGGGGTGTGTCTGCCTCCCTCCTCCCGGAGAACTGCTAGAGTCTGCCAATGAGTGTGGATGAACAACATATCCATGTCCCTAGAATACAGGTTACTCACCTGTAACAGGAGTTCTAGGAATGGTATATGTTGTTCATCCCTACAATTCCCACCCGACCTCCTCGGCTTCGACAGACAACCTGAGCTTCCAGCGGCCAGATTCTGGCCATGGGGCGGAGCCAGAGTTATACCACCCGGTGGGTGGGAGGAGCAAGCTTGAAGACCTTCCGGCAAGATTTAAAGCGCAAGGATACTGCCAATGAGTGTGGATGAACAACATATACCATTCCTAGAACTCCTGTTACAGGTGAGTAACCTGTATTTTCTGGCATTCATCTTTAGTCTGTGCGATCACTGCATTCCACTGCACAAACTTTAGTAATTAGGCCATTTTTAGTAGGAAAATGGGACAAATGTAATTTTCCTATTTAGACACTGTTTTTTTGGAACATGATGCCTGTAAGATTCATTTTCCACCACCTTGTCGTGGACCACTAAGAACAAATTAAAATAATTAACCAAGACTTGTTTTTGTGATCTTTTTAGCAAGATAATGCCTTCAGGGAGGTTTGCTGACCCCCTAAAGGCACGACCTCAGTACTGAGCCTTGCAAGAACAGGGTTTATAAACTGTTTGTCTGAAAAATAACTGACCCTAAAGGAAAAAAAAAAAACAGTGCAGGAGATAGCAAAAGAAATGAATGAATCCCAGAATTTCTTAATCCATGTCTGTGTGACTCCTGATGCCCTCTTCTTATTGACAAGGCGTGTTCTAAGGTTAGTGTATTAGCCATGTTTGCACAGCTGCACCGATAAGTCCCTTGGTCTGCACCAATCCTGCCTCCACCTCCTGCATCGATGCATGTTTAAACAAGTCCCTCTCAGTGCGAATGCAAGCTGCACTGAAGAGGGTCCATGATTCCGGGGGCAGGCAGGTGATCAGCAACATTAGCAGCGATGCTTCAAATGACACGTGAACTGCTGACGTCACTCCTCTGAAGTAGGTTGGGCAGGTGTCACCAGTGATGAGGCAGCACATCTGTGGGCTGAGATAGTTCCTGGGTAACAGAGGAACACAGAAGTTTGCTCCCCTGTGTTACACTTCTATCACGAAATAACATTTCAGGTCCCAAGTACCCGATTGCTGATGATAGTTTGAGAGTATTCTGGGAGTACCATGTAGTTAATAGTGCTACTTCTGCTATATTGAGGACAAGTGTTTCAGGTTCAGGCAGTGAGCATCATGGGAGAGCAGAGGAGGAGGATGCTGGGAGTGGCAGTCATGTGTCAGAGTGAGCGGTGCAGCCTGTTCACATAGCAGCCTACACTGGATTACATTCCAACTCTGCAGCAGCTCAGGGGGTCAAGGGATCAACTTACCATGATCAAGTAAGTGTCCAGACTGCGGCATTTGCACCATGGCAGCCTCAGGTTGCTACAGTGCAAAGGTAGCAGTGTAAACAGGCCTTTACAGTGGGTTGGTTCAAGAATAGCTCTGTGCAGCTGCTCATGTCCTCCTTCATTCTTATGATGGGCTCCCTCCCTCCCCTCCTTTCATAGTGTAATTGTATCACTTTCTTACCACTGTAGTTCTTGCAGGCAGATTCCCAGTCTCATGTCTCCAGACAGTTCAGCCAGCTTCTCAGCTAGCGTGCTCACTCTATTCGGGTTCATTTTGATGAGAATTCAAAGTCACAATCCCTTCTTCAAAGAAGTTCCAGAGTGCATGCTTCTTGTTTACTGTAGTACGTTCTGACTGGAAATTACAAGCAGGCACTCTGCTTATAAACTATGTAATTATTTAGAATGTTAAGCATGTTAACTGCATCAGATTGCGTTTGCAGTGTTTATTGTATAAAAAGAATAATTCTTTGTTTTCATCAACTTGAGTCTGTGATGAAAAATAACTCCAATTATACAGAGTACTTTATAAAAGGAAGCTGGGAATTAGCATTTATATTCATCATTCCTCTGAATAAACTTTCATAATTTTATTTATTAAGAAATTTGCAAATGAATGCCACATTTTACATGGTGGTTATCGGGGAGGGGATGCCATGACAGTTATCTGTAAGTGTACTTTAGTAATGTTACAGTTTATTCTCCCAAATCAGAGTACTCACATAAGGCGTCAATATTATTGTCCTTGAAGTATGGCAAGGTAATATACTGTACAGTACTTTGAATGTTCAATCCTTAAAGGGTTTATGCAGCATTTAGTTTTCCTGTGGTGCATCAGGTGACTGAATCCTGGCTTCTGTCCCTTAGGTAATGGATGCTGTTGACTCAGATCTAGCACTGGCACTGTGGTGCAGTATGGGGTGTACTCTGTTGGATGTGCCATCATTCAGATAAGATTTGAAACAGGGCTCCTGCTGACCGTCAGTAGAGGTTTTCCAGGTGGAAGTTAAAGATCCCATGAAACTGTTCACTGATCTTAGGTTACCTGGCCTGCAGCTCCTCTTACAGTAAACTGGGCCCTGCCCGATGGCATGCTGGAGAGTGTTGTGGCTTACCATGCTGAGGATCCGAGTCCGAGTCCCAAGCCTGAACTGTCGCACATTAGGAGGCACCGTCAGATGCCTGCTCCCATAGGGTGAATGGATAGCATGGCACCTACTGTTCCATGGCAGCTCCCCAGTGGCTCAGGAGAAGGTAATCATGTAGGCAGAAATACTGTACATAGCTTCGCATGGTGGTGGAGGGAGGAGGTGGTGGTGCAGTCGTACTGCATTGTGCAGGGTGCTAACAGAGGACACAGTAGTGTCATATGTTCAGTCCTGTGCCAGTGAGTGTCAGTTTGAGTGCATTAAAGGGGCCTGTTTCGTTTCTGGCCATGCCCCAGTGGGGAGGGGATGGTAGTTAAAGGGGACGCCAAATGTGTGGGAATAGTGATGTTCAGGCTGCCACACTGCCCCTGACCAGTTGTGGTGCCTGGACCTCTGGTGACCCCCCCACCAATTTGAGAACATTACAGTTTGCTCTGCTTTCAGCCAGCTGTTTCCACCTGCAGGGTTATGTTTGGTACAGTATGCTGTGTGAAGGGACAGGTAGTAAATCTTCAAAGAATCAGTCGTCACCATTAATTCACACTAGTGTGTCTGAGCCAGAGGTCCCAGGACCCAGGGGGGAGCCAGAACTTTTTGTTGGGCTGCTGACACAGTAGGTACCACATGTGCATTGGTATACAGCGGTATGTACCCCAAATGCATCAGTTCCTTCTTTCCTATGAGAATCAGTGGCAATGTTGCTCACCTGCTGAGAGTCGGAACTTCACCATCTATATGATAACAGCATTCACTTCTTAAGGTTTTAGTGATTAGAGTTTGTAATTTTTGTGTCTGTTTAAAATACTTTGACACAAAATACTGCAGTTTCTGTCTCAGCCCTACCATGTGTAAACCGTCAACCATGGAGGACAGTAAGGAGCTTGAAGAGGCAAGCTGCTCTAACAGTGGGGCTGTGTCCAGTCAGCAGCCCTCTCTGGGAGGGTGCTCTGATGACAGGCAGTCCAGTGCATGGGATGGAAGATCACCCTTCTGAAAGCACAAAAAGAAGTGGTCCCGATCCAGCACACACTCAGAGCATAGACCAGACACCACTGCCTCGACTTCTTCCTTTTCTCGCAAGAAAGGGAAGAAATAGCACTGGTTGAGGTCGCCCTCTGTCACGTCTGTTGTGAAACAGTTGACTTTGGAGGGCTGGATGTCCCCATTGTTGTTGTTGATGACACCAGGGACTTCCAGGCCTGCAAGGTTGCTGTCTCTGGCCTGGAGTCTTCCCTTGTCTTCTAGGGAGGACTCTGGTGGATAGTTCAGTCATTGATGGCTCTTATGGAGCAGTGGGTACAGCATCTGACTCATATGGCACCATCTCTGGCTCAGGCCTCTGACCCCTCGGAGTCAACTGGGCTTGCCCTGCTTGGCCTGGATATGCATTCACCCGTAGCAGTGGCCTCCAGGTCCTTGCCTCAAGCCTTGCTACTGATGCCTGTCCCACTTGTGGTGTTGCCTTTGTCCTGTTAGGGGACAGGGACAGCCACGGGTGCTGCCACCTGTCACTCTGATGCTGGATGGATCTGTAGCATTGTGTGCAGCATCGAGTGTGGCATCACATGAGCAGCTTGTGTTGTTCCTCCTGTTGCCATCTGCGGCACCGCCTCTGGCACCGTTCCTTAGGCCTCTGGGGTTGACACCAGTGTTGCTGCAGCCCCATGCTGTGCTGTCAGTTCTGCAACCCCCCTCTCTTTACTCTCCCCTCCCCTTGCAAGGATCATGCAAAGGGAGATGGGTCAGATCCTGATCTCATTATCTCTGATGGTGTGGATGATGACTCTTTTTATGGTCCAGAGGTCCTAGACCTGGCCCCTGTGTCTGTTCCTCGGGAGGACCTTTCCTTCCAGGCTTTGCTCGAAATATGAATTTGGCACTGAATTCTGAGCTAGCAGCCATAGACCAGACTAGGCGCTTCCAGATGGAGTTTCTAAACATGCCTAATATCCTAGTCAGCCTATTCTTCCTATCCAACCTGCTTTAGAAGCCTTGCCAGACCCGGTTTGGAAGAGGCCTGCCACTCTGGCAACCATCATCGAGCAAGCAGACAGGAAATATGCAGCTCCCAAAAATAAGTCCATGTATTTCATTCAGCCTGTAGCTGTTGCCATTGTTATTCTTGATAAGAATGACAAATCCGTAGTACCTAAAGAGGTCACTGCACACCCCACAAACAAGAAGTTGTGTAAGACTGACACCTTTGGCAAGCGGGCCTATGCCTCAGCAACCCTTGGCATGAAGATAGCTAGCTACCGGGGTAATGTTTTCAAGTATGAGTATACCCTCTGAAGCAAGCTAAAGTCTCTGGCAGAGACTCTGCCAAAATCAGAGGCTAAACAAGATATGCTACTTACTGTTAATTCATTGTCTCCTAGCAAACGCCTGTAGTCGTCTCGTCACTAAAATACAATGGTATGTCCTGAGGACAGCTACTGACTTCCTGTGTGCCCTTGCAACATCTGGAGACTTCACTTATATATTTTAATATATAATATAGTAGAATATAATATATTTTTAATTGCATAGCACTGCTGGAAAGGTAATTGTGTGCTGAACAGCTTTGCCACTCATACTTTGTGTCTGGCACCTACGGTTCTTGAGCTATTAGGATTTGTTTGTGGCATGCTGAGTATGGCTTGATTTTGCTTAGATAGTCCCGGGATTCACTGTTAAGAGTATACAGGAGACAAGTGGTACAACTTCAGAGAACTCCTGTGGAGGCAAGATACTGAATCCAGCAGTCACCAGCTAAGCTTCCTATGGATCCTTTAATGCAGCATCTCATTCTGCAGCCGGAGGCAAATGCATCAACAGCATTCCTGGCTGCAGACTGCTGGCTTTCACCCAGGATGTCCAAAAGCAGGTAATAAATGTGACCTTCGATGGCACTCACCTGTTCGGACAGCAGGTGAAGCAGTCTAATGAAACTAAAATGACTCTTTAGACCTCCAGCCCATCTCTCTCTAACCCCAGTGAGGCAGGGGTAGAGGCAGAGGAGTTCAACATAATAAAAAGCAGCCTCCCCAACTTCAAAAGAAAGTGTAACCAAAGGCACAGTCACCAAAAGCTCTTAGTGCCACTACCTGAAGCTTTGGCCCAGTCTTGCCTCAGCTGCCTGGGGTGGGCCTTTCTTCACCAGTAAGGTGGTGTCTGACCCATTTTTATCATCAATGGGGATCCATCACGATGAACAAGTGGCTCCTCAGGATTATCCCAGAGGGGCACTCTCTGGATTTTATAGAAACTCCTTTGGACTATCTACCCAGAAGGGAACCCCCTTTGTCAGCTCATGTCAGAGCTTCTGGCACAGGAGACTGTGGGCCTTCTGAGCAACAGGGCAGTGGAAATAGTGCCAGAGTCGGAACAGAACATAGGCTTCTACTCCCTAGTTCAAAAAAAAAGGGGCATGCATCCTATTCTCAACCTCACACAAGGGTGCTGGAAGATAGTAAAAGCTGAGGGGGCTGAGAATCAAAAGGGCACTTATGAAGGTACAAAGGGCACTTTTTCTGTATTAGTTTTTGCCATACAGAAATAAAAAGTGGAGTGGCTACCACCCCTTTCACCCCCCCTTCCCTGGTTCCGGCACCTATGACCTCACAAATCTGAACAAATTCATGGGTCAAGAAAATTCCGAAAGGATTTCTCTGGGCTCTCTGCTACCCTACCTGAAGCCTCGGGACTAGCTAGCATTCGTGGATGTACAAGATGCATACCAGCATATACTGGTGCACCCTAGCCACAAAAAAAAAACCTTTGTTGTGCTGAGACAGCATTACCAATTCAGATTCCTGCCTTTTAGGCTTCACTCTGCACCACAAGTCTTTACAGTGCTTTAAAGTGCTCACAATGCACCTGAGAAGGTTGAGACTCCAAGTTTTCCTGTATTTGGATAACTGGCTGATCTCAAGCCCATCCAAACAGGAAACAGAACAGGAAGTAGCCACTGCCTCTCAGTTCCTAACATCCGTGGGAGTCCTGCTTAACCTTCTAAGTCTTAGCAAGAACCTCCCAGGAGATGTTGGTCATAGCTATTCTGGACCTAGCCCAGGCCTTTCTTCCGGAAGGCATACTATGAGCAATCTGCAGATGGCAGGTTACATCTTGGATTGCAAAACTGTGCAAGCCCCACCATGCAGCTCATGCTGGGTCTGATAGCCTTCTGGTGTTCACAGTGCCACTGACATGCCCAGACGTGAGGATGACCAATGGATGCTCAGTGCTCAATGGTCATAGGAATCAAAGCTCGAAGGTACCCCATTCAGATGACCAAACCTCTGGTAAGATCCCTAAAGTGGTGATCAGTGGAGGAAAACCTTCTCCAGGGCTTCCCTTCTCCCTGCTGGAGCCAGAGGTGGTTCTTAACATTGGATGCCTCCTGTTGGGGTGGGAGCCCACTGCCAGGGCCTTCAGGCTCAAGGTGTCTGGTATCTATCAGAAAGAATCTCCACATCTATGTGTTGGAGATGAGAGCAGTTTTGTATGGGCTGAAAGCCCAGGTGGACTCAGTCACAAAACAATCCTCTTCCAGACAGACACATCCATCATGTATTATGTCAACAAGCAGGGAGGAGTACACTCTAATCCCTCTCTGCAGGGAGGCACTGAGAGTGTGTGAATGGTCCCTGGAGCAGAGGATCCTACACCATGCAGTCTGTCTGCTAGGAGTGCAGAACACTGCCAGACGAGCTCAAACAGAAGCCAGTCCTCACGAATAGTCACTGCCTCCAGATGTTGGGAGAATGCTGCTCCAGATATCCAGGACATGGCATTTTCTTACAGGATGCATTCAGACTGCCATGGCAAAATCTGTTTTTGTATGCATTCCCTCTAATCGCTCTCATCCAGAGAGTGTTGCTCCAGCTGGAGATGCACAGGGGCAAGATGATACTAGTGGCCCCCTGCTGGCCTTGGCAGATATTGTTTCCTCTGTTGAACAGATATTCAGTTAATGAACTGAGGACTCTGACACTCAAGACAGACTTGCTTAAGCGAAAAACCTTTGGATTATCTTTAAGTAAGTGTCCTCAACTTTTCTCTGTGTGCAGCACTATCTTGGACCTCTTGCTTAAAGGAAAACTGTGCTGAATCTGCAGGTTATTTTCCCAGCAGAAGCTGATTTTTCAATACTGGTTCAAACTATGTTATTGTACCATTTTTGCCCGTCTGTTTAGTTATCTCAGTGAATGTTTCTAATTTACATACATCTGGTAAGTACCATTTTAGAACTGTATGATATATCATTATGTCCCTTGGCTGCTTTTCTATTGTTGGCACAATGCATCTATGTTCTACTGTGAGAACTCAGTGGCTAGGGACATAAACTACACTATACAATTCTAAATGATACTTCAACAGTGTATAACTAACTCAGAAATGTCTGCAGTGGTTACTGAAAGGCCTGTAAAGATTAGTTAGCCCCCCGGCCCCCTCGTCTAGTGGCATAAATCTTCGTCATAGTTGTTCTATAGGGTACTAGAGAAGGGCTACATCAAGCATTAACCCGAGTCAGTGGACACTTATACGAGATAGGAAAATAGTGATCCTACCTTTCAAATGCCTTATTCACCAGTGCACTCTTGATCTCACCACTGATAATCTGGAGTCTCCCTGAATGCTGACAGTGGACCAGGATCTTCATGCTGCAACCTCCTGACTCTTCAAGCCCTAGAGCCCCTCGATTCCGTATGCAGCATGCTGGAAAACTCCTCTGAAATTAAAACTTATGAGATAAATTTGACACAAAGAGAGGGGAGTTTCTATTTCATTTTGTCCCCCTTCCAGCTTAAATAAGGCAACATCCACTAACAACTTCTTCCGAAACTAGCCTCTTTATTTAGCTCCTGCATCCTAAATGATTCTGGGAATGCAGGGGTCACATCTTCATTAAAATAAATAAAGCAGCTCCATGGGGCTATCTGAACTTTTTACAAGACATTCTGACTGGACATTCAGAGCAGCAACAATGGTTTACAGGCAGTGCAAGCAAGGCTTCTCTGATTCCACCTACTTGGATGATTTACCCAAGGCACCTCTCTACTTAGAAACCCACAGGATCCTGGCTCCCTGGCACTGGTAAGCCAAATCTTCTACTCCGGGTTACACATTCTCTGTACGCTCTCTGACACTGGTCACCGACCTATCTCCGGCATGGGAAAGCGTGCTGCTTCCCCCACCTGGCCCTTGGACCTTGGCCCAAATCACAAAGGGACACCAGGACTTTTTCCTGTGACCCAGGCCCTGTAACCCCTTGTTCTCGGCTTAAACAGGGAATCTAAACCTGCGAATGCTCCCATTCTTACGGCACCCGCTCCCTCCTTTCAGCTCAACCTTTTCCTCTGTACTACTCTCCACTGGTGCAGCTGCCTTCAAACCCGGCCCTGCTCCAGTACATGAGTCCCTGGCTACAGGCTGCCCTGCCATGGAGAGCCCTGGGCCCTGTCACTGCCTAGGGCCCTCCGAGCAGCCCAAACTCTGCAAGTAGCGCCAAATTCTCTCTTCCATCCCTGATGTCCCTTGTGGAGGATCCATGCCCAGGCCCACATCCCTATCAAATGCATCCTGGGCTTGCTGTAAGCTCCAACCAGTGGCCACCCTCCAAGGCCTGTCCTACAACTTGTGACCTGCCCGTCCCTTTATGCCAGTGTTCCAGGACCTGCCCCTCCAAGCAAGCCCTATTAATGGGTGAAGGGCCCCCTGGCTCCAACTGCCCTCAGGCCACCCTGCCGCACCGGGTATGAGGAAGAGCCAATGCCATTGGCCTTCCACCTGTGAGGACCCTGCCACTGTCTCCACAGCCCTGGCAGCCTGAGCAAACTACCTCCATGGGATCTCTAAGGGCTCCTGCCTATCCTGGCCTCCATGCTGCCACCTACACCTCCCTTCCCCCAAAGATGCAGGACCTGGCTGACCATCCTCCACCACGGAGCATCCATCCTGGCCCCTCGACACCACATCACTGTAGAGGCCATCCCTATCTGCACTTGGGGGGGGTTCCCCCATGGGCCCACCCGGACCGCTGAGCTTCCTTTCCTGACCGCCTACTCTGCTCCTCCAGCCACTCCCCTCCAGCCCCAGGCCTAATGCCCAGGCTGGAAAAGGTCCAGAACTTCCTGTCTCCAACTTTATATACCTCTCTAAACCTGTCCTCTGCTGCCACCTTGAGGCATCCAGCAGATGTTGACCCCCCAGAGCACTAATGAATTCCCTAGCTCGGGGAGGGTGGGGGAAAGGATGCCTAAAATGGAACATAAGCTCCTCCTTTAAGGGGGCTTACATGATGAAACAATAACAGAATATGAATCAGTTCTTAAAACAGTTTCTACTAGAACAAGCATTTGTCAATTCGAATGTTGTCTTGCTGGCATTGACATTGGTAGTGCAGGAGTTAGAGAGTGCATAATAGGAATGGCAGCGAAGTGAACTGGCGCCAGCCCCAACCCCACCCTGCGAGACTGACAGGAGTTGGGGTGTGCCCTTGGGTCATCAAGCCCGCCACGCAGCTCACCATTTTACCTTACCTACCCTGCAGACACTGACAAGTGTCGCTGTGCCTTGGGGTCTTAGTGCCATGCTCACCCCATTCCATAAGGAAATACACTGAGATGGGTGCAGTGTAGGAGAATGGGGTGAACTTTGGGGCCGAAGACTCCAAGGCACACCTCGATGCCTGTCACTGGCTGCAAGGTGGGGTGGAGGTGGAATGGCATGAGCATTACAGCCGACAGTCTCTAGTCACATCCCTGACGTCTGTCAGTCTCTACAGGGTGGGGCGTTACGGTTGGAAACTCTAACGCCCTGGGCGTTTGTTAGTATTTTCACTCCAAATTTTCAACGTGGGCTTTTTGTGAGCCCACCTCACGAAGAGTGGCACTATCAGTTACTTAGCCGAAAGGTGATTTTGCACAGTGACTGCGCCATTTGGCGCCACAGGTACAAAAACACATTTTGGGCAGAATGTGAAAAATGACAACTGTACTGTTCATGAGGAGGTGTAAAAAAATGGCAACATTGAAAATCTGGAGTGAAAATATGAAACATTGGTGAAGTCACGAGCATGCGTAGAAACTGGGCGACGAACACCCGCAACACAATTATTTTTGTAATTTTTTAACCACATTTTCAACATAGGCATTTTGGGACCTCCCCTCATGAACAGCGGCACTGTGATTTTGTTAATCTGTCCCGAAAGTTAATTTCCCACAGTGACCACGCCATTATGCACCACAGCTGTGAAAACACATTTTGGCCAGGATGTGAAAAATGACAGCTATACTGTTCATAAGGAGGTGTGAAAAAATGGCAATGTTGAAAATCTGGCTGGAGTGAAAATATTAAAAATTGTTGAAGTTCCGAGCGCGTGTGGAAACTTCGCAAAGCACACTCATAACACAGTCATTTTTTGGAATTTTTCACCAAATTTGCAACATGGGCTTTTTGGGACCTCACCTCATGAACAGTGGCACTGTTGTTTCATTACTCAGTCCCAAAGGTGATTCCGCTGCGCGACACGCAAAATCACCTTTCTGGACGAGTAATGAGACAATAGTGCATGTGTTCATGAGGTGGGGTCTCAAGAACTCCATGTTGAAAATCTAGTACTAAAATTCCCCAAAATGGCTGAGATATCCTCCTAAGTTGAAATCCCCATTGCCTGCCATTATAAAGCTTACCACATTTTGTTCAGTTCGATCGGCTTTTGAAGAGTTCAGATGTGTTCCTGCTCCACAGAAGATCGCAACGCCGGCCCTCTGGAGGAAAGTATGGGGTGAAGGGGGGTGCGGGGAGGTGGGGTGCGCAGAGGTTGGGTGCGGGTTGGGGGATGGGGCGCGGTGGGATGACGAGGGACCGTTTTTGTTTACAGGTAAAAAAAAAGAAACCGGACTGTCGAGGACAGTTTTCTTTATTTACAGGTAAAAAAAATGATTTTGGGCACACTGGGGTGGGCTCCCAGTGTGTCACCAGTTTTGGGTGGGGGGACATGTTGCCAAGAGGGATTGGGCACCCCCATCGGCAAACAGATTGAACTGGGGGGGCATGCCAACATGGGGATTGGGCATCCCCGATGTCGGCTTTGTGGGGATTGTGTGGCAGGTGGCAGGAGCTGCCATATTTATTGGACAGTTTCACCAGGAAAGGCACGTAATGGAACCTTGTCATCTGATGCTCCAATAAGGAAACTGCACCTCATTGGAGTGGCAGATTTCTTTCAACTACGTGGCTCTCTCTGAACCTGCTGTCATCACCAGCATGCTTGCTAATTGGTGGCTGAGGGACGCACCCACTAAAGCGTTCCCTGCACTGGCCAACACTGATGCGCCTCTGAAAGTGCTACTACTGCAAGATGTTGCTTGTGCACGTGCAAGACAACATAAAAATGACTTGTAGATTCAGTGCAGTTCTCCTTGAAGCAAGGTCTGCTGGTCCATCCCAACCTGTGCTCCCTTCATCTTCAGGCCTAGCTCCTGAAGAGATAGAATTAAACAGATACAAAGTGTCTCAGAGGGTCTCTGAAATACTTTTGGTTGGACATAAACCTTTCACTAGGAAGACGTGCACAGTCAAGTGGAAAAAGATTTTCCATCTGGTGCTCCAAAACCTGTATGTACCTCTTTTGGTGTCCACCTGACAAGGTTCTGGAGTACCTACTGGACCTCTCCGATGCTGGCCTGCAGTGTTCCACAGTCAAGATCCACCTGTGTGCTGTTTTAGCATACCATCAGCCCATTAGCATCTTCTATCTAGCACTGCTGCCACTGTTCAAGAGGTGCCTCAAGGGCATCTTACACACAAGGCTGCCCATCAGCAAGCTGTTGGCTCTGTGGAATATCAGCCTTGTACTGGATATGCTCTTTCATAGACCCATTGAGCCTATTCCAACATGTGACTTCAATTTATTGAAGCAGTATTTCTGGTGGCTACCATCTCTGCATGCAGGTATCTGAAACCATGCTTTGGTCCACTGTATACTGTTATCCATAGAGATAAAGTTGTGCTCCGTTACACCCCAGGTTTCTACCTAAGGTGGAGTTGGAGTTTTTGTCAACTCTTTTCCCTCTGGTTGCCGGCTCACAGGATCTCCCTCAGGCTAGACCACACTCGATGTGGCTCCTACTGTCCTGCCTAAGACCCCCCGACCAGGGAATCGGGGACAGGATCTCCCTACTCCAACTCCTCCAAGCTCCCGGCTGACCCCCCGGCTTCCACACCCCCCCTGAGGCGGAGCCACCCCACAACTCCTACCTAGGTACTCTTTCTCTTAATTGAGACAGCCAAGGCCCAGGAGTAGAGAGGGGGTCAGAGAGAACTGGTCATGTTCTGTCCTGTCCTGGACATGTGGCTGGTCCCTCGAGGTCTGCCGTCGTTCTCCTGAGAACCGGGGTATTTCCACTTTTCTTGTTCATCCCACCCAAGCTCGGACATGCAATGACATCCAGCGCATGGTGAGTGCACACTACACCCCTCACGCAGGATGTCTGCTGACACCTTCCCCTCTGTGAGACCCATCAGTTGTTGTGCTCCCAGTCTCCAGTAGGAGCCACTAACACCACAGGTCCATGCCCCCTCCTCCCTCCCAGGAGAGGAGAGCCATCCTCTGGACACTCGATCCTCTCCTCTCCTCCTCGCCCAACCCCCAAGCTCATTCCCAAACTCAGGTCGCTGGCATGGCGCAAGGTAAGACAGATGCCTCAGCCCTCAGTGCTATCGGGCCGGCCTGGAGTTGGAGTTTTAAAGGTGATAGGAAGCAGTTTTTATACCTCCAGATTCCCTTCTGATGTCCTTTTAATGTCTGTTCAATATTCTGATAAGCTGTTGACCTTTTTTTGTAAAATTTATAATCTAATTTTGTTGCCTTTGTAACTATCCTGAAGCAGTTGCTGCTCTCTCTCTCTCTTTTCTTACTGCCTGAACATTCTCTGACCACCATTCCAGGCCATTCAGATGAATAGCATGAAATGGTGTTATTGATGTCATAGAATGTCTTAGCAATATGAAACAACATAGCAGTAGCTGGTGAAGAGAGTGGAACTCTAGGTATCTCTGAGGGCACCCAAAAGCTAGATTATTTATCAGAAATTAGTCAAAGCATATCAGAATATACTGTATAACTGGCATGGAAAGAAAAGCCCTGTTTTCACTGCCAACTTTGCAGTGCATCAACCCATGCAAAGTCAGCAGTGTAAACACTCTGTAGAGTGCCTTAAGCCCCCTTCAGATCCTTTTTTTGATCCGACTGAATTGGGAGATCAGCAGCAGAGTGAGCGCTTTATGCAGTGGTGTGAACGCTTTGCTGCACTTGCTCTGCTGCAAGGGCTATTTTTCCTTCATCCTCCGGTGAATTCACAGCCCTCCTCGAAGCGACCTGCAGTGCTGCAAGGGCAGGCTGTGTAAATGTGGATTACTGGAGAAGCAGAGAGCACAGCCTTAAGGGAGCGGCGTAGATGTCGGAGCACTGCCATCATGTAAACACCTGTTTACACTGCTGACTTTGCAGTGCATCAGCCCATACGCACGAGTTGATGCGCTGCAAAGTCGGCAGTGAAAACACTGTTGGGAACGTGTCAACTGCCCCTCAGATCATTTTTTGGATCTGACTCAGTTGTGGGATCAGTAGCGGAGCGAGCGCATTACATGGTAGTGTGAACGCTTTGCTGCGCTCGCTCTGCTACAATGCCGTTTGTCATCAGCTGCCAGGTGAATTCGCAGCCCCTCCTCAGAGTAACCTGAAGCGCTGCAAGGGTGGGCTGTGTAAAGGGGAATTGAGCCGGTGCATCTCTGCGCATTGGGAAGGGAGCGGTGCACGTGCCTCAGCTCTGCCGCCGTGTAAACAAGGCTTTTAAAGATGGAAGGGCAGTTAACGATGTAAAAATCATTTCCTATCTCCCATCAGACCTTAATCCTGCCTATCTACTTTGCCAATTTCCAGCATGAGGAAGAGAGGGCTGTCTTCTCACTGGATGTTAAAAGGGTCCTTAGGTTTTATCTACACAGAACCAAGGACTTCAGACAATGCAGACAGCTTTGTCACCTTCAGTCCTAATTGAAAGGGACAGCCTGTTACAATTAAGTTCATTTCTGCCTGGATTGTGAATTGCTTAACTGCTGCTGTGCTGCGGCTCAGGTTAAGTTCAGGGGTCAACCGTAACTTTTTTTTACACTAGCTAGCCAGCCAGACAAGTTGATTAAAAATTGCACAAGCCCGCAGATGGTTGCACTAGCCCATAATTATAATGGTAAATTTGATCGGTTATGCAGGAAAATGCAAGCCAAGAAATATTCTGATTATTGCACATTTATCCTGCTTCCACATTGCTTCCTGCCCCAGCAAAAAAAAAAAAGATTGCAATCAATCACACACAATGTGTACCCCATTGTTTTTACCATGTGCCCCCTTGCTTCCTCTTTCTTCCTCCCTCCTTCCAAACCAGAGAATACTATAATCAGTGGTGCAAATGGTAGACAAAAGTACAGGAACTCGGCACTGGCAAAAATGAAATGTAGAATGATGATCCTCAATCTGAAAGATAGCTGCATCAAGACACAGCTGTCTGTTTAGACACCAGTAGATTCACAGAAACACAGAATCATAGAAATTGTTGGGAGATAAGGACTGCTAGGCCCATCCAGCTTGTCCATAAGTCCTGCACTTGATTACAGCTTTTGACCCTCCCTCTGCTTAACCTCTATGGCTCCCCTATGCCTGTCCCATGAATGTCTAAATCCAGCCACAGTTCTCGCTCCTACCACCTTCTGTGGCAGACCATTCCATGCATCCACCCCCTGTTAAGAAACACTTTCTCACATTCCCTCTTAACCTGCCACCTTCCAATTTCATGTCATGCCCCCTAGTTCTTGTACTCCTCCTGCACTGGAAGATCCCCTCCCCACACCTTGTTTATGCCCCTGAGGTACTTGAATGTTTCTATCATGTCCCCTCTCTCCCTTCTGTCCTCCAGCTAGTACATTTGAGGTCCCTCAATCTCTCCTCATAAGTCTTTTGGTGCAAGCCCTGTACCATCTTAGTCAGCCTTGATTTAAGGTTACAGGCCCAGATACTGTCGTTGTGTTGCTGGTTTAAAATTTCAGTTCCAGTGTCAGTGGGAAGAAGTACAGGAACTGAGTTTCTATGCTTCCTGTTCACTTTCACCACTGACTGTAATAGCAAATGTTCAGTCAAGCAGTTGTAGCTCTGCACACACAATAGCTAACATCATCACCACGCACCTCACCACAGTCCCACCCTGACCTCCTGGGCAACGTGCAGAGTCAGGCAGAGAAAGACACTCATCCCCACCCTGTGATTAACCAGACCTGCACTTCTGGAAGTTTTCCACACTGCAAAGTGAGCCGGGCAGTTCTAGGATTTCTTTGGAGATAGTTAAACAAACACAGGGGCTTGGGATGTAAGAAACTCTGATATGTCTGTTTATATATATACCAGGCACAAAAGTATTGATTTAACATGCTCTGCCCTAACAACAGATTTTTTGTAAGTGTCCTTTCATCAGTCAAAGGGGAAGCAGTATACAGGCATGATGCTGTACTACCTCTCTTTCTATAAAGGATGATCTATGACATCAGAAATACCTATTTTAGCCTTTCAAATTATATATTTTACTAAGGTTTTGCTTTGTACCATACATGAGCCAAAGCATTGTTTTAGGATGAAATGACATGCCAGGTGGTATAAGGGTGGTACTGCATGGATGGCACTGATTGGTGTGATACGTTAAGAAGTGGTGGGGACCGCTACACCAGTCCGTAATGGCAGCTATGGGTCTATGGATGGCCACTTCAGAGTCTAGTCTGCAGTGGTGTCAAGGCAAAGTATAGAGTTGACAGACCACCTGGCTGGGCAGACAGTGTATAAACATCATAGCATTCTGTCACTGCAGTGTTGGACACAGGCACTCAAAAGGTTGGGAAATGAGGCACACTGGTCTTAATATTGTGGGAAAAATCAAAGACAAGTTCAGCAGACTGGAAGCTAGTGAACCACTCTACCCTTGATCACAGCATACACACTAGCTGAATGTTCCTATCAATTGAATGATAATGACTCACATTGAGTCTTTTGTTGGATCTCCTCTTGAACTGCCAGACAATTGCAGCTCTTAATGAGCTGCTAATCACCCAGGCCACCTGGAACACTGAGGGAAGATTAGCAAAATGACTACTGCCTGCTAAAGCACTGCATTTTCAACTTCATTAACAGCCATGAAAAACCTGTACTAGTCAAGACGGACAAGTAGAGGGTTAGCTGCACTAGCCCTGGCCAATTTGCACTAGGTGCAGGGCTAGTAAAGCAATGCTAAGATCGAACCTGGTTAAGTTGGAGGGCAGTGTACACACCCACTCCACCAGAGCAGTCAACATTTATGTTTTCCTAGAACTCATAGATACATAGACAGTGTCAGCAGATAAGGGCCTATGGCCTAAGAGCATATCTGCAATTTGTTGCATGGTGCATACATGTGCATTATGCCTTGGATGTCCATGCCAGGCAGCATGCCACCTTTGGCAGGACATTTCTAAATGGACTCACTATCACGAGTGAGCCCTCAGCTCCAGCCACCTAGTCCAAGAGACATCTTCTGAGCTTGGTACTCTGACTCCCTAGCATGACTTAATGGTGAAGACTGAGTCACAGGAAACATAGAAACATAGACTTTGATGGCAGATAAAGACTGCTTGGCTCACCCAGTCTGCCCATTTCCTACCTATTGAATAAGCTGAAGATCCTAGTTAACCAACAACCTACTTCCTTCTACCCCCACTAGAATTGCTTTATGTCTGTCCCATGCATTCTTGAATTTCCCCACTGTTTGTAAACCCATGACCTCCTCAGGAAGGCCATTCCATGCATCCACCACCCTCTCCATGAAAAAACACTTCCTCACGTTGCCCCTGTGCAGTCTCCCTTATATCTTCAAATTGTGCCCCCTTGTTCTTGCACATCACTTTTTCAGAAAGATGTACCCTCTTGGACTTTGTTGATTCCATTGAGGTACTTAAATGTTTCTATCATGTCCCCCCCCAACTTTCCTTGAGGGTATACATATTAAGCTCCTTTAGTCTCTCTTCATATGGCTTCTGGTGCAGACCCTGCACCATTTTAGTTGCCCTCCTCTGGACTGCCTCCATCCTGTCTATGTCCTTGCGGAGATGGGGTCTTCAGAACTGCACGCAGTATTCAGATGGGGTCTCACCAACTTTCTGTACAGAGGGATAACAAATTCCTGTTTTCTACTGGTGATGCCTCTCCCAGTATCCCCAGCCCTGCTTACTGCCTTCTCACATTCTGTGCCTAACTGTAGGTCATCTGATATGACTACCCCAGGTCCTTCCATTTTGTTGTTGTTAGTACCTCCCCCCCACATTGTATTCTCTTCCCCTGGGTTTTTGTTTTCCAGGTGCATTACTTTGCACTTCTTTGCACTGAATCTAAGCTGCCATGCTTTTGACCATTCCTCCAACCTTGCCAAGTCCCTTCTCATCCTTTACACCCTCTCTTGTGTATCAACCCTGTTGCAGGTCTTTGTGTCATCTACAAAATGGCATACTTTCCCTTCCAGTCCCTCTGCAATGTCACCAATAAAGACATTAAAGAGGACCGGTCCCAGTATTGAACCCTGTGGTACCCCGCTAGTAACCCCCCATTCTTAGGAGTGAACTCCATTTAAAATTACCTTCTGTGTCCTGTTGTCCAGCCAATGTTTTTACCCAGGCTACAACCCTGGGACCCACTCCTAGGCTGGCTAACTTGTTTATTAATCTTTTGTGTGGGACTGTGTCAAATGTCTTGATAAAGTCTAGGTAGGCCGTGTCCATAGCCCCTTCCTGGTCTACTACAGTACTTTGGTCACCAAGTCAAAGAAATTGATTAGATTCATCTGACATGACCTTCCCGCTGTGAATCCATGCTGTCTTGGGTTCTGTGCACCACCGGCCTCTAGGCACGCAACAATTCTTTCCTTCAGAAGTGATTCCATCATTTTCCCTACCACTGAGGTCAAACTAACAGGTCTATAGTTTCCTGCCTCTGTCTTGCTCCCACTTTTGTGAAGGGGAAATCACATCCCCTCCTCAGTCCTTAGGTACCACCATCCTCCCATGATTTGCTAAAATGGTATTCAGTGGTGTCACCAGTCTCTCCTCAGTTCTTTTAGAATTCTGGGTGAATCCCATCAAAGCCCATTGCTTTGTCCACCTTCTGTTTTAGGAGTTCTTTCAGGACCTTTCTTCTGTGAATGGATTGGTATCGACCCCTCCCATCCAGAGTGCTTCTATTGTTTGGTTTAGATACCTCCCCTCCTCTTCTTTTGTGAATACTGAGCAGAGTATTCATTCAGTATCCTCATAAGCCCACCCATTAAAAGGGCTTATGCTCCCATTTAGGCACCCCTTTCCCTCCTACCCCGAACTGGGGAATATGTTAGTGCTCTGGGGATATTGGCTACTGACACCCTCAAGGTGGCAGCAGAGAATAGGTTAAGGGAGTATTTAAGGAGCAGACAGGAAGTTTAGGGCCTTTCCAGCCTGGGCATTAGGCCGGAGCTGGAGAGGCAAGAGTTAGGTGGGGGAAGCAAGCCCAGCGCCAGAGTTTGGGATGACCAGTGCCTGTGGAGTGGGTAACCCAGAGGTAGCAGACTTTAAAAAGGTTTGGCTTACGGATCCAGAGAGCCAGGAGATTGCAGGGTCTGAGTTCAGAGGTCTTGGGTAAAATATCCAAAAGAGATAGAGTAGAAAAATCCTTGCTTGTTACGCCTTAAGATCCATCGCTTTCTGCTTCTTTAAATGTTCCAGCCAGTATGTCTGTAGAAAGTTTGATTAGCCCCATGGAGTTGCTTTATTTATTTAAATGAAGTATGTGACCCCTGCATTGCTGGGAATCATTTGCTGCGCAGGAGCTAAATAAAGAAGCTAGTTGGGAGAAGAATAGCAGTGATGTGCCTTATTTAAACTGAAGGGGGGAAGTTAATGAAATGAAATTCTTCTTCCCCTTTCCTTTCAGCTAAATTAATTTGTCATAAGTTATATTCCAGATGACATCTTTACCCTGCCCTTAGCAGGGCAGAGGGGCTCAGAGGGCTCCAGAGATGGTAGATGTGCAATGTGGAGTTCCTGGTCTGGCGTGCCAGCATTCCGGGAGCATCCAGATTCCATGGGTGAAGGTGAGAGTGCATGGGTATTGAACACACCAGAAAGGTAGGCCACAACTTTTCCTTCCTTGTATGAAGTGCATTTGTCTTGGTGTTTAGCGCTTGAGGTACCCCTCCTTTGCCCTGGACCATCTGCAAAGAATGCTGTCCCTAGATGGGTGGTGTGTGTGCTGGGGGTTACACTCTGCTTTTTCACTGTCACCCTCTGCCCACCATCCCCGTCCCTTTATTAAGCCTCACTATCCCTCCTTGGTCTTTCTTGGCTCCTAACATACCTGTTAATAAGGTTTTATCCCCCTTCTTAATTGGCTATCTTTTCCTCTGTTTGTGCCTTTGCTCTTCTGACTGCTTTCCCCACTTCCTTCTGCTTTAACTGGTACAGTTCTCTGTCCTGCACCTTCTGTGTTTCCTTATACTTCCTGAATGCTACCTTTTTCTTCCTAACCTTCCTTGCCACCTCTTTTGAGAACCATAGTGGCTTTTTCCTTCATTTTGTTTTGTTGATTTGCTTCACACAAAGGCTTGCTGCCTCTGTGATGGCTGTTCTGATTTTTCCCCATTGTTCCTTCACCCCTCTTTCTTGCCCATTTGCAAGTGCTTTTCTGAGGCACTCTCCCATTTTCCGAAAGTCAACCTTCCTAAAGTCCAATACCCTTGCTTTTGTATGGTTTGACTCTATGGATGTGTTTATCGTGAACCACACTGTTTGGTGGTCGCTTGCTCCCAGATGGCTACCCACTTCTAAATCTGAGATTCTCTCCGTCCCCATTTGAGAGTACCAGGTCTAAGATTGCTCCCTCCGAGTGGGTTCCAGCACTAGCTGTCTAAGGCATACCCCTGTAGGACATCAAGAATGACCCTGCTCTTGGATGTGGCTGCAGCAAAGGTGCTCCAGTTAACATCTGGCATATTCAGGTCCCCCATCAACAATATCTCCCCTTTTTCTGCCATTCTAAGGATGCCTTCTATCATTTCCTTGTCCATTGCCTCCTCCTGAGATGGGGGTCTATATACAACCCCCATGCAGACAGGGATGCCATTTCCTATCTCCAGGGTGACCCACAGTGCCTCCTCTCCTCCCTGTTTACCCTTATGTTCCATTGCTTTGATCCCTTCCTTTATGCAGGGAGCTACTCTTCCTCCTCTTTTACCCTCCCTGTCCCTCCTTTAGATTGTGTACCCTGGTATGTTGACATCCCAGTCATGGTTCTCTGTGTACCATGTTTCTGTGACTGCCACAATATCCAGGCAACCCTCTTCCATCAAGGCCACTTGTTCAGAGAACCTGTTACCCAGACTACGGGCATTGGTACTCATCGCCCTCCATTTTTTTATGGCCTTACTCCTTTTAGCCACATCCCTGTCCTTACTGCCTTTGCCTTTTTCTCCTTTTACCCCCATCCTGCTCCCTATTGACTTCTCTACCTGGGTGTTTACCTCACCAACTATCCTGTTTTGTGGGGGGAGCCTGGGATTTCCCTGCTCCTTTTCAGTGCCTCCCTCCGTGGCTAATTTAAATGCTTGCCAATGAAGCATTTAAACCTATCTCCTAGGATCCTAGTTCCCCTCCCGGACAGATGCAGACCATCACACCAATATAGGCCTGTAACCCTCCAGGTGGACCCCCAGTCCCCAGTGAAGCCAAAACCCTGTACTCTGCACCAGTTTTTCAACCATTCATTGAATCCTATGGTGTGGAATGCCCTAGCCTCACCCATGCCACAGACAGGCAGCACCTCTGAGAAGGTTACTGTACGTGATACTTGTCTAAGGCCCCTCCCAACTCCACAAACTCCTCTTGCACTGCTCTAATCCCATTCCCAGCCAGGTCATTTGTCCCCAGGTGGACAATGACATCCAGCTCCCTTTCCCGAGCAACTGCTCCCATGTTCCTAAGGATTAGCTCCCTGTCCCTCCAAGCCATGGCACTGGGCAGGTACCTTACCTCCTTGTCCCCTCCCTTCCCGAGCTCTACCCCCCTAATGATTGAGTCCCCCACCAGGAGTTGTTTCCTTCCCCTGTGGGGTCCCATACCACACTCCTGTGGGTCTCTGTTAAGGAGGTTCCCAGCATCCTCCTTGGTCTCCACTGCTGGTGACTCCATAGAGGAACCACTCTCCACCAGAATGGCGCAATGAAATGTGGAGAGGTACAACTGGAGGGATGCATCTCTGTTCCACCACCCTCACCCTCCCTTAGCCCACCTTGGTCCAATCACTACTCTTTCTTGGCAACCTCTGATGGAGCGGCCCTGGTGGTCCCTAGGCGGGGGAGGAGGTTTAATGAATCCTAGCCAGGTCAGCCTGGAGATGGGCAACCTCATCCCTCAGACCAGAGAGGTGCCTGCAAATAGGACAGCATTACAGCTTCCAGAACGTCTCCCGAAGACTGCTGCCCAACAGCCACTGCACTGCACCACTCCCATCACATATTATTTTGTGGCCCCTCTCCTGTTACTTTGTATTCTTACTCTCTCCTCTCTCTATTTATTTTCCACCTACTGTCTATGTGCCCTTACAGCCCTCGCTCTTCCTGTTCTGGGACAGGAACTTTCTGTATTCTTTGGTAGCCTCCTTCTTTCTTGCTCAGAGTCAGACCTCTAGCAACTAGGGGGGTGGGAGAGCTACTCTTTTCCTTCAAGGATGGAGAAACTTATGTGTCTCAGTGATCCTTCCTTCCTACTCTCAAACAGGAAGTTCCTGTTGTCAGTCAAATCCAGTGCCTCTAAAGTGGAACTTGCTAAGGGTAGGAGGGTGGAGGAGAGGGAAGGGCAAGTAGTAAGTAAAGTTCTAACTCTTTAGTCAGCTGCTCCTTGCTCTGAAAGCAAGATGGCTGTCTGCAGCTAGCAGCAGGGAACTGTAGTTGGAGACACCTGGTTTTCTGCTGCCTAAGCCACACCCCAATTAACTGCTCTCCTCCTGACTTGGCAAACTGAGAAGCTGATACAGTCTCCTACCCCAACACAGAACACATCCTGACTGCCTGCCGTTAGATTCAGTAAATTCTTATCTACCTTAGGCAAAATATACAAAGCGGAGTAATGGGAAACTGTGGGAAAAGGAACTTCAATTCATTTTCTGTAATTTCACCCCTGGTCTTAGCTGACTCTAGGATGGATAACAATTCTAGCTTGAATTTAGGTAATGGATCACTATTTAAAATACATAATTATTTGTATCAGATAATAGTTCCATAACATTATTGCAATAAAATCTTTGTCCAGTATAACCAGTATAATGCCCTTAGTGGCGAATTGATTCTTTAACTAATAACCTCTGCAAATATCTTGATTTTTTTTCTTAAAAGGAGTGCGGTATGTATGGACTCTTACACAAGAGATACAATGCACATTTCAGAAAAACTGAAGGACTTTAGATGGGAAGAAGGGATGCACTGGCTCACTATCGATATTGAGTCTCTCTCTACACTTCAATTTAACACCACAGTGGTATGTTAGCCTGTGAATATTTTCTCTCTCTTGAGACCCCCTGAAAAGTAAGATGCCAGTTCAGTTTACCTTAGAGGGGTTGAAGTTTGTTCTACACCATAATTATTTTGAGTTTGACGGTAATTATTTTTTACAAAAATGTGGCACGGCAGTGGGGGCTGTGATGGCTCCAACATATGTCAATTTAATCCTCGGTCATTGGGAGGAGCAGATATTGTTCAACACAGACTGCAACCCCTTTCTACATCGGATCAGCAAGTGGGCATGATATATAGACGATGTGCTCTGTATTTGGTCAGGGACTAAAGAAGAAACATCAGAATTCATACATTGGCTGAATCAAAATGACAAAAATGTGTGCTTTACCTTTAAATGTGATGCAGTGGAAATTTAATTCTTAGACATCATTTTGTCAATGGGGGAAATAATAAAATTCTTTCTAGAGGCTATACAAAACCAACAGCAACAAATAGTTTGCTTCTAGCTACAAGTTCGCATCCGAAAAATTCGAAACATTCTATTCCATACTTTCAGTTTTTAAGGTTAAGGTGCAATTGTAATGAACAGGACATTTTGCTTTCACAAGCTTCAGAACTTAGAGGTTGATTTCTGGCAAGAGGCTATGACCCTGTACTGCTCTGACCAATCATTTGAACAGGCTGCAAACTTAAATAGCGACGACTTACTGCACTCTAAGGAAATATCTAGGGACCCTGACAATAGAATTACTTTTGTCACTGAGTTCAACCATTTATCTGGACAGCTGAGTAATGTGGTCAATAAATATTTCCCCATACTACACAGTGATGGTTTATTATCACAACATATTGGTAATAAACCCAGGGTTACCTATCACATGGGGAGGAATTTGAGTGATGTATTGGTTAAGAGCCAATTCAGGAAGGGACTAGCAAATAATGAGACTTGGTTGCCAGTAAGACCACCCAGAATTTACAAATGTGGTAATTGTAATATTTGTATGTACTGCAATCAAGGCAAGGACTTTGTCGCACCACTAGCAATAGATTAGTATCCATCCGACAATTTATTTCATGTGCTACTCATGACATTGTTCAGGCCTTGTGGTGTGGTTGTGGCAAGTTGTATATCGGCAGAAATTTACGCCCTTGAAACAAAGGATCCAGGAACATGTCAGGGACATAAAGAACTCTGACATGGAGAGTCCTGTCACTATACACTTCTTGGATAACCATCATGGTGACTCTAAATCTTTCAAATTTATAGGCCTGGAACAGGTGAGGGTAGGCAGAGAGGAGGAAATTGCCTGAATAGGCTCTCCCAATGCAAAAGTTTTAGGATATACACGTTAAATGCACTTACACCAGATGGACTTAACCAAGATTGGGATTTAAAGCCCTATCTTTGAAATATTTTAAAAAAGATGTTTCCAAAATATATCCTAAATAATGTAATATTTCAGATATCTTGACCCCTCACCATACCCTCTCCAATCTTCAAATTCTAGATTTTAGTTTTTAATTTTGTTCCCCAACCCCCCCACACACACACACATACACACACTTTCCAGTGTCTATCCATGATCAGAATTTTATGGGCAGAAGAGCAAGGTTATCTAGCTGAATTATTGTGACTAAATACATTTGCCAAGTGCTCTTGTAACCCTAGATGGCGCTATCCAGGGGCTACTACCCCTGCCTGATTTTGCCACCAACAGGTTGAGGGCCCTGGATCCAATGGCGGGTGCCTCCACCCAGAGGTCAGGGTTTGCAATAGTTAAACTAACTTGGTCACAGCCCCTGGGACACTGCAACCCCCTTCTTCCCACTAGTGGCCCACAATAATATATCAGAATTACCTTCACAGTATACACTTACCCCAGGTCTGGTTCCGGCACTGGGACCTCCCTGTGAAATGAGATACAGTGCAACAATCACAGTACAGTACTTTAACATAGACAAATACCTCAGGCAGTATAACTTTGCTGAAACAAGCAGCTCTGATTTATTTAGGGATATAACAAGGACAGGGGAAATCAGGTTAATTAGCTTATCACTCTAATAATCTACCTATGGCTCTGTGCACAGGCCTATCCTATCAGTTACTGTCCCTGGTACCCCAGCCCTAGTGGCTAGTCCAAGCCGTGATGGCAGCTGGTAGGGGCCTTTCACACAGAGAAAAGGAGAATTAAACAGTCAGCAGTACAGTAATTCCATTTGGATTTAATGTGGCAATTCAACAGGGAGCGACCCTGAATTAGTACTCACGACCTCCAAATAAGATAGGGTCCTTCAATGTCAGCAGGGCTCACTTGAGGTACACAAACCTCTTCACATCCATATAAAAGAAAGTACTATACCAGGCAGGCGCATCTGTATCGATCGCAATTACTGCACAATACCGGGAGAACACACAGCAGATTCAGTTCCTGACAGACCGAGTGCAATTTTCAGCAATTCTTCCAGTCTTCAAGGGTGAGCCTGGTTCTACTCTTCAGAGATCCTTTGATTCTTTTCTACAGAACTGATTCAGTCCTAACAAGCTGTTACACAAGCTGCAGACCGAACTCTGGGCCTTACACACGTTTTGACTAAAACTGCACACTGAAAAGCACAGGGTTTCTTTCCTTCACTTTCAGATCTCAAACTGAAACTCCCAACAGACAAAACCGGCACTTCCTTTGAGTTCCTCCCGTTCTTGACTGGATTGGCTGTCACTCACAATAGACTGCTGCTGTTGGTCCAAAAGGCACAAGTCTAAACTACATCTCCCAGAGTCACTGCCCATACAATCCTCTTGTGGCTGGCTCAGATTATGAGTCCCAAGTTCTGATTCGTCCAAGGCATCATTTTAGAGCTAGTTTACCCCACACTGATTGGTCCAGTTCAGCAGTTCAAAACCAGAATGGGAACTAGGCAGACAGTTCTGACTGCAAAGAAAGCAGGTTAGACAAACTGTAATTTTATTATTACTGTAAATGATTTCTGGCAATCAGTTACATCTTTCAGACAGGTTCCCTTTGCACTCCTAGTGACTGCAAAATGGGGTGAATTGGGCAGCTTGAGTGGTACTCAATCAAAGAAACACACAGTCCCCCATACAAACTAATTATGTCTGCAAGCAGACAGCTCTTAAAGAGACAGTACCAGAGGTTCTAAAAACACTCACTGATAAATGGCTTAAACGCCAAACACCATTCAGGCTTGGAGCATTCAAGCAAGCTCCTGGAAGTCTTTTGGGAACCCCCATTTGCAGGGGGGTTACACCCTTCCTGGCCTGGGAAAAGCTTGACGTCCGCGTCAAGCAAGTACCCCCATAAGTTTCAACTGCAACCATATACATTTGCATTAGGCTCACACATGTAATCATCAGTCAATACATCATTTTACCAAGAACCATTTCTGAAACATTGCAGTACGTCACTCTTTACACAGTATAACACACACATTGTACCATAACTCAAGTTATTACCTCTTGTACATGAAACCTGAAGAGAGGGGACCCTTCCCTATCAGTTACCTTGGGGCTGGACGGGCAAGGGCACCATACTTAGAGGGCAACACAAGTAACTTGAGTTAGCACTAACGCCAGTTTGGGCAATGAGCTCGGGACACATACACTCCTTTATGGACAACATTGAGAGGCAGGTCCACTGGCCGCCCAGGGAATCATAACTGAGGGTGCACCACAGGCTTTACAGCTCGACCAGTCTTTCTAGGGGGAGCTGTTACAGTCTCTGCACTCTGAGCCTCATTTCAGCATTGTTCTCACTTGTCAGGGAGTCTCCATGGGGTAGAGAGGCTAGAACTTGGGGCACTTTCAGCTCCAGGAGTTACAGTTTCTGGAGTCCACAACATTTGGCTCCATGGAGAGTTTCAGACACTGGCAGTGGACTGTCAGGGCACTCAAAATACTCTTCTTGTTCGGGTGTATCACCAGTCTGCCCCAATCTATCATTTTCTCCCTGAAAGCTCAAACAGTTCAACCATGCACAATGATTCCATTTCATCTGATCTGATGCTTTGCACTTCACTTTCTGGGAGCATTGGCTCCAGGGATGAAGCTAGGCATAGACAGTCCAGAAGGCCCAGCTTTGTCTCCAGTATTGACTAGGGATTGCCCGAAACAATTGACTCAGTTCGTAAGAAGGATAGTATTCAAAGTCACTCTCACTTTCTTCTGATATGGACTGACAGTCATGCTCAACTGGGACTTGTGCAGGGGAACACTTTAACTCTGCTTCTGTAGGTGCAGACTTCCTTGATCTTTTCTTAGCAGCAGCTCTAGTCACTGGTCCAGAGGGGGCATCTTCTGGGGGCTCAGACTCAATCAGGATTTGTCCAATGGGCAGTAAATGATTTCTATGCATTGTTTTTACATCTTTTGAATTGTTCTCAGGCCTTACTTTTGTACACTGGCAGATCATCTAGTTTGCCCACTACAATGTGAGGGAGATGGTGCCATCTGTCAGCAATCTTGTGTTTGCCATGCAGTCCCAGATTTCTTAGCAATACCCGATCTCCTCCTGGAGTTCCTGTGCTTTCACCTTTTTATCATACCTTTCTTTGTTGGCAGATTTCTTTTGCAGCCATGGTTTGAGCCAGTTGGTACATGAGTTGGCTGGGCCTTTAACTTTGCACTATACTGTAAATAGTTGTCAGCTTGAACCCCATCAGGAGAGACCCCTAAAACACACATCTACCGGTAGTCGAGCTTCTTCCAAACATCAAGGTAGGGGAGAACCCAGTGGCATCACTTTTGGTGCAGTTATAAGCATGTACCAGGGTGCTAATTTGTTGGCTCCATCTAGGCTTGTCCTTTGGGTGCAGGGTGCCTAGCATATCTAGCAAAGTGCTGTTGAAACGCTCAGGCTGTGGGTCCCCTGGGGTGGTAAGGAGTGGTTCTGGACTTTCTCACTCCCCACAGAGAAAGCATCTCTTTGATCAGGCGACTCTCAAAGTCTCCCTTGATCAGAATGGATTCTTTGTGGGAGCCCATAGTGAACAAAAGTTTTCACGAGTACTTTGGCTACAGTGGATGCTTTCTGGTCTTTGGTGGGGAAAGCTTGGGCATATCTCGTGAAATGGTCAGTGACCACCAGCACATTACTGGATATTTCTTTGATCTGACTCCAAACTCAGAAATCAATACAGACCAGCTCCATGGGTGCACTGGTGGTGATGTTAACAAGGGGCAGCCCTCTGGGGCAAAGCTTTCCTCTGTAAGCAGCGACTACAAAGTTCGAATGTGTTGCTCACATCAGCCCCCATCTTAGGCCAATAGAATCTGGATCTCACCAAGTCAAGTGTTCTGTCTATACCAAGGTGCCCCATGTGGTTGTGCAAGGACCTCAGTACTGAGTCTCGAAAGGCAGTGGGCAGCACTAGTTGTTGTTTGTCTACTTGTCCCCTCTGTCTACTGTTTCTCTGTATAACAGTTTATTGATCAGTTTCAACTTAGGACCTTCTTTGTATAACAGTGCAGTTCTCAAATCAGTGGAGCGCAATTTGGACACAATCTTTTCCTGCATAGAGGCTTCTAAAGCTGCTTTGATCATGGGATCGCGGGATTGAGCCTCCGGGATACTGTCATTGTCCAGCTGAGGCAGTGCACCAATGTCTATTGCAGAAAAGTGGCAATAAGCAGCAGGTATGCAATTCTCAGAGGGTCCCAAGCAATCCACCATGCAGTCCACTGCGTCCGTGGACATTTGTTCCTCCCTGTCAAACTTCCGGCCAGAGTGCCGAATGTCAGGTTCTGCTAATCGGACCCAATCATTCTGGGGAACAGGCCTCCGGGAGAGAGCATCAGCATCTATGTGGTTCAGACCTGCTCGGTATTCGAGCATAGTCATATGTAGATAATGCAGAAAGCCACCTATGGCCAGTGGCATCCAACTTAGCTGAGGTCTGCACATAGGTCAAAGGATTATTGTCAGTTTTACTAGTATTTTAGCCCCATACAAGTACTCATGGAATTGGTCAACAATAGCCCACTTCAAAGCTAGGAACTCTAACTTATGTACAGGATAGTTCTTTTCGGATGGGGTCAGGCTTCTACTGGCAAAGGCCACTGGTCTCAGGCCATTCTCGTGCTCTTGGTACAACACAGCCCCAACCCTTGCAAGCTAGCATCAGTGTGCAGGACGTAAGGTTTTCTTGGATCGGCATAGGCCAGCACTGGAGCATGGGTAAGTTGATATATGATCTCATGAAAAGCAGTCTCACAATCAGGAGTCCAGCGGGCCCCAAATACTTCACGGATGAAAATACATATTTTCAGTCTTGAGGACGCTGACTTTTGGTATTTTTGTGGGTTGGGGATACCCTTGAGTAAGGTTAAGTAAAGGCGGATCACTCTTGAATAGTCCTTGATGAAGCGCCGATAATAACCACAGAATCCCAGGAATCTTTGCAGTTCTTTTAGATTTTTGGGCTGTGGCCAGGTGGTCAAGGCCTCAACTTTACTTGGGTCGGTCTCTATTCCTCGTGGATACTATGTGTCCCACATACTTTACTGATGTTTGAAGAATTGACACTTATCAATGGACAGTTTAAGGCCAAAGTCCTCCAGTCGGTCCAATACCTTAAATAATCTGCTCTCATGTTCCTCCAGTGAGCTGCCAAACACAATAACATCATCTAGGTATACCAGGCACTCTAGTAAGTTCATGTCCCCACTGCACGCTCCATCAATCGTTGAAAAGTGGCTGGGGCACCTGAAATCCTTGAGGCATCCTCATGAATTCATAGAAATAGCCCGGACAGATAAAGGCCGTCTTCTCACGGTCCTCTGGGGCCATCGGGATCTGGTAGTACCACTGGAGATCCAGGCACAGAGAACCACTTCTCCTGCTTAGTAGTCCAAAGCATCCTGAATGCGGGCATTGTGTACTGATCAGGATAGTCCGCCGTTTAGTGCGATAATCCACACATATCCTTACTGTTCCATTCTTTTCCTCACTACCACAATGGGGAAGCATAAGGGCTTCTGGATTCTTGTATTACCAGCAGCTAACATCTCTTGCAGATGCCGTCTCACATCATCTATGTCAGCAGGTGCCAGGCGTCGGGACCTCTCACGAAATGGTCTTTCGTCATGCAGCGGATATTGTGCTCCAGCTCCTGTACGCATCCTACATCCCATTCCTTTAAAGAAACACCTGGTCTCTCTGGGCAAGCTTCTCACTGATCCTCACTTTCCATTCAGCTGGCAGCGGGAGTCGCGAAATCAAACAAGTCTGTAGTTCTCTGTCATTTTTCTTGAACTCTTGCTGCTGGGTAGCACTGCAGTGTCTGCACAATGCACATTAGCCAGGATGCAACCTCTGTTTACTCGAATGTCTCTTTCAGACACATTATGAACTTGGACCATTACCCTTCTGGCATAAGCATGGGCTCTAGCGGGCAAAATACTAGGCTTGACCAGCAGTCCCTCTGGCAATTTTCCATCGCCTGGTGCATCCAACATTAATATTTTATTCTTAACATCCTTTCTGATACGGACCTCTCCTGTAAGGTACACTGGGCATTTGGCGCCAGGATCAGAGACTCAGATCCTTCTTCCATACAATTCCGACGGTTCCTCTGGTTCTGTTTTTCAGCATCTCTCTGTGCCTCATAGGCCTTCTTAATTAAAGCCGAACTCTTAAAGCTCTACTAGTCTTTGACCCTGTTTTTCATAACACAACTGTGCCAGCCTTCCAACATATGAGCATTGTTCCAATCAACAAAGGACACCATCATACAGTCCAGTGGGGGACACACTAAGGCTAGGGTCTCTACTTGTTCGGCCACTCCAGCCACGGAGGTGGGGAAAGACAGCCAAATTCGGATATACCCGGAATAGGGTAGGCCTTCTCACTTAACCCCATACATGCAGTCCTTCTAATGGTTGTAAGGGTACTTCTGACAAATGCTTCTGATACCAATCCTGGAACATAATTGTCACTTGGGAGCCACTGTCTAATACAGCTCTTGTAGACACTCCATTCACCTTTACAGTGGTCTCCATGGAGGGACCCACTATTCTGGACCAGTCTGGAGAGGCGGTAGTGGGGCCTGGGCAACTGACCTTGCCACAAAAGGACGTGAATTAGCATTTTTGTGCCCTCACTGGGATCATGTCAGTGCACCTCTTAACCACTGATTTCTTCTCCCAAGCTCTCCTTGTAGCCTATATGCAACTTTGTCAGTGTCTTTGGGACTGGCATTCCCTTTTCATGTGCCCATCTTTCCCACAATTATAGCAAAACATACTTTCTGGAGTTTGAGCTGGCCGAGGCGCCACACTGGGAGCTAGGGCGGGGTATTACTAACTGGAAACCTGGGTGCCATCTCTGTCTGCAGCGTGATAAGCATTTGGAGACATCTCGTCAGTTTCTGCACTTCCATGGTCAAGGAATTGAGTTTGGAGCTGTTATCAGCAGGAGATACATGGGTGGGTACCCCACCCCATAGCAGATGCAGTCGGATATAGGTCAGGGGCCTGCATTGCAGGCGTGGCCTTCATAAAGGGACTGTTTTGAATTCCGGATCTCTCTCAACAGTTCGCCCCATTGTGGCATATCTTTTTCCTTGTCAGAGCACTCATCGACTGTCAACCTCTGCCCCTGAACTTCACTTGATGGGTCACCCTCAGTCACTCGGTCGTAGCCACAGCTGTTGGTGCAGGTACCTCCCGGCTCGCCTTTTCTCAACTCCTCAATTTCTCTCATTAACTCATCATAGGAGGGTGGGATTCAGTCGATTTGCCAGGCGTAACTGAAGCAACAGCAGTTCTGAGAAGGGGCAGACTTAAGGATTCTGCAGTCTGGTTCGGTCTAGTTCAATCGCTGGCAAACTACCCTTTCTGAGGCATTCTTGCAACAATTTTTCCAGCCGAGAGACATACACAGACAACAACTCCCTTGGTACTGTTGTGCATTCTTACTCTCCACCATAGGTCCTCATCAGAATCTGGGCTCCCATACACATTCTCAAGGCCTCAAGATAGGCCTGTGCAGTCGCTTCAGGGTTACTGGCCCGTTTGCTACGGATGGTAGCCAGGGCAGGACCTCGGAGGCTCTCACTAACCCTCTTTTGCTTTTAGCCTTCCAGCATTGCCATTCTAGCACTTGGGGGCAACATAGTCTATCCAGGTCTCCCAGTCATCCTCCCTTGGGGGTGGGAGGTGCAGAAGATCCTCAACCTTCGGTGAAGAGTCGTGACTAATGGCAGGTGCAGAAATAGGAGTCTGCATTGGTTCAGCCACCATTACGGGCACTGGAGCAGGAGAGGGTGTTGGGGGAGGAACACCCCCAGGTGGCAAGAATAGTTTCTTCAAGTCCTCCACAGTTTTCCCCTCTCCCAGCAACCATTCAGCAAATTTCTCCTCAAAAGTTTCAGATAGTGGTGGGGGCTGATTCCCCCCTGGGTCTTTACTGTCCTTAGTTATCACTCTCCAAGCAGTGAGGGCTCCCTCTGGGGTAATGGTCTGTGGCACTTTGGAGCTATCTATGGGATCCTTAAACTCTACTAGGGCCAGGAAAGTGTGGGTGAGCAGATTAGCATGCCGACCCACCACCACAGGGTTTTGTAAACCTTCCACCTTGGAAAGTACTCCCTGCACAGTGTCGTATTGATACCCAGGGGATGTCAGGATAAGCATAGCATTTTGGGGGTCGATCTCCTCCCCAGTACACCACTCCACCAGCTGCACAGCCACTTCTGTCGGGTACCCATTTTTTTCTTAACAGTGGTTCGTAAATATGGCCACTAGAGACACACAATCCCAGCGGTGAGCCTCCAAGATGTAACCCCTAGATGGCGCTATCCCAGGGGCTACTACCCCTGCCTGATTTGCCACTAACAGGTTGAGGGGCCTGGATCCAATGGGGGGTGCCTCCACCCAGAGGTCAGGGTTTGCAATAGTTAAACTAACTTGGTCACAGCCCTCTGGGACACTGCAACCCCCTTTCTTCCACTAGTGGCCCACACAATATATCAAATTACCTTCACAGTATACACTTACCCCCAGGTCTGGTTCCGCACTGGGACCTCCTGTAGAAATGAGATACAGTGCAACAATCACAGTACAGTACTTTAACATAGACAAATACCTCAGGCAGTATAACTTTGCTGAAACAAGCAGCTCTGATTTATTTAGGGGATATAACAAGGACAGGGGAAATCAGGTTAATTAGCTTATCACTCTAATAATCTACCTATGGCTCTGTGCACAGGCCTATCCCTATCAGTTACTGTCCCTGGTACCCAAGCCTAGTGGCTAGTCCAAACCTGTGGCAGCTGGTAGGGCCCTTTCACACAGAGAAAGGAGAATTAAACAGTCAGCAGTACAGTAATTCCATTTGGATTTAATGTGGCAATTCACAAGGAGCGACCCTGAATTAGTACTCACGACCTCCAAATAAGATAGGGTCCTTCAATGTCAGCAGAGGCTCACTTGAGGTACACAAACCTCTTCACACATCCATAAAGAAAGTACTATACCAGGCAGGCCGCATCTGTATCCCGATCGCAATTACTGCACAATACCGGAGAACACACAGCAGATTCAGTTCCTGACAGACCGAGTGCAATTTTCAGCAATTCTTCCAGTCTTCTGCAGGGTGAGCCTGGTTTCTACTCTTCAGAGATCCTTTGATTCTTTTCACAGGGCGGATTCAGTCCCAATAAGCTGTTACACAAGCTGCAGACCGGAACTCTGGGCCTTACACACGTTTTTGACTAAAACTGCACACTGAAAAAGCACAGGGTTTCTTTCCCTTCACTTTCAGATCTCAAACTGAACTCCCAACAGACAAAACCGGCACTTCCTTTGAGTTCCTCCCAGTTCTTGACTGGATTGGCTGTCACTCACAATAGACTGCTGCTGTTGGTCCAAAAAGGCATGAAGTCTAAACTACATCTCCCAGAGTCACTGCCCATACAATCCTCTTGTGGCTGGCTCAGATTATGAGTCCCAAGTTCTGATTCGTCCAAGGCATCATTTAGAGCTAGTTTACCCACACTGATTGGTCCAGTTCAGCAGTTCAAAACCAGAATGGGGAACTAGGCAGACAGTTCTGACTGCAAAGAAGCAAGGTTAGACAAACTGTAATTTTATTATTACTGTAAATGATTTCTGGCAATCAGTTACATCTTTCAGACAGGTTCCCTTTGCACTCTAGTGACTGCAAAAATGGGGTGAATTGGCAGCAGCTTGAGTGGTACTCAATCAAAGAAACACACAGTCCCCCATACAACTAATTATGTCTGCAAGCAGACAGCTCTTAAAGAGACAGTACCAGAGGTTCTAAAAACACTCACTGATAAATGGCTTAAACGCCAAACACCATTCAGGCTTGGAGCATTCAAGCAAGCTCCTGGAAGTCTTTTGGGAACCCCCATTTGCAGGGGGGTTACACTCTAAGAACATGCTCTTTGTTATACTGGTTTTGAATGCATAACAAAATGTATTAATTATGATTATATTCTAGTTTCTCTTTTCTTCATTAGCAGTTGGGGATGGTTGGCGAGCACAAGAATTCCTGCACCACACTCATTAGGCCGTTTTCAAGACCCTTAATCAATTCAATTACATTTTTATTTTACCAGGAATAACACAATTGAGTGGACTCATTTGCAAAGTGGTCCTGGGAGGACTCAACAAAAAGAATAATACAAAAGCAAAATTACATATAGATCAAAGACAATACATTTTTACAATTACAAATGCAGAACCAAACTAGTTTACATATATGTAACTGGCAATATAAATCTTTATGCACAAACAGGAGCAGATATGGGTACAAAGTGAAAAGCCACTAAGTTCATGGAGGCAGCTTGTGGAGATTAGAGAGCGGTGAAAAAGGGTGATGCAGAGGGGTAGATTTAAGAAAGAGAATAAAAGTGGGTAACAGTGAGATCATGGTTGTCAGATAGGGAATAGGAGAGTAATGGCAAGATAGGCCGCAGAAGATAAAGATGCAAGTAGTGCACAGCAAAATAGCAGGGGATGGGGGCAATGCAGGGGATTTAATAAAGGATTAATGGTCTGGATGAAAAGGACAAGCTCAAGAGGGAAGAAGGGCTAGGCAAGGACACGAGTGGGGAGAGAAACAGCATAATAGCAACAACTAGCATGGTGAGGACAGGAAGTGCTAAAGACACAGTGCAAAAAGGTTTCTTGAATGAGGTGTAGGTTAGGAAAAACAGTTACAATTTTCCTCCTGTGATTGTCTCAGTAAGGACTTAAAGGTCTTCATTCCAACAATTTGTATAAGCTTTAGGGATCTTTGAAGAGTGTTCCAGAGCTTGAGGAGAGCATGGCTTAGAGATGAGGTGCCATAACGAGTTCGTACCTTAGGTATGTCGAACGTAATATATGTGTATCGTTGGAGTGAATAAACACCAGTGGAGATCCAAAATGAAGGAGGGCAGTCTGTTGGTGATAGATCTGTAGGCCCAGAGAGAGGCATTTTCAGTCTCCTAGTGCTGAGAGAGGTCCAACCAAGTGCGATAGAGAATAGTGGTGGGTATTAAATGGTGCTCCAGTGATAAACCTTAATGCTCTATGGTACAGCACATCCAATTTTCTTAAAGTGGCAATGGGGAGTGACTGTAACTAAAATCAGCGTAGTCGATGAGGGGGAGAAAAGTGGTCTGTACCAGTCTTATTTTGGCCTCATAGTTAAGCAGATGTTTAATTCTGAAGAAGAGGCCTAGCCTTTGTCTTAACCTTTTGGCAAGTTCCTTTATATGAGTAGTGAATGACAGTCTACAGTCAAGCCAAAATCCCAAACATTTAAATTTATCTACTATCTCTATAGGCTCCCCCAGAAGGGTCATGATCTGCAGCTTAGCATACGTCGGGCTAGTACTTGCTGATTGAGCTTGATGGGATATAAGCATGATTTTGGGTTTTTTGGCATTGAACAACAATTTTAGGTGCAGGAGGTTTTGTTGTTGCAGACTGAACTCCTGCTGCAGTTCAAAACATGTAAGCTCAAGGGTAGGCCACGCAACATAGAGTACTATGTCATCCGCAAAAAGATGGACACTTGCTGTACTGATTTTGGAGTCAATGTTATTGATATAAATTGCAAATAGGGGTCCCAGCATTGACCCCTGAGGGACATCTCTTTGTAATGTTTTAAGGAGGAAGAGATCACCTTGGACTTTAACCTGCTGTTGTCCGCCTATCACGTAACAGGTGAACCACTGCAAGGCCATGTCGTCAAGGCCAGTGTCACGCAACATGCACAGCAATAGATCATGATCAATGGTATCGAGTGCCTTGCTCAAGTCCCAAAAAAGTACACTAACGTGGTTTTTGGAGTCTAATTCAAGTTGCCAATCATTGGTCTGAAGCCTGACTGAGGGGGTTAGCATGTTGGTGGTTTCAGATATTCTTTAGTTATGTATTAACCAGTTTTTCTAGTAATTTAGAAAGAATGGGAAGAAGGAATATAGTTGTTTTAGATAACTTGGGCTACCAGACTTAAAGAGTGGAACGATATGAGCAATTTTCCACAAGAGAGGAGAGACCTGTGAGAGAGACAAATTGAAAAATGGACAATGGGTGGAGTTAAGAATTGATAGCCTAACTTAATAAAGAAGAGTTCAATTTGATATGCTCCTGCACTTTTTTTTTGTGTCCAGAGCAATTGAGGTCCTCGACCTGCTTGAATGATATTGGGCTGAAGCTAAACTTGACTGTTTGTTTGGTAGCCTTTGGGGAAGGGGAGGTAGGGGAAAAGGTGAGTCATTATTGCAGTATTGTGCGAGACGCTTGTTGCTGGTGAGGTACTGAAGGCTAATCCAGCAGTAGGACAGTGATTATTTAGCTGTTTTAAGATGTGGTGTTTATTAGTAAAGGTAGTGTCACCAGTAATAATCTTAGGGGCAGTGAGGAGGAGGAGGGCTATGCCTTCTATGTCCTTAGATTTGCCAAAATTGCAGCATCATTTTGGATGAGTCTAAAGCAGATTGGTAATATTTAGCCTTTTTGCCCTAATGTTTTTGGTACATTGGTTCCTAGTGGTTCTAAAGCTGCCCAGTCAGCAGGGAGTTTAGTTTATGTGCCCACTTCCATAGGACATCCCTGCCACGTAAGGCTGATTTTAATAAATTAGTGAACCAAGGCAAGTCCTTTTCCTGGTTCTGACTTTTACTAGAGGTGCGAGCCTGTTAGTCACCTTCAGGACAAGACTGTGGAACAGATTATAGATCTCTGTGACTGTGGGTGCGAGATAAAAATCTTGCCATCTAATCTGGTTTAAATCTGCCAGGAAGTCAGTGCAATTGAATTTAAGGAGACTCCTTTTGAGTTTGAAAGTGGACTTGGATATAGGCTTTGGTAAGGACATCACACAGGCTATAGCTCTGTGATCACTTATGTCATTGTGGAATACCCTGGCATATGTAATGTTGTGTGGTTTATTAACAAGTTTTAGGTCAAGAAAGGTGCTGTGCGTAGGGATTTTAGTATTGGGGTGAGCGAAGTCAGAAACAATTTGGGTAGGGCCATAGGTGTCACAAAAGTCTTTTAAGGGTTTTGATCAAGGGGAGTTCTAGTCCAGAGTAAAGTCACCCATTATAACTGAGTCTGAATTAGAGTCTTCCAACAATTTGTGGAGCTGCGTTAGTAGACCAAGGCCCCTGGATGGAGGTCTGTAACAGCTCGTGATGAATATAGATTCATTAGGCGATAGGGAAACCTTTAAGGTAAGACTTTCGAGCTCTTTAGGTATTGAGGATACATCAATGACTGAAACCGAGAGCTTATCCAAGACATAAATTGTGACGCGCCCCCCCCCAGGGCCTATCGGACCTATATACATTATAAGAGGGGATATTAATGTTGTGGTCAGAGGCAGAAACTTTTAACTAGGATTCTGTAACAACTAGCACATCAGGCTTAGTGTGACAGATCCAAGCCTGGAGCATGTCAAATTTTTTGAGTAAGCTGCAGGCGCTTGATGTGTAGGAAACTAAGCACTTTGATGTGTGGTAGATCTGGAGGTGCTGCAATAGATGATGGGGAGCTGGGGTTTAATTCAATGGCTCCAGAATAAAAGTAGTAATAGGAGGAACAGCTGGCCCAGTGGGGGCGGAGGGCTGAGGCATCCGTGCCTTACTTCCTGCTATGCCAGCACTCCATGTTTGCGGTGGCGAGCTGGTCGCTGGGAGTCGGGCTAGGAGGAAGAGGATAGAGCATTTGGAAGACTGCTCTCTCTCCCAGGGAGGGTGGTGATGGAGTCCACTGCATGACTGGCCTCTGGCGGTGGCTGGGGACTGGCGCAATGGACCCATAAGATAGGGGGGCAGATGCGGGGCAGGTGTCCGGTGTGCCATGCGCAGAAGCGTGTGTGGCTCGGCCATTGGCATCATTGTTCGCCTTCTCTCCATGCTCGGGGTCGGAGAAGAAAATCCAGGAAAAGACTCAGATTGGCTGGATGATGCCAACCTCCTACATGCACAAGCCGGCACCTAGTAGGAGCAGAGGTGAGTCCGAGGGACGTTGGGGTGATGGGGCTGGGGGGGGGGCTGATGGAAGGGGGCTGCTTGGAAGGGGAGAATGAAACAGATTAACGTAAATAATAGGAGGAACAACTTCTTAAGTCTGGTTATGATTATTCTATGGAGCATTGGTTGTCCTCATTTGAAGGAATTAGGGGTGCTGACTGATGCATAGGGAGCGATACATTGATGGAGAGGTGATGATGCATAATGTGCCACTCGGTCAGGGAGTATTACCATACTGTGAATGCGGTTAGATGATATGGGGTGCATGGTAAAAGCCACACTTTCCTGATAATCAGTACCAGAAAAGCATTTGGACTATCCAGTAGATAGTGAGCTTATGGTAATAGTAGAAAGGCCCCAAAAGATAGAAGGGACATTAATAAAATGAGGGCAGCTTAGAAAGATAAGGCAGCATAGCAAATTGTACCATATGCTGAAGAACTCCATATCCCCAGCTTCCCAAGTCTCTGTGTATATCTGATAGTGCAGCAAGAAAAACAATATTTGAGAGAGAAAGGAGGTTGCATTAAAAAGAATTCCACTTATGTGGTTAGCTACAGGAAATGATCTCTCAGGACAGAACAGGGTTAAGATTGAGGACTGAATCCTCTAGTGGTCAAGGAGTATAAGGTGCCAATGTGAAACTGGACACTTAGAGATTTTTGACCAATAAGATACTACATGTCATCTGACCAGCAGCAGGTATAAATATAATGTGCTGAGCAAGGTGGGTGGCAGGGAGTGGGTGGAGACCTGGTGCAAAGCGCCAGCAGGAAGAAGCCACTGCTTGCTGGTTCTAAGAAAAGGATGAAGCTGCCTGCCCTGCCCCAAGGTGTCCTACATGGACCATGAAATGGGAGCAGAGCAGAGAGGTTAAGTATGTTACTGGGGGACGGCTGAGAGAAATAAAATAAAAGAAACGAGGGAGTGAATTTGCTCCCGCGCTTTAGACCTGTCTCGTATTTTTGCTTTATTGTGAGAATGCAATTAAATTTAGCCTTGTTAATTGAGTTTATTTATTTATTTAGACCTGTAATAGATAAGGATGTCTATATAATGAATATAATAGATTTTTCAAAAGTTAATGCTCTATAATAAAGTAATAGCATAAACTGCAAAAAATCATGCTTTAAGTAGTAGTATTTGTTTTACAAAAAGATGTAAGCAAATTTTTGGTGTTTGAATCGTTAATGCTGTCTGTGTACTGTGTTATCAAGTAACTGTTATGTAAAAATATTCTTATGTTTTTCTTTTAGGCATCAATGTTTGGAATATACAATCTTGATGTTCTCAACTGATCTGTGAAGACAGCACTTAATAGTTTTTGTATGCACTTATTCTTTGCATTTTACTGATAATTTGATGATGTCATAGCAATCTGTGGTATGAAAGACTTATATCTGGTCCAGAATCACCTGCCCCTTGATGAAGTTACACGGACGAAGTCACTGCCTGGTCTAACAGAGACTTTTGCTTTGGTGGTATTGTACCCAGGTACTGGCTATTTGCAGCAATAAATATTCATTTTATTGAACAATTGTGTCCTGACTTCACTGGAGCTACAAAGCTCCTGGCCCTGGTGTGTGAGTATGTTCTGTTTGTTTTATGCCTAAATGGGCCGCTGGCCTGTACTCACACCCTGCCCTGGTCCTGAGCGAGCACCATTCTGTGTTTCTGACTAACACGACTCACCCCAATGTCTCAGCTTCCTTTCCCAGGGTGGCCGCAACTCACGATGTTCTTCGTCACAGGAGCTAACTCCCCAATCTGTTCTTCAAGCAGTTTATGTTTTAAAGGCAGCAACAGTCTTTTAGAAAAGTTGTTTGGCATCACAGGTTCAAACTCTGGCACAGTTCTAGTTAGGCCACACAGCTTATCTGTGCAATCTGCAGTCTCTGGTGTGTAAGTTGGCAGAAATGAGGTTCAGGTCTCCCCCCTTGGCAACTGGCAGGAGACAGTTCCAACAGCCTCAGTCTTCAGTTTCAGACAACAGTTTCTGAGGCAAACAGATATCTTACCTAGATACAGCTTGGTGATTTTAGATACACTGGCACACTTTAAACAGAAATTTCAGCTCAGCAGATATCACCTTTTCTTTCCCTTTAGAGGCTTTGAAAGCTATCTGCAGCACTTGGCAGTTCCAAACAATCTAGACAGGATTTCAGACTGAGGAGAGGTAAACAGGCCTGTTCCCAAATTCTCTGTGCTAAGTACAGAGCCTTCTTCTTGCGGGAAGCTCTCTAGCAACTGTCCCAGTTCAAATGTCCCTCTAAACTGAAGAAAACAGAGTTATGTAATCCGATTGGCTGCTGAGGCTGTCAATCATAATTCTAGCATTATGATTAGCTAAAATGGGCGCCAAGCACACAGTTCACTATTTCTCCCAGCATTCATAAAGAAGGACCCCATTAGGACCCCTTGAGTTCCCATTTGCCAGAAAGCAGGGTCAAAGTACCAAACATGGCTGCTACAGTGCAGAAAGTAAACAGTACAAACTTTTAAAATTTGTTTCAGATACAACAGTTTAGTTTTAGACTGCAGAGTGGAGTTTTAGAGTGCTGCCAGGCTGGTCACAAGCTTCATTTCACTTGTACCCAGTACAGGCTATACACTATATACAAGGACTGAGCTTCTTAAAGCTTCAGCGTCGACGTATTCTTTTCACATGTTCACACAGGATCCAAGGATACAGCAACATCTTACATTAGATTTACATCTACATACAGTACTGGATTCTAGCCAGGTTCAAGAGGCAGAACACAGGTTGGGACATGGTCAGGCGGAGGGCAAACGTGAGTGCCCAGGGAGATGACTTAAGGTAAGCATCACCACTTTGGGGGTTACACTAATTTTTGGTTCTGTGCTGAACAGCACGACCTGGGTCTTTACAGAGTTTAATACTAGGCCCCTATGGACAAGAAGCACTGTGCATTATCAAAACCTGCCTGGCAGGTATGACTTAAAGGGACACTGCCAGCTTTGATCAGCTTTTAATGGTCTTGTGTGACTAGTGTGCCCTTTAACCTGATTTATAGCCAGAGTACTAGCAATGTTGACAACCCAGGTTCAGTAACAAGTCAGAGCCAGCAGAGGGACTGCCAGGAGAAGGAGGATCGAGCATTCCAATGGACACTGTCCTCCTTCTCTGGGAGGGGGACTCATAAGTCCGCTGCTCTACTGTCACCTAAATGACCACAGGTGGCTATGCAGAGGAAGTGTTGGAGTGAGCAGCAGTCAATCAGGTGCATCAGGCATGTCGGCACCCAATGACACACACACACTCTTGGGGGGAGAGTACAGGTCTACAAGGGAAAATGGCACAGGACAGGTTTCAACCACCATGGCCCAGAATACTCCCCAGGTCTACACCTCCACTGTCAGTGGTCAGATAGACTGTGGGTAAGAATGTCAGAGACTGAAGGCTAGTCCTGGGGGCAGTCAGGGGAAGTACAACAGTGAGATGTGGGTGGGCTGGGGTCCTGGACAGGTTGGTGATGAACCTACACAAGGAGAAACTGGGCACTGGCAAGGAGGTGGAAGGATGTTCCAGCATGTGACTAGGATGATAAACTATATTTAAAAAAAGTACCTAATCACGTGAGCCATGTTTGAAAAATTAAACCATGACCCTAAGTGCGCATGCTAGCATCAATGCTAGCACGCATGCTTGGGATTGTACTCTCATTTTTAAAACAGGGTAAACAAATACCTAGAATACTCATCTTAGACTAAGATACAGATCCCCGTGCTCAGAACAGCATCTGCTTTAAGCCACAACCATTTGTTGTATTAGTTTGGGATATAGAAACATAGAAACATAGACTTTGACGGCAGATAAGGACCGCTTGGCCTACCTAGTCTGCCCATTTCCCTACCTAGAGAATAAGCTGCAGATCCTATTTAACCAACAGCCTATTTCTTCCTACCCCCACAAAAAATTGCCTTATGTCTGTCCCATGCATTCTTGAATTCTCCCACAGTTTTAGACCCTACAACCTCCTCAGGAAGGCTGTTCCATGTGTCCGCCACCCTCTCTGTGAAAAAATACTTCCTCACATTGCCCCTGAGCCGTCCCCCCCATCTTCAGATTGTGTCCCCTTGATCTTGCACATCTCTTTTTCTGAAAGATGCTACCCTCTTGGACTTTGTTGATTCCACTGAGGTACTTAAACGTTTCTTTCATGTCCCCCCTCTCCTTCTTTCCTCAAGGGTATACATATTAAGCTCCTTTAGTCTCTCCTCATATGGCTTCTCTTGCAGACCCTGCACCATTTTAGTTGCCCTCCTCTGAACTGCCTCCATCCTGTCTATGTCCTTGAGGAGATGGGGTCTCCAGAACTGGACGCAGTACTCCAGATGAGGTCTCACCAACTGCCTGTACAGGGGGATAACAACTTCCTGTTTTCTGCTGGTGATACCTCTCCCTATACATCCCAGTATCCCCCCAGCCCTCCCTACCGCCTTCTCACATTGCTTGCCAACCTTAAGGTCATCTGATATGATTACCCCCAGGTCCCTTTCCATTTTTGTTGTTGTTACTACCTCCCCCCTCATTGTTTAATCTTCCCCTGGGATTTTGTTTCCCAGGTGCATTACTTTACACTTCTTTGCATTGAATCCAAGCTGCCATACTTCTGCCCATTCCTCCAACCTTGCCAAGTCCCTTCTCATCCTTTCCACGCCTCCTTGTGTATCAACCCTGTTGCAGATCTTTGTGTCATCTGCAAAGAGGCATACTTTTCCTTCCAGTCCCTCTGCAATGTCACTTATAAAGACATTAAAAAGGACTGGACCTAGTACTGAACCCTGCGGTACCCCACTAGTAACCCCTTTCTTCAGAGTGGACTCCATTTACAATTACCTTCTGTGTCCTGTTGTTCAGGCAATGTTTTACCCAGGCTACCACCCTGGGACCCACTCCCAGGCTGGCTAATTTGACTACTAATCTTTTGTGTGGGACTGTGTCAAATGCCTTGCTAAAGTCTAGGCAGGCCATGTCCACAGCCCCTCCCTGGTCTACTACTTTGATCACCCAGTCAAAGAAATCTATTAGATTCGTCTGACACGATCTTCCTGCTGTGAACCCATGCTGCCTTGGGTCCTGTGCCCCACTGGCATCTAGGTACTCAACAATTCTTTCCTTCAGAAGTGATTCCATCACTTTCCCTACCACAGAGGTCAAACTGACAGGTCTGTAGTTTCCTGCCTCTATCTTGGTCCCACTTTTGTGAAGGGGAATCACATCCGCCTTCTTCCAGTCCTCAGGTCACACCATCCTCCCATGATTTGTTAAAAGGGTAGTCAGTGGTGTCACTAGTTCTCTGCTTAATTCTTTTAGAATTCTGGGGTGAATTCCATCTGGCCCCATTGCTTTGTCCACCTTCAGTTTTAGGAGTTCTTTCAGAACCCTTTCTTCTGTGAAAGGACTGGGATCGACCCCCATATCCAGAGTGCTTCTGTTAATTGGATTTGGCACCTCCCCCACTTCCTCTTTTGTGAATACAGAACAGAAGTATTCATTCAGTATCCCTGCTTTTTCACTGTCACTCTCTGCCCACCCACCATCCATTCTATTCAGCCTCACTATCCCTCTCTGTGTCTTTCTACGCTCCCAGATATACCTATAAAAGGTTTTATCCCCCTTCTTAGCTAAGTTAGCTATCTTTTCCTCAGTTTGTGCCTTTGCTATTCTGACTATCCTCCCTGTTTCCTTCTGCCTCAATTGGTACAGTTCTCTGTCCTGCTTCTTCTGTGTTTTCTTATACTTCCTAAATGCTATCTTTTTCTCCCTAACCTTCACCGCCACCTCTTTTGAGAACCATAGTGGCTTTTTCTTTCATTTTGATTTGTTTATTTGCTTCACACAAAGGCTTGTTGCCTCTGTGATGGCAGTTTTGATATTTCCCCATTGTTGCTCCACCCCTCCTTCTAGCCTGTTTGCTAGTGCTTTTCTAAGGCACTCTTCCATCTTGCCAAAGTCAGCCCTCCTGAAGTCCAGAACCCTCACTTTTGTATGGCTTGACTCTGTAGCTGAGTTTATTGTGAACCACACTGTTTGGTGGTCACTTGTTCCCAAATGGCTACCCACTTCTAGATCTGAGATCCTCTCACTGTCCCCATTTGAGAGTACGAGGTCTAAGATTGCTCCTCACAGTAGGTTCCAAAACTAGCTGTCTGAGGCATGCCATCTGAAGGGCATCAAGAATGGCCCTGTTTTTGGATGTGCTGCCGCAAAGGTGTTCAACATCTGGCATATTTAAAACTTGTGCATGCATGAGCTTACAGGAAATGGATACTACAGTGCATTCAGAGAGGCATCCAGTGGAAATTCATCTGAGCAGCAAGGTAATGTGATTGGGCAAAGCTAACAGTGCCCCTTTAAATGAATTGACTTGGGACCCACTACAGTACAGGACAGTGTAATCTGCATGTAGATACACCTTTACATGTGGTAACAATGGGCAAGAGTGTTTATGAATAGTAAAAACAGAGGGCCCAGGATGTTGACAGTATCAAGGACTGATTAATATGAAACTCCAGTACCACCTTTGGCAGACATGTGGCCACGGCACCATGCAGAGGGGCCATTGCTTTCAGAGGATATGAGGGACAACATGTGGAGGGCCCACTGTTCCATAAAAACAGTCCACCTGCCAAACTACTCACCTTAGGTCTCATCATTTGAGGTGGGGGAGTCAAAGACAACAGTGTCAGACCAAATAAAATGGAGGGGCTCGAGGTTGCCCCATCCCCATCGTGGAGGACAGTGAAGGCGGCTTTAAGGCAATGACAGTACCTCATCAGTAACATCCAAATCTGGGGAGCTAGGAAAAGGATGGCAGAAAATGAAAGAGAACTTATGTCATTGTTTTTTTCTTCTGAGACAATGAGGTAGAATGCTCCCAAAAACCCAGCACTGAGTGTAACCAAGATTGAGTCCATTTCTTTTCTTGTGGTGCCATTCAGAAGACTCCATACCAGCAAGTCTCCTTACATGCCCATTTGAACACTGACTAACAGTGATTGTTCTCCTCAGGTCCCACAATCACAATGCATATAAAATCTGACTCAGGGTTCAGTTAGGACCCCCCAAATCTATAATCTACCTTGTGGTCACAGCTAAGACCAAAAATCCACTTCAGGATCCTTGATGCAATGTATATACTGTGCCTATGTACAATACTAGTAAATGTTATGTTTGTGCTTACAGTACTGACGTGGAGCCTTTGCAAAGGAGTCTATGACTCAAACGATTGTAATTCCAATTCTCTTCAATAAATAAATAAATAGGTAAATAACCATCAGAACAAAGTCAGTTGCTGTGCTCAGAATTTAGGTACTCCAAAACAAGAGGATACGGGGTCCTGAGCTGAAATCTTATTGCCACAGCTACTAGATCTAAAACCTGATATAATGGTCATTGAATGAATGAAGACAGGATGCCATGGCACCAAGGCCAAAAAGGATGACGCTGACAGAGATTGTGAAACTGAACTTAAAAACAACATTGAATTTAGATATAAAACAATAACGACAATTATAATACCCACGGCAAACTAGACAGAACACTACTTAAAGGAACAATGAAGTTCTTGTCCCCACAAGTAAAGATGTACGCATCAACAGCAGGAAAAAGAGGAACTGAGGGAGGAAGTTGGGTTTGGCTCTGCTTTATATGCTCTGGACACACAAACGATGCTAAATGCCAGTGCCATGCACCAGGGTCACCAGCCCCAAATGTTCTGGTTCTTGTGGGGTCCTAGTGCCTCTAGCTCTAAGACCAAAGAGTGTGACTCTACAGAGGAGATCTACTTTTCATGCAGATGTACTTAGAAATAACAAACAAGGGGAAGGTAAATACAAGCGATAGCTAAATTATTAGCTGAAATCTCACCAAATATTATGCTTTTCACAGTGCCACATGTGATGTCAGCGTCCCTTCAAATGTGCAACTTGTTACCAGCTGGTGAACGCTGAGACTGGGTAGATGTGTGTCATGTTTACTGACATGTCTACAGGGAACTGGGAGGATGAAAAACTGAAAATGACCTAAATGGGCAGATGACATGGGCCCTGCACTCACATCCAAGGGTGAGCATCGGTACCCTCAACACTGTCCGCCCCCCCCAGTACTAAATGCTGAGTGATCATTGGCCATACAGCTAGGCTAGGCCACACACTGAGGAGAAGTTCCGGGGAACAGGGTTCAGGACTGGAGTCAGGGAAGGGAGAACATAAAAGCAGGCTGAAGTTACACCTTGGACGGGAGAAAGCATGCATCTGAAAAAGAAGGGTCCCATTAAAGGGATAAGTAAAAGAGGGGACAAAAAAGAAAAATGAATCTATAAGATTGTGTTGAGGGCATGAGAAATGGGTGAGACAAAGAAATGCTACTTGTTTCCCAAATGATTTTTTAACTTTGGGGATCACTGTTGATGTGGAGGTGCATGCCCCTCATCTCCTGAAAACCAAACGGCACCTCCTTGTTGCCATCACCCTCCTTTGCTGTCCCAAGCTATAAAACACCCACATTTCCCCTCCTGTCTGCTGTTCCCTGCCCTGTCAACCTACCTCTGAAGTACTATACTTGAAAATCTTCCAGTCTTTTTCATCCTGGTCTGTTCTCTGCTAACTGCATTTCTAAGTGCTAAATGGTGTGGCTGTTGGCATGTGAAAGCACTCTGCAGACCTGACCGCAGATATTAGATGTAACTGTAGGATCCACTGTTTGTCCCGCCTGCAGTGCTTTGACATGGCACAACAAAGTGCACAGGACAAAAGGCAGCAGAGGCAAGCCGGAAAGGAGGAGTTTTAGGTATTCTGAACGGAAATTATCAAGCAGGTATCAAAGATTTTGGGGAGGGGGGGGTGGCTGGGGAAATCCGAAATGTGCATGCACTCTCCTGAGTCTGAGATGTGTATGAATTTCACTGGATGTCAATGTGGCTTGTATCTCTTTGAGAAGGGGAACACAATCCAGACTTATATTGCTGGTAAACACAAGCAGGGCATAACTATGCATACTTCCCACACACAGTTGTGTACAGAATCTTCTCAAACTCAAACTTTGCTTGTCAAAACTGGCACTATGAATTTTGCCCTATCCCTGCTTGCATGAGCTTTCATTCAGCTGAAGAGAGAGTGGGTGACAGTGTGGCTAAGCACACTAGTTTCAGTTCGGCGGCACCTGCCCAGAGAGATCAAAGTTGTGGCTGCAATTTTGCCCTGTTGCCTAGTAATCTCGTGGGTGTCACTGGATGTAATCATAGCTGGGTGATGATCGAGTAACACAGGACTGGATGCCATGGAAAGTGTAGATCACTGGTGGTTCTATGGTTTGTTCCAATGGCGATGAGTTGCCTGTCCTCCACCAGACCTAGTGCCAGTCAATCCCGTGGCAAGCAGCAGCAGCATGCCCCTTCGCTTGCCCCTTCCAACTGTGCTGTCCTCAGCTGGATTTGGCAGGAGCACCTCCTCGCTGCTGGTCACTGTGGCTGTCTTCTCCAGCCCTGGGCCAGTCTCCCCTCAGCACCACTTTTCCAGTGCCCTGTTTGCTTTGACTGTGTGCTCCTGCCAATCCTGTACTGCCAAGCTGGGCACCTCATCTGCAACCAATGTTGCCAGAAGCTGACCTGCTGCCCTACGTGCTGTGGCTTGCTGACCCCCAGCATCTGGAACCTGGCCATGGATAAAGTGGCTTCGAATGTCCTCTTCCTATGTAAGGTAGACTTTGCAGCTGGCTATTACTGAGGCAGGGAAAGAGGAGGAGGAGGAGGAGGAGAGGGACAATGCGAGTGACACAACACCTCAGGAGAGCAGAACCAGGACTGCAAACACCATCGAGGAGCTCCCTTCTCATCATGTCACCCAGGGCAAAGATGATAAGCTCAAACAAAGGTAGAAAGTGAGCACTGTGGTGGCGGTGCTCATGAAATATACTTGCATAAAAAAACACAGGAAATTCGGGCACTACACCCGCTTTTAAAGGGAGGACCCACATCTTAAATTCGTATTAAAACATTTATTACAAAAATTTTAAAAATGACCCACTGTGAACACACTGTGCACGCCTGACATGTTTCGGATTAAATATAATCCTTTATCAAAAGGTATTTCCACAGGGCAAAAGTTTTTACTCTCTGTGGCAGAGCAGCTGGGCACAGTGGCATCCATACCTCTCAACTGTACCACATTACGAGGAATGTTCCTCATTTTACTTCAAAAAAGCTCCATGTTCCACATTGTGAGGACTTGTTCCACATTCAAAGTCAACATTTTAAAGCAAAAATCCATAGTAAATGATGGAAAAAAAAATTATTCAATTAATAACAGACTTTCTGAACATAAATGCAACATTTCAACAGTGTTTTGAGCTTCTTAGGTAAAGATTTGATTAAGTGTTCCACATTTTGCCCATTTGTTCCACATTTTGACAGGCAATGTTCCACATTTGGGGGACAAAAGGTTGAGAGGTATGGTGGCATCTGTAATTTGTGTGTGTGCTCTCTTTGGTAGACAGCTGGGCCACCAAATAAGGAGGTCTGAGAGGACTGCCACAAAAGCGGTAGCCAACATAACTGTTTGCAGCACTCAGACACTGACTGACAAGTGAAACAAGTAATGCGCCCCACCACACATAGCTTCTTCAATGGTCATGTCTGCCATCAGCACAACAAGCTATAGCATATCGTTTTTTGCCGGTTTATTTAGGTACTAGCTAGTATGCAAATGGCTGACTGGTTCCCAGCCATTCAACAGCTGAATAAATCAGAATGACTAGCACTCTACATGCAGATGTGGGAGTAGCAGTGTCAGGATTTAGAACAAAAGCTTCCTGAAAGAATATCCATCCATTTATCTAATTCAGTCTGCTGTCAGACTCAGCAAGTCAGATTCAACACACTGTTGCAATTTCTCAGTGCTATTCCTATAAAGAGGAGTGGGGGAGGGGAGGAGATGACTACACAAAAATCTTTTTATAAATATAGCATAGTGGTTTTGGGGTTATTTGATTAGAACTGTGATTAATACACAGGTCATTCAGCCTTTTCCTGTTCCTGTTTATTCCGCACGCATTTCATCAGGTTTCTTCTTGGATGTTTCTAAACTTTTCCATACTTAAGCAAGTTTCAGCCACAGTTCCTGTCTTCCTGACGTTTAAAGAAGTTGCCAGCTTGGTGATTCTCTGCAATAGCATGCCACTAATGAGGTGACAGTCAGAGGAACATCTCTAGACAGAGGAGCAAATGAAAAAGCAAAATTCAAGGCACCCTCATGCTAGCACACAACACTTAGGTCATAGTTGGCAGCTGTTATCAGGAAACATAAATCAGTGCTAAAGCCCCACAGTTGCCAGTGGGTGTCATTACAGAGTGGTAACCACAAGTGTTGCTCATAGGCAGAATACAGAATGGAGGTGTACGGTGGGGAGGGAGAAACAAAGGCACAAACAATGCAAATGTGCAAATCAACTTTTATTTTATGTTTAACCTAAATTGCTGAAATTATTCAGATCACGCACCATGTAATACAGAAAAAAAAATATAATTTTGCTATTCAAAATACGGGTTACATACTGTGGGAGCAGCATTCAAAGCAACAGAAATAAAACCTTTCTCAGGAAAACTGACAAAATTTGCAAGCATTTTCTTTCACTGTTGCTTGTGAATATACAGCTGCAGGAACACAAAGCCTCATTTGATTCTTGAGCGTTGTCATGCCATGGTATTTAAAAGGAGGTTTTACAAACCCTAATGCCAGTACATCTTCAAAGTGATTCTGTGTTCTGTTTTTACACATGAGGCGCCTGAACTAAACTTTCAGTTAACCCATTTGAGAAAACAGATTTGCAGAAAGCCCTTAACGTCACAAAGGGGTGCATACTTGCACAAGTGTGGTGAGCAGAGAAGCTGGATTCCTGCCGCCATCAACTGGATACCCTTGTAAATGAGATGCTTCATCTTGGTGGGCCTATTCTTCATAAATATATATTTTTTTCTGCTGCTCTAATGTGCAACCCAGCACCCCACTCCTTCAGGTCTTCCTGGTGCCCCCTCCCTGGCAGACTCCCCCTCCACTACTGTCTGTCTTCTCCAGGATCCCAATGTCCTTGACAATCCTCTAGTGGTCTGGCATATGTCCTGCAGGAAGGAACCCTCCAGGGTGAAAGAAATGCTACTGATCACCAGGCCCCAGCTGAGAGGTGGTGGAACAGAAGAAAGCTAGGGCATCAGGTGGTGTGTGGGAGAAAATGAAGACCATCATCTTGTGTGCTAAATCAGGGGTATTTCAAGTTTGTATCCTTGCCTATTCACCCTGTACAAAAATAAGAACATCACAGGCGTTTGGGGAGGGGAGCGGAACATGGTCACCCACACCATCATGTGGATCTCAATTGTTCCACCAGGGTTACTTCTGAGTGGTGCTCATCATGCCCGCCATACCATTCATAAATCTGAGTGACAAATGTAGAGTTGACAACTATAGACCGATTAGCCTTACCTCACACTGTTGCAAATTATTAGAACGGCTCATTAAGAACAGGTTATTGCAGCATTTAGAAACAACGGACCAAACTGATGTAAAACAACACGGTTCTATTAAGGGGAAATCATGCACCACTAATCTGATTACCTTCTATGATAGTATCAGTAAAAGCTTGGATGGTGGGATTCCATCTGATGTGATCCTGTTGGACTTTTCTAAGGCATTCGCAGAGAGACCATGATAAATTAATTATAAAACTAATTTCATTAAAAGTTCACAGTTGTCTGATTCATTGGATACACAGCTGGTTACTGAATAGAAGACAGAGGTATGTGTGAATGGCATACTATCTGAGGAGGGGATGTGGGTAGCGGACTCAGCAGGGTTCAGTGCTCGGACCTTACTATTTAACATCTATGTTTCAGACATCAATAAAAATATTCAATCCCATATAAGTAAATTTGCAGATGACACTAAGTTGTGTGGGGAAGTAAATACTATGGACAAACATTTTCAGTTAATTACTGATCTTGCTGAAATTGAAGTATGGGCATGTGAAAACAATATGAAATTTAATGTTGATAAGTGCATAGTTCTCCATGTTGGCAGGAATAATCCTAGACATTCCTATATCCTTAATCAAACTCTAATTAAGTCAACTAGTTGTGCTAGAGATTTGGGAATTATGGTTAATGATAGTTTTACATCCAATAGTCAGTGTAAAAAACTAGCCAACACCGCTCAGTCCCTACTTACTAGAATAAGAAAAGCTTTTATTGGAAGATCGGAACATCTTATTATACCCTTATAAAACCTATGTTCATCTTATTATGGACTATGGTTCACAATTTTTGGTCACCATACTTAAAAAAGACATTAGTTGTTGGAAGGGTGCAAAGGAAAGTAACTAGATACATTCCTAGACTTAAAACTGAGCAATATATTTTTAGACTGCAGGAGACTGGTCTGCACACATCGGAGGCAAGAAGGCAAAGAGGAGACCTTTTGTTATTATATAAAATAATACATAGTGAGGATGGTTTAAAGGAATTTAATATGCACTATAGTAATATAAGGTGCGATCTCCATTCCCATAATCAGAAAATATTGGTTGAAAAGACCAAAACACTTAAAAGAGATTACTTTTTTACAGTTAGGTCATCACTTGCATGGAATAAACTTTCGCAGAACGCAATTGATAGTGCTAGTCTTGAAGTATTCAAATAGTACTTAGATCATACGTATTATAATAACAATTTATTGGTGTAATAATCCCACTTATGTGGGAGACATATATAATGGGCCTTATGGCCCCCTTATGTCATATAAATCCTAGTAATACTGGGAGGAGAGATCCACACAGATGCCCTTTCACCCTTCTGCTGGCCTCTGCTTCCATCATCCCAGGCTGAGGTCATGAATCTGGGACTTCAGTGTGCCTCACTACTTTTTTTTTTTTTTAACTTTATCTCCACCACCTGGAGAACTCCTTCTGGCATCCTTGGGGCTCCCGGCCTCTACCTCCCTCCGTGACTTTTAGGTCCTCTTCACTCGTGCCACCCAGCACCACCTCTGGGTCTGAACCCTCCGGAGGTAGGGCCGCCCTATCCACCCAGGGCGCTCTATCTATAGGGCAAAGTGCTAGGCACACGAGTTGGCCTGTGGAGAGGAGGTCAGTCTGGAATTGGGAGTGTGGACTAGGAGGCCGAGGTACCTTCATCTATCCCCAGGAGTGGGATTTTTCTTTTATTGTAGTTCTTGACCCTCTCGGAGTGCAGATTAGCCAGGCAACGTAATGCCGCAACTCCGCCCTTTGCATCCGCAGCGTTGCTATGCCGGATGCTTCTGACCATCGCCAGAGGCCACTCCAGGAGCGATCATTTCCCCAAAACCCTCCCCTGGAAGAAAGAGCAGTCCTACGGATGCTCGATCTCTTCCCCTCCGACCCCAGTGGCCCGGCTCATTCCCAACCCCAGTTGCCGTGTGGCACGAGGTGTGTGTCCAGCACCTCAACCCTCAGCACCACTGGGCTGGCCGTGCTCACTACTTGGCGCCAGAAGCTGGCTCTGTATAAATATACAGTATTTTTAATAGCTATTAAAACCATGGTTGCAGATACTATATGCAGCATGGATAGCAAAACAATTTAGTAGCAGCTAAACAAAACAAAATCCATAGATTGTATTTGGATGTTACATATTAAAATCTTTAATTCTGCCAAAGTGCACTATGTACCCTGCAACCCATTTTTTATGTTTGCTTGCACGCATGTGCAAGAAACATAGTGCCACCATACGAATTTTTGTAGGTGTGCCACTCAGCTTCCAATGCCCTGCTCCCTTTTGCAAGTGCTGTCTTACTGCACCAGTAAATGCCGGAGCTGTCTATGACAGCAGTTCAGATGCAGTGATGTACAGCTGAAAGTGAAAAACACTGCAATCAGCGGTGGTAACGTGCAGGCAATTTGCATACTGCCATGGGCAATATGCAAATTGCCTACACGTCACACTGCATCTGAACTGTCAGACAACAGTTCTCCTGCCCCGAACACCTTATGTAGCACGCTGGGAGCCCACCCCAGCATGCTCATGCACCCCCACCAAGACACCATATGGCCGACGGGGTGCTCAATCCTCGCTGGCTCTTGCTGCCCCCAAACAGATTTCCAGGTGCCACATTGGGAGCCCACCCAGCGTGGCAAAAGTCCGTGATGGTGACTGGGGAGCCCAATCCCCATCGGCTCCACTGAACCCTACCCTCAACAAAAAACAACAACTTCCAGTTGCCACGCTTAGCAGCCCACCCCAGCGTGGCATACGCTCTGTAGCGGCCGACGGGGTGCCCAGTCCCCATCGGCCACACTACCCCCAAAAAATAAACTTCCAGCTGCCACGCTGGGAGCCCACCCCAGTGTGGCAAAAGCCCCATGCGCTGCCTTATATAAAATAAAAAACCTGTAAAAAAAAAAGGTCTCTCGTTGACTGTCTTGCCCCCCAACCCGCACCCACCCTCTGAGCACTCACTTCCCACCCCCACCCCATACTTGCTCTCCGGAGCCCACGCGACGATCTTCAGTGGAACGGAACATTTCTGCACTCTTCAAGACAACCGCGAACTGAAGATATGCCGTAAGCTGTATAATGGCATGAATGGGTTTTTTCAACTTTGGTGCACATCTCAGCTTTTTGGGGGAATTTTTTCACCAAATTTTCAACATGGGGTTCTTGGGGCCTCACCTAATGAACTCAGTCACTGTCATTTTGTTATTCGGTCCCGAAAGGTGATTTCGTGGTCACTGCACAGAACCACCTTTCGGGACCAAGTAACGAAACAACAGTGTCACAGTTCATTAGGTAGGCCCTCCCAAAACCCTATGTTGAAGTTTTGGTGAAAAAATTCTCCAAAATGACTGTTTTACGAGTGTGCGTTGCGCAGTTCCTATGTATGCTCATAACTTTGCAAGTTTTTAATATTTTCATTCCAGATTTTCAACATTGCCATTTTACCACACCTCCTTATGAGCAGTACAGCTGTCATTTTTCACTTCCCAAAATGTGTTTTCGCAGCATGTAGTGCACAATGGCATGGTTGGTGTGTGAAATCAATGTTCGGGACAGGTTAAGAAAATCACAGTGACACTGTTCATGAGCAGAGGTCTTAAAATGGCTATGTTAAAAATTTGGTGACAAAAGTCCATAAAATGACTGTGTTATGTGCGTGCATTGCGCAGTTTCCACACATCCTCGTAAGTTCACGAATTTGTTATATTTTCAGTCCAGATTTTCTACAGTGGCATTTTTCCACACCTCCTTATGAACACTACATCTGTCATTTTTCACACCCTGGCCAAAATGTGTTTTTGTACTTCCGGCGCAGAAATGCGTGGTTGCTATGGGAGATCAATGTTCCAGACAGATTACGAAAATCACAGTGACACTGTTCATGAGCGGAGGTCTCAAAATGCCTGTGTTGACAATCTGTTGTAAACAATCCCAAAACTAATTACATTACGGGTGTGCGTTGTGCAGTTTCTATGCATGCTCGTGATTTCACCAGTTTTTTTTTTAATTTTCACCCTAGATTTTCAGCATTGCCATTTTTTACACCTCCCCATGAACAGTACAGCTGTCATTTTTCACATCCTGTTCGAAATGTGTTTTTGCACCTGTGGTGCCAAATGGCGTAGTCGCTGTGCAAAATCAGCTTTCGCCTAGCAAACTGATATTGCCACTGTTCATGAGGCAGGAGGTCACAAAAAACCATGTTGAAAAATAGGAGTGAAAATACCAATGAACGCTTGAGGCGTTAGGTTTTCCGACCATAATGCCCCACCCTGTAGAGACTGACAGGTATCAGGGTGTGACTTGGACTCTTTGGCCCCAAAGTTCACCCCATTCTCCTGTACTGCACCCATCTCACAATATTTCCTGATGGAATGGGGTGAGCATAAGGCCCAAAGATCCCAAGGCACACCGTGACACTTGTCGGTGTCTGCAGGGTAGGGTGTGGTGATATGGCATGGCCGTTATGCCTGACTACCCAAAGGCACACCCCAATGCATATCAATCTCTGCAGGGTGGTGGTGGCATTGGCTTCAGTTCAATACTTCACTGCCATTCCTATTATGCATCTCTAACTCCTACACTACCAATGCTAATGCCAGGAAGCAAACATTCGCATTGACAAATGCTTGTTTCTTATAGCAGCAGTCAAACTTACATATGTTTTTTGTAGAGCATTTCAAATCAATATCCCCCACCCAGTGGCTTGGAAAGGAAAGGGGGGGAAGTGGAAAGGGTAGATTGTTTAACCAGGAAAGGCACACTAAACTGACACTTGTTTCCAGGTGTGACCTGGGAGCACAAGGAAGTTAAATGACTTGCTCAGTGTCACACAATGTGCAGGTGGTGGCTGTGGGATTCAAACCCAGTTCTTCAGGTTTGTAGCTCAGTGTCCTAAACCACAGCACTATATTGCCTCCTTGGTGGCAGCAGAGTTAAAAGATCTGGTTTGGGAATGACCACTTGACTTTCACTTGCTGGGTTAATTGTTGGTGGGCAAGACTCTGCGGCTAAGTGTTTGCTCTCCGGGGTTGGGGGGATACAGTACATTGCCTGCTGACCAGTCAGAAGTAATTGACCAAGAACACCCACTACACTCTGATTAGTAAAGTACATGCCAACACAGGTCTGGTTCCATGATGCCATTTCGTCATGCATATGTGTCCTGTGTCTTGCTGGTGGGTGGGTTGCTCCTCCCAACATAGGGCCAAGTATTTCTGGCCACATGACTCAATCTCCTTGGACTATTGTGCCAAACATGTATTGACAGGAGCTTCCAGTGCCCACCTTCCCCAAGCAAGGAAGCATCTGAAATGGATGCTTAGTTCTCTGTGCCACCTGACGCATGACGCACGAGTCTTGGGACATAAACCCAGGTCATCAGCATGGCAAGAGAGTGCACTCATCAATGGGCCATCAGGGGGTCAACTCTGTATCATTTCAACAACAAAAGCATTTTTTTTTTTTAAATCTATTTTTTCCCTCCTGCTGCTCCAGTGCCCCCCACTCCTTCAGTTCCGCCTGGGTCCCAGCTGACCCCTACTGACCTCACTCGAGTCCTGTCTCCCCTCTGACCTCATATTGCAGCTGCTTCCGAGGTATCCTGGCATATCCCATCGCTGGCAGGTCCCCTCCTCTGAGAGGGAATGCACCAGTGTGGGGCGCACCTGGCACTTATCTGTTAGGATGCTGCTGAAGTGAGGAGGACTGCTCACTGAGGGCTTCGTGGTGCCGGGACTTGGTAGCCATCACCTGGTGGGCACTGAACTGTTTTTCCTTGCTTTTCTCCCATGGGGTGGCTGAGTGGTGTCATGGCAAATGCCAATGTCCACCCCTCCCTGTTGCATATCGGGCCGACGTCCTGCTGTGCCTCCAGCCTCCGGCTGGCCAGCAGGCGGCTATCGCATCCCCACCTCCTCCCGGGAGAAGGGAGAGCTGTCTCTGGATGCTCTATCCTCCCCCGCCTGCCCCTCCAGCTGACCGGTTCGTTCCCCAACCCGGCCGCTGGCAGATGCACAGAAATCCAACCGCTGTGCCGACGGGCCGCGTAACAAAAGCATTTTAACGTTGCAGTTTATATGCATCATAGCTGATCTGTAGAACTATCACACTGGCAAATGTTCCAAAGTGTACCATTTAAACATGTGGAGAGACCCCCCAAGAGTGATGCGATAATCACTCCTTTCCCATTCTCTTATTGACCACAGCACTTTTTTCACATTCCTCAGCTGCTCTAACATACAATGCATGCCTGTACGTGGCCTTTTCAGGAACTGGGGGCAGGAAACCGTCCATTTATGTTTAAAAGATGACAAACAGCATCCCTATAACCCTTTCCCAATTACAGCAAACGTAGGTTATTTATTTTTTTAAATTAGTTACACTTTATTGAAAAAGTGGCAAACACATAACACTACAGGTAACAATGTCACAAACATGAAACTTTACTTTAACAGCCACTCCACACACCCCATTACCTCACCCCCAGTGGAGCTACTGTGGTACAAGAACCAAAGTAGTAACAACAGCAGAGGAATAACCCCAATAGTATAGACTAACTAGAGCCAGGTAAGACATTATAAGACAGTTTCAATAATAATACTGAACCATCAAAGGTCTAGATGGTACAGAGAGCGAGAGCATGCCCCATTGTTTATCAAAGAGGGAAGCGATGTTTCAATACTTGCTATCATGTGTTGACTCTAAGATTAAATAACAGTTCCTGGAGCCACTCCTGATAGGAAATAGAAACTTGATCGAGCCAGTGCCATAGGACCACCTTCTTCAGGGAAAGAGAAATTAACGCCATGTAAAATTTACGTCCCTTAACTGAAACTGAAGTATAGTCCCCAAAATACAGATCTCGGGCTTGAATAGACCTTGTAAACGCAAAAGTGGGTCTGCCTTAGCTTCAATAAGGCCCTATAAATGAGCAATCTTGGGGCAACTCCAGAAAATATGTAGGGTGGATCCTCATCTAGTCCACATCTAGTGCAGACAGAAGAGGACAATCTACCCATCCTAGTCAGTTTCTTAGGATTGTAATAAAGATTGTTTAAAATATTGAACAGAGTAAGTCTCAGTCTATCCTGAGCAATCTAACGGTATACGTCCATATACTGTGCGTTGCTATTGCAAGGGAGATAATGGGAATAGAGTGTCCCACGAAGGGGAGGAACCATCCAGTTCTGGAAAAATCCTCTAAAAAAGTAGGCAATACTAGGCAGACACTGCATACGGTTTTAAAACCAGATCCCTAATAGTGACTAAAAGCCCTGAAGCATCAGTGGTCCAACTACCTGGCCCATACCAGTGAAGTAGAACATGTCTAAGTTGATAAATTTTAAAGACAGAATTGTTTCCCAGTTGAAGGTAATAGCAACTGTAGGTTAAAAAAAATGCTACCTATTAATGCTGCTCCCCCAAATGTTAATTAAGTGTAAAGAGCTGAGCACTTTCAGGTAGCTCTGATTCTAAGGTACAAACAAATAAAACTTCAGAAAATACAGAAGGCTGTTGTCAGTCTATCCAGTTTTTTCCCCCATCAAATCAGCGGGAATACCTTTTTGTCTTTTATAAGACTTCTTTGTAGAGCAAAGCTGACTTCTTGTGCTTACTATATGGCAATGCCACCAGAAACGGAAATCTGGGATTACCCTGATACTTATGATTCCCAACACAGCACACATCTATGCCATAAACAAGCACATACAGGCAATTCTATAGCGTGCAGTGATGTATGGTTTTGTCTTGTAAGAACTACTTTTGTGGGGAAGCAAGGTCAGGCCTGCCCATTTCTAACTGAAAGAAAAAAACGAAAACAACTAGTGATATTCACCTCACTCTTTTCAGCTCCTGTCAGCAAGGGAAATGGAGAGTCGGGCCACATGCCATCTCTACCACTGTCATGGCAGCTGAAACCCACTGTTGGTAGCCCTCCAGGGCTAATAACCAGTGCTACAGGTGGCATCTCAAAGGGAGCTGCCCTGTTTCTTCTAAGTGTGTGCCCTCCCCCTAACTGAGCCAACTTTAACATTAGCCGCAGATCATCGTAGGACTCTATCATAGGATCCTGATCATCATTCTGAGGATGACCACTCAGCCAGCTTCATCCCAGTGCCCCAATTTGGCCTTTGAAGTTAGCCACAGATGGGATTTTCATCTCACCACTCTGTACTTCTGAAGACAGCCACAACTATAGCAGCTTCAGCTTCATCCAATGGCCACAATCAAGACTTTTTTGTAAGCTTTCTTTATACTCCATCTCTGGCCACTTGGACTCTCTTTGGTGTGGTCACTCAGCACAACTCATCCCGCCCGCCTGAAGTCCCTAGCCTTACCTTACCAGTGGGGGGGACTCTGTGACGCTTCTCTGCTCCACTGACTTCTCTGGCGACCTTTCTGAAATTTAGTTGGTGACCAGGGAACAGGTGGAGCACTGGAGGCAGGCTGGAGGACCTGGCGATGGGTGTGGGAGTTGGCCAGTTGACCAACCTTCGCCTACCAAGGGCCAGGGCTGTTTTTCCTTGTTCTGTTCATCGGCTGAGATGTGCAATGTATCCAGCACCTGCGTGCACGCTCCCACACATGCACACAGGTCGCCATCGCAGTCAATCCCCTTACAGAGGATCCCATGAGCTGTTGTACCCCCAGTCACCACCGGGAGTCACCCAAGGCCTGGGAGCTAAGATCCCCTCCCTCCCAGGACAGGAGAGCAGTCCTACAGATGCACAATCCTCTCCTCCCCTGCCGACCCCCGACAACCAGAGCTCGCTCCTGAACCTGGGTCACCAGCATGGTGTCCAGCGCCTCAACCCTCAGCGCCACCGGGCTGGCTCACAATCAGGACTTGCAAGCTGTTCCTTGACTGGAACCATGACACATCTTTTTTTTCCATATAGGTTTTTCTCCCGTAGTGGCTGGGAATGTTAATCAGCCCTGTCCAAGTCACCCTGAACCAGCCAATACCTCCCCCAGGACCCACCTCATCTGGGTCTCCCCCAAATTCCTCTGTAGCAGGGCCAGAGGGGTAGGGTCACCCCAAGATACACAAACGGTGGACCAGGAAGTCCTGGTGGCAGTGTGGAGTCAGGGCTGACAGGCAGGCTTAGCCCCAGCCACCATTTTCCCCTTTCCCTGCCGCCACCAGATGCAGATGTGCATGTGGAAGCACACACTAATCACGTAACCACGGTCCCACCCTTCATACCACCCATGATATGAATTACCAGGTGCAGTCAGAGACTGAGCAAATGAGCCTCCCCTCCTTGTGGTGAGGAGAGCACTCAAATGCTCAATCCTCTCCTTCTCGGCCAACCCCCAGCAACCAGAGTTTGGTCCCAAACCCAGATTGTTGGTGTGGTGACAGGTAAGGCATCCAGCGCCTTAGCCCTGTGCCACTGGGCCAGCCCAAGGATAACACGTCTTGAGGCAGAGAAGGGAAGATATGTGTCAGTTTTGGCAGCCCTCCCACTTCAGTGATTCTAGAATTGCTTTTCATAGCCTTAGGGCTTAACACAAATCCCACAACTGACTGCACAGAAAACACAATGCATTCTGTCCTGGGCAAAGGGCCCTATCCCCATCTGCTCCATCATCTCTCCAGCTTGTTTCGCATGTTTGCACCATCCTCTCTCTCCAGCCTGCTTCAGCCACACTGTGGTGTCCTCTGTATCTGAGTAAGAATTAAATAATCTCTCTTTCCTAACCCTGTTAGGCAGGTACTGTTAGGGAAGGAGGGTGCTTGGTTGATGTGGGTGGTCTTTCAGATTCGGAAATAATTCAATATATGCAGAAGCAATCTGCTTTGTAATGTGCTATTATGGTTTCAAGCCAACCACTTAAAGGTCAACACAAAAGACAGCTGCCATGCTTGGGACTGCACAAAGTTAACCAGAACCCCGTCACCACCTGTGTTTACCACCTTGGATGGTAGCCCACTTGAGTTCGTTTCTGGCTTAAAATATCTCAAGGTTTGGCTTGACAACCATCTAGACTTCACTACCCACACCGACTCCCTATGCATCAAACTCTGCACAACACTGGAAGTACTTTTCTGTAACAAGGATTGCCTCCCCCTCCCTATTTACCGTGAACTGATCTCAAAAATGATCCTATCAATATTCGACTATGCTGATGTAGTCTGTGGTACCGCCCCAGCCTCCTCACTTTCTAAACGTGACACGTTTTTTAAATTCTTGTTGTTATATCGCCACAAATGCCCCTCCCCACGCCCATCACTGTAATCTCTTCTCCTCCCTGTCCCTCCTCCTCCTACTCTCCCTCAGGAGGTCTACCCATTCCTAACCTTCACGGTTAAATTGTGGTTCGATCTCCTGTCTCCCTATCTCTCCTCCAAGGTATCTCCAGCTAGTCTGTCCTCCTATGACCTCCACACCAGGGACCCTCGCTCTTTCTCCTCCCTCCCTCCCTCCCTTGCCCTTGCACCTCTACAGGTCAATCTGCTTTCTCTACAGGCCCCTCCCTCTGGAATCATCTCTCTACAACACTGTAACTCCTCATCCTGCCACTCCTTCAAGCAACACATCCACCACCTCCAGGTTTCCCCCTGCTCTTGCCCTGCTTCCTCCACACCACTGTCTCTTCTCTTCCCTCACCCTCCACCTTTCCATTTCCAGCACCCTCCTCCTAATTTGCAATATTATCATTAAACAAGCAAACAAATCTTTATTTATATAGCGCCTTTCAATATCAAGGCACTGTACATAGTTTAAACCACAAATTATACAATGGCAAGGAAATTTCCTGTATTCTGATTGGTCAGTGGGTGCTTGAGACAGTGATGTTATTACACAATAACATCACTGTATGGATTTACTTTAGCACACTGACCACTTTTTTTCTCTTCAAAAACACAAAAAATCTACTAAAAACATTTTTAATGTTTTGTTTATTTTGTATAACATTGAGCCATTGTATAATTGCAATAAGGCACTCCAAAGTGTGTGTCATTGTGTAATAACGTCACTCCTGGGGTGGTGAAAGCACTCGGCTTCGCCTCGTGCTTCAACCCACCTCAGGAGTGACGTTATTACACGATAACACACACCTTGTCATGCCTTATTGCTTAATTAAAAAAAACAATAACAGTATAAACTATATAAAATCAGTCTGGGAAAGCCAGTAAGAATAAATAAGTTTTTAACAGATTTAAAATTACTGATGGTCAGGCATTCTCTTAACTGATGAGGTAGAGAATTCCACAGGGTTGGTGCTGCAAATGAAAGCACAAGCTCAGATGTTCTTAGCGCAACCCTGGAATCTCTAGCAATCCATGTTGGCAGATCGGAGGGGGCAATTGGGGATGTAGGAAGTCAGGAGTTCTTTGGTAGTCGGGTCCCAGTTCATGTAGGGCTTTAAAGGTAAGCAAGCCTACCTTATAGGTGATCCGCCACTGAACCGGCAGCCAGTGCAGTCCGAGCAGCACAGGCGTAATGTGACTGGACCTAGAAGTGCCAGTCAACAGCCTGGCTGCAGCGTTCTGCACCAGCTGCAAGTGGTGGATATCAACCCCAGACAGCCCTAGGTAGAGGGCATTGCAGTAGTCAAGATGGGTAGTAATGAAGGCATGCACCAGAGTTGGAAGGTCACCCAGTGGAACCAGGTGTTTCACCCGGGCGATATTCCTCAGATGGTAAAATGAGGATTTAACCATGGCTGACACCTAAGATTTCAGGGTCAAGCCATCGTCAAGGACAATGCCCACGTTCTGCACCCGCTCTGAAGTAGTGAGCTGGACACTGTCAAGCCACAGGCCGGACGCGCGCAGCACCAAATCCCACCACTGGGCACCCGGTCCACAACCAGCACCTCAGTCTTATCCGATTCAGCCTCAGCCAACTGGAGCCCATCCAGTCTTTAATCTTGAAAGGCAATTATTTAGCACAGAGACCACATCAACCTGTCCGGCATCGGAGGACATATACAGCTGAGTGTCATCTGCATAGCAGTGAAACTCGCCGTATTGCCCGGATGATATCTCCCAATGGCAGCATGTACGCCTATGAAGCAACATAGGCGCTAATATGGAGCACCCCACAGGACAGGGGTAGGGTATCAGAGGAATAAATTCCGGTGACCACCCTCTGAGACCTGCCTGTGAGGAACGATTGAAACCATTCGAGGACTGTACCTTACAGTCCACAAAGGAACTGCAGGGTCTCCAAATGCACCCCATGGTCCACAGTGTCAAAGGCTGCTAAGAGATCGAGAAGGACCAAGATGGTATGAGCCTTTCGCTCTCTCGCCATTAGGAGGTCATTTAGTACCCGAACAAGGGCAGTCTCCATGCTATGCCTTTTCCTGAAACCAGACTGAAGGACTTCATAGACATTGTGGGTTACAAGGTGATCATCCAGTTGCAGTGCAGCTACCTTCTCAATAACTTTCCCCACAAAGGGAAGGTTAGAGACAGGTTGGTATTTAGCTGGTTCGTTGGGATCCATGGAGGTTTTTTTAAGGAGCGGTCAAATGACCGCCTCCTTTAGGGGGTCCGGAAAGACCCCCCTCTTCAAGGATCTCCATACAATTTCTGCTGGGATCAGGCAGATAACATATACACACCCCACTAAGAGGGGGGTAGGGCCCGATCCAAAATACAACAGGTTGGTGCAAAGTCTGGATGTTCTTCACAATGTCCATAAAATCTGATCAGCTGAAGTCCGTCCAGACAGACTGGGTGCTCATCATCTCCAACTGACCTCCGCAGTATCTCATAGAGAGAGCCGGGCCGATTCGACCTGATGCTGGCAACCCTATCTGCAAAGAACTGAACTAGTTCATCACGCTTACTTTGTGAAAAAGGTCTTCTGGACTGGAGACAGATTGGATTGCATGATCTGTCAATGGTTCGGAAAAGTTGAGCTGGTCGATTCTGTGCAGCAGAGATCTCCATGGACAGGAACTCTGCCTTCTTACGGGTGATCTCTGATTGATAGCCCTTATAATATTCTAACAATCTAAGCCTGTCAGCATCCAAGCTGGACTTCCACCATGCTCTCTCCAACCTTCGACCAACTCACCTCAACTCCTTCAATGACCCATCATACCAAGGGAACCTTGGGCGAAGAGTGAGTGGTCGAACACGAACAGGAACAGTCAAGTCCAGGGCATCTCCCACTGCCTTATTATAGGCTAGAATGAGGTCCCCCGGGCTTGTGCTTTCACCCAGCAATCCTGATAGGTCCAGAACCACCAACAGACCATCTGGGGTAACTCCCCTTAAAGGGCGGAACCGGACCATATCTCCAAAGGGGTAGGTCTATTTGGGGGGCCCCAAAACTGAACCCTATGGTGTGATGGTCGGACCAACTGACTGGTTCCACCCTTAAGTCAGAGATCTCCATCCACAGAAGGAATAACAGATTCAATGAGTGACCTCCGATATGGGTAGAGGAGGTAACCACCTGTTTAAAGCCCAGCATTACCATAAGCTGCAGGAGATTTTGACCAAATTGCAAGAGTTCATTGTCGACCAGGCATTGAAGTCCCCCAGAATTATCCATCTGGGAGACTCCAATACCATGTCAATGATGAAGTCTGCAATCTCCTGCAGGAACAAACCCCATCACTTGGTAGACGGTAAATGAGGAGTATCCTGCAACCTACACCCTGTCCCATGGTACTCTCAAAGGATCTTGTGGTCCCCACTGAACATCCACAAGGCCCAGTTTTGTCTTAAAAGATGGCTACACCTGACCTCTTTGATCCAACCTCAGGCGGTGAATCATTGAGAATCCAGCTGAGCTGCAGAGGCCAATACTGACCTGCATTTTCGTCCAGCCAGGTCTTGGTGACACATGACAGATCCACCGCTTCAGCAAGATCAGCTATAATAACAGTCTTGTTTTTAATGGATCTGGCATTACATAACACCGCCCAGGTTGGAAGAGTTGCTGAGGAAGACCTGACTCCTGTCCAGCATCAATTGCGGGGCCCTTGGGTATGGGAATAAGACAGGGATTACCTTGTTCTGGCACCATTTCACCCCAGGGCACGCCTGGTCCCTACCACCAATTTGTCCCTCTTTCCGCCTTCCCACAGGCCCAGTTCTCACCCTTCTGCGCCTCCTAGCAATCCTAAGGACTGACAGCATCTGTAAATTCCACCGTAAATAAGGGCAGTCAAAGGGTGCAATTCTCTGAGCCTCATGGGGGAATACTGCCTGACCGGCATTAGGCCTCCTCAGCACATTCTAAAATCAATAACAAATACACCCAAATTAACTTAATCCCACCCAAACCTACAAGTATCAATTATAAATGATAACATTAACAAACCAAAGATACAATAAATACACTATCCAAAGACTAAATAAAACTTAGTGGTAATAAATTTAGAGGAAATGCATTGATTACTGTGTAATACTGCAAAGTAATGTAAAACAACACCCGGAAAGCTCCCACCAGTCCAGGTAATCAAAACGTCTTTAGTTCCAATACCACTTCTCACATAATAGGAACCAAAGAACCAGTAATTTGTGAAATGATAAAATAAAATAGGGTACTGTCACCACCCCACCAGAATAGGCAATATCAGTAAAGAAGCTGGACAATGAAATTCAAGAACTTAAAATTCCACCTGTAACAGATCATCACAAATGAGAAGAATGAGGAGCCATAGTTACTAATTCTAAGTCCACAGGCAAGATTTTAAAATCTCACTCAACATCCATCCTCGAGTGTTTCATAATCCAGCAGGTTCCCAGCTCGTGGAAAAGTTAGACCTAGAGACGATGACAGGGTAATCCAAAGGCCCTTAACCAGTCAACCAGGAGAACCACTGCTCCCCACCAGACCCACGACTAGTGGCTACAGATGTCCAGTACATCGACTGTCAGACCAACCTCCAGATGTCTTAGTACCACTCCACACCCCTGTCGACTACTCAGCTGGCAGGTTCAGGTGTCCTGCCCCAGATCCGGCATGGCAAGGAAACACTGGCCTCCGATAGCTACTACAGGCCCTCCCTAATGTTCCTCCAGTCGGGTCCTCATTAAAAAACCTAATTTAAACAAGAGTCCAAAAATCCAAAGATACCACCAAAGTCAGGTCCTCGGCACAGAGCCTAGTTCGAACAAGGGTCCAAAATTCAAAAACACCACTAGAATAGCAGCTCCTTACACCTACTCAGCTCCTTGCCCTGGGTCCTCGGCACAAAGCCTAATTTGAACAAAAAGTCCGATAATCCAAAAACACCACTCAAGTCAGGTCCTCGGCAGAGAACTTTGTTTGAACGAGGATCAGAGACACACTAGCAACAGCAGCTTCTTACTCCTTCACAGCTCCTTGCTCCGAGTCCAAATATTCAGAAGTCCTTGCCCACGAAAACAAAAAAAGCAAAAATGACTCCTCCAAATGGCTTGTTCAAACTGAAAACCGAGCGTCAGTTCAGGATTCAGCTCGGTATCAGCGTCCAGCTTCTCACAGCGCCCACAGTACTCACACAGTAAACGAATGCCTCAGCCGCAACATACTGCATAACGTCCTCCAACCACGAGTGATTACAAAATAAGATAATATCAATCGATAAACTACAAAAGTACCAATATAAAGACTTTACTTTAAAAGCAGTTCTAATATAAAAAGCGGCTTATACTACCAGACTATCAGACAGCTGGCCCAGCATGGCCGCCATCTTTTTTTTTTTTAATTACTCATTTCCCCCCCTACTGCCTGCTGACTCCGTCCCTTCAGGGCAGCCAAGGAGTCATCCTCCTGCCTCACTCGCTGAGACTTGCCTCTCGATCCCCCATGGAGCGGGACGAGGTGGGGCCTCAACACCCAACATCCTTCTTCGCGGGCCGAGGAGGTAGTCCGGTGAGCGGGCACATTGGAGGCATGCACCGGGAAGCCCATTTTCCCAGAGCCGCAGGGTTTTTCCTTGTTCTGCTTTCTCCTACAGCTGCATGACCCTTGATGTCAAGGTGCAAGGCGCCGACGTCCATGCTGTATAGTGGCCGCCCATCCCCTACAATTAGGGCTTGCAGTACTCTGAGCCTCTGCTCGGAGTCAGGCATCAGCCTCCCCACCTCCCTGGAGAAGGCGAGCTGTCGTGGGACACTCAAGCCTATCTCCCCCCCCCCCGGCCGACCCACCGGAGACCCGAGTCTGCTCCCGAACCTGGGTCGCTGGCATGGTGCGAGGTGTGGCGTCCAGCGCCTCAACCCTAAGCACCACTGGGTCGGCCGCTGCCATCTTTTTAAATTATGCTCTGAAGTATTGTGTTTACACTGTAATGTTTTGTTATTTATTCACCCAGGTTGCACTCTGGAAAGGAGCCACAGCTCAGTGTGGCTGCTGCATGGTTACCAAGATTTTAAATAAATAATGGTACCTTTGATGGCTCATCATGAAGTATGTTTTTATGTAACTGATAAAAATCTTGCTCTTATAAGGGATTACTAAACTGTTATGTAAGGACAGCCACTGAATGAGGGAAACTGGGAAGCAAAGTTGTGCGATAGGTCTTCACTGATCATTCGCAGTAAGCAGCATGGTGGTGAAGGATAGAAGACCAAGAGGAAAAAAAGTACAGGGAGTGAAAAAAAGCACCAGAACTGTTGGGCCCTGCGCCTGCTTGCTGCATCCAATAATTCATTATTGTCCAAAAGAGTGCAGGGAAGCAAATGCCATGGGGTGGGGGATGATAGTACAGTATACAGCTGCTATTGCCTTGCTGCTGTACTTTCTTAATGTGTCATGTTAAAGTCTATGTAGTTTAGGTCTGTCAGTATGCCTGGACTGTGTAACAATTGTAAATTGTCTGCTAATACTATCTGTACTCTTATTTCTCATTGCTGTCTATATCTTATTATTGTGGCTATCTCTATTTATAAACAAGCATTTGTCAATGCCGAATGTTGCTTGCTTCTATGTGCTGTTTAGGTATTTGGAAGTCATTGGAGTGTAAATATTGAAATTTGCGAACTTACGGCGTGCGTGAACTATGCAGCATATAAGTAAAACAGTCATTTAGGACTTTTTCACCAAATTTTCAACATAGCCATTTTAAGACCTCTGGTCATGAACAGTGTCACTGTGATTTTGTTAATGTGTCCCATACATTGAGTTTGCACACCGACTGCGCCATTGTGCGCTACATGGGCGGAAACACGCTTTGGGCAGGATGTAAAATGACAGCTGTACTGCTCATGGAGGTGTGGTAAAATGGCAATGTTGAAAATCTGAGTGGAAATATTGAAATTGCAAACCCATTTAGCTGCATGGAACTGTGCAACGCACACCTGTAAAGCAGTGATTTTAGGAATTCTTTCATCACCAAATTTTCAACATTGCCATTTTAAGATCTCTGCTCATGAACAGTGACACTGTGATTTTCTTAATGTGTCCCATACAATGAGTTCGCGATAACGACTCGCGCCATTGTGCGCCATATGGGCGGAAACACGCTTTGGGCAGGATGTGAAAATGACAGCTGTACTACTCATAAGAAGGTGTGAAAATGGCAATGTTGAAAATCTGGAGGGAAATATTGAAAATTTGCAAACCTGCGAGCGTGCGTAGGAACTGTGCAACACACGCTAGTAAAACAGTCATTTTTAGGAATTTTTTCACCAAATTTTCAGCATTGCCATTTTAAGATCTCTGCTCATGAACAGTGACACTGTGATTTTCTTAATTTGTCCTTACATTGATTTCGACAATCGACTCACGCCATTCTGCGCTACATGGGCAGAAACACATTTTGGGTGAGATGTGAAAATGACAGCTGTACTGCTCATAAGAAGGTGTGGTAAAATGGCAATGTTGAAAATCTGGAGTGAAAATATTGAAATTTAGAACTTACGAGCCCTGCGTGGGAACTGCGCAATGCGCATAAATAAACAGTCATTGTGGATTTTGGCACCAAATTTTCAACATGGGTTTGGGCCCCTTCTCATGAATGATGTCACTGTCATGGTGGTATTCGGGCCTGAAGGATGATTTGCAGTCACTGCGCGAAATCACCCTTCAGGCCCAAATAACGCCAATGACAGTTACATCATTCATGAGAAGGTCCTAAAACCCCATTTTGAAAATTTGGTGCAAAATCAAAATGGCTGAGATATGCAATAAAGTTGAAACCCCTATCTAGCCCATTATACAGCTTACTGGCATTTCCTCAGTTCGGGTCGGCTTTGAAGAGTGCAGACGTGTTCGTCCACCAAGATCGCTAGCGCCGGAGTCCGAGGTAAGTATGGGGTGGGGTGTGGGGAGGCTGGGTGCGGGGGTGGGTGCGGGTTGTGAGGGGGTCGGAGACGCACGGGACCGCTTTTTGTCTTTACAGGTAAAAAAAAAGACGTCAGATCGCTTGCCATGCTGGGGTGGGCCCCAGCATGGCACAAGGACGCTAAAGCGCCTGTCGACGGGGATTGGGCACCCTGTCGGCAAAGGACTGATTGCCACGCTGGGGTGGGCTCCCAGCGGCACCAACTACTGGGGACGACGCAGCTCAGCCGACGGGATTGGGCACCCCATCGGTTATACAGTGCGTGGCGCGACGCCGCACGCCTGCGTAGTGGAGCGCGGTGAGCAGCTTTCACGCTGCTCCCTGCCGTAGCTCCCTTTCAACATATATGCCACTGCATTTTGGAGCGTGTCACACAGCTCCAAAATGCATTGGCTTACAGGGGCCGCGCCTGCCAGCACACTGCCTGAATTGTAGGAGGAGGTGACACACCTCCGAAATCTCCGATGATGGCACTATGTTTCTTGCACATGGGTGCAAGCAACATAATGACTGCTGAATGTAATTAACTCTGGGTTGCTCCTGAAAAAGGAACTTTTAGTCTCAGTGAACCTACCCATTTAATAAAACCCAAATAAATGAATGAATGAATAACGAAAAAGTGTTCTAATCCAGACAAGGAAGGGGGAAGGGAATGCTGCTGGCATCAGGCTCTAGGCTTGTTTGGGGAAGGAATCAACACTCCCAAAAGACATTCTCCCCCTGCTCTGTGGAAGAAAGGCAGCCTGCTCTGCTGCTATACCACCTTCCCGGGCACAGGGGAGAGTGACGCTGGCTCACTCCTTGTACTTGCACACATATGCATGTGTACTGTACTATGGAGCCCTTGTGTTGGAGTCATGTGGGGGAGGATGCAACCAAGGAGAAAATAAACAATCTGCACTATTGGGCCCTGGTGGACCAATGCCCACTACCCCAGCTTATCAGCCTATCTCGTGGGGGAATGCAGACCCCAAAGTCCTCACAGTGGGTAGGGAAAGTCTGTGGGCTGGGTAAAGAATGAACATCTGGTTCTGAGAGACTTAGCGAAGAAGGCAGTACTGGTGATCAGGAAGATAAAACCTACATTAAGAGATCAGTTAAAGTTGATCCTTAATGCCGCAGAAATGAGAAATACCGTGTTAGGGTGAAAAAACAACTCACTTGAGCCTTGGTGAATCTGTGTTGTGGTGGTTCTCAGGCTTTAAACAGTCATACAACGTAATGTTGGGGCTTCCGTAACTTCAGCACTATCTTTCCAGGCACAAAAAATACTCATGGGCCAATGCTTTGCAGAGAGGGTGCCGAAGCTGGGGCCACACTGATGCTGCACCTCACAATCGTTCAAGGCCAGAGAAACTCCATACCACAGAGTTACCGTGACCAAGGGACTTTTTTTTTACCTTAAAGTAAATGTTGAAGGTTCCCAAATGCCTTTTACACTATAGCATGTCATTGCCAGACATGCTTCAGATGTTGAAGCTGCAATTTGTTTTGTAAATAAAAATCTGTCATAGTCATTTTTATGTTTTATCAGCATTTTGTCCTTCAGTTTTCTGTGTGTGGCCACACCCCAGCATGATTTCATACAGGGAGCTGTCAATGTTTTACATACAACAGCAAGGAATTCTGGGTAATTTATACCATTGACTTAATTGCGCCTTACTCAGAAGTACAGTCCCGTATGTTGGTATTGGTAAGCACTAATGTGTAAATATCTATATTAAGGTATTGTGGGTAAAATAAGAACCCGTTTTCCAATTTCCTTATTGTGAAATACTGACCCATATTTCTGTAGTGGTGTGGACAATATAAGCTTTTGTATGTTTATTTTTACAACAATGCATTGTGCATACTGTATCTAGCTACAAGACTTCTATACTGAGAGAGATGTAGTTTCCTATTTCTGTAGTGAGCACAGAAATATAATAGCTTGTATACTAATTTACATAGTGAGGCATTGTGGGTACAGTACATAGTTGATTTGTCTATCTAAAACTAAAAACTGATAGTGTCCCTTTAATAACTTTGTTTCTCTGGTATGATGCAACAGTTGGGGGTCGCAACACTGAGAAAAAAAGGGGCAGGTTAAGCAAATGAAGCAGAGCACCAAAATAAAAGGATTTTTTTTAATAGAAAACAGCACTATTTGACAGTTTGAATGGTAGGAGACTGATTCACAACACCTATAGGTTACTGCTCCCATTTGCTATGGCACTCATGCAACTTTAATGTCACATTTCCATACTTTTGTGACAGTAAGGGTCAACTTTAAATGTCTAAATGTAGTTCTTTTGCAAAGAATTTCCTTACTTCTTTAAAAAGGAAATTTCCTAACAGCTCTACACTACTTTGTATTGACAATTCCAGCCTCAACAGAATGGCAAGCATTACCTGGTCACAGTGTCACTCCCTGCCCTTACCGAACCCTATGCCAAAGAGTCCCAGAAGTACACTGGCACACTCACATTCACCTCACCCCGTACCAGGTAGAGTCCTGTGTCCACTGCTACACTTCCTCGCCCCATCCCTTTATTAAGCAGTCCCTTGGGTCCCCTGACACCCACCTACAATCACACTGCCCCACTGCAAGTACATCTGGTGTCCACTCCCACACCCAGCTCTATGTCCAAGTATCCTTGGTGTCACGTGTTACCCCTTCCACACCCTGCTCCATGTCCAAGTATTCCTGGCATTTACAGGTACCCACCACCCTCACCAATACCCCTCCTCATTCCAGCACTGGATGCCCATATACAGGACTGTACAACTAGCAAGCTACAGGTCTGGGGCAGGATCCTGCTTGTCAGCTGCTTTGACTATGGCATTCAGAGACACATGCAAAGCCAGCTACAGGCCCGGCACTGTGCCCCAGCAGGGTTACTCACTTTGTGTATGGCCTGCAGAGCAATATGTGAAGCTAGCTACAGGCATGGGGTACTATCTGCCTCAAAAAGACACTGAACTGGCTGGCCCACCAGTGCAGCGGTTAGATTTCCGCTTGCAATGCCGCCGGCCTGGGTTCGTGAATGGATCCGGGGAGTTGGAAGGCCGGCCGGGGGGAAGGATTGAGCATCCTGGAGACTGCTCTCCTTCTCCGGGGGGGGAGTGACAGCATGAGCGTCTGGTGCTTGATGGACGCCTGGCGGAGGTAGGGAGTACCACAACGACCAGCACCGGCACATCAGGGAGGGCAGGACGGGCCTCGGATGTCATGCAGATCCCCGCCTGGGAAGCAAGCATAGAAAATGCCGGCTCTGGCATGACAGCCCCGTTCATCAGCCGTCCACTGCCTCTGAGGCCCCTGGGCGATCCCACTCGTGGCCCTGACCTGGCACTGGGCTTGCCTAACGATGTTCTAAGGAGTGGAAGCTCTTTCAGTGGCTCCCACCCAGAGGGGTAAACCTGGGCATGGGGCGGCGAGCGGACGGGGGCCTAAGGAAAGGGAGCTCGTTAAAAAAAAAAAGGACAGTAAATTAATTTTAAAAGCTATGTTAATCTACAAGTTAAGGTTAATTATTTTAGTAGCAAAAGTAAGAAAATGCAATGTCAGGGTTTTTGAACCTTATCACCTGCTCGGTGAACCCCATTAAACTGAACACCAAAGCACAACTGTCTGATGAGTTAGCTGCTTTGTGTATATGTTGCTGGTCTCTTTACACAATATGTCAGGCCTATAGCTTACTTTGTGTATGGCCAGCAGGTAACCCGTTACAAATTGCCATGGACAGTTCCACTGCTTGTGATAATGATGACCCGGGTTCAGAAAGAAGCCTGGATCGGCCCTGGTTGGGCATCCCAGAAGGGCGCTCTCCACCTCAGGGACAGAGAGCTCTGGTTTCCACTGCAGTATCAACACCTAAGTGCCCACAGGTGGTGGTGCAGGAATGGGCCAAGGATCAGGAAGTGTGGACACTGGTGTGCTTAAGGCATGTGTAGCACATGTTGGCATGTGAAGGCCCAGAACAGCGCTCCACTGGTGTCAAGTGGAGCTGGGGCAGAAAACTGGGAACACTCCCGACTGCAGTAAAGATGACACCCGCTGCTCACTGCAGGCCCTGCACTGCCACCCAAGGTGCTCTTCTGACTCCGGACTCTTAACTCTACTGGGGATATGGTCCTCCCCCCACCAGGTGGCCCCACCCTGAGGGTAAGCCCGGGAGTAACACAGGAGAGGAAAGTCATGGAGAAGGCGTGTGACGGGACTGGGTGAGCAGTAGGGCCGGTGGTGGGTAAGTCTGAACTGCGGGGGAAAAAGTACAATAAATAAACAAAAAATGAAACTGCCATGGACCTGTACAGTGCTTTGTGTAGGACCATCTGACCCCTACATGGAGCTGCTGACCTGTCAGACACTGTATATTAGGGTTCAGCTAGTGTTTGTGTCAAATCCCTATTCTTAACAGATTACAACTCAGCCTTCCTAAGGCCTAGGGTTTTGAACATTGGTATGAATCCTCTTAGTCCTAGAGGCTAAACGCATGCAACTTTTAAAAATAATCAGTTCATGGCCAAACTGCTGGCCCAGCCACAGCACATTTGGGGGGGGGGTTGTGCCTATGGTTCCCCAGACTGTTCCAGCCTGCCTTCATGGCCACCGCCCCAATTGCGGCTAGAGCTCATACCTCCTCACCACAGCCCCCCAGGTCACATCCCAGCGGGTATTTACCCCAACACCCTGGAGACCTGGAGGGTAGGCTCAGGAGGTAGCTAGCTTTGGCGTGACTATGGTGGTGTCGTTGGGGCAGCCTTCTTGCTGCCGAGGAAGGTTTCTGTTTTCTCCCCTGCAGAAGAGGCATGCAATGATGCCAAAGGAGGGGGCGCGCACACGTTCACATGCGCTCCCTCCAGGTGTTTGACCCAACTCCGCACCTCTTCTGCAGCATCGGTGCACTGTCCTGGTCTCCACCAGGGGCCAGTCAACACCGACCACTGTTATCCCACCTCCCGGAGGAGAGCAGTCCTTGGATGCTCAATCCTACTCCAATCCTGCTAGCCCTCAGTGGCCTGTGCTCGTCTCCAACACAGGTCACCGGCATGGTGTGAGGTAAGGCATCCAGTGCCTCAGTGCCATCAGGCTGGCATAGCCGCAGCACAACATTGATGACCTTAGTTGGGAAGGAAACCAAGTATGACACATCGAAAGGCAGGCCAGGACAGCCGCTACTCAGTAGTGCTTCTTGGCTGGGGAGGGTTGCCGGTGGGTTCTGCCACCACAGCAGCCCCTATGGCTGTGCTAGGGAGCTTGCTCCTGCTGCAGATTATGCTGTGATTGTGTGACACCAATAGAGGCATCATCTCACCAGGGAGGAGGGAGGAAGGGACTAAAATAGAGTAGAATAAAAGAAAAAACAGTAGCTGTCTAAATTACATTTGAGTTTGGCTGACCAGAATCTATCCTTTTGAACAGTGTATATCCCTGGCAGTGTGCTACCAGCCGAGGGGGAACAGGTTACTCACCTGCAACAGTAGTTCTAGGAGAGGTACTGTATATGATGTACATTTACACTTCCTTTCCCTTTAAATCCTGCGGAACATCTTCAAGCTCGCTCCTTCCACCCACTCAGGTGGTAACTCCCCTAGTGCTGCCCGTGATGTCAGTCTTGCCTGCTGGAAGCAAGACTGTGTGCCACTGCCAGGAGGTCCGGTGGGTCAGTGTGATGTACATTATATACCACTCCAGAACTACTCTTACAGATGAGTAACCTGTTTTTCTAGGGAACATGGATATGATGTACAACTCCACACTTCTAGCAGACTCCTAGCAGTTCTCTAGGAAGGAGGGGCAGGCAAACACCCCTACTTAGAAACAGAGATTGGAGAGCTGAGGCCCCAAAACTGGCATCCTGGCATGACTCAAGGTCCATGTGGTAGTGGGAGATGAAGGTGTGTGCTGACTTCCAGGTGGCAGCCCTGCAGATTTCCTGGATAGGGACATCCCTGGAAGCAGCCACCAAAGGAGCGTTATGATGGGTGGAATGAGCCCTTAGCCCTACGGGAGACTCCCCACCCACCAACCTATAGCAGAGGTCAATGCAGGACACAATGCACCTGCCAATCATCTGCTAGCTGCCAGTCTGTCAGGTGCAGCTTCAGCGTAGGTGACAAATAGCTGGTGAACCTCCCGAACCCCAGCCATGAGCTCCTTATAATAGGCTAGTGCCTGCCGCAGCTCCAAAGTGTGGAGCCTGTGCTCAGCCTCTGAAGCGTGGTTGGTGAAGTACACTGGGAGATTTATCACCTGGTTAAGGTGGAAATCTGACACAACCTTCGGAATTTACTTCAGGTTGGGGTGAAGGATGACCTTGTCCCTGTGGAAGACCAGGTAAGGAGACTCCACTGAGAGTGCCTGGAGCTTACTGATCCTTCTGGCTGATGTGATAGCCACCAGGAAGGCGGTCTTCCATGACAGGTGAGACATGTAACACCTGTGCATTGGTTTGAATGGCTTGCCCATGAGCTTTTCCAACACTAGCAACAAGTCCAACGGTGGTGTTGGTTCATGCACCGGAGGGGAACTGTGGTCAAGGCCCTTAAAAAAAGACCAGAACCACCTTCTCCTGCACCACCGACTGCATACCAATCTGCGCCTGGTAAGCAGAAATGCCTGCCAGGTGCACCTTAAGGGTCTGTGACCAAAGGCCCAACTTAGAGAGTGACCAAAGGTAATCGAGAATGTTAGCCACTGGGCAAGATAAGGGTCCAGCCCCTGCCCTGACACCAAATGGAGAACCTCTTCCATTTGAAGGCATAACATTTTCCGTCGACTTGTTCCGAGAAGCCTTGACCAGGGTGAGGACATCACAAAAGACCCAAAGCCTGGAACTCTAGCTGATCAGGAACCAGGCTGTCAGGTGCAGGTATTGAAGGTCCAGATGGAGTACCTTCCCTGATTATTAGAAAGTGGGCCCGGATGTAGAGGAAGACGCCTTGGGACCCTGTTGCTGAGGCTGAGGAGATCGGGTACCAAACTGACTGGGCCAGTCCAAAGCCACCAGGATCATCTATGCCTTGTCCTTCCTGGCCTTGAGCAACACCTTGTGGATAAAGGAAATGGACGGAAGGCATAGAGAAGGCCTGGGGACCAGGACCTGGAGAAGGAATCTCACTGCAGCGTTCCCTGCTGAGGGGGGCAGGCACAGTACAGCCTAAGCCTTGCATTCTCCCTGGAGGCAAACAGGTCCACCAGAGAGGTGCCCCACTGGGAGAACAAACTGTGTACTAACTCTGGATGGAGAGACTACTCGTGTGACACCTCATCTACCTGGCTTAGGGTGTCCACCAGCTGGGTGTATATACCGGCCACATTGATTGCAAGGAGATCGGCATCCAAGCTGAGCACAAGGGTCCAAATATGGCGAGCTTCCCTGCACAGAGGAAGGGAATGTGCCCTGCCCTGTTTGTTGAGGTAGTACATGGTTGTGGTGTTGTCTGTCTGGACCTGAATGACCTGACCCCAAATGTGCAGAGCAAAAGGCTGTCAGCACCAGCGGAACCACCCAGAGCTCCAGCAGGTTGATGTGGAATCAGAACTCCTTGGGGTCCAGAGCCCATGGATGCTGTGGTTCCCCCAGGTGGGCATCCCAGTCCATCAGGGAGGCATCGATCCTCAGGATGACTGTCAGCTCTGGGCCGACAAATGGGATCCCTTCCTGTAGATGTTTTGGGACTAACCATCACTGGAGGGCATCCCACATCATCTGGGTCACAGTGACCGTCTGCTCGTAGTTGCCCTTGTGCTAAGACCACTGCGGGCAAGCTCACACTGCAGACAGCACATTCTCCACTGGGCCCAATGGACCATGTTGGTGCACACCACCATGTATCCCAAAAGGCACAGGAAGTCCTGAGCAGGGCACAACTGCCCAACCTGAAATGATCGGGCAAAGGAGGAGAGAGCCTCCACCATGTCCGCAGGAAGCTTAGACCTGGCTCTGCAAGAGTTGAGCTCCACCCCACTGAAATGAATCACCTGCGAGGGCACGAGTTCCGACTTGGCCTCTTGACCAGGTCTGGAAGGCCAGGTCCTGGACTGCTCCACCTCCTTCCTGAGAGACCGCAATCAGTCAGTTGTCCAGGAAGGAATAAACCTGGACCCCCCAGGCACCTCAGGTGAGCTACCACCACAGTGATGCATTTGATGAAGACCCCAAGGTCAAGGACAGGCAGAATGGCACAGCCTGGAACTCATATAGGATCCCCTCCACAGAGAAGGAACCGGTGGTGGGATGGATAGATTGGGATGTGGAAGAATGCATCCTGAAGATCCAGAGAGCAGAACCATGTGTTTTGCTTGAGAGATGGTATGATTTGAGACAGAGTGATCATCCTGAAGGTATGCAGCCAAGAAACTTGTTCAGGTTACGTAGATCTAATATGGGGTGCCAGGCCCCCATCCATTTTGGCAACAAGAAGTACATGGAGACAAACCCTGGGTGTTTGTACATGAGGATCCAAGACAAGAGCCACAACTTCCTTGCAGAGGAGCTGGGCGATGTCGTCCTGAAAGGCTGACAGAATGTTGGCAGACATTATGTCCTCTCATGGGGTACAGGCTTGGCAAGGCAGGGAAGTCTCAAACTCCAGAGACAGACCCTGACAGACCACCCAGAGAACCCACCTGTCCGTGGTGACAGTGGACCAGGTGGAAAGAAATTGATGGAGCCAGCCCCCACGGGAGGACCCAGGAAGGCGAGGAATGGGGGAAGCACCCCACATCCCATCACTGGGCAGGCTTGAAGGCGGAGGAAGGGCCGGGTGAGGGGCTGCTGGGGCCTCAACTTTCTGGCTTCTGGATGACCGATGCAACAGACTTCATCTGGGGATGCCAAGACTGAGCCTGCTGCTGGGGACTGGGACGGTTTGGCCGCAGGAGCAGAGAGGGTCTGAAAGGAATTTTTTTCTGAGCTTTAGAGCCCTTGGGATCCCTCTGGGTGGAAGTCACCGATTCCAAGGTGGCATTGGACTTCTCTATTCAGGTGAGGTGGTCTTCGACCCCTGGCCCGAACAAGTAGGTGCCCGAGAAGGGGACATCTACCAACTTGTGCTGGGGATCCGCCGTAAATGTCAAGATCCTCAGCCATGCCCTGCAGCGCATGGCAACCGCGGCCTCCACGGAATGAACGCAAGAGTTGCTGATATCTGTGACTGTTTGGAGCTGCTTCTAGCCACAGTTCAGCCCTGATTCTGGACCAGCTTGATCATAGTCTGCAAGTTGGCTGGGAGAAAGGGAACACCTTGTCAAATGTGTGCCCAAAGGGCATGGGCGAAGTGGGCCATTAAAAGGGTCACTCTGTCCTGTTGAAGGCCGAGAGAGAAGGCAGATTAGACCTTTTGGCCATGTGATCCAACTTAGATTTCTTGTCAGGAGGTTTATCCATGTCCTTGACATTCCCAGTGGACTGGAACACAGAGTTGGCTACCAGACCCTCAGCCGAGGGGTGCTCTGAAACCTGAAAGGGAACCTGGTAGGGACCACGTACTTGTGGGCCATCTGGGCCAATAGCGCAAGATAAGAGGCGGATGCCAAGCTCCACAGCAGGGCCAAGAATGGCCTCTGTGGGCTGGCCCAGTGGCACTGAGGGTTGAGATGCTGGATGCCACACCTGCATCACTGGTGAGCAGGGTTCGAGTTCTGAGCCCTGGTCCTTGGGGTCAGCAAGGGTGGAGGCTGGGAGATGGATTGAGCAGCCATAAGGTAGCTCCTTTCCTGGGTGGGACCCAGCGGCACCTGCTGCAGAGCTGCAGTGCAGTTAGGAGCGACTAGCATGGGAGGTTGCTGCGGGTCACTGCGTGGGCATATCTCCACACATGTGCAAGCAATCACGGCAAGGGGTGGGGAGAAAACTGTAAAAAATGGAGCTGGCAGGCTCCATGATGGCCCCATAGTGACCGCACCAGCCCCCCGGAGTCTAGATGTTGGTCTCTGGGAGGGGGAGGAAAGTGATGCCCTTCACTCTCAGCCCTGCCATGGGGGGCGGGGGAGACAACCCACAGGGGATTACCGGCAGGGTCGGGTGTGGAGGTAGCAGAGGTCCTGAGACTGAGCCCCTCCAAGGGAGGGGCTCGAGCCGCCTGCCAGCTCTATCATGTACCCCCACCACCAAGTATGTGGGAGGTGGTGACGGGGGTCAAAGAGCTTAATAAAAAAAAAAAAGAATGGCCTCTGCGACTGGGAAGGCTTCCCCAGAGGAGTCACCCCGATCGAGAATCTTGGTGAGTGGATACCTAGCACATTTTTTGAAGGGGGTCCATTAGTAACTCGGTGGATTCTGAGATAAGGTGGAGAAGGCTTATGAAAGAGGTGGGGCATGCTCCTCTGACAAACCCTCTGCTGACTCTGCATCGACCAGACAGGAGTGCAGAGAGGAGCCGTCTGACTTCAAGGATTCATCAAATTAAGACCACCTGCCAGGGTCCCCACTGACCCTACAGGGCCTGTCAGAAGTGATGCTGACCGACAGCCAATGAGGAAGCCCCAATGCCGTACAGGCATCCTTAGGAGGAGGGCCAAACTTTGGCTGTTTTGGTGGCAGCTGCATCACAATCAGGCTGAGCCGGCTCCTGCTGAGCTGGGGTAGGTTGGAGCCTCTGTGGTGAGACCCAAGTGATGGCCGGGGTAGAGGGCGGGATCAGCTATACTCCAGTGAACATTAGTTGGTGCCACATGAGCTCCTCGTTGCACTGATACATCTTGTGGCGGATCCTCTCCTCGTCCGAGGAGGAAGAAGAGGAGGAATAGCGGTGGTGCTGCTTGCCCAAATGTCGAGAGCAGGAACACTGATACTGACATTGGCTGCTCAATCCAGGACTTCGGGATTGTGATCACGACCTCAACTGTTGGGGCTGCAGATGGTGGGTCTCAGAGGTAGCCGGCAAAAGCCAAGGGTCCTCCGGGTCCACCAGATGCTGAGGGAGAGGGGACCGATCAGCAGGCTGGTCCAATCCTCCCTGGGAGGTAACAGGCAGGACCGGAGTCCTAGAAAGGGATGTATTGGTCTCATCTTGCAACAATGGATCGACCGGCTCAAGAAAAATCTCAGCAGGAAGGTCGGCCTGTGTCTCGACCAACTGGCCCGATGGGGAGACCGTGGAGTCAGCAATCTGAGCTGACGGATCAACCATGGTCGAAACCTCTGTGGAAGCACAGGAATCTGAGGCCTGAGAGCGCTCACGATCCCACGATTAATGGCAAGACTTATTTTTAGCCTCTTTCTTCGATTTGGATTTCGTTCCTAAGGAATGACCCTGCCCAAGGGTGGGAAGGGCCTGACACAAGTCTGTAAATGCCCCTGAAAAGGAGGCGCCTAAAGGGAGGGGCAGAAAGGCCAAAGCTGAAGAAGCATGCTCCACAGCCTGAACTGCAGCTTCTTCAAACGCCGCAAGCTGTTCAGTGAACCCCGCAGCCTATGGGTGTCCTTAGACTTAATGGGAGGATCCTGTTCATCGGGCACCCCTGAAGAATTCGAGTGTGTCAGTCTTCCAACGTGGAAGGATGCATGGTGCGACACAGGCTGCATGCCTGGGGATCATGCTCGTGGCCTAGGCAGTATACCCTCATGGTGTGTGGGTCCTGCATTTTTCTGCCCACATGCACACTTTTGAAATCGGAGTCGACTTTGCATTGTCCATCGTGGGAGAGGTGAAGGAGATGCCTGAAGACAAGTAATTAACAATTTGAAAGTTTTGAAAGCAAAGGGTCTACTAAGCGAGAGCGGTAAGAAGGACCCTTTCTTCCATTGCAAAGGAATATCTAATGTCATGGGGCAGCATAGGGAGTTACCACCTGGGTGGGTGGGTGGAGGAGCCAGCTTGAAGATGTTCTGTCAGGATTTAAAGGGGAAAGGAACACTGCCAGAAGTGTAGAGTTGTATATCATATCCATGTCCCTAGAAACCTTGGTAAAAAAAAAAATCAGTAGTGTCAGCGCTGTGAAGTGCATAAGTTATATGAAATAACCCCATTTTAAGATACTTTTTATGCAAGAATAATGAAAAAATACACTGATTTAAAACCTGAAACTTTTAGCTTTGTGAGCTAGTGGCCCAAAATAGGGCCTTCCACTTGTTTTTTAATTTAAAAATTCCAAACTAGTCCGGCCTGGTGGCACTGAGGGTTGAGGCTCTGGATGCCACACCTTGCACCATGCGGGTGACACGAGTTCGGTAGCAAACTTGGGCCGCCAGGGGTCAGATGGGGGGAGGGTGCGGAGCTGGATCGAGCAGTCACAAGACAGCTCTCCTCTTTGGGGAGGGAAGTGAGGGTTCCCTCGCTCTTGGCTGCCACCCGATGGAGGCTAGACAGTAGCGCCAGGCCATAAGAAACCCTGGCACTAGGCCAGGTGGTCAGAATGGGCCGTCACTGGAGCCACAGAGCGCTTGTGCACCTCCATGGGCATGCATGACTGCGTTCCGCGAACCCAGAGTAATGGGGAGAAAATCAAGAAATACCATGTCTCCCCCATTACCAAGTAGGTACAGGAGGCAACGGGGGAGCAAAATCCGATATGGAGAGAAAAACAAAAAGGCCAAACTAAAACTTATGTTTTAAAACTGCCGGAGCATGTGTATTCACAAAAAATAAATAAATAAATGCTGGGGAAACACATGAAAAAACATGAGACTTTTTTCATTCATGAAAACATTATGTTCCCCTCCTACTGCCCCCAATCACAAGCCAGAAAAAAACACAAGGCCTTTTGTCCCCATTCGTAACTGACCTCCAAGTCAATCAGGAATGAAAAAAGAAACCAAAAAAAAGATTGTGCCCCCATACATGGCTCTTGCCCAGTCAGTTTATTAATGGGTGGATGGGTGTCCAACCTGCCAATGGCATCCTCACAATCACTGCAGTAACCAGAGGATGAGAGCCCAACCCCACTGTCACTACCCTTCCACCCACTGAATTAATTTGTTTTCATTATGTAGTTGAAATTGTTATTTTCAGTATGAGACTGTAACATTGCTACTGATGTGATATGTTTACTATTTATTATTATATTTTATATACACTGGAAATGAGCCCAGGCTCAATCGCTACTATCTCAATAAACTTGAAATAATCACTAAAGTAGGTCAGGTGCCACCCTGACGCCAACAGTGACGTGATATGAGCAAGTGAAAATGGGCGAGTGAATATGTGCTAGTAGGGAACAGAAAAGATTTTCAGCAGTACAACTGGGACCGCCCACGACGTCACCATTCATCGATGTCACCAACCATATATAGGCATGAGTGGCCCCGCTCCTTCCTCAGTTCTTCCCCCCCGGAGACTAAAGGAGCTAGGCTCTTGCAATGGGGGACTGAGGAGAGAGAGAGGAGCCCAGATTTAAATGAAAGGCTGGATACACCAGACAGCCAGTTCCTAGACAGGAGCCCCAAGACGGGGGATGGTGGGAGGGAAAACATACCTGATGACTGAGATTTCCTCAAAGATCTACTCTTACGGTAAGTTCTTACGTACCTGTTCTGTCTTCTTTGGGGGTATCTCAGTCATTCAGTAATACCACAGGAACGAGTCCCAAGCAGTTACCAGTGCATAACAGACAGTTGGGAGGAGGGCTCTCCATAAACCTAAGACAGGAGTCCCTGTAACACAGCCCTACCCAATCCAGCACGAGCTCTTGAGGCAATGTTCAGACTATAGTGCTTGGTGAAAGTATGGACTGTACTCCAGGTGGCAGCCACACAAATGTCAGAGACTAGGACCCCATGGAAACAAGCCACCTCTGGTGGAATGAGCTTTGATAGCACCAGACAAATCTTTGCTGTACTTTTTGTGGCAGAACACAATGCAGTTAGCCAACCATTTGGATAAACATTGTTAAGAAACAGAAATGCCCTCTCTACCCGGGGCAAAGGAAACAAACAACTGCTTTGACTTTCTGGACTCCTTAGTCCTAAGCAGGTAGTACTTCAGTGTTCTGCGCACATCTAACTTATGGAGCAGTGCTTCCCCTGGATTGGCACACTCTGGAAAATAAACAGAAAAGTGGATAGACTGACTGAGTGTAAACTCTGAAACCACCTTATGGAGAATGGTACAGTTACGTAAGAACTTACTGTAACAGTAGATCTTTGAGAAGAGCACTTGCAGCAGCTATAACCATAAGGACTAAGCTGCCAGATGTTAGGACCCCAGGAAACCTTCTAGCTAGCAGTGTTTAGCAGGGACCGCCCCCTGATGTCGGCCTGCCCCTGACGTCAGCTGATGGTATAAAAGGGGCGGTCCCCTGCCCCACCTCAGTTCTCCCGCTGGAGACCCAGTCTCAGAGGTGGAAGGAGAACTGAAGAGATTTGAGATGAAATAAATGAAAGAAGCAGAAGGAATACTAGGAGGAAGGAGGGAAGGAAAACAGCACCTGCTGCAAGAGCTCTTCTTGAAGATCTACTGTTACAGTAAGTTCTTATGTAACTGTACTATCTTACTTCGAGTTGGAGCTCTTGCAGCAGGCTATAACCGTAAGGACTGAGTCCCAAGCAGTCAAGGAGAAGAGACTGACAGGCACGGGAGGAGGCCAAAAGTAGCTAAAGAAAGCAGTTCAGGACAGCATGCCTTGGAGAACAGCAAGGTCAAAGCCAGTCCTTTGTCTGGAAGTGACGTTCAAACTGTAGTGTTTAACGAAGCAATGGCAGAGGAATAGCCGCAGCTGGTGCAGTCACACAGGGCCAACGATTAGAGGGCCCAGCACGCGGGGAAGGATTTAACGGGTCCTCTGGTCGCTTGGAACTGTCCTTTTTTTTTTTAATGTACTGTATGCACTGCAATACTGTCACTTTAAGAGGTAAGCACTAGCACTCATTAGTGACTGGGGCAGAAACTATAGTTGATTGAGGCGTGACAGGCATCAGCACTTCAGAAAGTCGGTGGCAGATAGTGGGATGGACCAGCTGGTGCCGAAAGGCACGTACGGTCTGACTCAAGAGTGACGCACTGTCTGGGAGTGGGTCTCTTCGCGACAGCCAAAGTCTACTGAGTCGCCATTGTGATTCAGCGAACGAGTCTTGGTCGGTCTTCCACACGTAATGATGCATCCTTCGAGCAGTCGAGTGGTCTGTGAGTCAAACAAACTAATTGTGAGGTCGGTGACAGTCAGCCTTGGAGTGGTGGTGGTGTCTGATTCTTATTTGAGCCTCCTGTGAGGTAGGATTTAATGATTCTGAAGTGGTGTTGTGGCCATGCCAATAATAGCCTAAGTGTGAACAGAGTTTATTTACACCTCTAAAGATTTTAGTCAGTGAGACCAGCTAAAATGTGTCTGTGAAAGTTTTTTTAATCAGATAATGGACGGTGGACCAGTGTTTTGGTGCACTTAAGACTAGTTTGACTGTTGTTGGTTCTGATTTGGCTGGCCTGGGGAAGAAGGTAATGGACTGGGGTGTAATTTATAATAAATACTAAAAAAAAATGAAGAAAACATGTTGAATTTGTAGTGGTAACTGTGATTTGTGTTTGTTGGTAGAAACTGTTACTTTGCGATTGTTAACTTGAGAAGCAGAAGGGTAGCATGGCTGCAAAATTTCTTATAAGCCTGGTTTTTACTGGCATTTCTAAGAACCAAAACATACAGTTAGGAACAGAGAATAATCAACATCACCCTAGGCAAAGACAAGGACTGTTGACAATTCCCTGTGTGACTCCTCTGTGACTTTTTTCTCTTTGTGTCCAGCATCTACAGTGTCTCTCCTTCTCAGTAAGACTCAGCAGATGCAGAGCAGCAGAATCAAACCTCTTGCCCTTATCCTCCTCAAGTCCTACCGTCTCCCTCCATGGTTGCCACTGCTGCAGCCTGAACCCTGAAGTAGCCCAAAAAAAATTAATGGTGGGGGTGTGCTGGGGCAGGGCTGCTGTCGGGGAAGAGGGTGCTGTCTTGGGGTTGGGGGGTGCTGTGGGGCGTAGAGGGCCCCAAATTACAACATGCACTGGAGCCCATCTTTCTCTTCCTCTGCCTCTGTAACGAAGGTGTGGACAGAACTCCAGGTAGCAGCCATGCAAATGTCTGCTGTGGACACATTCCTCAATGAGGTGAAAGAGGTAGAAACACTCCCTGTAGAGTGGCCTTTACCTGGCCCGGTAAAGGCTTGTCGCATTATGATAACAGTAAACAATGCAGTTAGCTAACCACTTAGTCTGCTTAGTAACTGGTGCCCCCTCAAATCTGCGGGCAAAGGAAATAAACAACTGGTCGGTCTTTCTGACTGGGACCGCATAAGCGTTAAAATGAGTAATGAAGCATCCTGTGGATGTCCAGGGTATGCAAATAAGGCCTCCCCTCTACTGGAATACTCTGAGTAATAAACAGGCAGGTGGATGTCCTGGTTCAGAGAAAATTCGGACACCACCTTAGGCAAAAACTTAGGATTTGTTCCTAAGGATACTCTGTCCTTGTGGAAAACTAAATAAGGCTCTTTAAACATCAGAATCTGAAGCTCGGAAATCCTTTGAGTAGAAGTAACGGCAACCAAAACAACACTTTCTACAACAGAAAACGTAGCTCGCAGTCTGTGGCTGGTTCAAAGGGAGGCAAAGTGAGTTTCTTTAACATAAAAAGGAGATCCCATGGAGGGACGGGGTCCTGAATGGGAGGTTTCAGGTGCAGGGTGCCCCACAAAAAAGTGCGGGACAAATCCAGTTGGGCAAGGGTCTTGCACTCTACAGATGCATGGTGCTCAGAGATGGCAAAAGGTGCACCTTAATAGAGGAGTAACTCAGGCGAATCGGACAGAGAGAGAAGATACTCCAGAATGGAGTTCCCTGGACAGGTAAAGGGGTCAAGGTGGCAAGCAGAGGCCCAGAGGTAGAACCGCTTCCACGTCAAAGCGTAGGTGGACCTAGTGGAGGGTTTCCTTGCGGCTACTGGGACATCAGCTACTCTGGGGGAAACCCCATATCTGGCCACTGCTAAGTCTGCAAGAGCCATGAATGCAAATACAGAGACTTGAGGTCCGGATGGACTAGGGTGCCCTGTTCCTGTGAGAACAAGTGTGAGCTCAGGGTCAAGGGGACCGGAGGTTCTGCTGCTAACTGTTGGAGCAGACGGAACCATATTTGACAAGGCCGGTAGGAAGCAATGAGGATCATCTCCTCCCTCCACCTGCAATGTGAAGAGTTTCCCTCTGAAGTAGAGGAAAGGGAGGGAAGGTGTACTGGAATCTCCCTGTCCCACAGAGGGACAGTGCATCTCACCAGAAAACACCAGGCCCAGGATCTAGTGAGCAGAAACTGGGCAGTTTGGCATTGAATGGGACACGAAAGGTCCAACTCTGGCCATCCCCACCTGTCAAACAACTGCTCTGTGACTGACTGGAGTAGTTCCATTCATGGGCTTGGGACCAAGACCTGCTTAGGCTGTCGGCCAAAACATTTTGGGTGCCTGAAACATGCACGCGTGAGTTCCAGGTGGTGCTCTTATTGGCCAATACCAGACCCTCATGACCTCCATACAGAGGCAATACAAGTGAGTGCCACCCTGCTTGCTGATGTAAAAGACCACAAACATATTGTCCACCTGGATCAGGAGAGGGCCAGTGAGATGGTCCATCTGAAATGCCTGTAGAGCACAGAGGACTGCTGTCATCTTCAGGACATTGATGTGCCGTGTCTGCTCCAAAGGGGGCCAGGACCCCCGGGTCTGCCAGTCTGCTGAGTGGGCACCCCAGCCCTATCCCGAGACATCTGTAGTTAGAACCTGCCTCAGAGACTCCTGTCTGAAGGGAACCCTCTTGGAAAGATTGCAGATTCCATCCACTAACTCAGAGTCCGACGAGCTGGGTCAGAGACTGAGACAGATAGTTCCAGGTCATCAGAATGTTGGTCCCACTGCACCCTGAGTGTCCATTGGGGGACCCTCATATGCAAACGCAGCACAGGGACTGTCAGAATGGCAGCTGCCATGTGGCCTAACATCCATAGAAAGGACCTGGCTGAGGTCTGACGGTAGGATAAAACCATCCGAGCTAGGGACAGGAGGCAATCTGCTCTGTCTGGAGGCAGAAACGCCTTGCCCTGTACAGTATTCAGAATTGCTCCAATATATTGGAGTCTCTGGCTGGGCCAAGGGGATAACTTTGACAGGTTCAGAGTGATCCCTAATTCTCTGAAGAGAGTAAAGGTGTCTTCAAGTATTCTTAACAGCTGAACCCTTGTGGGTGCTATCAGAAGCCAGTCATCCAGGTAAGGGAAGATGGAATGGCCTTGTCTTCTGAGGGCTACAGCCACCACTGCTAGGCACTTAGTGAAGACTCTGGGAGCCGAGGATAGGCCGAATGGCAGAGCTCAGAACTGATAATGATGCCCCTGGAACAGGAAGAGCAGAAATCTTCTGTGAGGCTGGAACACTAGGATGTGAGGTACGCATCCTGCATGTCCAGAGAGCAGAGCCAATCTGCTTGGTGAAGAAGGGCAATTAGACCTGGTAGCATGACCATTCTGAACCTCTTGTACTCGACGTACTTGTTCAGATGACTGAGGTCCAGAATCCTCTCTAACTTGGAGGGACTGGCTCTATGACATGCTTTTGAAGAAGAGCCTGAATTTCCCCTTCAATCAGAGTGATGTGAGACTGAGGATTGTGGGAGGACACTTGTGGATTGTCCGGTGGCCTCTCCAGAAACTCCAGTGTGTGACCTCTCTCTAGGATTTGAAGGACCCATTGGTCGGCAGTAATTTTGCTCCATCCCTCCAGACAGAGGGAGAAGCAACCCCCCACTGCCTCTCCCAGGGACTCTGCTGGGGGAAGGGGATCTGGTAATAAGTCAGTCTCAAGCTCCGGGGTTGGTAGAGCAGCCTGAGAGGGCTAGGTGGCTCTGGAGGAGGAACCCCTGAAGTCTGGGAGGCGGCCTTGCATTTAAAACCACCCGCTGCTGCTGCTGGTTTGGGACTGCTGTCCAGAGGATTTACAAAGGACTGCTTCGAGAAGGTTTCTGGTTGGCCTTGTACATCTTCTGGATTGACGGATAGCTTTGCCAGAATCTTGGAGGTGTGTAATCAATTTTCAGCCTCGTCCGTCGAAAGGACCAATCCCTTGAAAGGGAGGTCCATGATTCCAGCCTGGAAGTCCTGGGTGAAACATGAGACCCGAAACCTTGAATGACATCGGAGAAAGATACCGGTGGCTGCTGCCCGGGCAGCTGTATCAGCAGTATTGTATGAGGCACGCAAAACATGTGTGCTGACGTCTGAGCCTGACTTCAATAAATCCAGAAGCTCTGCCTTCTGTGGTACATCTGGCAGGGCTTGAGTCACCTCCAGGCTCTTTTCCCACAGGGCATTTTGATATTGTACCATGTGGGTGAGAAAATTTAAAGACCTAATAGAGCAAGTAGCAGAAATGTAAACTTTCTTGCCCAGCTGGTCCAGATGTTTGGACTCTTGGTCAGGAGGCTAGTTGCTAAGGTGCCTAGGCCTTTAGACCTGTCATGGGCTGTGGTAATGACCACTGAGTCAGCCACTGGGTGTTCCACAAGGAAGGGCTCATCCCTGGGTGCCCTATAGAGCCTATCCAATTTCTTGGATATGGCTGAGGAAGAAGAGGTGTGGTTCCAGGTTATCCTAGTTAAGTCCTGGAAAGTGTCCACCAACGGGGGCACCACCAAATGCTTAGGCTTCTTTTGGCAAAGGTACTTGGCCAGCCTGCACTTCTCTGGGTCCAGGTCCTCCGTCTTCCATCCATTATTGGCCTGTACATGCCTCATGACATCCATGAATGTTGGACCATCAGGAGGGGACCTGGGAGTGTCTCTGTTGTCCAGCGTGGGAGGACGACCCCTGGGTTCTGAGTCCCTTGAGGAGGAGGAGGAAGATGAGCTGCGATTGGAGTTCTCCGAATCAGAGGAGGAGGTGACATGCTGGCATCTGCCTGAAGAACGGCACTTGCATTGGCTTGACGACCTAGAGAAAGAGTGCCTGTGTCTCTGACCCTTGTGCTTGGACCTGCCCCTATGCCCATCATCGGGGCACAGGGATGGGCTTTTAGGTTGCGGAGTCGGTTTCCTGGGTTCCAGTTCAGGAACCACCACTACTGGCTCGAGAGGCTAAGGAGGGACAAGGTCACCCTTGATCTCATTCCACCAGAAGCGGAAAAGGTCCTTCACTTCGCTCTGAGGAATCTGAAGGCCCTGAGGGGCCTGCAGGTGCCTGGGGTTGAGAATCAGTGAGCATCAGAGGAGCTGGCAGTGGGTCTGGCATCGGGCATCCTGGTCCTGAGGAATAGGAGCCTTGGATGTCAGGCCCTCTGTCGTTGGTGTAGGAGAGATATTCATGTCTACCAGCGATGTAGGAGGATCCAGCGCTGGCTGGGGTGTTGCCGGGTTGGACGCCGGGGAACCCGGCATCGAGTGGATGGGCATCTGCTGACGATGGTCTGGGGACGCGGCCATCGACAGCTGAACTGGAGCCTGCAGTGAAGACACCATGGAGTGGGGCAGAGGTGTCACTGAAGCCGCAGAGGCGGATGCATGCTCCGAATGTCGGGCGGCCTTGTCCAAAGACTTAGAGGCCGGGTCCGATGACGGGGCCAGGCAGATTATGGATGCAGACCCGCCACCCAACTTAACTCTGGCCATGCCACGCAAAGACTTAAGTATAGCCTTCACCTTCAGGGGCTGCAGGGCCGGGACTGAAGCCCTGGACCCTGATGAACTTCCGTCTGTCGCCAGCACCAAGGCAGGAGGTTTATCCACTGACTGCCCGGAGGGAGTGTGGGCAGGCCGGGGAGATCAGTCCGACTGCCTGTGGGAAGATGAACCTGAAGAGTTCTTCTTCTTGTGAGGAGACAGAGAACAGGAACATGTCTGGGTCTTCTCCTTGCCCTTGCCCTTGTCCTGGGACTTGTGCTACCCTGAAGACTTCTTCTTCTCCTAGTGAGTCGCAGACAACGAGGAGGAAGAAGAAGATGGGCTCTTCCCTGAAGAAACATAGAAACATATAATTTGATGGCAGATAAGGACCGCTTGGCCCACCCAGTCTGCCCATTTCCTACCCTAATGGATAAGCTGCAGATCCTAGTTAACCAGCAGCCTACTTCTTCCTACCCCACCCTAGAATTGCCTTATGACTGTCCCATGCATGCTTGAATTCCACCACTGTTTTTGACTCCACAACCTCCTCCAGAAGGCCGTTCCATGCATCCACAACCTCTCTGTGAAAAATACTTCCTTACATTACCTCTGAGCTGCCCCCATCTTCAAATTGTGCCCCTTGTTCTTGCACACCTCTTTTTGAAAGATGCTACCCTCTTGGACTTTGTTGATTCCCTTGAGGTACTTGAAAGTTTCTATCATGTCCCCCCCTTCCTCCTTTCCTCGAGGCTATACATATAGATATACATATATACATATAGATTGCTTCTGCATGGCAGCAAGTTGTTTTTGAAAAAGGTGTGTCTTAAGAGCCTTCAGATGGTGAATCCTAGTCCTTTGGTTAAAGTTCTGGCAGTACTGGCAGGCCTCCGTATCGTGGTCTGGTCCCAGGCAGAGGAGGCAGGTCATGGCCATCCTTCGACGAGAGCTGCTTGCCGCACGTGCACTTGGACTGTCTCCACTCAACTGAAGAAGTTGGAGAAGACAACATGCAGAAAGAAAGGAAGGAAAATAAATTATTATTTTTTGTAAAGAAAATAAAAGAAACATAGGTAAACGCACAATGGTGGTTGACTGTAGCAGGAGGAGTCCCTGGAGCCAATGTGAACGGGTCGACGCCAGGAAAAGAACTAAGGTGGGGTTGGGGACCATCCTTTTATACCACTGGCTGACGTCAGGGGCGGGCCAACATCAGGGAGTGGTCCCCGCTGAAGACTGATAGCTAGAAGTTTTCCATGGGGTCCTAACACCTGGCGGCTTAGTCCTTATGGTTATAGCCTGCTGCAAGAGCTCCAACTCGAAGTGAGATCTTAAGATTTATGCGCAAAGATACCCTGTCTTTGTGAAAAATCAAATAAGGCTCCTCGCACCAGAGGGCCTGAAGCTCTGAAATTCTTCGAGCAGAAGTAATTGCAACTAAAAACAATGCTGTCCAAGAGAGAAAGCGCAAACTGCAAGTCATAATTGACTCAAAAGGAGGTGGGGTCAGTGTTTTCAAAACAAAATTTTAGTCCCAAGCCGGGACAGGGGAACATATTAGAGGTTTCATATGCAGGATGCCCCTTAGAAAGGTATGGGAGATATCCAGCTGAGCAACAGTGCAGTCACCCGCGGGCTTATGAAAAGCAGAAATAGCTGAAAGGTGGACCTTGAGGGAAGAGTACTGGAAACATGAGTCAGACAGTGAGATCAGGTAGTCCAGGATATGATTCATTGAGCAGCTGAAAGGGTCTAAGCTATGTCTGGCAGACCAGATGGCAAACCGCTTCCACTCCATGGCATAAGTGGCTCGATTGGAAGACTGTCGGGCAGTCACCAGGACCTCCACTACCCTGTTAGAGACCCTGAACCTGGCAATGGCTATGTTCTCAGGAGCCAGGCATGCAGATGGAGGAACCTGAGGTTGGGACAGACCAGGATCCCCTGAGCCTGGGTCAACAAATTCCTGCAAGAGAAGAGGCACTGGAAATTCCTCTGCCATCTGCTGAAGGAGAAGGAACTATATCTGGCGAGGCCAGAATGGAGCCACCAGAATCATGGTGCCCTCGTCCATCTGCAACTTGATTAGCACACTCTGAATCAGAGGAAGTGAAGGTAGTGTTGCTCAGATGGATCCGGACAAATCTGGATCCACCAGATACCTGTCCTTTGTGGCAGGATAGTGGATCCGCTAATACTTCCACTATCTGCCGGTGGATCTGGCCACCAGATCCCTGGTCAGATCCTGCATTATCCAACGGCCAGATCCAGGGATCCGACACTGACCTGGGATCTGACCTCTGTATTCAGCCGGATCCTGGGACAGATCCAACTCGAATAGTGCCACCATCCGCCGGATCACTGGCGGATCCATGGCAGCACTATCCGAGCAAGACTAAATGGAGAGAATGCATAAAGAAACCTCCTGCTCCAAGAGAGGGACAACGCATCTCGCCAGAAAACTCCAGGTCCTGGATATAGTGAGCAGAAATTGGCAGTTTTACATTGAGTGGGTGTGACAGGGAGAACTAATCATTCTAAGGGACCATCTCTTTATTCTTAAAAGCTGTTGCAACAGTTCTTCTATTGCTTAGCCTAATCTATCCTTTACAATTTCTAGTCCATAAGGTTGGCCACCTATGGGTGCCCCCTCGCCTTTCTTGACTATGCTATAGTGTCCTCTTTAATTTTCCTTTTCCTTCCCAGGACCTCGTACAGGGAGGTTATTGTGGTGAAGTGATGTAAAACAACAGGCTGTGTTCCTCGTTGTTGGATTTAGTATGCAATAGCACTATGTCATAAAATATCTTGATGTATATGCCGTATGTGTATGAAACCTGTAAATGTTGAAACTACTAGGTACTAGGTGTTTTTGATAAAGGTAAAAAGTTACTAGGGACTGTATTATAAAATTAAGTTACAGGGTAGAGATATCAAAAACCCCCCGTTGTATTATTTAAAATGCCTGTAAGTTACAAATTATTTGAGAGGCCCTTTGGCACCATGCATTCCTGCTTTAAACTGAACCAGCCTAAAATTTCATGGTGATTTGCATATACATCCCATGATGCTTTGCATTATGGGGTATGTGTATGTGTTCTTTGAAACTTGGTTTTATTGCCAATGCCCTTTGGGGTAACCCTTGCTTCAGTACTTCTGCACTGAGGTTCTTTGTCTTTAGCTTGTTGTGGGGGTTTTCTTTTTTGAGCTCCCCATCACCCAAACACATAAGACCAACATAGGGAATTAAATAATTTTCACTAAAGAGATAGATCAGTAGATCAGTGGATGTTGACTAAGTGCAGAGGAAGGACACGGATAGTCTGTTGCTGCAAACTGATGTATTTAAGAAGGGATATGCCATTGCTTAGAGTTATTCCATGTGTTTTAAATAAACATCACACAGAGATTGTGTGTGAACCAGAAGTTCTGTGTCTGGTCACCTGTTATCCCACAGTCCCTTCACAGACTTGGTGTCAGAGTGGGATAACTTGCTGGAAAATCTGGACTGGGATAGGAGGGCGTTTTCTGGCAGATATCGCCCAGATATCCCAGGTGGACCGATGCACAGGGTTGTCAGAGGAGAACCCAGAAAAGTCTGTGGATTTCTGACCAGAACCATGGCTGACAGACTGGGAGAAGAACTGCTGCCTGGACTGGACCTGTGAGTTCGGAGGAAGGCCAAGGCTGAAGACAATGAAGAGATTCAAGAGGACGAGGAAGAATTGAGGGAACTGCCTCCTCTTGAAGATGCTCCACCTGAAGATGTAAGGGAGTTGTTGAAATGGCTTGCATAAAACAGGTGCAGACGGACAGAGACAGAGGCATTGAGCAAAGAAGGCAAGATGCCAAATGGGCGGATACCATGAGGGTCTTGCATGCCATCGATGCAAGACAAACTGAAAGAACCAGTAGCTGAAAAGAGATTAAACTAAGCAATCGGACAGTGACATTGAAGCTTACCTCACAACGTTTGAGAAGATCACTCAAACATGCACATGGTGAAGGGAACAGTAGGTTGTTCGACTGCCACCACACCTGACAGGCAGTGCCCAGTTGGTTTATAGCCACATGGACTCCCGAGAGGTAGAGGACTATGACCGTGTGAAGCAAGATATCCTCAGGTGCTATGACATAAACACTGAAACCTATTGCCAGAGGTTTAAGTTTCTTAAAATGCAGTCACTGGATACGCCCTGAGAGATTTATGCCCATCTCAAGGAGCCTGCTACAAATGGTTGCAGCCAGATAACAAGAGCAAGGACCAACTTTTGGAGGCGGTAACTATTAAACAGTTTATTAAAGTTTTACCCCAGGATGTACAACTTTGGGTTAGGGAACATAAGCCTGAGTCCGCTGATAAAACCATCATGTTGGCAGAAGACTTCCTGGCAGCTCGACCATCCAGACCAAGAGGGTTCCAAGGGACATCAGCAGCTGCAACCACCAGCAATCTAGTAAAGAACCGTTTTACTTATAAATTGTCAAATCCAGCCCCAGTGAAACAAGACTGGAGAGTAAGGCCAGTGTAGAGCACCTGGGTTTTCTTTGGACCAAGGACAAACTTAAATGTTTGGGTATTTATCTTAGTACTGATCCGAATAACTTGAAGTTATATAATTTAGACCGCGTTCTTACTCAAATTCAAGTTAACTTGGATCGATGGTCCTCACTACCTATATTCATATGGGTCCGTTTAAACATCCTTAAAATGAATGTTCTCCCACGCCTCATAATGCTCAATCTGGTTCAACCTAAAACTTGTTTTCTCCTTATCAATATAATGTTTCTCAATTTTTGTGGAAAGACCCTAGAGAGCCTGGGTAGCTTATGAGAGCAAAGAGGCAGTTGGTGGGCTAAAGACCCCGATGTTTATCTCTATTATTTAGCCATTCACTGTTCTCATTATTTTCTCTGGTGCTGTCTAACCTCAGAGCCTTCTGAATCCGTTACGTCCCCAATGGTTAGATACTGAGCGGACATTGTCCTCCCAATTAGGATTGAATCTTGTCGTCATACTCTATGCTCCTTCTTATAAAATTCCTAGATCCCTGAAAGATACTCCCATAGGCTATTCTCTTTGTGCCCATTAACAACTGTGCTTCCTGTTTCACCTAGACCCCAGATTAGATATTACTCAACCTATTCTGGGGAATCTGAATTTGCAGATTGATGGGAGGGTGCTTACCTGGATGGCCTGGCCTCTGTTGCATGACCTATCTGTTGTTCAGCTGGTGCCGGCTGGTAAGCTCTTGCCTTTTCAGAAGTTCAGTCTAAATTTGGATGTCCCCAGTCTGCATGTTTTAAGTATTACCAAGTTCGGCATATGTTGCTCTAACACTTTGGGAATGAGGTGTGGTCTCATCGATATGGAGACTTATTGCTCTCCTTGGGGACACATGCCCCTGTATCCCATGTCATAACCTTTTATCACGCATGTTTACGTGAAATCTTAGAAGGGAAAGATAAAGCCTTTTGTTATACATGAGACCAGGTTATCCCTTCACAGGTAGTCCCATGTCTGGTCTAGAATATAGAATTCCACTTGTAGATATATCAAATGGGATAAATATCGCTTTATGCAATTTCAGATTTTGCATAATATGTTTCTCAACCTGGTTAAGCTTTGCAGAATGGATAAGTTGACATCGGATCTATGCACTCGATGCCAGAGAGGGTTCCCTGTTCCATATTTTTGGACTTGTGAGAAAGTTGTACCTTTTGGGAGACTATTAAACAACGCTTAGATCCCTTGTTGGGGCTTAAGCAAGCCTTCACACCCAAGATGAGATCTGTCTTCTGGGAAACTTTGAAGATACACTTATTGGCCTCCAGAAATCTCTATATGGCCTTAATATCAGCCTGTGCCAAGAAGATCATCCTTAGACATTGGTGTGATCAAATAATCCCACCTATCTAGAGTGGTATAAAGAATGCTTTTGCTATACAGGCAGAACATATTATTGCAGACATGTTAGATATTAAAGGAATATACTGGATATGGCAACCCTCCGCACCCTCCTCACACTTAACGCCCAGAGCCCCTAGGTCCTTGCATTCTATGACACCCTATAATCTTTTTCCTTGACCTTCAAGGAAGGTCAGATTCTGTTCCTGTATTCCATACTAACAGAGAGAAAGGATCTCAGGTATTTTGTGGAGATGAGTCAGCTCCAGGAAGGCGAGTGGGATGAGAAGAAGGGGAGGGCGGTAGCCTTTTTGTACCCTTATTATGTTTTGCTTGGATCTGTACACCAATCTGGTCATCACCACTGTGTAATATGTTACTCATGTTAGTCTGGCAGTATATATTACCTGTCTTTTTAAGGATTATTGTGTTCAAATTTAATAAAATTTGTTCAATATGAAAAAAAAAAAGACTGGAGAGCAAAGAGAGGAGGTGAATTCCAGTAACAGTGATTGTATGTTATGGGTGCCAAAAGAAGAGACATTATGTAAGAAACTGTCCTGATATAAAGAAAGAGACAGCTCACCTAGCCTTAGCAAACTGGGGTCACTTTATGGCTACTGTGCAGCTTGGATTACAACAGATGATGAGACTGATTGATTCAGGAGCCGTCAGATGTGTTAAACAGATTTGGTGACTAGGAATAATAAAGGGCTGGATAAACAAGTCATCTATGTGCATGGTGATACCATTGCTATCCTACAGCCACCATACAAATGACTGTTCAAGAAAAAGACACATGAGGTGAAGTGGGGATGGTACCTTGCCTACCATGCCTGCTGTTATAGGTATGATCACCCAGACTTTGCTTCATTTACAGTATACATTGTCATGCCACCTAGGACTCTGCTGTAGTTTCCGTAATCACCAGAGCTCAAGTGAAGCAAGGACATTTACCATCTGTATTCCTATTTGATGATGATGTTTTTGAGGATCCTGGCAAGAACTATAAAATTAAGGCAGAGAAGAGGAAGCTATAAAAGGACTGGATTGATACTCATGCTGGTGTACAGCCGGATCTGGGACATATTTTTAAATGTGGTATGCAGCATGAGCAAAAAGCTGACCCTTCACTTAACCCTTTTTTTTTCACAGGTGGGGAAGGGAGTGGAAAAAGGTGCTTCCTCAGTTGGCTGTAAAACAGGAATACTGTACAGAGACTGCACTAACCCCAGAACTGGAGAGGTAGTAGACCAACTTATGGTTCCAGAAAATTCCTCTCCAAATCATGTATCTGGTGCATGACATCCATTCAGCAGGCCATGCAGGCAGAGATAGTACTCTGAATAGGATATTACCCAGTTTTATTGGCCCTCATCCACAAGAACATAGCTGAGTATTGTAAAGCATGCGCTGTATGTCAGAAGGTAGCTCAGGCAGGAAAAGGGATAGAGTACCACTACAACCCATCCTCATTGTGACTAACCCCTTTGACAAGATAGCCATGGATGTAATGAGCCCTGGAAAAGAGCTCCAAGGGTAACAGATTTGTACTGGTCATATTTGATTACACTGCAGCATTCCCTAGCCTCCCTTGATCGAGGACAGGCAGTACCTCTGAGAAGGCCACAGAGTGTGCTACCTGCCCCAAACCACTCCCCAACTCCCTAAACTACTGCACTACCTCTAACCCTGCCTTGACCCTTGCCAGCTCATTTGTCCTAAAATGGGCAGTGACATCTAGTTCCCTCCTCCTTACTACTGCCCTGGTGATCCTCAGGATCCACTCTCCATCCCTCCAAGCCATGCCTCCGCACACTTTACCTCCCTCTGCCCTTGCTTCCCAACCCCAACCTATCCCTCTGACAATGGTGTACCCCACCAGGATTTGCTTCCTTCTCCTCTGGGGTCTCCTGCTACCCATTCTTGGGGTTCCCTTGTAGAGGACCCACTCATCCTCCCTGGTCACTACATCATATGCCACTGTGGGACCTTCCTGCTCCTCCAAGACAGCATAGGAGTTCCATAGTTGCACTGACTGGGGGATGTGCTGTTGCCCCACCTCCCTCACCCTCCTCGAGCCCACAGTAGTTCATCCACTTCTCCCACCTGGCAACCTCTAAGGAAAAGGCGGCAGACTTGGTGGTCCCTGGATGTGGGAAGAGGCTTTCTGAATCTGAGCCAACTTGGTCCAGAGACTACCCGACCTCCTCCCTCAGTCCAGAGAGGTGCCTGCAGCTGGGGCAACACCGTAGCATCCAGAAGTAGTGTTTCTCAGATAGTGCCACTGTGGATCTGTCAGTGATCCAGCGGATAGTGGCACTATTTGAGTGGGATCTGGCCTGGGATCCATCTGAATACAGGGGTCAGATCCCTCATTATCCAGTGCCGGATTCAGGGATCCGGCCATCGGATAATGTGGGATCCAACCAGGGATCCAACAGCTAGATCCATAGGCAGATAGAGGTGGGATCTGGCGGATCCACTATCCTGCCACAAAGGCAAGTATCTGGTGGATCTGGATGGGTACGGATCCATCTGAGAACCACTATACAGAAGGTCATCCTGAAAACAGCTGCCCCACAGCCACTGCACTGCACCACTCCCATCATCCTCTTTCTCTCTCTCTCTCTCTTACCCTCTTTCTTTCTTCCTCCTTCTCTCCTCTCTTCCACTTCCTTTCTCCTCTTTCCCCCTACTTATCTGTGCTACTGGGTATTGGTTAGCCATTCCCTGCTTCCTAATAGAGTGGGAGGGGATTACTAGCAAATCAATGTTATTTGTTGTTCCTGCCCTTTCTGTACCTAACAAGAAGTTCAGGTGTCAATCAAATTGTATTGCCTATATAGTTAGGTCTAGACAGTGGTGGGTGGGTGGAGGGGCAGGTTGGAGGGCAATTTGTCTCTCTGGCTCCACTGTTCCTCTCCCAAATCTGCTGCTTCTAAAAGCTCAAAATGGAGCTGGGGCATAGCTAACTCTGCTTTTACAAGTCACAGGCCCCTCCCAGTTAGCTGTCTCAGCAGTTAAGTGATCCATATTTGATCTCTGGCTTTATCCACGCTTTCCTAAACACTAAAGTTCCCTTATGCCTAGCCCATGCATTTCTGAATTCCTCTATCATTTTTTTCTCCCACAACCTCCACTGGGAGGCTGTTCCATTAATCCACCACCCTTTCTGTGATGAAGTACTTTCTGTTTCCCCTGAGTCTACCCCCCTCCAGTGTCGTAGCATGACCGTTTGTTCTAGAATATCATTTTCTCTGAAAAATGCTTCCCTCTTGTACCATATGTATACCCGTGAGGTATTTGAAAGTCTCTTTCATATCCCCCCTCTCCTCTAGGGTGTACATATTGAAGCTCTTTAGTCTCACCTCATAGGGCTTTTGGTGCAGACCCTGCACCATTTTAATTGCCCTCCTCTGGACTGCCTCTACTCTGTCTATGTCCTTCCAGCGATGAGGGACTCCAGCACTGGACACAGTACTCTAGATGAGGTCTCACCAATGATTTGTACAGCAGTATCACCACCTCCTTCTTTCTGCTGGTGATACCCTCACTGCACTCCAGCATCCCACTGGCTGTGCCCACTGCCTTGCCACACTGTTTGACCATTTTAGGTCATCAGATGTGATCACTCCCAGGTCTCATTCCTGTTTGGTGGTCGCCAGTACCATTCCCCCATCATGTACTCTGCCCTGGGTTTATGTGCCTCAAATGCATGATTCCGCACTCTTTCGCATTGAATCTCAGTTGCCACATTCCAGACCACTCCTCAAGATTATCTAGATCCTTCTCATTCTTTCTGCCCCCCCATGTTGCAGATCTTAGTGTTATCTGCAAAAAAGGCATACCTTCCATCTAACACATCTGCAATGTCACCAAAAGGACATTAAGAGACTGCCTCAGTACTGATCCTTGTGGCACCCACTGGTCACCCTCCCTCCTCAGAGTGAACTCCGGTTACCACCACCCTCTGTCACGTATCTCTCAACCCATCTAGCCATTTTACCACCTGAGGACCCAATCCCAGGCTGCCCAGCTTGTTTATGGGTCTCCTATGTGAAAGCAGTGTTGAAGGCCTTACTGAAATCTAAGTAGACCACATCCACCACTCCATGCTGATCCAATTCTCTGGTCACCTAGTCAAAGAAATATATCAGATTTGTTTGAAATGACCTCCCACCAGTGAATCCATGCTGCCTCGGATCCTGTAGGCTGCAGTATTCAAGATATTCCACAATCCTTTTCTTCAGCAGTGATTCCATTAATTTTCCCACCTCTGAAGTCAGGCTGACTGGCCTGTAGTTGCAACCTGCTCCCTGCTCCACTTTTCAAATGGGACTATGTATGCCCTCCACCCGTCCTCTGGAACCACTCACGTCTATAGCGAGTGGTGAACAGGACTGTCAATAATGCTGCCAGCACCTCTCTAAGCTCCTTCAAAATCCATGTATGTATCCGTCTGGCCCCATTGCCTTGTTCACTTTCAGTTTCCGAGTTCCATCAGGACTCTTTCCTCCATAAATGGACTGGTGTCCACCTCCCTTCCATTGCTGTTCCTGTCGGTCATCTGTGGCACTCCTGAAATGGCGGACAGCTTCAACTGCCTCCACGGCTGCCGACCGACCCCTGCACCTCCTGTGGCCGAATTCCAGCTCCAGAAAGTCAGATCCAGCAGTAAGGTACACCCACTGATCTTCATTTGAGCCATTTGGCCAGCTAATTCCCGATTGGTGCAGCCTTCATGCGATTCTGATTGGACCGCCTGCTATCCCACTACACTCCGATAGGAGCACCTTTTCCATAGACTTAAATAGGGACTTCTGGCTTGAACTATGACTGCTTTCCTCTCGGAGTACTGATTGAATTTTCTCCCACTCCCCCCTCACCCCCTTCCAGGCCTCTTTTAAATACAGAGTTACTCCGCCCCTTCGTATTATATGCCTGTTGATTGGATCTCCTAATAAAGAGGGTGTTAGGTTGTGTCTGGGCACCCACTCCGTTGTTTTACCCACCTCACGCTTCACACTAACTCTGTGCACATCTTCCTTCTTCTGCTATCCTTAATTCTCCTAAGCCAACAGGGTGCCAGTGTGATTTGGGTACCTGCTCAGTTGTTCTACCCATTTACACTAACCCTTGTCCCAACATATGTAATAAATGGCACTTTTCATCTACTCTTATTTCTGGCAAAAGTACGCATACTACATTGCTCCAGGAAGAGCCAGGAGCTAACCCAGTCTTTGAGCCCATTATCGTGGCTCCTGCTGTCTCCTCATACTGCATCCCCGCTACCCTGACAATTCACCTGTCGGATATACATATTTTAAACTCCTGCGTCTGTGTGGTGGCTGCTTGTCAGTGTCTGTAGCTGAGTTTTTGTGGATTTATATGGTTTTCTGCTTGGAGCATACCTCTCAACCTTTTATCACCCAAATGTGTGACAAGATGTGTGACAAGAGGACAAAATGTGTGACACATCATCAAACATGGCATTGCAAGCTCAGAATACTGTGGAACTAAGTGCACTAATGTTAATAATGTTTACTGATGGCCTAGCATCTTATATTATTACATATTTCTGCTTAAAAGTCTCAGTGGTCAGTGTAGAATGTCACTTTCTCAATGTGGAACAGAAGATTTCTGAGGATAAAATAGTGATGTGCCGTAATGTGTGACAGTTGAGAGGTATGACTTGGAGTAACTACACCATTCTTGCTCACTACATCCGTGAAAGTCTCCTGAACTGGATTTCTGCAAAACATCATCACCAGGTATCTGCATTTTCATTTAAAATCAACTTTTAGAAGCTATCCCAAGCAAAACATAAGTCAAACAACTAAGTCTGACAATCTCAGTGACTCTAGGTCCTGCTTGAATCCACATTTTTGTCTGACCTGCTCCATGATCTGTATGTGGGCTTTTCAACAACCTCTTTGAATGACAAAGAAGCATGCAGACAAAGGATTTCACATCCTGCATATGAGCAGGCACAGTTCATCACCTTCAGGAATTCTAACTCATTCTGTGACTCTGGACCTCAGCTGTTGATAATTTTTTGGCTTATTACTTAACCACCAGGTATCTACAAGATGCTGAAATTCTTTCTCCTACAAATTCTCCTTATGCTGCTCCTGCTCTCAGGAAATGTTCACCCCAACCCAGGACCACCTGGGCAGCCAGCAGTGGCACCAAGCAGAAGGACAGGGACACTCACCATGGCATCCATCAACGCCTGCAGCATCCTCAACAAACTGATTCCTCCAAACATGGATCCTACAGCACAACCCTGATGTCCTCTCAGTTGTGGAAACACAGCTAAACCCTAAAATCCCTGATACCTCAGTCTCTATCCCTGGCTACTGCATTTTCGGGCAAGACTGGATTGCTAAACCGGGCGGGGGCTGCGCCATCTATCTTAAGGCTACCCTTATGGGTCACATCATCCCATCCCCTAGCCTGAGCAACTCCTCTCAGGTCATCACAATCAAAATCCTCCTTGGTGCACATAACAAGGAACTCACTGTCATCTCAGTTTACCTACCCCCAAGAGACCAGACTGCAGGCTTCCATAGCATCATGGAATATCTAAGGGTCCAGCAACATAATTCTGAAACCATAATCATGGGTGATTTTAACATTAACTGGCTCTCCACTGAGGCCGCTACCTATAAGGATGCAGCAGCGCATCACCTCACTCAACTGGTCAATGCCCCCACTAGGTGTAACTATAGGACGAGCCCCTACGCTTCTAGACTGGATTCTATCTAACTGCCCTGAAGCATCTCCAATGTTTCTGTACTCGTGTACAATAAGTGACCACTCGCCTGTCATCTGCTGCTGGTCAAACAAATACCACAAGCCCCCTCCCAAGCTTATCTATGCCAGGGTTATCAAACAAGGGCACCTCCAGCTGTTAAAATCCCATCTAACCAGGCTGAACTGGGCAGTGCTTGACTCCCTCAGTGACACCAACAAAGCTCTGGACCTATTTATCAAACGTTTCAACAAAGCCAGTGACATCTATGCACCAGTGAAAAAGATGAAGGTCAAAGGACAGACTAACCCCTGGGCTACTACTGACCTTTTAACTCTACTCAAGCACAGAGACCACCTTGGCATTGTGCTCGTGTAAATCTCGACTGCAAGTAAACATACAATTATACAAAGCAGCCAGAAATGATTGCACTCGAAAATACGGAATGCTAAACGCCTTATTACAAAGAGGCTCTGACCAACTCTTGGGGCCAGGAAACAAATTCTGGAACAACATGAAAGAGCTCACAGGCAAGGATCCTAAAGCACCACCCACTATGCTCAACCTTCATGGCACTCCTACACTCGACCTAGGTACTATCACCAGCACTTTTAGTAATGCATTTACAAACCTGGACAGTGTCCTTCCACCAAATTTTCCGATGACCTCCTCCAGCTCCTCCCAAGTTACCCCAACTAGAATGTACAACCCCAAAGTTTTTTAAGGAGGTCCCACCACAAGTAGGTACAAAATACATTCAAAAGGCCATCGGCAAACAAAGGGCAAGTGGTGACTCCTTGACCTGAAACTGCTGCACAAGTCCTCGATGAAATCTTAGAACCACTTACAAAGATCTTTAATCTCTCACTTAGATTGGGCCATTTCCCTCTCTCTGGAAGAAAGCCACTGTCACACCGGTTCACAAAAGCGGAGATAGGACGCTCCACACCAATTACAGACCTATCTCACTCCTCCCCCCACTATCTAAAGCGCTGGAGCGAATAGTTTCAGACCAACTAGTTGAATTTCTGGATAAGTACAATGTACAGTGCCCAGAGCAGCATGGCTTCAGAAAACGGCACAGCACCACCACTGCACTATTGGAATTTACAACCTTCATCCATGCCACGCTTGACAAAGGAATTGTGGAGGGCAGTATTTATAGACCTTACCAAGGCATTCGACACAGTTAACCACCCCTACTGCTCAAGCAACTGTCCTCCATTGGGATCTCCAGCGATGCCCTTCCATGGTTCGCCAGCTACCTTGATAATCGGATCCAACGTGTAAGGATTGCAGGGATCTCTTGGAAAGAAACGGTCCACTCCGAGTCCCCAGGGTCTATTCTGGGTCCTCTACTCTTCTCCCTCTTCATCAACAATCTCCCCAGTGCCTGCCACCAAAAATATTACTATCATGAGCGATGCAGTCCTGTTTTCCAGCCACCATGACATCACAGTCCTTGAATCCCAGCTGCAGCTCAACTTCAAGCGCATCGAAGACTGGTTCAATTCTCATAAACTTGTCCTGAACCACAGCAAGACTAAAGCCATGTCCTTCTGTAACTGATGGAGCAAGCACAACTCTCTGTCCCTCACCATCAAGAACCACGCTGGGAACTCACTCGAACATGTCAAGGAGTTCAAGTACCTTGGTATTACCCTGGATAGTATCCTCTCCTACACTTGGCATATTGACACTGTTGCCAAGACCGCCAATATACGGATTGGACTACTACACAAACACAAGCACTGTATGCCTGCGGATGCCCTTAAACTAGCCATCTACAGCTCTGTCACCTCTATCATTGACTACGGCCTTACCATCTATGGCTCTGCCCCAACAAGTGCCCTCCGCAGGATCTCAGTTTCTCTCAACAAAGCCTGTAGACTACTAACGGGTGCAGCCCAACAAACTCACACCTGTGATCTCTATGCACAGGCCAGCTGGCTACCCCTACTCAGCAGAATACAATACCAGACCTGCTTACTTACCAAAAAGATTCTCCTCGGTCTCATGCCACCTGGTGTTAGCTCACTCCTTACTACCTACAGTGGCACTCAATAAACACGTGGTGGCCAATCTCTAACCTTTCAGGTTCCCAGATGTCGTACCTCCATGGGTCAGCGGTCCTTTATCTATACAGCCTCTCAATGGTTCAATTCCCTCAATAAAGAAGCACTTTCCTCTATTACACCTGGACCCTTCAAAAGGAATCTCAAACTTTCCCTCACCTCTACTACTCAATGTGATTGCTTCTCTGAACAGAGATCTCTCTAAACACCTCCCAGCTCACTCATGTCTCACAGCCCGCCCTTTCCCAGTCTCATTCCCTCTGGCACCGGGCCTTCCTTGTGACTCTTTTTCCTGCTTCGCATCTCCACTGGTACAAGACAGTTTCCACCACCATCGGACAGTGGCCCATTAGCCTGCCAACTTCCTCTCCCGGTCGCACGCCTGCAATACTAACTGCCTATGGTGCCTTCTGTCTCTTATTGTTACCGCAGCCAGCTGCCTACTCAAGCTGCTCATTATATGAATATTATCTCAAAGTGTGTTATAACTGAGTATTTTTTTTTAGTTGTTTTGGTTGTTTATTGTGCATTCTTTTACTACCTCTGTATGTATGTTGACCCTCATCCTTTGACGTGGAACCTTTGTAAACGAGCAGTTTCTGCTCAAAGGTATCTGTAATCTGAGATTTTAATAAATAAATAAATAAAAATAAATAAATACATATCACTTTTTATCCACCCTCCTGGTCCTTCTCCCACTGTCAATGACCATCCGAGTGCTCTCCATGACAGCCCTGAATGGTCAAGCCAGCATTACCTACACCTGGACCAGATGCACATCCCTGACAACATAACAAAAAAGGACCCAAAGGAAAAAAGCCCTTTCCTACTTGATAAATACCCTTAAGAAAATGCTTCTAATTCTTCTTCTCTGTTCAGGCAATGTGGAACTCAATTCAGATCTTCCAACACAAATTACATAACCATCGGATCTTGCAGCTGCTCCTGGGCTGAAAATGATGCTGGTAAACATTCTAAGCCTGATCAAAAATTTGACCAACTTCAAGTTTAGAGTGGCATACTTACCAGATCTGATTATTATTACTGAGTCATGGCTGAAAAGACTACTAACCCTCAAATTACTATCCCGGTTTAAACTTCTTAGGGCAGATAGGGAAACGGGAAGGGGTCATCTATGCCAAAGCCAGATTTGATGTTAGTGATATTTTTTGTAAAACCAAGCCAAAACAATATGAGATTGTTTCGCTGAAGCTTCACCTCCCTTCTACAGATTGCATCACTATTATAGGTGGCTATAGACCACCGTCCAGAGGTACGGAAATCCTTAACATACTGAAATCCCTAACCTTGTCTGCCAACACGGAAACAATAATCCCAGGGGACTTCAACATGGATTGGTTCACTGCAAAATCTCACTGCCTCAAATCTATCTGTGATGAGCTGGGCTTCACACAGACAGTCACTGAATTCACAAGGAACAATACTTCTAACACTGCCAATAGCTCACTCCTAGATGTTATTTTAACTACACATCCCATAAAATCTCTCACTCTGCAGTTTTCCATAATGACATGAGCGACCACAGTGTCATTGTATGTATAAGATCCCAAACTAAACCCCACCAGCAACCTAAACTCAGAACCAAACGGTCCTTTCGTAAATTCAGTACATTAAACTTTCTAGCCGAATTGGGTAAGATCAAATGGCAAGATCTATATCTTGCCAAAACTGCTGATGAAGCTGTCTCAGTCCTTAATGATAACCTTACCATCCTGATAAACAAACATGCTCCTCTTATTAAAGTAAGGATACGTAAATCCTCACATCCTTGGTTTACCCCAGATCTCAAGGCAGCACTTACCAATAGAGACAAGCTCTGGGCCTGGGCTAGGCATTCAAAGAACCCGGCAGACTGTCAGGCCTTTAGAACTGCCAGGAACGCCTGTGTTAAAAAACACATGCTACTAAAGCAAATTACTACATTTCCACCCTGGAGCAGGCCAAAGGGAACTCCCCAAAAATCTGGAGGACACTGAGATCCATTGAAGGCCGTCCTGCGGCTCCCTCTATACGTATTAAGATTCTTACCAAAGACAGGGTGGTGGTAAACAAACCGCATATCCTTGAAGAACTTAACCTACACTTTGCCACAGCCAGATTAGCTTTTGACTCCTTACCGTACGCTAGCCATGTGAATAGCAATACTAGCCCAGCCTCCGCATCTACTTCCCCACCTCATCCCTTCCAGCTGCGTTTGTTTAGTTATAAAGAAGTTGAAGACTTACTCCTCAGCCTTGATGCCAGGAAAGAGTACAGGGGACGCTGGCCTTGAACCATTCTTCTTGAGATTAGGTTTTGCCCAGCTCACAGCTCCCATCCTCCATATTTTCAACCTCTCCATCACCTCTGCCATGGTTCCATCCTGCTGGAAATCTGCCCATATTCTTCCTCTCTTCAAATCAGGAGACCCTTGTGATTTAAACAACTACAAGCCTATATCCATTTTGCCTGTTCTTTCCAAAGCTCTGGAAAAACTGATCTACAACCAACTAAAAAATCAACTTGAATTGCATTCACTCCTAAACCCAGCACAATCTGGCTTCAGGTCTAAACATAGTACCATCTCAGCATTGGCTAAAGTCTCTAATGACTGGATTTCTGCTATGGAATCTAAGAAGGTTACTGGGACAGTCTTTCTAGACCTCAGTAAAGCTTTTGATCCTGTTGACCATTCCCTTTTAATTACATGCCTCACCAATCTAGGTGCTACTCCGCCTACTGCACAGTGGTTTAACAGTTGTCTTTCTGGAAGGATACAAAAAGTCAAAGTCAGTGGCCTACTATCTGCCCCCCTCCCGACTGCCAGGGGAGTCCCCCAAGGCTCCATCCTAGGCCCAATCCTTTTTTCCCTGTATATCAACGCTCATGATTCCTACATAACGAAATCCAGCATACATTTCTTTGCAGATTATACAGTATTGCACACCACAGTCACAATGTTATCAGAAGTTAGGGAAGTGTTGCAAGCTGATTTTGACAAGCTAGAAAGCAATCTTATTGTAACCCCCCTTCAAATGGGGGTTCCCAAAAAGTCTTCCTTGAGCTTGCCTAAATGCTCACTGCCAGGCTGGTGTCCTGCGTTTTAGCAGTTTAAATGTGATTACCAGATCCTGTATAGCCTCTGTGTACTGTCTCTTTAAGAGCTGCCTGATTGCAGTTTAAGTAATCTGAGAAGGAGCTCTGTTGAAAGATGTAACTATTTACTGAAAATCATTTAGAGTGATAATGATAATGTGGTTTGTCTAACCTGCTTTCTTGTAGCAAGGACTGTTTTGTTTGTCTCTACTATCTTGGTCCTGGACTGCAAATTGGACCAATCAGTACTGGTGGGACCTAAAATGTAGCCGGACTACAGGAGCTGTCTGAATTCAAATCTGTAGGAATTGTAGTTTGAACTTTTGCTCTTTTGCAACTGAAAGGGAGCTCTTGCTTTGACTGACAGCCAAATCAATAACCAAATCTTTGGAACTTGGGAAAGTCCGGGCTGCTTGCAGTTTTCAGTTAGATCTAAGCTGGAAGCTGAACAAGAAGGAGCTGAAGTGATTCTGAGCAGCAATCCTGGAGTGGATTCGCATGGAGAACTCTGAAAAGGCTGTTTTTGTCCTGCATGTCGGGTGTGCTGCTCCTGAGAGGAGAGAAGAGAATTTTTTGACTAAATCCAAGTTTGTGTGACTAAAGTAAGCTACTGAAGTGGGCCAGGCTCAACCTGAAGAAGACCGAAGATTTTGCTGAATCGATTGGCCTGTCAGGAGTTCCAGCTACCCTAAGCTCCCAGTGTGCAGAGACTTACATTGTGACCGGGAGCTGCCTGGTACAGTAGAATTGCTCACATGTAAAGGTGCTATGAGCTGCTAATGGGTCATGAGTTAGTCCCCCACTGTGTGAACTGTGTTCTGCTTGCTGGAAGCTGTATCCAGCCCAAAATGAACTGCATCCGAATTTGTTTCCATGCGGTCTGGACCTTGCCAGACTGGCCCAGCCAAACTACCCACTGCACAGAGAAGCCATCGATGAGAGACCTGCCTGGGGATCAGCCCCCTGCTCCACGCTTGAACAGGAACGACGCCTCTGCGACTCATGTGGGCCCTGCTTCTCCTGGCATTCCAGATCAACCACCTGCAGTCTCAATTTTCGTCCAGCCTGCTTCCAGTCTTGGGTATCGTGAGTAAATACCAGGGTAGCTCCCTGCAACAGCAGCTTAATCTGAGTGTGTCATCTGATTGTCTTATTGTTTCGTTTCCTTTACGAACTGAACCCTCTGGCTCTGCATTACAAATATTGTGTATTGTGCATGTTGTGTTTTCCATCACAGGGCTCCAACCAGCTGCAACCCCGGGCATCAGTCTGGCTAGCCCATCTCTTTTCCACCTGGGGTACCCAGAGAGGTGGACTTTGTGGGGACTCAAAACATGCATAATCTGCTTGATTGATATAACCTTTGACTAATTAACCTGATTTTGCCCCTCCCTTGTTCAAGCCCCCTGAATAAATCAGATCTAATTTTTTCTGCATGTAATCTGACTATGGTTCCAGTTTGTGCTCAAAGTACTGTACTGTTGCTATTTGCTGTGCATAACCTTATTTTACAGGGGGTCCCCAGGGTCGAGCCAGAGGACCCAGCCCTGGTGGTAAGAGCAAACAGTGTGGGTACTTGTGTGGTGTACTGGGGTATTGTGAAAGTGATTATTGTACAGTGTTCAGGCCACTAGAGGGGAAAGAGGGGGGTTACAGTGTCCCGGAGACTATGCCCAAATTAGCTTGACCACTACCAAACCTGATCTCCGGTGGTGGCACCGTTTCAGAACTCGGTCCCTTAACCTGCTACTAGCCAAGCAGGCAGGGTAGTAGCCCTAGGGATAGCGCCACCTAGGGGTTACATCTTGGAGGCTCACCTCTGGATTTTGTGTATTCTAGTGGCCAAATTTGCAAATTGTTGTTAAAAAATAAATGGCTACCCCAACAGAAGTGGCTGTACACAGTTGGTGGGATGGTGTACTGGGCAGGAGATCGACCCCAAAATGCTATACTTATCCTGGATATTCCCTGGGTACCAATAAGGACACTGTAGAGGAGTACTTTTCAAGGCTGAATGTTTCAAAACCCTGTGGTGGTGGGTCGACAGGCTAATCTGCTCACCCAAAGTTTCATGGTGTTAGTAGAGTGTAAGGACCCAGTAAACAGTTCCAAAGTGCCATGGACTATCACCCCCGAAGGAGCCCTCACTGCCTGGACAGCGATAACAAAAGACAGTAAAGATCCCGGGGAGAATGAGCCCCCCCACTATATGAGACCTTTGAGGAGAAATTTGCTAAGTTGTTGCTGGAGGAAGGGAAAACTGTGGAGGACTTAAAGAAACTATTCCTGCCACCTGGGGGTGTTCCTCCCCCAACACCCCCTCCCGCTCCAGCACCCATTACTGCCCCTCCTTCTGTGCTTGTGCCAATGCTGACTCCTATGTCCATACCTGCCATTAGTCACGACTCTATCAAGGTTGAGAATCTTCTCCGCACCTCCACCCAAGGAGGATGATTGGGAGACCTGGATAGATTGTGTTGCCCCTTTTGTACATGAATGGCAGTGTGCAGAGGCTGAGAAATATAAAAGGATCATAGAAAGTTTGAGGGGTCCTGCCCTAGAGGCCATTAAATTTCTGAGGTCCACAAATCCTGATGCATCTGCCCAGAAGTACCTATCTGAACTCAAAGGCAATTTTGGGAGCATTGAGTCAGGGAAGAACTTGATGTGGAAATTTCAAGGTACGAAACAATGGCCAGGGGAAAGTTTGCATATGTTACTCATCTGGGAAGAGCGCTGCAGAAGGCTTACCAAAAAGGTGGGGTAGCCGCCAGTGACTTAAACCATGTGAGGTTGGGGCACATCTGCAACATGCAAAGCATTCTAAATTGCAGCTCCTTCAATTAAGGCTTCTAGATAGAAGGGACTATTGTGACTTGATAAAAGAACTCCAGGAGGTTGAAGATGAAGAGGGGGATTGTAATTCTAGGGTGAGTGCAGCCCAAGTGATCACGGCATTGGAAGGCCCTTCCGCAGTGGGGACCAATGAGGGTGTGCCACCATGGGATGAACTGCTGAGGGAGTTTAGGGAAACAAAAAACAGTCTCTTTATGAAGGCCGCTCCAGCAAGTACAGGCACTGACCCTTATCCAACTGCATCTGCTATGGGGGTTGGGGTGTCCACCCAGGCATCTCCTGCTGCCAGCAGCTCAAACTCGATGTCTTGACTGAAAGAGAATTGATGAGATCAAAGCTCACCACACAGCAGACAGAGATGGCACCAAGGTTTTCAGTTGGTAGTACCACCGCCCCAACTCCCAGTGTGATGCCTCGGTCTCCCCAAATCCCAGAAAACATATTCTGACGTAACTGCGGGAAGGATGGGCACATGAAGAGAGAACGCATCCACAAAAGTCCTAGATAAAGTTGTAAACAGGCTTCAAGGAGAGCTAGGAGAACGAATCAGCAGTTGAGAATGCCCAAATGACACAGTGAGGGTTCAAGAAATAATAACTCAAATCCTATGTGGCTAAATCATCTGTCCAGCCTCTGCTGTTGTCCTCAGACTGGTCCAAATAAGTGGACCCTTCAATGGAGACTACCGTGGCCGTGAATGGTATTCCTACTCAGGCTGTGCTGGACAGTGGGCCAGAGTGACCATTGTATTTAAGGACTGGTATCAACAAACACTTATCTGCTGTGTCCTTATAACCCTGGAAGGCCTGCATGTGTGGTGGCTCTGCGACAAGTCTTACCCTACCTAGGATATGTCCGCCTCTGGTTGTCATTTCCTGCATCTGTGACTGGTGTGCAGGAGCAAGTCGAGACACTGGCCTTAGTGTGTCCCCCTACTGGACTGTATGATGGGGTTCCCCTGTTAATTGGGACCACGCCCATATGTTTGGGAGACTGCACAACTCTGTCACAAGAAACAAGAGCGACGGACTGGGAGGCCCTAAGAATTCCTGCTCTGATCAAGAGGGCTATGATTTGCAACAGAATCCCAAGGGAGTGGACCAGGATGAACCGTGTAGGGTCATGTGGAAGAGACCCAGATTCAATGGTACTGGCCCCTAATGCCCAATGTACCATTCAGGGAGAGTCGCCTCCAAAGATGTCAAGAACAAAATACTAATGTTGGATGCTGCGCGATGGAAAATTGCCGAAGGATTATTGGTTGCCTCAGCATCTTGCCAGCTCGTTCTCATGCCTATCCACAACGGTGATAGTCCAGATTCACAATGTGTCAGATTGGGAGAGCTGGGTGGACAGAGGATGCACCCTAGCTATGGTACACTCACGCAAACACTGCAGTGTTGCCCAGCAACAAAGCCTCCTTACCAAGACAGATAGAGTGACTCCGACTTGTTTGATTTTGGTGACTCCCGTTGCCAGCTGAATGGAAGACTAGAATTAGCCAGAAACTTGCCCAGAGGATCAGTGTTTTCCACTGAATGAATGGGACGTAGGATGTGTCAGGGTGTGAAGCATCACATACGCCTGCACGATGATCGGCCATTTCAAGAGAGGTCTCGACGCCTAGCCCCTGCAGACATAGACGATGTGAGAAGACACTTGCAGGAAATGCTTGCGGCTGGTGTGATACAAGAATCCAGGAGCCCATATGCTTCTCCCATTGTGGTTGTGCATAAGAAGAATGGAACAGTACGAATGTGCGTGGATTATTGGACCCTCAACAGGTGGACCATCCCTGATCAATACACCATGCCCCATATACAAGATGCTCTGGATTGTTTGAATGGGAGCAAATGGTTCTCGGTGTTGGATCTTCGCAGTGGATATTACCAGATTCCGATGGCTCCAGAGGACTGTGAGAAGATGGCCTTCATCTGTCCTTTGGGGTTCTACAAATTCCTGAGAATGCCACAGGGGATATCGGGCACCCCAGCCACCTTCCAGCGACTGATGGAATGAGCGGTGGGAGACATGAATTTGCTGGAATGCCTGGTGTACTTGGACAATGTCATTGTGTTTGGGAGCTCCCTAGAGGAACATGAGAATCAACTGTTCAAAGTACTAGACCGACTGGAAGATTTCGGCCTCAAGCTGTCCATTGACAAGTGGCAGTTTTTCCAAACCTCTGTGAAGTATGTGGGGCACATAGTGTCTACAGAGGAGATAGAGACTGATCCTAGTAAAGTTGAAGCCTTGACTACTTGGCCCCAGCCCCACAATTTGAAAGAACTACAACCTTTCCTGGGATTCTGTGGCTACTACTGCTGGTTCATAAAGGACTATTCCAAAGTGATTCGGCCACTCTTGAATCTTACACAGGGTTACCCTCCTACCAATCAGAAATACAAAAAAGGGTCCGTCCAAGAACCAGACAAAGCATATTTCCACCCAGGTAAGCTTTTTGGTTCCCGTTGGATGCCTGACTATAAAGCAGCTTTCCATGAAGTCATATACCAGCTCACCCATGCACCCATCCTCGCTTATGCTGATCCCACCAAACCCTATGTACTACATACTGATGCCAGTCTGCAGGGTCTAGGAACTGTACTGTATCAAGACCATGAGGATGGTTTGAGACCAGTGGCATTCACCAATAGGAGCTTGGCCCGTCAGACGCGAAACACCCTGTGCACAAGTTGGAGTTCATGCGTTAAAATGGGCCATTGTGACCAGTTTCATGATTACCTCTATGCAGCGAAAGTATTGGTGAGGACTGACAATAACCCATCGACCTATGTACAGACTTCAGCTAAGTTAGACTCCACAGGGCACGGTGGCTTTCTACATTGTCAACGTATGATTATGCTGTCGAATACAGACCAGGCCCGAATCATATTGATGCTGACGCCCTATCCCAGAGGCCCATTTCCAAGAGCAACTGGGTCAGGCTGTCTGAACCTGACATCTGAGCATTGTGCCAAAAGTTTGATAGAAATGAACAGATGTCTGCGGACACAGCAGACTGCTTAGCAGATTGCTTGGGCCCCTCTGACACCTGCATATCGGCTGCGTATTGCCATTTTCTGCTCTAGATGTTAGTGCACCTCAGTTTGACAATGACAGCATGCAATGGGCACAATCCCAAGATTCTATAATTCAGCCAGCACTTGACGCCCTTCTTGCAGGAAAAGATGTGTCCAAGTTGCGTTCCTCTGATCTGAGAACCGCTTTATTATTTAAAGAAGGCCCCAGGTTGAAGCTCCTTAATCAGTTGTTGTACAGAGAGACAGTAGTTCGGGGTGGCTAAATAGACAAGCAACAACTGGTCCTGCCCACAGCCTTCAAAGATTTGGCACTGCAGTCCCTCCACAATCATATGGGCCACTTTGGTATCGACTGGACCCTTGACCTAGTACAATCTCGATTCTACTGGCCTAAGATGGGGGCCGATGTTGAGCACCATGTAAGAACTTGTAGGTGCTGCCTGCAGAGAAAAGCTCTGCCTCAGAGGTCTGCCCCTTGTCAAAATTACTACCAGCACCCCAATGGAACTAGTCTGCATAGACTTCTTGAGTTTAGAGCCTGATCAGCGAAACATTGGCAATTTGTTAGTGGTTACGGACCATTTCACACGGTATGCACAAGCTTTTCCCACCAAAGATCAAAAAGCATCTACCATGGTCAAGGTGCTAGTGGAAAATTTCTTCGTCCACTATGGTGCCCCCCAGTGAATTCACTCTGATCAGGGTCGGGACATTACAGAGGTAACAAGCCTTTGTGTGAAGCAAATAAACAAAACAAAATGATGTAAGAAACTACTATGGTTCTCAAAGGAAGTGGCAGTGAAGGTTCAAGAGAAAAGAAAGCATTCAGGAAGTACAAAGAATCACAGAAGGAGCAGGACAGAGAACTGTATCAGTTAAAGCAAAGGAAGCTGAAGGCAGTCAGAACAGCAAAGGCCCAAACCGAGGAAAAGATATCCAACTCAGTTAAGAAGGGGATAAAACCTTTATATGTACATCAGGGCGAAGGAAGACAAGGGAGGGATAGTGAGGCTTAATAAAGGGGAGGAGGGTGGGCAGAGGGTGACTGTGAAAAGGCAGAAATACTAAACAAATATTTTGCTCAGTATTTACAAAGGAAGAGGGGAGGTACCTAAAAACAAACAGTAGAAACACTCTGGATACAGAAATTGATACCAGCCCATTTACAGAAGAAAGGGTTTTGAAAGAACTCTTAAAACTGAAGGTAGACAAAGCAATGGGGCCTGATGAGTTCATCCCAGAATTCCTAAAAGAACTAAGGGTAGAACTAGTGACACCACTGACTCAGCTTTTAACAAATCATGGGAGGATGGGGTGGTACCCGAGGACTGGAGGAGGGCAGATCAGGATTCCTTCACAAAAGTGGGAGCAAAGCAGAAGCAGGAAACTACAGACCTGTTAGTTTAACCTCAATGGTAGGGAAAATGATGGAATCACTTCTGAAGGAAAGAACTGTGAGTATCTAGAGGCCAGAGGGCACAGGACCCAAGGCAGCATGGATTCACAGAGGAAGGTCATGCCAGACAAATCTGATAAATTTCTTTGACTGGGTGACCAAAGTAGTAGATCAGGAGGGGCTGTGGGACATGGCCTACCTAGACTTTTAGTAAAGGCATTTGACACAGTCCCACACAAAAGATTAATATACAAGTTAGCCAGCCTGGGAGGGTCCCAAGATGACAGCCTGGGTAAAAGAATTGGCTGGAGAATAGGACACAGAGAGTAATAGTAAATGGGTCCACTCTGAAAGGGGTTACTAGTGGGGTGCCGCGAGGAGTTCGATGTTAGGACCAGTCCTCTTCAATGTCTTTATAAGCAACATTGCAGAGGGACTGGAAGAAAAAGTATGTCTCTTTGCAGATGACACAAAGATCTGCAACAGAGTTGATGCACAAGGTGGGGTGGAAAGGATGAGAAGGACTGGCAAGGTTAGAGGAATGGTCAAATGTATGGCAGCTTAGATTCAATGCTAAGAAGTGCAGGTAATGCACCTGGGAAACGAAACCCAGGGAAGAGTACACAGTGGGGTGAGATACTAACAACAACAAAATGGAAAGGGACCTGGAGGTAGTCATATCAGATGACCTAAAGGTGGGCAAGCAATGTGAGAGGCAGCAAGGAGGGCTGGGGGATACTGGGATGCATAGGAGAGGCATCACCAGTAGAAAACAGGAAGTTATTATCCCTCTGTACAGACAGCTGGTTAGACCCCATCTGGAGTACTGCGTGCAGTTCTAGAGACCCAATCTCCACAAAGACATAGACAGGATGGAAGCTGTCCAGAGGAGGGCAACTAAAATGGTGCAGGGTCTGCACCGGAAGACATATGAAGAGAGACTTAATATGTATAGCCTTGAGGAAAGGAGGGAGAGGGGGGACATGATAGAAACTTTCAAGTACCTCAAGGAAATAAACAAAGTCCAAGAGGGTAGCATCTTTCAAAAAGAGAGGTGTGCAAGAACAAGGGGACACAATTTGAAGATAGAGGGGGGGTGGCTCAGAGGTAATTTAAGGAAGTATTGTTTCACAGAGAGGATTGTGGAGACATGGAACGGCCTTCCGGAGGAGGTTATGGAGTCAAAAACAGTGGTGGAATTCAAGCATGCATGGGACAGTCATAAGGCAATTCTAGGGGGTTGGGGTAGGAAGAAGTAGGCTGCTGGTTAACTAGGATCTGCAGCTTATCCATTAGGTAGAGAAATGGGCAGACTGGGTGGGCCAAGCGGTCCTTATCTGCCGTCAAATTCTATGTTTCTATGGGACTTTGAGAGTCGGCTAATCAAAGAAATGCTCTCTTTATGGGGGGTGCAAAAGTCAAGTACCACCCCTTATCACTTGCAGGGGGATCCTCAACCAGAATGCTTTAACCGCACCCTGCTAGACATGCTAGGCACCCTCCACCCAAAAGATAAGCATAAATGAAGCCAGCAGATTAGCACCTTGGTACATGCGTACAATTGCATGAAGAATGATGCTACTGGGTTCACTCCCTACCACCTCATGTTCGGGAGAGAGGCCCGGCTGCCTGTTGATGTCTGTTTTGGGGTTTCTCCCAATGGGGTCCGAGCCGAAGATTACCTGCAATATGTTCAAAAACTTATAGCTCAATTGAACCATGCCTATCAACTGACCCAGACAATGGCCGCCAAAAGAAATCTAGCCAACAAAGAGAGACATGATAGAAAAGTAAAGGCTCAAAGCTTAGGCCTGGAGACCGTGAGTTGTTGTGAAATTTAGGATTGCATGGTAAACACAAAATTGCTGATCGATGGCACCATCTTCCCCATGTCATAACTGGAAAGCTGGATGATTTGCCAGTGTACAAAGTGCGCCCAGAGAATAACTCCAAAGCTGTCAAGACCATGCACCATAACCACTTGCTACCTATTGGTCAAGTTATAATTGAGGCAGAACCCACCGAGATTGATTCCCTGGACCAGTGACTGCGTGCTGCAAGAAAGAAACAGAGTCAGCCTGCCCCCATGGTTGCCGATTTAAGACTTTCCCCAGCAGGCCCAGAATGATAGTGATTGCCAGTCTAACTCGGATGACAGCGGTGTGATAATGCCTATTACCCCTCATATGAACTGAGTCAGCTGTTTTGTGGAAATCCTATATTGAATTATGGGGATGAAGCTGGGCCTTCTGGACTGCCTAACGCCCCGGCATCATCCTTGGAGCCAATGCTCCCTGAAGGTGAAGTGCAAAGTATCACGTCTGAGGATGCTGAGTCTTTGTGTATTGTGGAACTGTATGATTTGCCTGAAGGAGAGGCTGATGGTATGAGTCTTTCTAGTGATATGCCAGAACTTGAGGAACACTATGAGAGTGCTGACAACCCCCCTTCAGTGCCAGAGTGTCTTCAAAATGAACCAAGTGTTGTAGAAACAGTGACTACAGAGCAAGGGGCTGACAGTGCTCCCAGCTTGGACATTCCCCTTCATGCAGAGACACTTCTCACAAGTGAGGAAAGCTCCAAGACCATTGCTGAAAGAACAGAGATTGTGGTTGTTCACCCCAGAAAGACTGGGTGAGCTGTCAAGCCAGTGGTGCGCTTCAGTTACGATTCCCCCTGGAGGTCAGTGGATTTGCCTCTCAATGTAGTCCTCAAAGGTGTTTATGTCTCTCAGAGCTCACTGCCCAAATTGAGCTTGACGGCCCATTCCAGGTTACTTGTCCTGCCCTCTCACCATGGTGCCCCTGCCCCATCCAGCCCCAAGTTAGCTGATAGGGAAGGACCCCCTCTTGCATTGTTTAGGGTACAAGAAGTTATTACATGTTTCTGTACAGTAATGTTCAATTTGCCTGTGTGAAATATGCATAATGTATTGTCAGAATGGAAATGATATAGTGGAGTACATTGAAATGTATAGTAAAGTGACAAGTTATGCCAATTGATTAATCAGTACTTGTATAGCATGCTAATGGTATAAATATCTTGAAAATGTTGCATTTTCAATGTTATGATGGTACAGACTTGACGCGGACGCCAAGTTTTCCCAGGCAGGGGAAGGGTGTAACCCCCCTACAAATGGGGGTTCCAAAAAAGTGTTCCTTGAGGTTGCCTAAATGCTGACTGCCAGGCTGGTGTCCTGCATTTTTGCAGTTTAAAATGTGATTACCAGAGCCTGTATAGCCTCTGTGTACTGTCTCTTTAAGAGCTGCCTGATTGCAGCTTAAGTAATCTGAGAGGGAGCTCTGTTGAAAGATGTAACTATTTACTGAAAAACATTTAGAGTGATAATGATAATGTAGTTTGTCTAACCTGCTTTCTTTGTAGCAAGGACTGTGTTGTTTGTCTCCACTATCTTGGTATTGGACTGCAAATTGGACCAATCAGTACTGGTGGGACCTAAAATGTAGCCGGACTACAGGAACTGTCTGAATTCAAAATCTGTAGGAATTGCAGTTTGAACTTTTTGCGCCTTTTTTGCAACTGAAGGGGGAGCTCTTGCTTTGACTGACAACCAAATCAGCCAACCAAATCTTTTGGATCTTGGGGATGTCACGGGCTGCTTGCAGTTTTCAGTTAGATCTAAGCTGGAAGCTGAACAAGAAGGAGCTGAAGTGATTCTGAGCAGCAATCCTGAGTGATTTCACATGGGAGAACTCTGAAAGGCTAACTTTCTGGCCTGCATGTCGGTGTGCTGCTCCTGAGAGGAGAGAAGAGATTATTTTGGACTAAATCCAAGTTTGTGTGACTAAAGTAAGCTACTGAAGTGGGCCAGGCTCAACTTGAGGACCACCGAAGATTTTGCTGAATGCGATTGGCCTGTCAGGATTTCCAGCTACCCCTAAGCTCCCAGTGTGTGCAGAGACTTTGCGATTGTGACCGGGGAACACTTGCCTGGTACAGTAGAATTCCCTTACATGTAAATGTGCTATGAGCTGCTAGTGGGTCGTGAGTTAGTCCCCCACTGTGTGAACTGTGTTCTGCTTGCTGGAAGCTGTATCCGTCCCAAAACGGACTGCATCTGAATTTGTCTCCATGCGGTCTGGACCTTGCCAGACTGGCCCAGCCAGACTACCCACTGCACAGAGAAGCCATCGACGAGAGATCTGCCTGGGGATCAGCCCCCTGCTCCACGCTTGAACAGGAACTACGCCTCTGTGACTCATGTGGGCCCTGCTTCTCCTGGCATTCCAGATCAACCACCTGCAGTCTCGATTTTCGTCCAGCCTGTGTCCAGTCTTGGGTATCGTGAGTAAATACTAGGGTAGCTTCCTGCAACAACAGCTTAATCTGAGTGTGTCATCTGATTGTCTTGTTTCGTTTCCTTTACGAACTGAGTCCTCTGGCTCCGCATTACAAATATTGTGTACTGTGCATGTTGTGTTTTCCACCACAGGGCCCCAAACAGCTGCAACCCCAGGCATTGGTCCTGGCTAGCCCATCTCTTCTCCACCTGGATTCCCAGAGGTGGACTGTGTGGGGGGACTCAAAGCGCATGCATAACTGCTTGACTGATATAACCTTTAAGCTAATTAACCTGATTTTGCCCCTTCCTTGTTCAAGCCCCCTGAATAAATCAGATCTAACTTTTTCTGCATGTAATCTGACTATGGTTCCAGTTTGTGCTCAAAGTACTGTACTGTTGCTATTTGCTGTGCATAACCTTGTTTTACAGGAGGTCCCCAGGGTCGAGCCAGAGGAACCAGCCGTGGTGGTAAGTGCAAACAGTGTGGGTACTTGTGTGGTGTACCAGGGGTATTGTGAAAGTGATTATTGTACAGTATTCAGGCCACTAGAGGGGAAAGAGGGGGGTTACAGTGTCCCGGAGGGCTGTGCTCAGGTTAGCTTGGCCACTACCAACCCTGATCTCCGGGTGGAGGCACCCATTTCAGAACTCAGGCCCCTTAACCTGCTACTAGCCAAGCAGGCAGGGGTAGTAGCCCTTGGGATAGTGCCACCTAGGGGTTACATCATAAAAGCCAAGCTTCTCCTAAATGCCAAAAAAAGCAAGGCAATGATTTTCTCACTGTATACCTCACTTGGCACCCTACCAGCCCCTAAAGGACTTTATTGTTACCTTCCTGGTGAACCTTGAAGTCGTGCCTAAATTTAAGTATCTAGGCATGTGGATAGACAACAAGCTACCTTTCAACAACCATATTGAGGACCTATTTAAGAGGCTCAAAGTACAGTTGGGATTCTTTTTAGAAATAGGTCTCTCCTCACTCTTACGACCCATATTGGCTTGTCCAAGCCACATTTCTTCCCTTACTAAATTATGGGTATATCATTTATATCTCCTCCCCAACCTCTAGCCCAACTAAACTGGACATTCTCTGCCACGCGTGCCTAAGATTCATCACTAGCTCCACTTACAGGACCCACCTCTGTGATCTATATGCAGCGGTTGGCTGGACCTCACTTGCCACCAGGCGCTTGCTCCATGCTGGTATCTGGACCCTTAAGATACTTCTTCACAAACTGCCCAGCTACTTAACGTGTCTCATACACATTTCCCATAGTGTATATTCCTAAGGAAATCTGCTATCCTTTTTAGCTGTCCCTAAGACTCAGACTACATTTGGCCACGAGCTGTTTCATATGCCCTTCCTAACATCTGGAACCGTCTACAATCCATGCTGAAACTAACTAGCATTGTCTCAATTAATTCCTACGAAGCACTAGCAGTCTCTAAAATAAAAGATATCTGCAGATGCCACTAGGCCTTCCCCTAACTCCAAACCAAGTATTTGTGTACCAACTGACCTTTTACTCACTAAGCCGGAATGTAAATGCCTAATTGGTATAAGGTTTTTTTTTTGTTTGTTTGTTTTGTTCTTTTTCTTTCTTTTGTTATTTTTCAGCTAGACATAATATATGTCTCAATTGGACCCTGCACTGCTAGGTTGAACCTTACCATGTATATCTCTTGTATTCTATGTATCTACTTTGTTTATATTCAATTGTTCCTGTCTATGTAATAACGTAGTGTAAATGTCGTGAGACCGCTTTGTGAATGAGCTTGCTCAACGGAGTTTTTCTGCAGCAAACTTGAACTTGAATTCTCATCCCCCCGTTCTTCTGTGAATACTGAGCAGCAATATTTATTCAGGACTTCTGCCTTCTCCTGGGCCCCCTCTACACACTACCCTCCTTAGTATTACAGTCCTTTCGCTCACGTATGTGAAAAATACCTTGTCCCCTTTCTTTACTTCCTGGGCTATTTTCTCCTCTGTTTGTACATTTGCACTCCTGACTGCTTTCCCTGCTTCCCTCTGCGTCTCTTGATACACTTACCTGTCCTCTTCCCTCTGTATCTCCTTTTACTTTCTGAATGCCAATGTTCCCTTCCCAGCCACCTCTTTTGAGAACCATAGCAGTCTTTTCCCCTCTTGCTTTTGTATATGCCCAATGCAGAGGTTTGTTTCATTACTATGGCTCCTTTTAGTTTCACCCACTGTTCTCTACTCCACCCAAGTCCTCCCTCCCAACCAGGGCATCCCTGAGGCATTCCCCCATCTTTTTAAAGTCAGCCCTCCTGAAGTCCAGGACCCTTGCTTTCATGTGGTTTGACTCTGCCACTAATTATATTAAACCACGCTGTTCAGTGATCACTAATCCCCAGGTGGCTACCCACCATGATGTCTGCAACACTGCCACTGTTGGTGAGTATTAGGTCCAATATTGCTCCCTCATGAGTGGGCTCACCTACTAATTACCTGAGGAGCACCCTCTGCAGGGAGTCCAGGATATCTCTGTTCCTAGCTGAAGCTGCAGCTGAGATGCTGCAATCTACATCTGGCAGAATGAAGTCCCCCACCAGCAGCACCTCCCCCTTAGTTGCCATCTTATGGATGGCTTCCACTAGAACCCTACTCATTTCCTCCCCCTGTGTGGGAGGTCTGTAGATCACCCTGGTGCGAACAGCGGCTCCATTTCCTGGCTCTAGGGTGACCCAGAGTGCCTCTGCCCTCCCTGTATTCCTGTATTTCAGCTGCTTTTATGCTATCCCTCATGTAAACAGCCACTCCTCCCCCTTTGTACCCACCCTGTCCTTCCTAATCAGAGTATAGCCTGGTATGGCTATATGCCAGTCATGGTTCACATTGCACCCCAGCTTGGTAATAGTGACAATGTCCAGGTCAGCCTCTGACATTATGGCTGCTAGTTCCTGGATTTTATGTCCCAGATTATAAGCATTTGCACACATGGCCTTCCAAATTATGCTACCACCCCTCCTTTCAGACCCTCTTTTTCTTTCTTGCCTACTCTCCTTACTCCCTCTACCTTAATTCCTAGCCCTCTTTTTTCTGCCATTCTGTTTTTCCCCTTGTTAGGTATCTTTGGGGATTCCCTTCCTTAGGATTCTCCCTACTGACCACTTCCACTTTTGGGGGTTGATTCTCCTGCTCGTTTTGCAACCCCCAGCTAGTTTTTAATGCTTGCCAAGGAAGCATTTAAACCATTCACTGAGGACCTTGATCCTCCCAGATGGATGCAAGCCACATCCCCTGCTTAAGCCTACATCTCTCCAGGTGGAGCCCCCAGTCCCCAATGAAGCAGAATGGCTCTCCTCTGCACCACTCCTTCAACCATGCGCTTGAAGTTCCTGGTGTGGTGTACCCTGTCCTGCTCCTTGTCGTAGACAGGCAACACCTCAGAAAAGGCCACTGAGTGTGCTACCTTCCTAAGGCCCCACCCCCAATTACCTGAACTCCTCCTACATTACCCTAACCTTGTCTCTAGCCAGGTCATTTGTCCCCAGGTGGAAAATGACATCTTGCTCTCCCTCCCATCTTGCTGCCCTAGCAATCCCTAGGATCTGATTTCCATCCCTCTGAGCCATGGTGCCGGGCAGGCACCTAACCTCTCTCTCTCTCTCTCTCTCTCTCTCTCTCTACCCATCTCTTCCTGCTCCTATATCTACCACCCTAACAATGGAATCCCCCACCAAGAGTTGCTTCCTCCTCCTCCTCTGGGGTTTTCTGCCACCCTCCTGGGGTCTCCCACCATGGAGGATGCCACATCCTCCCTGGTCACTACTGTGGGTGCCTCCATGAGACAGTCTCACTCTGCCACAGCAGCAGAGGAGTTCTGTACTGCTACCATCTGTGGGATGAGCTTGACCAACCACCCCTCACCCTTCCTGAGCCTGTCAGTCCAGCACCCTCCTCCTTGGCAGCCTTTGAGGCAGTGGTGCAGACCAGGTGGTCCCTGGGTGGGGAGGAGGCTTGCTGAATCCTAGCCAACTCCAGCCTGGAGTCAAGTAACTCTGCCCTGAGTCAGCCAGTGCCTGCTGGGCGCAGCAGTAGGCTTCTGCTTCTGACGCCTACATCCCGGGTTCGGGAACAGACTGGAGAAGTTGGAGGCCCAGCCGGGGAAGGAGGATTGGCTGTCCCATGGGCTGCTCTCTTGCTCCAGGGGGAAGGGTGGGCTAGTACATGGCACTTGACTGACCCCTGGCAGAGGCTGGGGGAGTTGCACCTGAGGCTTACAGGGTTCGCGAGGTGTGCCAGATGGCACGTTCGCACCGCATGTCACTGCATGATACGCCTCTCACTAATGGGGTCAAAATCCTAGCTGGCACAAAAGATGACCGCCTCCTCCACTGAGCTCCACACAGCTGTCCGAGGCACTATACCACTAGATCTCAATGTGGCACCGCTCGAGGAGTCATGCTGGGAGGGTTCTCAATGGCTGCATGCTGGGGAGCAATCCAGGGAGCACTCCATTGGCTGCAGGTAAGTCCCAAGGGATGGGGTGCAGTGGTGGGGATGGCAGACCAATGGATAGCCAGCTGAGGGGGAAAAAGATGAAAGAAAAAAAACAAACTCCCCCTTCAGCCCAGAGAGGTGCATGCACAACAAGGTCATTCTATTTGCTGATGACACAAAGCTATGGGGAAGAGCTCAGCGGTAGTGTTATTTCTTCCAACACCAGTGACCTGGGTTTGGGAACTACCTCGGGTTGTTGGGGGCCAGCTGGGGAGAGCTAGGCAGTGCATCCGGAGCAACACTTACCGGCTTTGGGGGGGGGAAGGCTTCCTGGGGCAGTGCAGGTGTGCACTGTTTGCCCAACCGCCAGTGGAAGCACGGGCGGAGAGGCATCTGCTCTGAAGTGAGCACTGGGAAGGGAAGGGAAGGTACTGTTAGGCGATTGACCACGGCATGCTTCTGCTCATCATCCATCTGGACTTCTGCCCTTGTGGGGGTGGGAGTTTCCGGGGGGAGGGACAAAATACATGGGACCTCAGTGACCGTATAAAGCTGGCTACAGGTATGCTGGGCCCATAGCCTGTCCAGATCAGCTGGTGACCCACAGTATGCCAGAGCAAAGCCAATGACCTTGGGTGGTTAAGTACCAGGTGACCCACTGGAGGGTGCCATCTGAGGTCTCTAGGATAAAAAGAAAGTTAAAAAAAAATATGGGGAAGGGCAGACACATATGAGGGGATAAACAACATTAAGAGAGACATGAAGGAGCCAGCCCAGTGGCATGGGGGGCTGAGGCACTTCAAAGCACCTTACCTCCTGCCACGCCAGTGACCCGAGTTCGGGAACGGACTTGAGTCATTTGGGGTTGGCCAGGGAGGGAGAGGACTGAGTGTCCGAGGGACTACTCTCCTCTCCCAGGGAAGGAGTAGTTTGTCATCCTGGCCTCGGCTGCCTCCAGGTGGAGGCCTGGAAGTAGAGCAGGTCAGGAAGGCAAAGTATGAGGGGGACCTGCGGGGATACACAGGATGGGCATGCCTCCATCTGCAAGTCCTACCCTCTGCAGGAGGGCGGGGACGAGAGAAAAAACAGGAGGAAAATGGACACTGGGGTGGTTTCATGAAGCCCAGCCAAGCCATCTCTGTGCTGCTACCCAGTGAGCGACTTGGTCTGCCTCGGATCTGATGTATTGGGGGGAGGATGGCCATCCCCCTTGGCCCTGCCACAAGAGGGGAACTAGTGGGGAGAAGTCACGACCCAGTGCACACTGGGGAGGCAGAGAGCTGGTCTGGAGGGACTGGGGATCAAGCTGAGCAGCTGTCCCGGGACATAGGAGGATAAACACTTGCATATAAAAAAAAAGATAGAGAGCGTGGAGGGACTTGAACAGTGGTCAGGGCCATGGCAGTTAACGCAATGCCAAAAATGCAAAGCGATGCATACTGACAATGGGAATCTGAAAATATATTGAAAAATAAATGGAGTCACACTGGAAAGAATAGTTACCTACAGTAAGAGCAGATCTTTGAGACAGTCTCTTCCACTGAGTCACATCATGGGAATGTAAGCCATCGACATCAGGACAACCCAGAAATATTTGCAAACTACAGCTGCCCACATCGATGTGCCTTGTTAGCGTTTAGTTTGTCTCAGTCACTAGTTTAGGTTTTGTGGTTTTTCATATGTTTCTGCTTGGAGGAACTGGACCATTCTTGGACATAACATCTATGAACATTTCCTGGACTAAGAAACTGCAAAACATAACCACCAGGTATTGTCATTCTCATCATAAATCAACTTTTTTGGGAAGACATCAAAAGCAAAAGTAAGGTCAGTAAATCTTTTATACAAGCTCTGGGTTGTGGAGTGCTGCATTGAATCCACATTTCCGTCTGACTTGTTCTAAAAGGATATGTGTGCTTGTCTTTGAGGTCTATTCACAACTGTTTTGGAGAACAATGAGAAGATTCTAACAAAGGATTTTTTACATCCTGCATATGCCTTAGGACAATGTTCATCACCTTCAGGAATTTAACACATTCTGGGGCTTTGATCTACAGTAACAACAGTTTTCTGGTTCCCAGTAGTTCACCATGAGTCACTCCAGAACACTCACCCTTGCTACAATAAACATTTGCAGTCTCCTGCCAAAACTGGCAACTCACAGATTGGGAGCATGAATCCTGCTTCTGATACTGTTATTATGCTTACATGGGGTATCTACCTCTGTTCCAGTCAACAATCACCATGGAGAGAATACCTCACAACACAATGACTTTACTTTCTCCAACCAAATTGCGGAAAACACAGCATGTGCGTGCCTACACCACCCTTATCCTTCTGAAGGGTTGTACCTACAACTCGCTTTCGTATGCTCAGAAAATACAAAATGACACAACTGGTTCATTTCCATTCCACACTGTTAAACTGTGGTTTCTCCTACTCCTCATCATCCTGTTATCAGGGACGTAGAACCTAACCCTGGTCCCTCTGTCCACCACTCTCCCACTGACCTATTGGCTGTCTCAGGAAAAGAACTTCTCATTGCCCATATGAATGTTAGGAGCATTACCAGGCACTTTGCTGATCTCGAGGCATGGGCAGATGTACAATCCTGACCTACTGTGCCTATCTGAAACATGGCTCAAGCCTCACATTCGGACTTCTTATGTTCCTTGCCCAATTACTGCTTGATACAGAGAGATAGGCCTTCCCCAAAACATGGACGGGGGTCGCTGTCCTCTATAAAAAACATCTTGATGTTACGGTCTGCCCACCCACTGGCTCCCCCTCAGTCTGTGAGCACCTACACACAACCATTGCCCTTGGTGCAGAAAAACTCCACATTATCTGCGCCTACAACCCGCCCACTGGAGGTATCACAGGTCTTCAGGATTTACTTAATCAAACCATCACAAACGCCAAGCAAAACAAGGTCATAATCTTAGGTGACTTTAACCTAAACTGGCTGGGACCAACTCACAACACACTGCTGACACTAAAGCAGGACTATAACCTGCACCAGATCTTAACTGAACCCACTAGAACCACCCCTTCTCTAACTACCTCCACCCTCATAGACTGGGTACTGGGGAATCGCCTTGACCATGTGCAAACTGCAGGCATCTTGGCAGATGCTATCACAGACCACTCCCCCACTTTCTGTGTATGAAGCCTGGAGATTGCTCCCCACCCCCTCCGTGCTACATCACAATTACCAACTTTGCCAAACTGGACGTGGATGCTTTCCTCTATGATGTATCCTGTATCAACTGGTCTGACATCTATCACTCCCATGATGTTCAAATAGCCCTTGATATCTTCATTGAGAATTTCACTGCACTTCAGGATAAACATACCCTAAAGGTCACCAGAAGGGTCAGGGGTAAACAAACAAGATGGCTACCAAGGACCTGCTGGCTAACCTGCGCATACGGGACAAACTCTGGTAAAAGTTTAGTGTCCAGACTACCGAAGGATTACAATACCTACAGGGCCTCTCGGAGAGCCTGTAAAAAACAAATCAGAACAGCAAAGAACATCTACTGCAAGGAACTGCTCACAAACTCTGCTGGTGACCCTAGAAAAGTCTGGACACACATCAAGACCTTTCTTGGGGCTGCCCAGTCTTCGACCCCAGGGGATATGATCGTAAATGGTGTGCATTGCAGTGACTCAAACACTATAGCGAATGCCTTTAACAGATTATTCACAGACCTGTCTCAGTGCACCGCGTCCTTTGCTTCACCTCCCACAGCATCTCAGCCTTACTGCACATCCCAGCGATCTGCATCTGGTGCTGACCACTGCCAACTAACTACTACCACCCCTTTCCACTTTAAAGCTATATCTAGATCCGAGTTCCAAAGGCTATTGCAAAACATATCAGACAACACTAGCCCAGGCTCAGATTCACTCGAGCCACAACTCCTAAAGCTAGCGCCACCATTGATTGCCTCGCCACTGGCCAAGATTTTCACTCTGTCTCTCGCTCTTGGCATTGTCCCAGATCTCTGGACGATTGCCCGAGTTATGCCTATCCTCAAAAAATGAAACCCAAAGGATATCAACAACTACAGGCCCATAGCCATCCTCTCTGTACTAAGCAAGCTACTGGAGAAACTTGTAACCCAAACCATTGACTATCTCACAAAGAACAACTTTCTCTCAGACACTCAGCATGGTTTCAGAAAAGGACACAGTACCTCAACCGCTCTTCTCAAATTCTCCACTGATGTACTTTGCAACATGGACAAAGGCCTACTCACTGGAGCAGTATTTATCGATCTTACCAAAGCTTTCAATCTTGTTGATCATCCTCTGCTTCTCTCAACCCTGCATAAACTTAACTTCTCATCCTCAGTAGCTGACTGGCTTAACAACTACCTATCAAATAGATTACAACTTGTTAAATTCAATTCCGCTCTCCCGGATGTGACCAGCACTGACATCGGAGTACCCCAGGGCTCCATCCTGGGACCCCTTCTTTTCTCGCTATACATCAACAACATAGATTATGCCATACTCTCCTGCTCAGCTATCCTATACGCTGATGATCTCATCCTCTACTCCGGTGCTGACGAAGTTAACATCATTAATGAAAACCTCTCCTCGGATTTCAGGAATGTGCAAACATGGCTAAATGCTAATAAGCTCATCCTCAACACAAAAAAGACCCAAGCCATGCTATTTGGCACTGCCCCCAAACTCAGGTCCTGTAAGGAACCCCTCCTAGTCCATGACTCTGGGGGGTCTCTCATCGACTGTGTCACATCCTTCAAATACCTGGGAGCCCTCCTTGATAAATCCCTTGATTTCAGTCTGCACATCCAGTCAGCCTGAAAAGCAACAAGTGCCAAATTTGGAATCACCTGTAAGACTTGTCACCTGCTAACAACATCCACCAAATTGGCAATTGCCAAGGGTATTCTGCTTCCAGCGCTGACATATGGTGTCTCCACTTTTGCTAATGCCCATAAGACTGCTCTCCATAAATGGGATGTCGCGCATAACAACATATGTCGGTATGCGTCCTTTTCCCATCGCCTCAAGCACCACTGCACACTGTATAGCAACCTAGACTGGCTCTCCCCAACTGCCTAACACATATACTCCCTAGGGACCCTCACAGACTATGTAATCCATAACCAAACCCCCTCCTCCCTTGCAGCTCTACTTGTACCACAGACACCTGCCCACGGACTATGCTCGGCAAATAAATTTCTACTTACCGTACCCAGGTGTCTTACTTCAAAAAGCTCTGGAGCATTTCACTGCACCACCCCGGCCACCTAGAACTCCCTCCTTCCTGCCCTGAGGCAGGCTAACTGCCACCCAATCTTCAAAAAATAACTATATCGCCACCTATCAAAGAGACCCCTACACATGATTTGATCCCACTTAATGCCTCACAGCTAACCACCCTATTTTGTCCAAGGCACTGCTGCACTTCTAAACAAGCTTTGCTATAAAATGTCTTTATAGCTGCCACTTAGCCCAGTTTCAGTTGATATTTGCATGTACTAATGTCGCTTTTGTCATCTCTGCATAGCTATATGTATTATCTCGAGTACTGTCTGATTTGATCTGTATTCTAACCTACCTGTACTTTACACTATGTACCTGTACTATATACTATTTATTGTATAATCTCATCTCAGTTTATGTATGTATTTTCCCAGGTCGTGCCTGAAAATAGTCAAGTTTGTCTAGCGCACCTAACTCGGTTAACAAAAATTAAATAAAATAAAAAATGTGGGCATCCAGGCATGCTTCAGCTCCCGTCAGAGACCAGCTTGGAGGATCATCTGACCAGCAGGGACTGAGGCAACCAGGACCACACCAGACACACAGGGGAGACTATGGAAACCTGAGTATGGATGCCATAGGACTAGGAGGCATCAGAGGAGAAACAGCTTGTGAGAGCAGGCAGTATAGCCACCCATCACCCAACAAGGGGGAAGGTGAGAGGGAGAGCTGTGGCTCAGTGGAGGAGATTCTTTTGAAGATCAACTGTTATGTTAAGTAACCATTCTATCTTCTTTAAGGCTATCTCCCTATGTTGTGCTCAGGGCTCCAGATAAGAATTTGGGGTGTGGGTATTTTACTCCTCATTTTTAAAGTGAGGTGATTAAAACCAATGTCAGATGCATACAAATGACTTGATGCATTTGGCTGAAGAGTACATTTTTGGGAAATGACCGTATTTTTGGTAGGTAGTCTTTTAACTGTTATGCTAAAACATCAGTACCATAATACCTAGCAGAAGTTGTATTCTACTACCATTTTAGTGTAACCCCTAGGTGGCACTATCCCAAGGGCTACTAGCCCTGCCTGCTTGGCTAGTAGCAGGTTAAGGGGCCTGAGTTCTGAAACGGGTGCCTCCACCCGGAGGTCAGGGTTGTTAGTGGTCAAGCTAACCTGGGCACAGCCCTCTGTGACACTGTAACCCCCCTCTTTCCTTACTAGTGGCCAGAACAATACACAATAATCACTTTCACAATACCCCGATACACTACACAAGTACCCACACTGTTTTCACTTACTACCAGGGCTTCCTCTGGCCTGGCCCTGGGGATCCCCTGTAAAACAAGGTTATGCACACTAAATGATAGCAGTACAGCACTCTTGCACAAACTGGAACCACAGTCAGGGTAAATGCAAAAAAGAGTTAGATCTGATTTATTTAAGGGACTTGAACAAGGGAGGGCATAATCAGGTTAATTTGCTTAAAGGCTGTATCAATCAAACAGTTATGCATGCACTTCAGGGTCCATAAACAGTCACACTCTGGGTACCCAGATGGAGAATGGTGGGCTAGCCAGGAATGTTGCAGCTGGTTGGGGCCCTGTGATGGAAAAACAACGTGCACAACATACACTATTTGTAATCTGGAGCTGGAGGGCTCAGTTCGTGAAAAGACAATAACAAAACAATCAGATGACACACTTTTAGATTAGGCTATTGTTGCAGGGAACTACCCCGATGATTACTCATGATACCCAAGACTGGACACAGGCTGGACGAAAATCAAGATAGCAGGTGGTTAATCTGGAGTGCCAGGAGAAGCAGGGCCCACACGAATCACCGAGGCTTCATTCCTGTTCAAGCGTGGAGCAGGGGGCTGATCCTCAGGCAGGTCTCTCGTCAATGGCTTTCTCTGCGCAGCGGGTAGTCTGGCTGGGCCAGTGTTGCAAGGCCCCAGCCAAATGAAGACAAATTTGGATACAGTCCATTTTGGTCTGGATACAGCTGCCAGCAATCAGAATACAGTTCACACAGTGGGGAACCAAATCACGACCCACTAACAACTCACAGAACATTTACATGTAAGGAAATTCTACTGTACCTGGCAAACCGCCCTCCGATCATGATCGCAGAGTCTCTGCACAAACCGGGGATTCAGAAGCAGTGGGGAAATCCTGACAGGCCGATTGCATTCAGCAAAATCTTCGGTCTTCTTCAGGTATGAGCCTGGTAAAAAATCAGTGGCTTACTTCATTCTCACAAACTTGGATTTAGTCCCGAAATAATTCTCTTCTCTCCCTCTCAGGGGTAGCAGGCAGACATGCAGGCCACAACTCAGGCCTTTCCACAGTTCTCCCACGCATAACTACTCAGATGGCTGCTTGACTGTCTCAAGCTGTTGCCTCTTCAGCTCCCAACTTAGATCTGACTCAACTGCTAGCAAACCTGGGACTTTCCCCAGAATCCAAAAGGTTCGGTTGGCTGATCTGTCTGCCAGTCACAACAAAGGCTCCCCCTTCAGGTGCAAAAAGGTGCCAAAAGCCCAAAACTACAATTCATACAGATTTTGACTCCAAACAGCTCCTGTAGTCCGGCTCCATTTTAGGTTCCACCAGTACTGATTAGTCCAATTCAGCAGTCCAGGACCAAGATAGTAGAGATAAAAAAACAGTCCTTGCTGCAAAGAAGGCAGGTTAGACAAACTACATTATCATTATCATGCTAAATGATTTTCAGCAAATAGTTACATCTTTCAACAGAGCTCCCTCTCAGATTACTTATGAATGCAATCCAGGCAGCTCTTAAAGAGACAGTGCACAGAGGCTATAAAGGTACTCTCTGGCAATCACACTGAAACTGCTAAAATGCAGGACACCAGCTTGGCAGTGAGCATTTAGGCAAGCTCAAGGAAGACTTTTCGGGAACCCCCATTTGTAGGGGGGTTACAGTAGCATAACAGTTAACAAAATACCTACTAGTAGTAAGCACACACCTGTTGAAACAGTTTTGTAGTCACCACAAGTCAGCAGGGCTAGTGACTGGGAAAATCCACCAGCCGGGCCCTACAGATTTTTATGCTGTGTGTGACACAGTATAAAAGTATAGGGCTAGAGCATTTTCCCAGTCGATAGCCCAGTAGTCCTGCTGGCTGCAAAATGTAATTTTGATGAGAGAGAGAGAGAGAGAGAGAAGAGAGAGAGAGAGGGAGAGAGAGAGAGAGTCTTTACTAAAAAAAATGTAGATCTAATCACCTCCTTAGTGCTGCAACCAAAATTAGAGGGGGGGGGTGACTGACAGGTGAAAGCAGTCTCACATATTCTCTGGTCATGACACCATCTTGAAATTCTGGGAAGATGCTGTGAGGCTGACTTCCTAGAGGTAGAAATTGGCACAGTCCCACTATCCAAATGCTGGAGCCTGGTTCATTTTGTATAAGCCAGTATAAAAATGTGGATTTTCCTGGTCACTAGCCCTGTTGGCTAGTGGCTGTAAAGCTTAATTTCAAGCCCTTGGTTTTGCTGACATTACAGCCACACTGTATACACAGTAAACACAAACACACACTTCTGTTCAAAATCATTTATTTTATTGCAAAGAATGAACTGAGGACCCTGTGGTATTGATGATTTCACAGACTAGCTCACACTGCAGATTAAAAAAGACCCTCAGCTGCCCACAGCCGAAAATACAATACTAATGTCATGCCGTGGAGATCAAATCCAATAATGCCAGAGCGTCCTCGGAAGCTGATAACACTGCATGGCATCCACACACGTGTCAGGCACCACAACCCATCCCCATTCCCAAACACATCACCTCTTAAATTTGATTAACATTTAGACCCACACCATGGCAGCGACCACTCCTGGACAATCTAAAACATCTGCTGACTCCATGAGATAATGGAATAAAACCAATATTGTTTAGGTTTCAGCCCTCATAATGCAACATTGACACTGCATGAACACAACACAAAAGGTGTGGACCATAAATTTAAAAATATTTATTTCAATAGTCGATTGGTCAGAAAACATTTAGCGAACCTAACCATCGATGTTTGCTTATACATTGATGCCATACAGTCGGTATTCTGTAGTGCTATAATGTGAGGCCACATCGGTCTGCCTCCTCATACCCCACCGCAAGGTGCTGCATTTATGGCAGATAGGACCCAACATTATAGCAACAGAGAACAAATACTGACTACATAGCATCGACATAGAAGCAATCACCGATGGCTAGGTTTCCTAGAGAAGCGTGGGGTTTCTTTATAAGTGTGCAAATAATGAATAGGACAGTGTACATGCTCCCAAATAGAATTTGGCCTGCCACAGTAAAAAAATTAAAAAATACAGTCCGAGTCAGAAATAGATCCTCACCAGTAACTGATTCCATGAAGTCGGAAATTTGTGAACTGCTAAATCCAGCCTGCCTGATCACCATCTGCCTGCCACGTTCTCACGGAGTTCCCACCGATTACAAGGTGAAGAGATTACTGTAGACACACCAGCCAACTGCGAGACACTATCTGAGTGGGCTCTGTGGAGGCTGCAAATCGTGCATTTCTCTGACATTGAATGGCACGGGCGGGGAGGTTTGGCCACAAGGGAGAATTTTTTTTTTGTAAAGCAGAACGCAACACTTTGAGGCAGATCAAGTGCACTATACAATGGAATGCAGATGCGTATTTGATATGCTATTTCAGGCAGAAACAGAGCATAATTGATTATTTTAGAAGCGTAAATGGACCCTGTATGCAGCTTATCTGGAGCCCTGGTTGTGCTACATCATTGAAAGAGGGTCACACCGCAATAGTTGGGGACTTCAATCTGCCAGGGGTGTGAGTGGACTACTCCTGCAACCTCGAGCAGCAGGGCGCAGATCCTCCTGGAAGCCTTTCAGGACAGCTTCTTGGTGCAATTGGTAGTGGAACCAACCAGGGAAGGTAATATACTGGACCTTGTGCTGACAAATGGGGAAAACGTGCAGGGAGTGGAGGTGGAGGATCCCCTGGTGGGCAGCGACCACAACACAGTGTCGTTCTCACTTGGGATGAGTAGGGAGGTGGCCCATACCAAGACTAAAGTGAGAGATTTCAGGAGAGCTGACATTGAAGGGATGGGGGACATACTAGAGGGACACATTGCCAGAATTCAACCACACATGGGTACCAGTCAAAAATGGGAAATCATCAAAACAGTGTTGGGGAGGCAACAAACTCGTGTTCAAAGCTCCAAAGCAAGAAGGCCAGGATAAGGAAGCCAAGCTGGTTAAACCGAGAGGTGATGGGAAAATTAAGGAAAAAAGGGACACCTTCAGGAAATACATGAGATCCAGAAGGGAAGGAGGAGGAGTACAGGAGGAAATCAAGGGAGGTGAGCAGATCAGTAAGGGCAGCCAAGGCAGCAAGAGAGCTTAGGCTTGCACAAGGGATAGGAGAGGGAGAGAAGGATTTCTTCATGTACATAAGAGAAAAGAACCTGCAAGGATCAAATCATTAGGATCGGGGGTGGAGGAGCAGGGTGGATCAGGCAAAAGCACTCAATGACTACTTCTGTTCTGTATTTACCAGGGAGAAGCAGGGCCATTACCACAGGAAGGGAGCAGTGGGAATGGGGAGGGGGCAGAACTTATGGAGATGAAAATCCCAGAGAGCAGTGTGCTGGAAGGTCTAAATGTCCTAAGGGTAGACAAGACACCAGGACCTGATGGCATCCACCCCAAGGTGCTGAGGGAGATGGAGAAAATCCTAGTGAGGCCACTGGCAGACTTCTTTAACACCTCCCGGAGGACTGGTTACGTGCCCCAGGACTGGAGGATGGTACATGTGGTGCCCATCCACAAAAGTGGGCCCAAGGATGAGCCAGGGAACTATAGGTCAGTCAGCCTCACCTCTATAATGGGGAAGCTCATGGAGACTATCCTCAAGGAAAGACTGGTAGCCTTTCTGGAGGGGAATGGACTTCCGGACAGCAGGCAACATGGATTTGTCTCATGCAAATCCTGCCAGACAAACCTGGTTGACTTCTATGACTGGGTAACTAGGGCAGTCGGCAGGGGCCAGGCAGTGGATGTCCTGTACTTGGACTTCAGCAAGGCCTTCAATTCGGTGCCACATGGGAGGCTGGTTAGCAAACTAGGTCACCTGGGGATAGGAGGAGGATGGTAGAGTGGGTCAGAAACTGGCTGCGGGATAGGCAACAGAGGGTGGTGGTGAGGGGAGAGCTCTCATCTCCAAAAGCTGTAAAAGCAGGGTTCCTCAGGGCTCAGTGCTAGGTCCAGTGTTGTTTGGCATCTTTATTGCCGACATTGCACGGGGGTTAGCAATAAGATAAGCCTATTTGCAGATGACACAAAGATTGGTGCAGTGGTGGACAGCACAGAAGGATTGTTGGGACTGCAGGAGGACCTGGATACACTCGAGCACTGGTCAGACACTTGGCAGCTGGGTTTTAACATGAAGAAGTGCAAGGTTATGCACATGGGAGCTAGAAACCAAGGGCTAGATTACACGTTGGGGGGGGTGCAGTTATCCACTACGGAAGAGGAGAAGGATCTTGGGGTGACGATTACAGGGCAAATAAACCATTTGGTGCAGTGCAGAAGAGCAGCAGCAAATGCTAGCAAGATGCTGGGGTGTATTTCCAAGGGAATCACCTCAAGGAGGAGTGATGTCATCCTACCACTGTACTGGTCAGACCGAACCTGGAGTATTGCGTGCAGTTCTGGTGGCCCTACTAAAAGAAAGATGTAAAGTTACTGGAGGGGGTCCAGTGCAGAGCCACCAGGATGATCACAGGAATGGAGGACAGGACCTATGAGGTAGACCGAGGGAGCTCAACATGTACTCCCTGGAGGAGAGGAGAGATGGAGGGAATATGATTGAAACATTCAAATGTATGAGCAGCATAAACAGGGTCAATACAGATGGAAATTTTAGATTAAAGGGATGGAGAAACTCTAGGGCACAGTCAGAGATTGGAGCGGGAAGGTTCAAAGGGAGATGAGAAAACACTATTTCACAGAAAAGGTGGTGGCTTGGTGGAATGCACTACCAGAGAAGGTGGTATTGTCAAAATCTGTGGACAGTTTTAAGAAGGGGTGGGACAGGGTAAGGGAAGGTCACTACTGTACGGGGGTAGCAACAGAGTAAAGCTCTGATTGCTGCACATTCAAGCAGATTTGATAGACCCTAGAACCTGTATCTGCTGGCAGTTTTGTATGTTCGTATTCTCAAGCAGTATCAAGCACTACGGGAGGACAGCAGGACCTAATGCACCTTACACATAATTACAAGAAGACTAAGTCATGTGTTTCTCACACCCACTGAACCCCTGAGGAGCTATGCCCCATGTTCTCCACAAACACCCAGTCCCCACTGGAGTAGTGGACTCCTTCAAATATCTAGGAATCACCCTGACCCAGCCCTTAACTTCCAACAACATATCCATCACCTGTCCACTGCCCTCAGTATGCGACTTGGCATTCTCTATACGCTTCAGGCATTGCCTTACTCATAAGGGCTCTCAGACTAGCTGTCTCATCCTCAGTTCTCTCCCCTGGATAATGGCATACTTATATACAGCGTGGCCACCACCTCGGCACTCAGCAGACTTCGTGTCTCCCTTAACAAAGACTGCTGCCTCGTCCTGGGTCGGAACGCCTCACCCATACCTGCTCACTCTACAGCATGACTAACTGGCTTAACCTTGACAATAGAATTAAGTTTCACACTTGTCTCATGGCCAGAGTAATCACTATCAGCCTCTCTCCCCCGGGTCTCACCTCTATAATCTACCCAGCCATGGTGAAAAAAAAACATCCGTAGCTCTAGCAAGCAACCCCTAACAGTTCCCTGTTGTCGTACCTCCCAATTTCAAAGATCTTTCAGCTACAAGGCCCCAACTTGGATGAATGATTTGCCAAGCGCTCTCGAAAACAAACTCAGAATTGGCCCCTTCTAAACCTACCTCAGAGACCATCTCCAGTCCTCCAGCCTCTGTGACTGCCATTAATCCCTCCCTTCGCCCTCCTCCCTCGACAACAGCCTATGGCCAGCTTCCCCTCCTCCCACCCTGGACTGCCAATATGAATGTTACTTGTAGCCGTTATAAGTAGTCAATATTGCTGTCCAGCTTGAACCATGTTTAGCGCCATAAGCAATGACGGTTAGCCTTTATTGTATTCTTCTTTGTAACAATTCTCTGTGTAACCCCCCTGCAAATGGGGGTTCCCAAAAGACTTCCAGGAGCTTGCTTGAATGCTCCAAGCCTGAATGGTGTTTGGCATTTAAGCCATTTATCAGTGAGTGTTTTTAGAGCCTCTGGTACTGTCTTTAAGAGCTGTCTGCTTGCAGACATAATTAGTTTGTATGGGGGACTGTGTGCTTCTCTGAGTACCACTGCTGCTGCCAATTCACTTAATTTTTGCAGTCACTAGGGTGCAAAGGGAACCTATCTGAAAGATGTAACTGTTTACCAGAAATTATTTAGAGTAATAATGAAATTACAGTTTGTCTAACCTGCTTTCTTTGCAGTCAGAACTGTGTCTGCTAGTTCCCCATTCTAGTTTTGAACTGCTGAACTGGACCAATCAGTGTGGGGTAAGCTAGCTCTAAAATGGTGCCTTGGACGAATCAGAACTTGGACTCATAATCTGAGCCAGCCACAAGAGGATTGTATGGGCAGTGACTCTGGGAGATGTAGTTTAGACTTCAGTGCCTTTTTGGACCAACAGCAGCAGTCTATTGTGAGTGACAGCCAATCCAGTCAAGAACTGGGAGGAACTCAAAGGAAGTGCCCGGTTTTTGTCGGTTGGAGTTCAGTTGAGCTTTGGCAGTGAAGAAGGAAGGAGCCCTGTGCTTTTTCAGTGTGCAGTTTTAGTCAAAAAACGTGTGTAAGGCCCAGAGTTCCGGTCTGCAGCTTGTGTAACAGCTTGTTAGGACTGAATCTGTCCTGTGAAAAGAATCAAAGGATCTCTGAAGAGTAGAAACCAGGCTCACCCTGTAGAAGACTGGAAGAATTGCTGAAAAGTGCACTCGGTCTGTCAGGAACTGAATCTGCTGTGTGTTCTCCGGTATGTGCAGTAATTGCGATCGGATACAGATGCAGCCTGCCTGGTATAGTACTTTCTTTATATGGATGTGTGAAGAGGTTTGTGTACCTCAAGTAGCCCTCTGACATTGAAGGACCCTATCTTATTTGGAGGTCGTGAGTACTAATTCAGGGTTGCTCCTGTTGAATTGCCACATTAAATCCAAATGGAATTACTGTACTGCTGACTGTTTAATTCTCCTTTTCTCTGTGGTGAAAGGGCCCCACCAGCTGCCACGGTTTGGACTAGCCACTAGGGCTTGGGTACCCAGGGACAGTAACTGATAGGGATAGGCCTGTGCACAGAGCCATAGGTAGATTATTAGAGTGATAAGCTAATTAACCTGATTTCCCGCCCTGTTATATCCCCTAAATAAATCAGAGCTGCTTGTTTCAGCAAAGTTATACTGCCTGAGGTATTTGTCTATGTTAAAGTACTGTACTGTGATTGTTGCACTGTATCTCATTTCACAGGAGGTCCCAGTGCCGGAACCAGACCTGGGGTAAGTGTATACTGTGAAGGTAATTCTGATATATTGTGTGGGCCACTAGTGGGAAGAAAGGGGTTGCAGTGTCCCAGAGGGCTGTGACCAAGTTAGTTTAACTATTGCAAACCCTGACCTCTGGGTGGAGGCACCCGCCATTGGATCCAGGCCCTCAACCTGTTAGTGGCAAATCAGGCAGGGGTAGTAGCCCTGGGATAGCGCCATCTAGGGGTTACATCTTGGAGGCTCACCGCTGGGATTGTGTGTCCTCTAGTGGCCATATTTGAACCACTGTTAAGAAAAATGGGTACCCGACAGAAGTGGCTGTGCACGGCTGGTGGGTGGTGTACTGGGAGGAGATCGACCCCAAAATGCTATGCTTATCCTGGACATCCCCTGGGTATCATATACGGACACTGTGCAGGAGTACTTTCCAAGGTGGAAGGTTTACAAAACCCTGTGGTGGTGGGTCGGCATGCTAATCTGCTCACCCACACTTTCCTGGCCCTAGTAGAGTTTAAGGATCCCATAGATAGCTCCAAAGTGCCACAGACCATTACCCCAGAGGGAGCCCTCACTGCTTGGAGATGATAACTAAGGACAGTAAAGACCGGGGAATCAGCCCCCACCACTATCTGAAACTTTTGAGGAGAAATTTGCTGAATGGTTGCTGGAGAGGGAAAACTGTGGAGGACTTGAAGAAACTATTCTTGCCACCTGGAGTGTTCCTCCCCAACACCCTCTCCTGCTCCAGTGCCCGTAATGGTGGCTGAACCAATGCAGACTCCTATTTCTGCACCTGCCATTAGTCACGACTCCACCAAGGTTGAGGATCTTCTGGCACCTCCCCACCCCCAAGGGAGGATGACTGGGAGACCTGGATAGACTATGTTGCCCCAAGTGCTAGAATGGCAATGCTCGGAAGGTGAAAAGCGAAAGAGGGTTAGTGAGAGCCCGAGGCCCTGCCCTGCTACCATCCGTGCTAACGGGCCAGTAACCCTGAAGCGACTGCACAGGCCTATCTTGAGGCCTTGGAGAATGTGGGATGGAGCCCAGATTCTGATGAGGACCATGGTGGAGAGTAAGAGATGCACAACAGTACCAAGGGAGTTGTTGTCTGTGTATGTATCTCGGCTGGAAAAATTGTTGCAAGAATGCCTCAGAAAAGGTAGTTTGCCAGCCGATTGAACTGGACCGAACCAGGCTGGACAGGATCCTTAAGTCCGCCCCTTCCTCAGAACTGCTGTTGCTCAGTTACACCTGGCAGATCGACTGGAATCCCACCCTCCCATGATGAGTTAATGAGAGAAATTGAGGAGTTGAGAAAAGACGCCTCGGAGGACCTGCACCAATAGCGGCAAGCACGACTCGAAAGTGACTGAGGGTGACCCATCAAGGAAGTTCTAGGGCAGAGGTTGGCAGTCAATGAGTGCTCTGACAAGGAAAAGATATGTCACAATGGGGCGAACTGTTGAGAGAGAGATCCGGGAATTCAAAACAGTCCTTTATGAAGGCCACGCCTGCAAGTACAGGGCCCTGACCTATATCACTGCATCTGCTATGGGGTGGGGGTACCCACCCATGTATCTCCTGCTGATAACAGCTCGAACTCGATTCCTTGACCATGGAAGTGGAGAAACTGACGAGATGTCTCCAAATGCTTATCACGCGCAGACAGAGATGGCACCAAGGTTTCCAGTTAGTAATACCCCGCCCTGGCTCCCAGTGTGGCGCCTCGGCCAGCTCAAACTCCAGAAAGTATGTTTTGCTATAATTGTGGGAAAGATGGGCACATGAAAAGGGAATGCCAGTCCCCAAAAGACACTGACAAAGTTGCATATAGGCTACAAGGAGAGCTCGAGAAGAAATCAGTGGTTAAGAGGTGCGACATGATCCCAGTGAGGGCACCAAAAATGCTAATTCACGTCCTTTTTGTGGCAAGGTCAGTTGCCCAGGCCCCCACTACGCCTCTCCAGACTGGTCCAGAATAGTGGGTCCTCCATGGAGACCACTGTAAAGGTGAACGGAGTGTCTACAAGAGCTATATTAGACAGTGGCTCCCAAGTGACAATTATGTTCCAAGATTGGTATCAGAAGCATTTGTCAGACGTGCCCTTACAACCATTAGAAGGACTGCATGTATGGGGGTTAAGTGAGAAGGCCCACCTATTCGGGTATATCCGAATTTGGCTGTCTTTCCCACCTCCGTGGCTGGAGTGGCCGAACAAGTAGAGACCCTAGCTTAGTGTGTCCCCCCACTGGACTGTATGATGGTGTCCCTTGTTGATTGAACAAATGCTCATATGTTCGGAAGGCTGGCACAGTTGTGTTATGAAAAACAGGGTCAAAGACTAGTAGAGCTTTAAGAGTTCGGCTTTAATTAAGAAGGCCTATGAGGCACAGAGAGATGCTGAAAAACAGAACCAGAGGAACCGGTCGGAATGTATGGAAGAAGGATCCTGAGTTCTGATCCTGGCGCCAAATGCCCAGTGTACCTTACAGGGAGAGGTCCGTATCAGAAAGGATGTTAAGAATAAAATATTAATGTTGGATGCACCAGCATGGAAAATTGCCAGAGGGACTGCTGGTCAAGCCTAGTATTTTGCCCGCTAGAGCCCATGCTTATGCCAGAGGGTAATGGTCCAAGTTCATAATGTGTCTGAAAGAGACATTCGAGTAAACAGAGGTTGCATCCTGGCTAATGTGCATTGTGCAGACACTGCAGTGCTACCCAGCAGCAAGAGTTCAAGGAAGAATGACAGAGTAACGCCTGACTTGTTTGATTTCGCGACTCCCGCTGCCAGCTGAATGGAAAGTGAAGATCAGTGAGAAGCTTGCCCAGAGAGACCAGGTGTTTTCTTTTAAGGAATGGGATGTAGGATCGTGCAAGGAGCTGAGCACAATATCCGGCTGCATGACGGAAGACCATTTCGTGAGAGGTCTCGACGCCTGGCACCTGCTGACATAGATGATGTGAGACGGCATCTGCAAGAGATGTTAGCTGCTGGTGTAATACAAGAATCCAGAAGCCCTTATGCTTCCCCATTGTGGTAGTGAGGAAAAGAATGGAACAGTAAGGATGTGTGTGGATTATCGCACCTTAAACCGGCGGACTATCCCTGATCAGTACACAATGCCCCCCATTCAGGATGCTTGGACTGCCTAAACGGGAGCAAGTGGTTCTCTGTGCTGGATCTCCGCAGTGGGTACTATCAGATCCCACATGGCCCCAGAGGACCGTGAAAGACAGCCTTTATTCAACTCCGCTAGCTTCTATGAATTCAAGCGAGGATGCCTCAAAGAATTTCAGGTGCCCAGCCACTTTTCAACGATTGATGGAGCGTGCAGTGGGGGACATGAACTTACTAGAGTGCCTGGTATACCTAGATGATGTTATTGTGTTTGGCAGCTCACTGGAGGAACATGAGAGCAGATTATTTAAGGTATGGACCGACTGGAGGACTTTGGCCTTAAACTGTCCATTGATAAGTGTCAATTTTTTCAAACATCAGTAAAGTATGTGGGACACATAGTATCCACCGAGGAATAGAGACGAAGCCAAAGTAAAGTTGAGGCCTTGACCACCTGGCCACAGCCCAAAAATCTAAAAGAACTGCAAAGATTCCTGGATTCTGTGGTTATTATCGGCCTTTATCAAGGACTATTCAAGAGTGATCCGCCTTTACTTAACCTCACTCAGGGTATCCCCCAACCCACAAAAATACCAAAAGTCAGCGTCCTCAAGACTGAAAGAGTGTATTTTCATCCGAGTGAAGTATTTGGGGCCCGCTGGACTCTGATTGTGAGACTGCTTTTCATGAGATCATATATCAACTACCCATGCTCTCCAGTGCTGGCCTATGCCGATCCAGAAAACCTTACGTCCTGCACACTGATGCTAGCTTGCAAGGGTTGGGGGGCTATGTTGTACGAAACACGAGAATGGCCTGAGACCAGTGGCCTTTGCCAGTAGAAGCCTCGACCCCATCCGAAAAGAACTATCCTGTACATAAGTTAGAGTTCCTAGCTTTGAAGTAGGCTATTGTTGACCAATTCCATGAGTACTTGTATGGGGATAAAATACTAGTAAAACTGACAATAATCTTTGACCTATGTGCAGACCTCAGCTAAGTTGGATGCCACTGGCCATAGGTGGCTTTCTGCATTATCTACATATGACTATGCTCTCGAATACCGAGCAGGTCTGAACCACATAGATGCTGATGCTCTCTCTCCGAGGCCTGTTCCCAGAATGATTGGGTCCGATCACCAGAACCTGACATTCGGCACTCTGCCGGAAGTTTGACAGGGAGGAACAATGTCCACGGACGCAGGGACTGCATGGTGGATTGCTGGGAGCCTCTGGAGATTGCTATACCTGCTTATTGCCACTTTTCTGCAATCAGACATTGGTGCACTGCCTCAGCTGGACAATGACAGTATTAAAGCGGGCTCAATCCGCGATCCCATGATCAAAGCAGCTTTAGAAGCCCTGTGCAGGAAAGGATGTGTCCAAATTACGCTCCACTGATTTGAGAACTGCACTGTTATACAAAGAAGGTCCTAAGTTGAAACTGATCAATAAACTGTTATACAGAGAACAGTAGACAGAGGGGACAAGTAGACAACAACAACTAGTGCTGCCCACTGCCTTTCGAGATCAGTACTGGGGTCCTTGCACAACCACATGGGGCACCTTGGTATAGACAGAACACTTGACTGGGTGAGATCCAGATTCTATTGGCCTAAGATGGAGCTGATGGAGCAACACATCTGAACTTGTAGTCGCCATTACAGAGGAAAGCTAGTCCCAGAGGGCTGCCCCCTTGTTAACACATCACCACCAGTGCACCCATGGAGCTGGTCTGTGGATTGATTTTCTAAGTTTGGAGTCAGATCAAAGAAATATCAGTAATGTGCTGGTGGTCACTGACCATTTCACGAGATATCACAAGCTTTCCCCACCAAAGACCAGAAAGCATCCACTGTGGCCAAAGTACTTGTGAAAACTTTTTGTTCACTATGGGCTCCACAAAGAATCATTCTGATCAAGGGAGACTTTGAAGTCGCCTCGATCAAAGAGAGATGCTTTCTCTGTGGGAGTCACGAAAGTCCAGAACCACTCCTTACCACCTCCCAGGGGACCCACAGCCTGAACGTTTCAACCGCACTTTGCTAGATATGCTAGGCACCCTGCACCCAAAGGACAGCTAGATGGAGCCAAATAAATGAGCACCCTGGTACATGCTTATAACTGCACCAAAAGTGATGCCACTGGATTCTCCCCCACCGCCTGATGTTTGGAAGAGAAGCTCGACTACCAGTAGATGTGTGTTTGGGGTCTCTCCTGATGGGTTCAGGCTGACAACTATTTACAGTATGCGCAAAGATAAAGCCCAGCTAACTGATGCACGTACCAACTGGCTCAAACCATGGCTGCCAAAAAGTCTGGCCAACAAAGAAAGGTATGATAAAGGTGAAAGCACAGGAACTCCGGGAGGAGATCGGGTATTGCTAAGAAATCTGGGATTGCATGGCAAGCACAAGATTGCTGGAGATGGCATCCATCTCCCTCACATTGGAGTGAAACCAGATGATCTGCCAGTGTACAAAGTAAGGCCTCGAGAATAATTCAAAAGATGTAAAAACAATGCATAGAAATCATTTATACCTATTGAGACAATCTTAATTGAGTCTGAGCCCCTAGAAGATGCCCCCTCTGGACCAGATGACTAGAGCTGCTGCTAAGAAAAGATCAAGAAAGTCTGCACCTACAGAAGCAAAGTTAAAGTGTTCCCTCCACAAGTCCCAGTTGAGCATGACTGTCAGTCCATATCGGAGAAAGTGAGAGTGACTTTGAATACTATCCTTCTACGAACTGAGTCAATTGTTTCGGGCAATCCCCTAGTCAATACTGGAGACAAAGCTGGGCCTTCTGGACTGTTTAAGCCCCCAGCTTCATCCCTGGAGCCAATGCTCCCAGAAAGTGAAGTGCAAAAGCATCAGATCAGATGAAATGGAATCATTGTGCATGGTTGAACTGTTTGAGCTTTCAGGGAGGAAAACATAGATTAGGGCAGACCAGTGATACACCGAACAAGAAGAGTATTTTGAGTGCCCTGACAGTCCACTGCCAGATGTCCGAAGAGCTCCATGCGAGCCAAATGTTGTGGACTCCAGAAACTGTAACTCCTGGAGCTGAAAGTGCCCCAAGTTCCAGCCTCCTCTACCCCCATGGAGACCCCTGACAAGTGTGGACAATGCTGGAAAATGAGGCTCAGAGTGCAGAGACTGCAAGAAATTCCCCTAGAAAGACTGGTCGAGCTGTAAAGCCTGTGGTGCACCTCAGTTATGATTCCTCGGGAGGCCTGTGGATTTGCTCTCAATGTTGTCCATAAAGGAGTGTATGTGTCCCAGCTCACTGCCCAAACTGAGCATCAGTGCTAACTCCAAGTTACTTGTGTTGCTCCTCTGTATGGTGCCTTGCCCCATCCAGCCCCAAGGTAACTGATAGGGAAGGGCCCCCTCTCTCAGGTTTCATGTACAAGAGGTAATAACTTGAGTTATGGTACAATGTGTATGTAATACTGTAAAGAGTGACGTACTGCAATGTTTCAGAAATGTGTTCTTGGTAAAATGATATATTGACTGATGATTACATGTGCGTAGCCTAATGCAAATGTATATGGTTGCAGTTGAAACTATGGGGGTACTTGCTTGACGCGACGCCAAGCTTCCCAGGCCAGAAGGGTGTAACCCCTGCAAATGGGGGTTCCCAAAAGACTTCCAGGAGCTTGCTTGAATGCTCCAAGCCTGAATGGTGTTTGGCATTTAAGCCATTTATCAGTGAGTGTTTTAGAGCCTCTGGTACTGTCTCTTTAAGAGCTGTCTGCTTGCAGACATAATTGTTTGTATGGGGGACTGTGTGCTTCTCTGAGTACCACTCGAGCTGCTGCAATTCACTTAATTTTTGCAGTCACTAGGAGTGCAAAGGGAACCTATCTGAAAGATGTAACTGTTTACCAGAAATTATTTAGAGTAATAATGAAATTACAGTTTGTCTAACCTGCTTTCTTTGCAGTCAGAACTGTGTCTGCTAGTTCCCATTCTAGTTTTGAACTGCTGAACTGGACCAATCAGTGTGGGGTAAGCTAGCTCTAAAATGGTGCCTTGGACGAATCAGAACTTGGACTCATAATCTGAGCCAGCCACAAGAGGATTGTATGGGCAGTGACTCTGGGAGATGTAGTTTAGACTTCAGTGCCTTTTGGACCAACAGCAGCAGTCTATTGTGAGTGACAGCCAATCCAGTCAAGAACTGGGAGGAACTCAAAGGAAGTGCCCGTTTTTGTCGGTTGGAGTTCAGTTGAGCTTTGGCAGTGAAGAAGGAAGGAGCCCTGTGCTTTTTCAGTGTGCAGTTTTAGTCAAAAACGTGTGTAAGGCCCAGAGTTCGGTCTGCAGCTTGTGTAACAGCTTGTTAGGACTGAATCCGCCCTGTGAAAAGAATCAAAGGATCTCTGAAGAGTAGAAACCAGGCTCACCCTGTAGAAGACTGGAAGAATTGCTGAAAATTGCACTCGGTCTGTCAGGAACTGAATCTGCTGTGTGTTCTCCCGGTATTGTGCAGTAATTGCGATCGGGATACAGATGCAGCCTGCCTGGTATAGTACTTCTTTTATATGGATGTGTGAAGAGGTTTGTGTACCTCAAGTGAGCCCTGCTGACATTGAAGGACCCTATCTTATTTGGAGGTCGTGAGTACTAATTCAGGGTTGCTCCTGTTGAATTGCCACATTAAATCCAAATGGAATTACTGTACTGCTGACTGTTTAATTCTCCTTTTCTGTGTGAAAGGCCCTCACCAGCTGCCACGGTTTGGACTAGCTACTAGGCTTGGGTACCCAGGGACAGTAACTGATAGGGATAGGCCTGTGCACAGAGCCATAGGTAGATTATTAGAGTGATAAGCTCAATTAACCTGATTTCCGTCCTTGTTATATCCCCTAAATAAATCAGAGCTGCTTGTTTCAGCAAAGTTATACTGCCTGAGGTATTTGTCTATGTTAAAGTACTGTACTGTGATTGTTGCACTGTATCTCATTTCACAGGAGGTCCCAGTGCCGGAACCAGACCTGGGGGTAAGTGTATACTGTGAAGGTAATTTGATATATTGTGTGGGCCACTAGTGGGAAGAAAGGGGTTGCAGTGTCCCAGAGGCTGTGACCAAGTTAGTTTAACTATTGCAAACCCTGACCTCTGGGTGGAGGCACCCGCCATTGGATCCAGGCCCCCTCAACCTGTTAGTGGCAAATCAGGCAGGGGTAGTAGCCCCTGGGATAGCGCCATCTAGGGGTTACATCTGTATTGTTGTTGTTTGTACCTCCCTGTGATGTGGAACCTTTGTAAATGAGTCCTTGACTCAAAGGTACTTTCTGAATTCTCAAATAAATAAAATAAATACTGATCCTGAGAAAGGAGGCCACTGAGGCCAAAGTCAGCATGTCTACAAGAGACGATGTCCAGACTGTAGTGTTTAGTGAATGTATGAGCCGTACTTCCAAGTGGCAGCAGCACAGATGTCAGCAGCAGACACATTCTGAAAACAAGGCCCTGAGGTAGCCACCCCATGGGTGAAATGTGCACACAGACTGGACCAGGAAGCTGCTTCTGGTAACAAAATGTAATACAACTGGCCAGCCATTTGGACAGGCCTTGTTTAGAGATTGGTGAACCCAACATTCGGGGAGGGGGGGAAGCAAGAAACAGTTGAAAGGATTTTCTACTATCATTTGTGCAATCCAGGTATCAATACAGCATTCTACAGACATGCAGCATACTGTATATAAACGACGATCCCCATTATCTGTGGGACAGCAACAGTAAACAGGAAGATCTGTGGTCTGATTTAGTGTTCTTTGAGACACAACCTTTGGATGGAAGTTATGCTTGGTACGTAAGGTAAACCTATCCTTGTGAAAAATAATAAACAGATAATCTGTAACCACAGCCTGCACCTCCGAGATATGTCTAGCAGACATTATCACTACTAGAAACAGTCTCCTCCAAAGAGGAGGCACAGCTCACAAGTAGCTGCACGCTCAAAAGAAGGCACAGTGAGAGTCTCTAGGACTAAATTAAAGGGAAACAATGGAAAAGACAAAGCTTTCCTCAGACACTACAGAAACTCTCAATTAGTGCTTTCAGACAATAACAACTTTATTTAATGATTTAGAACAGCTACCCACAACTTCCACTTCCTGTTGCTGGCAGCAGCCATTTCATGAGCAGCAGTGAGCTTCCTGAGCTCACTGTATGCTAATATGCCTGTTTGACCTCAGCTATTGGTTGGGAGGACATATTAGCATAAAGTGAGCTCAGGAAGCTCTCTGCTACTCATGAAATGGTGGCTTCCAGCAATAGAAAGTGAAAGTTGAAGGCCACTGTTTAAATCACTAAAAAATCAATTAGAGTTATTTGTTAAAAAATGTTACCGTCTGAAAGCACTAATCAGGCATTTTTGTAGTGCCTGGGTAAAGCTGTGCCCTTTCCACTGTTTCCCTTTAAAGTCCCACATGGGAAATGGATCTCAGACGGGGTGGGGTACAGAAGGAAGATACCCCTTAAGAATCTATGGGAAACTTCTAACTGGGCCAAAGTTTTACCCACTCTAAGGGCATGAAAAGCTGAAAGCGCGACCATGTGGACCTTTATTGAGGAATACCCTAGCCCTGAGTCCTAAAGGGATGCAGACAGTGCAGCAATTTAGGAACTGGATATGTAAATGGATTCAGAGCATGCCCAGTACACCAGACAGCAAGTAAACTTTTCCATTTTTGTGAAAAAGTGTACCAGGTAGACAGCTTGCTACCCAGCAAGAGCACAGTAGCCACCACCAGGGGAAATCCTGAAGTGGGAGAGCTCTACAGGAGTCATGCATGAAGGTGCAGGGACTAAAGATCTGGTTGTACCAGACCATCCTGCACAGGAGGTTCCACTGCCAATTGTGGGAGAAGCAGAGACCAAATTCGTCTGGGCCCATGAGGAGCCACCAGAATCAGGGTTGCATGCTCGGCCTGTAGCTTCACCAAAATCCTCTGTATTAGAGGTGCTGGGGGAAAGCAAATAGAAACCTCCCTTTCCAAGAGAGGGATAATGTGTCTCGACAAAAAAATTCCAGGCCCTGGAGCAAGCGAGCAGAAACGCAGCAGTTTTGTGTGGTATGGAGACGCAAACAGACGCAAACAGATCTATGTCTAGATAACCACATTTTTTGAAGAGGGTATCCATGACAGAATCTGACAGTTCCCATTAGTGGCAGAGCACACTGGATCAACTGAGGAGATCCACCACTGCATTCAGGGACCTGGGGAGGAACACCGCTGAGAGAAATGTCATATTCCACTGCCCAGTGCCAAACTCTCATTGCTTCTGTGTAGAGAGCATACAAATGAACTCTGCCCTGTTGACTGATGTAGTACATCACTGGCCATACAATAGTATTTCTTCACCTCTGTATAACCCTCTTACTGTCTCAGCCTGTGCGGCCCTTCCTGCTCATATACAATCTTGCACTGCAGGCATCTCCTTACTTACATACACTCATATAATCTAATTTCATGGCTTGCTCCCGCTTCCTCACTTACCGACCTTTCCTTAATGACACCCCTGCTCTCAATGGTTATTTCTTCCTTTTGTATTACCTGTTTTTGTTTTGTGTACCTTGTTCTGTTCATATGATATGTCACCTGATAATTTATTGTCCAAGGTCCTCTCTATTCATTGCTTAGGTAGGCACCTATGAACTTATGAATGGTCTACTCTGTATGTCTCTGATATATTGTATCCACTTTAACTCATTGTATGTAAAGCGCTTTACTTTGTATGTTCTGATATATTGTATCCTCTTTAACTCATTGTATGTAAAGCACTTTTAATTTGTTATCCTGTTAAGTTTCTGCATGTCTGTACTCTCCCGGGTCATGCCTGAAAATAGTCATTTTATGGCTAGTGCACTTACCCGGTTAACAAAAGCTAAATAAAAAATAAAAATAAAACATATTGTCTGTGCAAATCAACAGCTGATTCCCTGGAAGGAGGGTGGTGAAGGCCTGAAGAACATGTAGAACAGCTTTCATCTTCACTGTGTTGGTGTGAAGCACTGTATCCAGCGGGCCCCCCCCCCCCAGCCCTGGGTTCTGAAGGGGCCCCAATGAGCACCCCAACCTGTCCCTGGGGTGTCTGTGGTCATCACCAGCAGAGAGAAGAGCTACAGGAACAGAGACCCTTTCTCTAAGTTGGTGCGGTCCAGTCACCAGAGTAGGGAATGACGGAGAGCAAGAGTGACCAATATGAGGTGCTCCAACTTGTCCGAATGCTGACCCTCTGTGCTTTGAAGAACCACTGCAGGATCCTCATATGGAGGTGGGCCAGAACTGTCAGAATGGCAGTCGCCATCAGACCAGTCAGTCTTACGAGACAGTGGTTCAACATATTTACTAGAGGTAACCAGCTGAGCTTGTGTCACTAGTACCATGGCACGCTCTGAGGGCAGAAAAGCCTAATCGCAATCACTAGCTGGTATGGTGCCTATGTACTGGAGCCTTTGGCAGGGATAAGGACCAGCTTTGGTTCACTGACTGGTATGCTCAGGTGGTCGAACAATTGCTGGGTCCGAAACAGGGTGTATACAATTGTCTCCTGAGATGGGGCCTTTAACAGCCAATTGTCTATGTAAACGAAGAGATAAAGACTCTCCCTGTAGACAGTCACTGCCATTACTGCAAATACTTTGGTAAAGATGTTTGGTGTAGAGCATAAACCAAACGGCAAAACACGAAACTGATAGTGAGAGTTCTGAAGCATGAAACACAAATATTTTTTGTATGACTTTCTGATCTTTACATGAAGATTAGCATCCTTCATGCCCAATGCAACCATCCAGTCTGCTTTTAATAATAGGGGCAAGAGGTACTGCAGGGAGACCATCCTGAACTTTTTGTATTCTTTGTGCAGGTTCAGACCCTGTTGTCTAGTACTGGCCCACGGTCCACTTTGGAACCAGAAAGTACCAGGAGTAAAAGCCGTGATTTTTTTTCTGCAGCCAGGACTAATTACAGCCTTTCTGCAGAGGAGTGATTACGATGTCTCGGAGGTTATCTGTTCAGCCACAGTGTGTGTGTGTGCGTGTGTTACTGGAGGAACAGTTAGGAGCTCTAAGGCATGCCCATGCTGAACCACCTCCAGAACCCAAGCATCTGTAGTGATCTCCCTCCACTTTGATAGAAAGAGGGTGATACAGCCCACTATTATAACCTCCTGAGGTAGTGAGGCTGGAGGCAAGGGAGGGGAGCCAGAAGGCATCGGGGCAGTGGAGGTGCTGATAACTGTCTGACCTTTTGTAAGTCTGGCATGGGCACCGGGGGCAGGCTTGTGGCCTGGGATGTGGAAGACTAAGGCCTCTGGGAGCCATGGCCAGGGCCTCACGAATAACCTCGGCCAGGATGGGCATTTGGCCTTGGAAAAGAACCATGACTCCTACCTCTGGGTTTAGCAGCAAAGTATGCTGGAATCTGAGAGTCATTCTAGAAGTTTGCAGATCTCTCAAAGTATTTTCAACATCATTGCCAAATAGTTGCTGTCCTCTGATATGAGCATTCACTACAGATTGTTGCACATCAGAGGAAAAAACCTGCCACCCGAAGCCATGAGTGACAAAGGATGCAAATCCCAGAGGCAGCAGCCCTAGCTGCAGCATCAGAGGCAGATCTGAGTAGGTGCTTACCTGCTTCTTGACCATCAGCAACTGTTTGCTGAGTCAGTATTTTATCTTGGCCCTCAGGCAGTTTTTCATCTAGAATGGCCATTGTCTTCAAAGGCAAGTCTGATATTTAATTATATACCTGATAGTTTGTAATTCTTAGGACTAGGGTGGCTGAGGCAAAAGTCCTCTTACCCTTCACATCAAGCATCCGCTACTCCTTATCAGGAGGAAGAAAGTTCATGTGCTTTGGAATCTTAGATCTATCTTGAGTAGCCATAATTCCCACAGAGTCAATCTCAAGCTGTAAAAAAATAATATGGCTTTAGAGTAGGGGCAGGATATTGTTTATCTACCTTCCTGGATACAACAGGTAGATGTGTAGGCCTATGCCAGACAGCTAAAGCAGCATCCTCAAAGAGCAGAATACACTGGAGGAACAATCACTGTAGGAGAGGCTGAAACCTCCAAGAACTCATGAAGATTGTTCTTGGAAGAATCCTCTTCTTCAGCTTGGAACTGTAGTTTAGCCTGAACCTGTTAAAGGAAGGCTTGAAATGAGGCATCCTCGGGGGGAGATAGATCAAGGCATGTTTTTCATGCTGTCCTCTGAGCAGGAGGATAAAGTGCAGCTTCAGCTAACCACATCTGTCATCTCTTCTTTCTTTTCCATGGCCGCCTCCTCCTTCATGTATTCTGCATTATAATCCAGTTTATTATCAATGCTGATCATCACTGGCATTGAGTCAACGGATGGGGAGACATATGAGGAGGAGCCAAAGAAGGATTCCTCTGATGGCAGCCTTCCGGCCTGGCACCATGGCAGGGATGGAGTGGTCCAATGGGGTTCATGTTGATGGCAAAGGCAGCAGGCACTCAAACAGCTCCAACATTGCTTGATACAACGTTTGTGTGTAATGAAGCCTGAAGGGGTCATCAATGGCTGAGTCACCAATGGTACAGTGCTCAATGTCGTCAATGGCTGAGTCACCGATGGTACAGTGCTCAATGTCGTCAGTGGCTGAGTCACCGATGGTACAGTGCTCAATGTCGTCAATGGCTGAGTCACCGATGGTACAGTGCTCAATGTCGTCAATGGCTGAGTCACCGATGGTACAGTGCTCAATGTCGTCAGTGGCTGAGTCACCGATGGTACAGTGCTCAATGTCGTCAATGGCCGAGTCACTGATGGTACAGTGCTCAATGTCGCCAATGGCTGAGTCACCGATGGTACAGTGCTCAATGTCGCCAATGACTGAGTCACCGATGGTACAGTGCTCAATGTCGCCAATGGCTGAGTCACCAATGGTACAGTGCTCAATGTTGTCAATGGCTGAGTCACCAATGGTACAGTGCTCAATGTCGTCAATGGCCGGAGTCACTGATGGTACAGTGCTCAATGTCGCCAATGGCTGAGTCACAGATGGTACAGTGCTCAATGGCAGAATACAGTAAAGTCACATTAAACTGTTCCTCCAACTCACTTGGTTTAGTATTTTCAGTGAGTTGCTTGATGCATGCCCTGCTCACTACAATGAATTAATAACAGTTTCCAATGGTTTGTTTCTAGCTGCTATTCAGTTTCAGTTTACTTTACAGCTCTCAGGAAACTTATTAATGCAGTGCAACACATTCAGCAACCCATAAGAAATACTGAACCACTGAGTTGGAGCCCAGTTTCACTACTGCAGTGTCCTTGAATGACATGCCATTCTACCCAATCCCAAGAAGCTGTCACCCAATTCCAATCAATTGCAATCTGGATTCAGATTGAAAACCCGACCCACCGCCATGTTTTTTCCTAGCTCCGGGGCTTTACTTTGCACATTACTAATCTCAGTTTCAAACAATTACTGAGAGCTGGATAAAAGTCTGCCCTGCAACTTAAGTTTCAATCTTACTGCTTCTTTATGTAGCCTCCTTCCCCAAAGTGTAGGGCCTACTTTGCCACCCTGTGGACTCTCCAGTTATCACTGCTGCCAGCCCGGGTCATGGGCACTTCCTTGAGCCTCCTACCAGCCCCTGCAATGTGTTCCCAGTGAAAGCAGGGCCAGAGAATCAGAAGATGTGAACTGCTGTGCGGCCGCACTGAAATGTGCAAGCTGGTGGAGTTCGCCCCTATATTAAAAACACTATGGCGGTTAATTGGAGGCTCCACCCTGGTGATCCCGGACCTCCAAATGAGCTAATCGGGGTCTGGAGACACAAGGGGGGGGGGAGCGAGAAGGGTTGCAAATATGTTAAATAAAAGCACCCCTAAGCGCATGCAAATTAGCACAGCAACTGAGGCTGCTGGGAGATGTAGTTTACTGCTGCACTGGGGGACTGTATTAGGGAGCTGAATGCATTACATGTGAGCTGCTTCTGAGCTGATGGATGGTTGAAACAGAGTTTGTATTTTAAGCATTTAGAGTTGCCTCTGCATTGTCAGCATACAAAAACAATGCCAGAGCAGTGAGCCGGAGGAACAGTTTAATGTGACTTATACTGTAGGCTGCAAGTCCACAAGTGGGAAAGATGAGCAGAAGTTGGACCCCGACCTTTGTGTCTGTAAGACAGCCAGGGGATGCGGCAGGAGCCATGGTTGGTACCTGGGACCCATCTTTATCAGCTGACTTACTCCATCTAAGTGGTGAATGGGAATGGTCAGGAGAAGTGTCTTTTTCCTTTCTGTGATGCTCTTTCTCAGAATGACAGTATCTGTTCACAGACTTCAAAGATTTGTGTTTTTTTCTTTGATAATTCAGCGACGGTCGCTATCAACCACAGGGATCAACAGGTGAATCATGAACAGGGAATGGATGTGGGTGACGATGGTGAATCCGCCTTTGTCGCAACCTGTTTCTCCATTTCTTGTATTAGTAGAAAGTTTTCTAAAGCCTTCTTAAGACGTCTCCTGGTTGCCTGGTTAAAGTCCTGGCAAATTAAGCAGGCTTTAACATTGTGGTCTATACCAAGGAGATGGATACAAATGGAGTGGTTGTCATCTTCATAAATCTTAACGTCGCTGTAATGGCAATACTGGAACAATGGTTCTTTGTCCATTCACAGCATAAAAGATGAAGTTTAAAATAACAAACTTAAAGAAGTAGCAGCATTAGCAAATACTTGCAAAAGTTCAATGGTGTTCTTCAGCTGCTGTGGACCGATGAGTAGTTGATGGCAGAAGAAAAGAACTGAGGTGTACTGGGGATGCCCATGTTATATGGGTGCTGACAAGGTGAGTCAATGTGGATGGCCCCAGCGTGCACACATTTCCAGGAAGTCCTAACACTGTTGGCTTACAGTTCCATGATGTGATTCAATGGAGGGAGATAGCCTCGAAGAAGATCCCTTGACAGAGGAAAGGGATATGGGGATAATGATGTGGGTGATAACAAACGGCAACATGAAATTTTCATCTCATCCATATTTTGTTGTGATGACTGTTTTACAATGTATGACTTGTATTGTTTGTTTTGCAAAATTTTCATGTTTGGTTGCAATTAGAAAGAGGTGTTTCCTCAAAATGCTTACCAATAAAATACTGATATTGATCTTAGTGTGAGAAAGCATATGGAAAGGCAAACAGGACACTGGGGTGTAGTAGACGGGGCTTTACTTGTAGGAAGAAGCAGGTGATCTTGCCACTTTACAGGTCAACGGTTAGGCCACGCCTGGAGTACTGTGTACATTTTGGAAACCTGATGCGAAAAAAGATATAGAAAGGCTGAAAAATATCTAATGGAAGGCAACAGAAACATATTTATCTATTTAGATCTCAGATTGAACACCTTTCAGCTATCAGCTCTTTTACATAGGTTCCACATCAGTATGACAGACAAGTTACAGTGAAGAACAGATTACAATATCACAAGAGAAACATATGATGCATTGTACAACGTATGCCGGAAATTTAGGATGGCAGCATAGCCTAGCAGTTAGAGTAATCTAGCTGTGAATGAGCTTGGTACATCCAGCAGACCAGACCTGGGTTTGATTCTCACAACCTCCACTTGCATACTGTGTGACTCTGAGCAAGTCACTTAACCACCCCGTGCTCCCAGGTCGCCCCTGAAAACAGGCACTTGTGCCTAGTGGGCCTTACCCAGTTACCAAAGACTGAAATAAAAATAAATAAATAAATATAGGTTAATACAAGATTGCAGACTGTTGAGACACAAAACAATAACCGTAAGATCAGCCCATGAGGCCTTGTCAAGGAAGGATTCAGGTGGAAGGAGGGAGTGAAAGTTAGGGTAGGAGGTGAGGAAGTGAGAAAAAAGAGGGGAGGATGGAGTAAGGTGTAGAGGTGGGGGGTTGGGAGTAGAGTTTGAGAGAGGAAGTATTCAGGACAGTGGCAGTAAGGGCAAGCTCAGAATGTAGGTACTAAGTGCTAATTGGGGCCTATGAGAAGGGGTAAGTAAATTTTAATGGAAGCAGTCACAGTAGGCATTAGCTACTAGGTGCTGATGGAGTTTAGTTTGAACGAGCCCAGTGTGGTTTGAGTGGACACTTCATAATGTAAAGAGTTAAACCAGAAAGGGGCTTAATAGGCAAATAATCTTTGTCCTAAGGAAGTGTGGCAGCAGGGGATCAGAAAGATCTGGTTGTTTGAGCCTCTGGTTCGACAAGGATTGCTGTAAGGGCTAAGGAGCTTCTGAACCGCTGGGGTCATGAGACATAGGCTAACCTTTTTTGCAAGCAGGCAAGTTTGGTAGGTGGTTCTACCCTTTTCATTGGAGCCAGCTAGCCTGAGCATAGAGGTCACAGGTATGCGTAAGGTGCGCGGATCCAGTGAGGAGTCTGCAGGCTTTGTTACGTGCCGTTGTGATGCATCAGAGGGATGTGTCGATGGCCGAACCATAGATAGCCAGCCCATTATCTACCAGGGAAATTACAGAGTTGTGGATAGCCAAGTTTAGGGCTTCAGGTGTGCCTATAGAGGACCCCAATGTGAGTGTTGACTGCTTTGGCAGTATTTTCTATGTGGTGAGCATATGACAGATTGCTGTCAATGGTAACACCTACGTATTTGAAGTGCTGTATTAGCTCCAAGACTGAGCCCGCACTGTTAGTGATTGTTAACGGGTAGGTTTTATGCTTGCTTTGGGTACTATTGAAGAGCATAATTTTGTCTTTTTGTAGTAAAGGATGAGCTTGTGTTCACTGAACCATTTTCCACACTAGACAAGCTAAGCTGCAATTGGTCCTCTAGAAGTCTGGGGTCAGGATTGCTTGAGTAGATAACCGCATCATCCGCGTAAAGTAGAATATGTTCTTGGCATGAGATTGATAGTTTGTTTAGGAAGATGCTAAACAGGGGAGGGCCCAAAGTGGACCCTTGTGGAACACCCAATTGAACATTTCTTCTATCAGAGAGAACACCATCCATCTCTACTTGTTGGGACCGGTTTGACAGATGGCTTTTAAACCAGTCTGTGGTATTCTTGGATAGTCCTGTGCCAGATCAATCAATAAGGTATGATTAGCAGTGTCAAAGGCTTTTGTCAGGTCTATGAGCGCTGCTCCAACCAAGCGCTTTTGATCGAGTGAGTATTAATAAAGCCTGTGAATTCCATTAGAGCAGTGGTGGTGCTATGCCCATTCCTGAACCCATGTTGTTGTGGGCATTGCATCTGGTATTTTTCCATGTATTCGACCAGTTTATCTGCCATGATGCACTCTAAGGCTTTAGAGAGGGGAAGGAGAATGGAAATTGGTCTGTAATTCCCATGTTGAGCCCTGTGACCACTTTTATAGACAGGGGTAACCAAGGCAGATTTCCACTTATGAGGGAATTGTGATAACTTGAGAGATAGGTTAATTATTCTGGTGAGGGGTGATAGGATTTCATCCAAGGTGAGGGAGATGAGTTTGTTCAGTTAAGACTTTGAAGAAAATAACAGGACATGCTGCCAGTAAGGTGGGTGCATTTCCAAAATGGAAATGCAGATGAAAGCAGCAAAACACTCCAGTGCAGAGGATTCCGAAGTAGGTAGTCAAATTACTAACACGTGTCTATGTCATCTGTTAGCACCCTTTGCAAACTGTGTGAGAGGCCTTTCGGCACCATGCAATTCTGCTTAAAGTTGAACCAGCATAACATTCTGTGGTGATTTGCATATGCAGCCCATGATGCTTTGCATTGTGTGGGCATGTGTGATTTTGTATTTTCTTGAAACTTGGCTTCCCAGCCAAATGCCCTTTGGGGTAACCCTTGGCTCAGTGTTTGCGCACAGAGGTTCTTTGTCTTTTAAATTACTAATGTCCAAAACATGGCAAACAGCACTGCAGAAAATCCCAGTGCTTCAAGGTTTGAACACCTGAAACCTTACTGCTTTCTTCTCCAACAAAAATTATTCACAGTCAGCAGGGGAGGACATATCCAGAGAGGCTGGAAAGCCTAAATATGTGCTCATTGTAGGGCAGGAAGGAGTGTGTGTGTGTGTGTGTGTGTGTGTGTGTGTGGGGGAGGACATGATAGAAACTCAGAAATATATACAAGAGCAGACATCACAGATTCATTTATAATAAAAGGGCTGACAACCACCAGGGGGTCTCATCCTCAAAATAAGAGGGGTAAGTTCGAGAAAGACACAAAGAAGTATTTCTTTACAGAAAAGGGTTGTAGATGAACTGAACAAGCTGTCCCAAAACTAAGCTGATGTCAGTACAATTATGGGGTTCAAAACTTGAAGACGCTCCTACAGAGGGGATTACAAACAAGTGGAAGATTGAAGGGAGCACTGGGAGCAGCCCAGGTAAGTAAATAGGGCAGACTGGATGAACTCTTGTCCCTATCTGTCCTCAGCAATCTCTATAGCTACAGTACATATGGAATTATGTTGACCCCACACAGAACCTTACAATATTCAACTGGTCACTTGAATTTTGTGAGGCAAGCTAGTCTCTTCTGCTCTGTGGAATTAGGTCTATTTCAATGTCTAAACAGACTTTGTTTTTGAGAGTTTTTAGCTGCATTGAGTTAAGTTTAACTTATTTTTTAGGCATTTGCAAGTAAATATTGTATATGAAGTAAGCAATAATACCCGACAGGGTGGGCATTATTGGGAAATACCAGACCACCCAGGGGCATAATGAGGCCTGCACCACAGGCGGAGGGCCTTATAGCCCCTTGAATGTCTGGTATTTCCCAATAATGCCCACCCTGGAGGGTATTATTGTGCTTAGAAAATGGTCATCTGTGTAAATTTTCTTGAAGTTGTTAAATAATAGAGTAAATAACTGTGAAAAATGATGACAAGTATTAGGAACACATTTATTGATAAAAATAGTCCACAGGCTGTTCCTGGTGCAGTTGCTCCTTCCTGCAGCATTCTGGTGGATTGGTGCCCCACCCCCAACCCCCACGAGACAAAGTCACAAAACACAGACACGGTTTCCTAAAGAATAAAGGCACTGTGCCGTGAAACTTCTCTGTAGCACTCTGGCAATTTTAATTTATTTTTCTTTTTTGATGCACGGCTGTTTTGTGTTGTTGTTTTTTTGTGTTGCAGTCAGAAGTTGCATCTGTGCGGCATGCGACGTTTGACTGCGATTTATGAGGAAAGAGAAAATGACTTATTTTCGGTTTCATCAAGTTGTAAGGTAAATGATTATTTTTACGAGACTCAGTAACTGTGGGGGCCTTGTGTTGACTGATCGCTTACTTTCTGTTTGCTGTCAGAACTGTACTGCGAGACCGCATTCGGGAGAATGTCATCATGGTAGGGTGAAAATGCAGACGGGAGAGTGGTGCCATGGTGTCACTCTTCGAAACGCAAGATAACTAGTGTTTTTTATTTTAATTTTTAAAACAGGGAACGGATGCAGATAAAGAGTGTTTGCATTGGGCTGAGGGAGACCACTACCTCTTGCTAAGCGAGAGAAAAAGATGCAGGCATTTAAAATTTTTCTTGACTGTGTTCAGCCAATTAAAAAGCAGGCTGCACAGTACTGTAGAATGGTGCACAGTGAGGTGGCACTTGGACTGGCACTTATTTGCATACCTCTCAACTGTCCCTGATTTTCAGGGATGTCCCTGATTTGGCCTTAAAATTTTCCTCTGTCCCTCGTAAAATTTGTGTTTTTGTGACAGAACAGTGGGGATTAAAAGTGCAAAATAATATCAAACATTAAAGTTACAGACTTGTTCTACTTCAGAAAATGCATCTCAACACAAATCCCTTTATTTTATCACCTTTCTGAGTGAATAGTACCAGTTTTTAAGATTTGTCCCTGATTTAGGGTCATTGTCCCTGATTTTTTTAAGCCTTGTCCCTGATTCATGAGGCAAGAGGTTGAGAGGTATGCTTATTTGGGACTGGGCATCTATTGAAAAATAGATGCCCAGTTTGGAGGTAGTTTCAGCCAATGAGGGCAGAGAATCCGTTCTGGCCATTTTCTAAAGAGGATTACTGTATGGCTGCAATTTATGCCATTTAGAAAATTATGAATTTCAGAAATTACTGGTGTAACCCCCCCCCCATTTGGGGGCTTACCTTTTTGGCCCTTAGGACTGCCCCATTTTGTACCGGTTTCCCCTGTGTGTCCCGCATCCTGGCACCAGCCCCCAGTCACCCAGACAGTCCTCTCTGGCCCCTGCATTTTCTTTTTCCTGCAGGCAAGATTGGGGCCGGAAGAGATAGCCTGCAGAGCCACCACCCATATTTGCACTCTGGTGCAGGGTCGGTGCTCTGCATGTGCACGTTAGTGCATTTTGGTTTTGGCCGTTCTGCAGCCAGTTAAGTTGCCTCTCTGGTGGTCCTGGTCCCTTTGGTAAGCAAAAGGGGGACAGGAGACCTTGTTTGAGACAAAAGAGGCAACATAGAAGGCAAAAAAGTATTTTTAAGGTGCGCCCATTGCACCGCCGCATTCGAGAGCCACCTCATGAATATTAATGAGGTGGCTCATGAATATTTATGAGTCAAGCCCTGTCCAGTGCCTTGGGGCTAAAGTAATTGGCACTAGTGACAGGAAAAGGAATAAGTAACATTTTTAAATGATTCAGGGGTTTAGAAGAGAAAAGGGTCTGCTACAGTTCTGTGGGGGATTAAAGTAATAAAAAGTGTATACTTGCTGAAGGAGGGCTATAAAGTGGGATATGGGATGGACTGCAGTGAGCTGCATGGCGACTATCTAAAACCATCACAGCGACAAGAAAAGGATTTAAGGAAACTGCTGAAGTGTGCAGTCGCTTAAAAGAGCACAGGAACTGCTATCTTTCAGTGGGGGCTGATTGAAATTAAAGTATGTAGTTTGGCTGCATTGGGACTGAAAAGTCAGGACTATGTGAGGACTGCAGTTAAACTGTTGTGCCAGGAGCCATACTTGCTTCCATGTGATCTCAGCTCAACCAATCAAGGGGCCAGGATTTGCCAGGAGGACTGTGGGACGGTTTGAAAGGACTGTTGGGGAAAATACTGGGGAAAGTTTAGGCACCTTTTTCTGCAGCCTATAAGGCATTGTGGTAGCCTCATACATTTTAATTTTGGTAAAGGACAGTGGCTCCAGCTAACAGGGAGCTGCCAGAGAGCTCCCAAAAGAGAAGAACTTTGGATTTCTGAGTCAGTCTAGTGGGGAGCTCTCCAGAGGTGGGGCCTCAAGGAGAGAATGGGCTGCAAGACTGGGAAAGAGCCTGACTGGGGGCTGCCAGCAATTTGTCCCCCAAGGCTGGTCATTCCTTTCCCCACCTGGAGAGTGAGGAGGAAGGTTGTTCAGGCAGCTCTGCAGAGAAAGAGGGAAAGTTACAGGATCCTGCTACAGGCTACTGTGGTAAGAAAAGTTCAACAAAATAAGATGGGGGCCCTCAGAAAATAGGACAGACAAGTCGTTTCTTGGCTGGTGCTATTCTTTTTATGTTTGTTTGCACGCATGTGCAAGAAACAGTGTCATCATCCGAGTTTTCGGAGGTGTGGCACCCGTCTTCCAATTCAGTCAGTATGTTTGCAGGCGCGGCCACAGTTCTCCAATGAACGCTGCAGCTGTCTATGACAGCAGTTGAAAATGCAGTGGCCGTACATTTGAAAGGGAGAGCTACTCTTCAGAGAGCAGCGATATGCTATCGCGTGCTCATGCACGCTCCCACACACACACGCATGCATACTGCGTGCTCGTACCCCCCCGCACACACTGTAGCCAACGGGGTGCCCAATCCCCGTCCGCTGTGCTGTGCTCCCCCAACAGAGTTCCAGATGCCACGCTGGGAGCTCCACCTCAGCATGGCAACAGATCGTATGGCCAATGGGGATGCCCAATCCCATGTCAGCTCCACTGTCCCCCCAGAGACTACAGGGTGCCACGCTGGGGCTCACCCCAGCGTGGCAACAGATCGACAGCTGATGGGGTGCCCAATCCCCATCGGCTCCACGGCCCCAAACAGCCTTCCAGCTGCCAGCTGAGGCCCACTAGCGTGGCACAAGTCTAAGTTAAAAAAGGAACCTAAAAGAAAAACCTTCCCTCGCTGACTGTCCTGACCCAATCTCCCCCCACCTGCACCCACTCTCTGCACACCCTGCCTTCCCACACCCCCTCCTCACCCCATACTTACCTCTGGAGCTCGGCGCAGTGATCTTCGGTGGACCAGGAACACGTCTGCACTCTTCAAAGCCGACCGTGAACTGAGGAAATGCCAGTAAGCTGTATAATGTAATAAATAGGTTTTTTTCAACTTTAGTGCATATCTCGAGCATTTTTGGGAATTTTTCACCAAATTTTCAACATGGGGTTTTTGGGACCCCACCTCATGAATTCTGTCACTGTCATGGCGTTTATCAGCCCAAAGGTGATTTCACGGTCACTGCACGGAACCACCTTTGGGACCGATTTTAAAATGACAGTGTCACAGTTCATGAGGTAGACCCTCAAAACCCTATGTTGAAAATTTAGTAATCTCAAAAATGACTGTTTTCTGAGCATCGTTGCACTGTTCCTCACGCGTTCAGAAGTTCGCAAATTTTCAATATATTCACTCCAAATTTTCAACATTGCCATTTTACCATACCTCCTTATGAGCAGTACAGCTGTCATTTCTCACATCTGACCCAAAAGCGTTAGCTGGCATGGCGCACAATGGTGATGGTGTGTGGAAATCAAGCGTTGGGACAGATTAAGAAAATCACAGTGACACTGTTCATGAGCAGAGGTGTTAAAATGGCTATGTTAAAATGTGTGAAAAAATTCCCAAAAATTACTGTTTTATGAGCATGCGGTGCGCTGTTCCTACGCACGCTCATAAGTCCGCGATTTTCAAAATTTTCACTCCAGATTTTCAGCATTGCCATTTTACCACACCTCCTTATGAGCAGAACAGCTGTCATTTTTCACATCTCGGCCAAAACGTGTTTCCGCCCATGTAGTGTACAATGGCGCAGTCGGTGTGCGAAATCAATGTTCGGGAAAGATTAAGAAAATCACGGTGACACTGAGCAGAGGTGTTAAAATGGCTATGTTAAAAATTTGGTGAAATACGTCCATAAAATGACTGTGTTACGAGCGACCATTGCGCAGTTTCTACGCACCCTCGTAACTTCATGGATTTCTAATATTTTCAGTCCAGATTTTCACCACTGGCATTTTTCCACACTTCCTTATGAACAGCACAGCTGTCATTTTTCACACTATGGCCCAAATGTGTTTTTGCACTTCCAGCGCAGAAATGCATGGTCGCTGTGGGAAATCACTGTTCAGGACAGATTAAGAAAATCACAATGACACTGTTAATGAGCGGAGGTTACAAAATCCCTGTGTAGACAATCTGCTGTAAAAAAATCCCCAAACTAATTGCATTACGGGTGTGCATTGCACAGTTTCTATGCACGCTTCTGACTTCACCAGTTTTTTTAATATTTTCACCGCAGAATTTCAACATTGCCATTTTTTGCACCTCCCCATGAAGAGTACAGCTGTCATTTTTCACATCCTGTTCAAAATGTGTTTTGCACCTGTGGTGCCAAATGGCATAGTCGCTAAGCGAAATCAAGCTTTCGCTAACAAACTGATATTGCCACTGTTCATAAGGTGGGGTCACAAAAACCATGTTGAAAATTTGGAGTGAAAATGTTAACGAACGCCTGAGGCATTAGGGTTTCCAACCATAACGCCCAGCCTGTAGAGATTGAGAGGCATCAGGGGTGTGACTTGGGATTCTCGCCTGTAATGCTCATACCATTCCACACCCTGCAGCCAGTGAGAGGCATCGAGGTGTGCCTTGAAGTCTTCGGCCCCAAAGTTTACCCCACTTGCCTATACTGCACCCATATCACTGTATTTTCTGAAGGAATGGGGTGAGCATAAGGGCCAAAGACCCCAAGGCACACCGTGACACTTGTCAGTGTCTGCAGGGTAGGATGTGGTGAAATGGCGTGTCCGTTATGTCTGACGACCCAAAGGCACACCCCAATGTCTGTCAGTCTCTGCAGGGTGGTGGTGGTGGGGTTGGCTTCAGTTCAATACTTCACTGCCATTCCTATTATGCAGCTCTCTAACTCCTACACTACCAATGCCAATGCCAGCAAGCAAACATTCGGCATTGACAAATGCTTGTTATTTTTTGTTGTATAACTAGGACATAATCTCAACGTTTCGCATATATTTTATATGCTTCCTCAGGAGAATGCCTTACATCCTACAATAATAACACATAAAAAATATGTCAATCATCCATCTTTATCCAGTTAGGAACAATAACTTAGTAAATAAAGCATCAAGGTGATGAACTCACTCTCTCAATTGCCTGCGAGTGCATTCACTGTACATCCAGCATTACAGTACTTTCAATTTTAATTGTTCCTATATATAGTAGATGTTTCAAAGAAAAGAAAAATCAATTACTATAATGTAATAACATATTGAATACACCTTAATATGTGCCCTTGCATTTCATTACTTGCTTTAACCTATACAATTGAGCATTCATTTAAACCTTTACCTACCAGTACAAAATCCATGACATTTAAACAGTTAGTCACTCATTATCTCTTGAAAGTGATAATTCAATTAAAACAATACAATTAATCCACTTCCCTGTACCACTTTTCTTTACTGGGGAAACTTACATTTCTAAATTATTACAAATATGTTAAAGCCATTTTAATAAAATAAGTTTTTGATGTATGCACATCTCGACATCAATTGCTATAATTAAGTTTCTATGTTAAGTATTTAATAAAAACCATTACCATAGGTCAGCGTTGCTTTGTGGCACACGTGCAGTTAATAATCTTTACTAACAATCTTGCCCCTTATTTAGGTTGCAACCTAAAAATAAAGTAAAGGTATTTCAAGGAAAAACTGCAACAAATAAGGTACCACTTCAAAACATTCTTTTGCCCAAATTGAAATTTAGAACATTAAAAGGTTTTACACTGATTTTCCAATGTGTTCATAGTATCTACTGAGACCAAAAATTCAAATCTAACTGTGCTTCCAAGATGCTGTGATGTTGGTGCAACTCTTAATAACACCCATGAGAGATGCTTTAACCAAAAATACTATCGGAGTATAACAAAACTGCTCCTGATATTATATGTGGTAAGAAGCTGCACCACAGCGGTGAAAGTGTTCAGAGAAAAGAATGATGGAGTGGGAAAATGGATTACGGAAGCGGACTGGTTTTGTGTTGAAGAGGAGAGAGAGAGAGAGAGAGAGAGAGAGAGAGAGAAGAGAGAGACTCTTCAGTTTTTGTCTGCACCACAACGGTGAGACACCGGTGATGAGAGATTTGTGTGACAGAACTGTGACAAGGAAAAAGGTTCTGTCCGACCCTGGAAAGACAAAGCATCTAGAGAGAAAAGGGAAGGACACAAGGCTTAAGGACTGGTTTTGCAACTGGAGAATGGATACTGGAAAATGGACTGAATCTGGTTCTGAGAAGTTGAAGAGAGATCCTCTTCTGCTTTCATCTGCACCTGCACGGTGTGAAAGGGGAATTTTGTTAATGTATCATACAGACAGATATTTTCTGGAACTGTGTGTGAGCCAGAGCAAGAGTGGCTGCCGTTTTGAAGAAGAGACTGTAAAAGTAGAGGGATGGGCAGGTGCCTACCAGGCCAGGTACCCGTTGTCTGCTCTTGAAATATAGCTAAGGAAAGAAACTACTGTTGGACCTGGAATTCAGACTCTGCTGCACCCCACAGGGTCTGAAGGACAGGAAAGTTTCAGAAGCTAGTCTGGTTGCACATTGGAGCTGGTCACCATGAAGGAGGAGAAAGATCCGAAGTTTCTATCCTATCACAGAGCCAGGTGGGGAATTCGCTAACCCACACAAAGTGGGGTCTACTGGCTGCAGGGGATCATGGGTTTATGCCCGAGTGTTAAGGTACTCTGACCTGTGAGGGAGCTGGGCTGTGGAGCCACTACTAGGTCTGGGTCCTCTATGGTCTGGTGGGCCTTGCGCAGTAGCTCTGCAACAGGCCTGAAAAGGCAGAAGGGGACAAGCTGCAAGACCTTCAATCATGCTGAACATCCAGGCTGCAGCACTTTTGCCCCTTCTTTAAGTCTTCCAAGTCATTCAATCCTAAAGTAATCTGCTGATTTGTTTTGACCTGCCTGCTACTTCTCTACTGTGCCCTGTCTAACTCCCATGTCTCTTTCTCTCCCCAGTGGCACCAGGGCAGGTGATTACACCTTTTGTTCTTGACTGCCACCACCCTCCCGCTTCCTTTTTCTCCGTTTTCAACTGTGATAATTTCTCTTCATCTACCTGCCCCTGACCTCCTGCTGTCTCCCCCCGCCTTTGACTCACACCTACGTCACTGCTCCTTTGTCCCTCTTAGCTTATCTCTGACCCCCTCTCTCCTTTCTCTCTCTCTCTCTCTCTCTCTCCTCCCGCAGATCTCAGCCCCTGAATGGGCCCGCCTCTGCCGCCGGAGTGGCTGTGGCTCAGGAAGCCAGCCGCCCACCCTCACCACCTCCACCAGCCACCCAAGGAGTTTCGAAACTGGGTAAGACTTGCAGACCCGACCGGGACAACTCCGTAGCCTCCACTGGCTACAGAGTCTTGCTGCCACCTCCTATTGGACTAGGCTTTCACGCCTCTGCCTGGGATTGGTCCACCTTGAATATGCTAACTCTGGGCAGCTGCGCCCATTCAAAAGCATTGATAAGCGCCGCATTTTTACGCCCGTCCCCCAACCCCCTCCAGCCTTAATTAAATAGCATTGAGCCCCTCCCACTTCGCCTAGCCGCCACCCTACCCCTTTCTCTATTGGTCCCCCTTATCCTCTCCCTCTACTACGACTCCCACTTTTTGCCTGACCTCCCACCTCTCGTTCTCCTTCTTTCTGTGACTTCACTCCCCTACCTTCCTTCTTTCTGTGTGCTCCTCTACAACCAATCTGTACCTTACCAACTTGGTTGCTGACTAGCTGTTATCACCTCTTCACTATGTTTGCTCTGATACTTTTCTCTTGTCACTACCCACGCTCTGCTACTTCCCTGGGGCTTGCTACCTCCCCTACCCAATTTTCAGCTCGACTATGTCCACCTCCACACAGGCACCCTCTCCTTTCTTCCTCCCCACACCCCTGCCCCCCATTACTGCTATAAATGGGTAGTCGCAGGATCATCCACCCAAGGTCCCTGGGTCCTTCCACCTCTGCTCCCTCTATTACAATCTATGATGTCTCCCTAGGAGCAACACCAACAGCCCATTTGCACTAACAAAACTGAGCGGTCTCGTAAACTCTCCCTTAGGGCCTTATGATTGTCCTCACTGAAGCTTCTACTCCTTCTACTACTCCTGTCTGGGAATGTACACCCAAACCCTGGCCCCCTAACCACTGGACCAGCAAAGAACTTGAAACACACTGGTGTTCTCTCCCTTGCGGCCATAAACATTTGCAGTCTCATTCCCAAGCTTGATACTCTACAAGTTTTCACCAACCAGCATAAACCTGATGTCATCTCAGTTGTCGAAACCTGTCTCTCTCCCAAAATTCCTGACTTCGCAATTGCCCTGCCTGGCTACACTGTCTTCAGGCTTGTTCGGTGGGCCAAAAGAGGAGGGGGCTGTGCACTATACCTCAAAGACTCCCTCCCAGGTCACCCCCTAACTACTCCACCTACAGACTCACTGGCACAGATCCTCCCAATCCGTATCTTCCTTGGAGCCCAGGCAAAGCACTCACAGTCGCCGCAGTCTACATCCCACCCAAAGATCAAGTGAATGGCCTAAACGCTGTCCTGGAATTCACCCGAATGCAACCAGCTGACTCTGAGTTAATCATGCTCGGGGATTTTAACATTAACTGGCTTGCCCCTGATACTGGAGGTCTCAAGGATGCCATCTTCTCTGTTCACCTCTCACAGCTGGTTGACTCTCTGACCAGGCACAATTACAGAACTGGCACCAGCTCACTACTTGACTGGGTTCTATCCAGTCACCCCACCCGTATCTCCGATATCTCCATCCTTCCAGATTCCCTCAGTGATCATTCTCCTGTCACCTGTGTATGGTCCAACAAATTCCGCAAACCCCCACCATCAATCACCAGTAGAATCCTCCCTCGTGGGAACCGGAAGCTCCTTAAATCTCATCTCAGGAACCTGGACTGGAGGTCACTCTTCAGTGCAAATGATGTCAACACAGCCTTGGACTCTTTCATCTCCATCTTTAATGAAGCCTGTGACACCTACACCCCCATCAAAAAGCGTAAAGTTAAGTCCCTTTGCAATTCCTGGCTTACCGCTGACCTAATAGCACAGCTAAAATCCAGGGACCGCCTCTGGCTCGTGGCCCGCCCCTCTGGATCTCCAACTGCCATCCAGAACTATAAGAGTGCACGGAATGATTGCACTAAGGCCATTAAATTAATCAAAAGCACCTATTACAGGGAAGCCCTCACTAACACATGGGGTAATGGTAGAGCTTTCTGGAACAACATCAAGGAACTGACTGGTAAACAGCCGTTAACATCCCCAAATATGCTCAGCATTGACGGAACCATTACACTTGACCCCACAACTATCACTAATACCTTCAATACTGCCTTCACTGACCTCAGCTCCATTCTGCCCCCTGACTTCTTCACAGACTCTTACTCCCCAGCAGACCCTACCAATGCTCCACACTCTACTACCTACCCCCTCCTTCTATTTCAAAGCAGTCAAGCAGCACGAAGCTCGCAAGTACATTGGCAAGACCATTGCCAACACAAGGTATAGCGGGGACTCATTGGACTTAAAACTGCTGTCCCTCACGCTCGACGAAGTTATCAGACCACTCACTAAGATCCTTAACCTCTCCCTCTGCCTTGGCCAGTTCCCTAACCTATGGAAATCCGCTATTGTCACCCCCGTATACAAGAATGGCGATAAGACCCACCATGGAAACTACCGACCAATCTCCATACTACCTCCCCTCTCAAAAGCACTTGAATGTATTGTTGCCGACCAACTCACCGACTACCCGGACAACCACATCTTATGTTCTCAGCAACATTTCTTCAGGAAAGGGCACAGCACCACATCTGCCCTTATGGAAGTTACCGCAGCCATCCACAGTTCCCTTGACAATGGCCGCCTTGCCGGGGCAGTCTACATCAATTTAACAAAGACTTTTGATACCGTCCACCACAACCTGCTTCTGAACCAGCTCTCAAATGTGGGACTCTTCCCAGACTCTATGGCATGGTTCCAAAGCTACTTGTTAAACAGATCACAAAGAGTTAAGATTATGGTACTCTCTCTAACACTTTGTCAGTCCGCTTGGGAGTTCCTCAGGGCTCCATACTGACCTTCTGTTTTCCTCTTCCTGAATAACCTCCCAAAATCCAGCCCTGAACAAATGATTCTGTATGCAGATGATGCCATAATTCTCTCCTCACACAAGGACCTGCACTCCCTGCAAAACAATCTCCAACTTGGATTCTCATCTGTGGAAAAATGGTTCAGTTCACAGAGACTTATTCTCAACTATAAAAAAAACCAAGACTATGCTTTTTCATAACTCCCACAGCAAGCATAGGTCACCCCCCCAATCATATCAAACCAGCATGGGTCAACCTCGAACAGGTTCTAACCTTCAAATACTTAGGATCACTCTTGACAGTAACCTGTCCCATGATCCCATATTGACAATGTTGCTAAGGCTGCCAACATGTGTCTTGGCCTTCTCTACAAGCATAGATCTAGCCTAACTCCTGCTGCCTTGAGCATTGCAGTGCAAAGCTCAGTTGTCTCCATCATCAATTATAGCCTCATCATTTATGGATCGGCCACTCCTACGGCCCTCAGACACATCTCCACTTCGCTCAATAAAGCTTGTCGTCTAATCACTGGGTCTCACCGCCTAACCCACACATGCGACCTCTATGCACAATCTGGCTTGCTGCAACTATCAAATCGAATAAAATATCAAACCTGCACTATGGCTAAGAAGATCACTATGGCCTGGCACCCCCTGGGGTTCTATCTCTCCTCAGTCCAAGTAGTAACCCCCATCACACAAGAGGCTCGGAATCTCATCGCCTATTGGTCCCACTCTGCAGAACCTCCATGGGCCAATGCTCATTTGCCTACAGGGCCCCTTACTGGTGGAATAGCCTTAACACTGAGATCTTCTCCGTTCCAAAGCTAGGACAATTCAAATCAAGTCTTCGTCTCCACCTCTCTGCCTCTAGCACCTTCGACAGTCATACCTAGCTGGTCCTTTCAGCTCAGTCCTTTAGTCCTAGCCACCAAGCCCCTCCTTGCACCTCTCCCTTCTTTCCACTCCCTCCTCTCTACCCTAACCCCCCCACTACCATTCCACCCCTCTCCACTTCCTGCACTTCTGTCCTAATTGACAACTGCCTCTGGCAAGCTCTTGTTCACTTTTAGGACTGTATTATTATGCAACTGTATGTTAACTCTGTTTTTTATCTGCTCTGATTGCACCTGTATTATTGTTAATTGCCTTTGCATCACTGTGTACTACTGTATTGTCCTGTCTCTGATGTGGAACCTTTGTAAAAGAGCCCTGGCTCAAAGGTATTTGTAATCCTTGATTTAAATAAATAAATAAATGAAGTTCTGCTTCTGCTGATCCACCAACCCCAGGACTTCAATCTCAGTGTTACCAGGGACTGATTCCGAGAACCATGAGTAAAGGCAGAAATTGCCCTGCAAAGCTGGGGATGTACATAGTCGATCTCATTTTATGCCCACTGGCATAGAAAAGTTTAAATAAATCAAGAGAAAAATGTAAAAAGTTAACTTGATTCAAGTAAGCATGCCAATGCCAGCCCACCAGCTGCACCACAGGCCTGCAACTAGAGGGCTGGGTATCCAGGGACAGATTTCTGAGGGGGTTATCTGAACTGCTACCAGTTGAGGGTCTGTGCAAGTCAATACCTGCAGCAGTTAGCTAGTTAGAGAGTTGGAGGCTACACTAATTAAAATGTGGGCTGAATATCAAAGGAGGAAATGATTGTTTGGAAAAATGAAAATCTTAAAATGCAAATTAAAATGTTATGTTTAACCTCTAGTCCACTTACCCCCTTTATAACCCTCCCCATGTAAATAAATGAGATGTTACTGTTTTGGAAAAGATCTGACTCAAGAGTCTAATTTAGAGAGCATGTTATTACCTGAAGACAGAAATGCCAAGTATTGAATGTGGGTATATTGGTTAATGCTGTGTCCATGTCTGGGGCGACTGTATGGGGAGGTGGGTTGGTACAGCATCCCAGGGGGTTGTACCAGTCACACACCTGGCCCACTTAAATTGTACTCTGGGTGGAGGCACTGCCATTTTATTTTCATTCTTGGGAAAGGACCCCAGTAACAGCAGAATAGGAACCCAGGCCCCTGAACCTTGGTCTGGCCAGCAAGGCAGCTAGTAGCCCTCTTATAGATGGCATCAGGGCTACTGTGGTGAAACACAGCAACACAAGATTGTAAAGGACTCTAGATCCAACATGCCTGTCCCCATGCTTCATAAGCAGGTACGGATAAATATGTTATGCAAACATGTACTCACTTAAGGGGTCTCCTAGTGCTGAGCAGTGATGAAAGAAAGCGACGGAGACCAAGAATTTATAAGCGAGCTGTTTTCTAAGTAAAATTTAATCAGTCCTAAGTTGACGCTGGCCTTAGGTTTCACTGGTGCCGCCTGTCTTGTAATGGGCTTCCCTCCGTAATGTTTATTTCTATACAGTCGATTTCCTGGACTTCTCCTTAAAGGAAAGAAAAGAGAAAGAGAAGACTGATAAAGGAGACCGAGGAGGGAGAAAGAGACTATAAGACCAAGTGAAAAACAGTGAATGGCATAGTTTAACATATGAAGTGGTAACAGTCTGGAAGCAGGAAGGAGGAAAAGGAAAGAGAAAATAAAGAGAAAACGTGAGAAGAATACCTTGGAAGGAAAAAATTTTCACTGCAGTTTGCGTTGGCCTACCCATCCTGACTGGTGGTTTGTTTTATTCCTCATCTATGAGCAGGAGAAGGGTAAAGTTTTTGTATAACACTACATCTACTGTTTCTTGTTTCTCTACATCAAGGTTCTGCTTGAAACTGTGTGAGACTGATTCAATGACTTTAGTTACTGCTACCGCGCAGAAGTTTTTTTTTTTAACCCTGGTGCATGAATAAGGTTCAGAATGAAACAGTTAATTATTAAAGTACAAGAATTTGAGCAATAACCGGATAATATGTGCCAAAGTAAATGCTGCAATGGCTGTGATCTAAGTATTTCTGTTGGTTTTCTAATCACCTATCTCTTCACCTTTATTGCTTCGGCACAAAGCATCAACTAAAATGGCAGCACAAAATAAATCTGATTCTGATTCCAAGAAGTGGAATCCAATGTTATCATATAGAATGAAAATTCGACAAGAAAAAAAATTTGAAAATTTCAGAAAAACCTGCTTCTGATACTGGGGCCACAAAGGTTAGTGTTCTTGATTCAGAGCCTGAGCCACCTTCATGCGCTAAAACAATTCTAGATGAAATCCTACAAATTAAAAACAAAATGGCACCATTAGATACTCTAATATCAGATATGGAAAACATTAAAACAACTATGTAATATAGAAGCAGCCAATAGGCACAAATTGATAAGATGCAGAATATTGAGCAATGGATAAGTAACACAGAAGATGCGCTACCAGAAATGAAAAAACAACTGGCACAACAAAATACAGAGATAAAAGCACTGCAGATAAAGGTGACTGACGAAACAAGAGCTTGAAGGAAAAATTTAAGAATTATAGGTGTACCAGAGAATGGGACCAACAATTTACTCACAAGCAACTGTTAAATAAAATTTTTGCCAGTCTTTTAGAGGTACCTGAAACAAAGTTAAATATGGACTTTGACGGAATCCACCGTGCACTCAGATCTAAGTTCCACAGGATGACGTAACCCCTAGAGCAATAATTGTGAAGTTGCAAAAAAAAGCGAAGAGCAGGACAGAATTATGAAACAAGTCTTTCAAAAAAAATCCTTGCTTTTTCAGGGGACTAAAATTAATATCTATCGGGATTGCCGAATCAGGTTATTACAGAGCAGAAGAAATATGACTATTTATATACATTAATATGGAATTTCAGGGCTAAATCCATTTTTCTTCCACTACAGAAGTTAAAAGTGTTCATAAGAGGTCAACAGATACTATATGAAACAGCAACTGATGCAGGAAAGGACTTAAAAATAAAATATACAGAAATGTTTTGATAAGGTCCCCTAAAATGGGAATATGGCAATAACAGCTAACTTAAAACAGCAATGTTTTAATAAGTTGGTTCAGTTAAGAGAACTATATTGGATGAGAGAGGGTTAAGAATTTTTTTTTTTACAGTGTTTTCAGTGGGCATTCCTTACTTATTCCGTGTGAGACATGTGTAATCCATGGTGGTTGTATACTGGTGGTGAGTGTGTTCTCAACCCCCGTGAGGTAGGAAATATTCATGTGACATCCATTTGTGACTCCCTCTCTTTCAGCTTGACTCTGTTTACCACCACCCTCTGCTGTCTCTGCTTCAACTAGTTTCCTACTCATCGAACAATGTCCCTGGCTACATCCAGGTCCTCCGGTTTCTTCAGTAATCTTCTACGTGGCATCAAATTGAAAATCTTGCTGAAATCGAAGTAGAATAAATCCACAGCATGGCCCTTATCTATTACCTTTGTTACCCAGTCAAAGAAAACTATCAGGTTGTTCTGACAGGACCTCCCTGCCGCAGACAGATGCTTTATACTATCCTGTAGGCTGTCCCTTGCTGTCTAGATAGTCCACAAGGTTCTCGTTGATCAGTAACTCCATCAGTTTATTTACTACAGAGGTAAGGCTGACATGTCTGTAATTCCTGGGTTGCTCCTGTCCCCCCCCCCCCCCCCTTGTGTAATGGATTACGTCCACTACCCTCCAGTCTCTTGGAACTACCTGTCTGAACTGAGCTACTGAATGTCCGTACTAGGGGTTCAGCTAATTTTACAGCCAGTTCCCTGGGCACCCATAGGTGCATCCCATCCAGTCCTAGGGCTTTATATACCTATAGGGCTTCAAGCCCTTTCTGAACCCTTTCTCTGGTAAATACTGGCTGCCTCATTTCAGGAATGCTCCTCACAGCCACTTTGATGCCCCTTTCAGGCAGGGGCCCACTGTTTTCTCTTGTGAAAACACAGAACAGAAGTAATCATTAAGGATGGCTGCTTTTTGTTCCTCTTCCTCTTCCTCTAGTACCCTCCTCCAGTCTTGTAGCCTAACAATACATGGTCATATACACTGTGACTATGCAGATGTGGTCTGTGGCACTGCTCCTTCCTCTTCCCTTGCCAGACTGGACCCCCTCTGCAGTGCCTTCTGTTGCTTCGCCACCAGCTCTCCACTCTGTACTCCTCACTGCTCTTGCTAGTCCTCCCTTTCCATCATTCCTCTGCCTCTACATTGCCAGTCCCACTGCACCTCCTTCATTGCTAAATACTGGCATGACTCCCTTCCCTCCTACTTTGCTTCTCTCCTCTCCTCTGCTCTCTTCTCCTCTTACTCATTGCGTTCCAGAGATTCTCATACCTTCATCGTTCCCCAGCCTCACTCATATGCGGGGCAAGCTGACTTCTCCTGTCATCTCCCATCCCTCTGGAATCTACTCCCTTCTTCTTATAGAAACATAAATTTTGAAGGCAGATAAGGACTGCCTGGCCCACCTAGTCTGCTCATTTCCCTACCTATGTAAACTCCAGATCCTAAATGATCAGCAGCTTACCTCTCTTTCCTATCACTAGGATTGCCTTCTGTCTATCCTATGCATTCTTGAACTCACCAATTGTTTTAGCCTCTATGACCTCTACTGGAAGGCTGTTCCATGTATCCACCACCCTTTTGTGAAAAGATACTTCATCACATTACCCTGAGTCTCCCCCAGCCTCATATTATGCCCCTTGTTCTTGCACACCTCTTTTTCTGAAAGATACTACCTCCTGCACCTTGTTGATTCACTTGAGGTACTTGAATGTCTCTATCATATCCCCCCTCTCCCTCCTTTCCTCCAGGGTATACATATTGAGGTCTTTCAGTCTTTCCTCATATGTTTTCTGGTGCATTCCTTTCACCATTTTTGTTGCCCTTCTCTGGACCACCTCCATTCTGTCAATGTCATTCCGGAGATGCAGTCTCCAAACCTGAACATAATATTCCAGATGTGGCCTGACTAATCATCTGTACAGTGGCATCACCACCTCCTGTTTTCTAATGGTGATGCCCCTCCATATGCACTCCAGCATCCCTTCGGCCCTCCCCAGCACCTTTTCACATTACTTGCCCACCTCAGGTCATCCATTATGTTTACCCCCAGGTCCCTTTCCAGTTTTGTGTTGTTAGTATCTTCCCCCCCGCCCCCAATTTTGTATTCTTCTCCAGGATTCCTGTGGCCCAAGTGCATGACTTTGCACTTCTTTGTATTGAATTTAAGCTGCCACACTCTTGACCACTCCTCTAATTTGCCTAGGTCTCATCTCATTTTTTCCACCCCATCTGGAGTGTCTGCCCTATTGCAGATCTTGGTGTCATCTGCAAAGGGGCTTCCCTTCTAGCCCTTCCACAATGTCACTAATGAAGACATTGAAGAGGATTGGCCCCAGAACTGAGCCCTGTGGCACCCACTTGTCGTCGCCCTCTTCTGGGATTGAACTCTATTTACCACCACCCTCTGTGTCCTGTTGCTCTGCCAATTTTGTACCCACTTTACCACCTTGGGACCTACTCCCAGACTGCGTAACTTGTTTACTAGCCTCTGGTGTGGCGATGTCAAATGCCTTGCTAAAATCCAGGTAGGCCATGTCCACTCCCTCCTTGATCCACCACCCTGGTTACCCAATCCAAGAAATCTATCAGATTTGTTTGACAAGATCTTCCTGCTGTGAATCCATGTTGCTCGGGCCCAGCCCACTAGCCTCTAGGTATGCCACAATCCTTTCCTTTAACATGGATTCCATGTTTTTCCCCACCACTGAGGTCAAGCTGACCAACCTGTAATTTCAGCCTCCATCTTGCTCCCACTTTTGTGTAGTGGTACATTCGCCCTTCTCCGGTTCTTTGGTACCACTCCCTCCGCTAGTGATTTGTTAAATAGAGCTGTCAGTGGTGCCCCTAGTACCTCCCTGAGTTCTTTCAATATTCTGGGATGCATCCCATCCAGTCTCATTGCCTTGTCCACTTCACTTCTTACTCCCTAATTTTGGTCCCTCCCCTTTCCCTTCCTTTGTAAATACTGAGCAGAAGTATTTGTTTAGAATTTCTGCTTTTTCTAGGTCCCCATCTGTAACCCCCCCGCCCCTTATTTAGCCTCACAATCCCTCCATTGGTCTTTTTCCTTTCCCTGATATACCTGAAGAAGGTTTTGTCACCTTCTTTTGCTAATTTTGCTATCCTTTCTTCAGTTTGCACCTTTGCACACCTGATTGCTTTCCCCAGCTCCTTCTGCGTTACCTGGTCATTTCCATGTCTTCCTCCTTCTGTGTTTCCTTCTACTTTCTGAATGCCTGTTTTTGTTTTCCCCTAACCTTTCCTGCCACTTCTTTTGAAAACCATAGTGTTTTTTTTGCTTTGTTTACAATCTTTACACAGAGGCCTGTTGTCTCTGCTATGGCTCCTTTAAGTTTCTCCCACTGTTCATCCACTCCCCCCCTTCCCCCTTTGCCAGGATTCTTGGGAGGTGTTCCCCCAATTTTGCAAAGTCTGTCCTCTTGAAGTCCAGGACCTTTATTTTTGAGTGACTTGACTCTACTACTGTGTCTCTTTGACTCACCCCCTCTCTCCTTGCCTTAAGATGCTTACTAGGGCATTCTCTGGTTCCTCCTGCACTTGTCCCGCCCTCTCTTGAACCTCCTGCCTCCCCTCTCCCAGCCCTTTTGTTTTCCCCCTCTCTTGCCTATTTCTCCCCTAAATGGGCCACCTGTGCTCTTGGCCCCTAGTCTGTTCTCTAATCTATGAGGTGCTTATTCTTATGCACTCGTGCATGCTTTGTTTTTTGCAGCCGTGTCAGCAACCCATGTACTGTTCTTTTCTTCAAAGCTAGATATTATGATGTTTCTAGGTCAAGTGGTGGTATCCCCACTTATTGTCACCTTGCCTTGACTGCCAGTGTATTTTGTATAAGCACTCTGGATATTTGTAATCAATCTTCATGTCTGTGCCGCCCCTGCCCCCTCGTCACACCTGGAAACCAGCCTCGGCTCAGTGTGCCTATCCTGGTTACCAACATTTTAAATAAATACCCTCCCTCATTCCTTTTTTCCTTACTATGTAGAAGAGTTGTTTCTCTCCACCCTTGATCCCTTCTGCAGTACACAGTTCTGTGTCTGCCTTTGCCTCCCTGTCGGTCCTCTTTGCATCCCTAGTTTTTATTTGGTACTCTCCCCATTTCTCCTCCCCTGCTTTTCCTTGCACTTGGTGAAAGCCTGTTTTCTAGACCCTCGCTGCTTCTCTGAGCCTTTCTGAGTAACACATTGGTCTCTTGTACCTATTTTTTGTAACAATTCTTGTGTATGACTTTGTTGCCTCAAGAATGGTCCCCTAAACTGCCCCCCCCCCATCTTTCCTCCACATCTCCGATGCTGTTCACTCTGGTCAATATGTCTCAGATCAACTCCCTCATTCTGCTGAAGTTTGTTGTTCCAAAATCTAGGACTTCAGTTTTTGTAGGCACTCTGGTCAAATGGTGCTGCCTGAACCAAATGGAGGTATGATTGCTGGACCCAAGTGGCTCCCCTACCCTTACTCCTCTTACCCTTTCTGACCTGGTGGGTACCAAATCAAGAATGGCCACCTGTCTAGTGGGTTCCTTGACCAGCAGTTCTGCAATGTATCCAACAGGACCTGATGTCTGGTGCACCTGGCTGCTGGAATGTCCCAGTCGATATTCAGCAGGTTCAGATCACCCACCACTTCCATCTTCTTCACTCCCCTTGCCAGCGCTTCCCCAAGCTCCCTACCAGGGGTGTAGCCAGGCATTTCAGATTTGTACACCAAGTTGCCACACTGCTACCCCCTTCCCAACTGTTGTCCATGCCTGCCCCCCCAATGACTCGAGACCAAGGTTCCTGGCTCCAGACAGATGATTCCCACACTAGACCTGCTGCCTGTCTGCACTGCTAGTGTGGTGTTCGGCCCCTGCTGCCCATTGGTAAACGCTACTGACTGCACCACAAGTTCATGACCACAGTAGAAATTTCTTCTCTTTCTCCGCTTCTGGATCTATCCCCCACAGACAGGCAGACTCGCCTCCGCTTGCCACTTCACATGAAGTCTTTGTTCTTTTAGCTGGGTCTGAGTCTGTTCTTTCACCTGCTGCTCCTAAGTTCTTCTACTGCTTCTCTCACTCCCAGTCCAATTGAACTAATAGTATGGCTTCTAACTTTTCTCGGGCATTTAAACTTGCCACCCCAGACTTACCACACCCCCTACCAGATGCCGCAGCCAATCACTATGCAGGTGGACCATGCAGACCTAATTGTGACCCTCAGCTTCAACAGCTGTGGTCCTCTCAGTCACCCCCCCAAAACAAAGCTGAAAGAGAAAAGAAAAAGGCTGCGACTCCAAACAAAGGAATTTAAAAAGCAGTGGACTACAGAGGGCAGAGCGATGCTGGCCAGTTTGTTTGCTACCCCCTGCTACTAAACTTAGTACGCCGAGGCTTACTTGGTGTATCAGTAGCTACACCCTTCCCTATCTCTCTCTCTTCCCCTTGTCCTGGTGGTCTATAGATCACCCCACCAGTATATTCTTGCCTAAGGATGCTGTCAGGTGAACCCACAGTGACTCTGTTTCCCTCTCTGCTTCTGTCCTCCACAGCCTCTATACCCTTTCTGACATACAGTATAGTGCGCTACACCCCCCAACCCCACCTTTCCCTCTGTCCTGTCTAAACATTATGTAACCAGAGAATGACAAGTCCCAGTCATTATTCTCTGTGGCCTAAGTGTCTGTGATGGCTACGAGGTCCACCTCAGTGTCTGCCACCAATGCCTGGAGCTCACCGATTTTATTACCCAGACTCCTGGCATTAAGGCAGACCCCCTTCTGACTAGCTCTAGATCTTCTTTTGCTGCTTTGTGATCCTATCCCTGCATTTCTTCCCATTCTTCTTACCTTATTTCTCCTACTGCTTGCAGACCCCGACAGCCTCCCTCCTTTGCCTCTTCCACTACTCCTTTTTGAACTTAAGTCTTACTTTTACCCGCCCTGTATAGGGGGAGCGCTAACTAGGTTCCCTGCCCTCACTCCATTTACTGTGGTTCCCCTAAATTCTGTCACATTGCACTGTCTCCTCTCTTGTCTGGTGAAGGCAGGCCCCCTTCACATTGGTACTCTTTCTCCTGACACCATCCCTTTAACCACCCATTTAATTCCTTTATCTTTTCCCTCTTTGCTCTTTCCCTTCCCCCACTCCACATAAGGAGGACTTTGTAAAAGGCCAGGGAGGCCGAGTGTGCCTACAATCTGTCCTCAGCCTCTGAAATTTCTGCTTCACTTCTCCACAGGCTGGTTCACCTGATCACTGGTAACCAAGTGTACCAGCACCTCCACCTCCCTCCAACCGCCTGCTATTCTCCCTATTCTGTCTAACCTACTGCCAGCAACCGATTAGTGCTGCCTTTTGCTAGCCCCTGCCCTGGGATCAGTTTATTTCCAATACTGCTCCAGGGTCAGTTTACTATCACCCTGTCCCAGCATCAGTTTACTGTGACAGTAATTTTTTCGAGAGCTTTTCTTTCTGGAACTTAAGTTCTTCTAGTGTTGATTTGCCATTCTAACACCATGCTGGAATGGATCACCACTCAGGTAAAATTTGAGGAAGGAGGACAATTTACAAACTTATTTCCTCTGTAGGAGTCAAACACCATTATCCTGGCTCTCAGTCATGTGCTCTAACCACTGTGGTATGCTGGCTACTGTTCTGCAAGCTTGTGGTTAGGCTCATCTCTGACACAAAGTGATCACAAACCAGTCTGGCTGGTAAAGTGATCCTGGATCAGTTTGGTTACCTGATCCTTGGCCAGCTGCTCTACGCACAATCTACCTGCTAAGACATGCCCAGAAAACACTACATCCTTCTCCTGTGTGGAGTTCGAACAAGAGAATGAACAGCATTAAAAGTATATAGAATGTGTTTGCAAACAGGTCCTGTAAACCCAAATGTGACTGTGCCTGGTCCAGCTGCGAGAGCGAGCTTTGCTGGCTTTTATTTTTTAGTGGTGGGGTTGGGGGGTCATGCCAGAAAAATACATGCAGAAAATTAGAATTAATGTGTTTTTCCTCTTTTCTCCTTTCCTTTGCACTTAAAAACTCTACTTAATGAATGTTAATGTACTTATCTTATTGTACTGCTGTTTGTTGCATACCTAGATCTACATTGTTAGGAATTCGTACTGAATTGCAATTATCTAATGTATTGTTCATTGTATTGTAGCACTATCAAACAACCCTGCTTTGTCCCCCACTGCCGCACTCCCCTGGATCAGTGCTCATTCAGTTTTAGAGCCCCTGCCTGGCTTAATTCCCTTCCCTCGGAAGTAACCTCAGAATTAAAACTTGGCCTTTTCAAATCCAAGCTGCGTCAATACCTTATTACTCTTACTCACCGTGACTGCCCCTGCTAGCTCTTCAGTTCCATGCCCCTCATTCTATACCTGCTCCACTGTACTCTGTCACCTCTCCTTCTTCAGCCTCTGGTTCTCTCACTGCACTACTGTCTTCCCCCTCCACATGACCACCACTTCTCCTGTCTCTCCCTCTCCCCCTTTTTATGTTGATTACGCACATGCACAAGAAACATTTTGCGGCAGGTTGCCAGAAGCAGGTTGTAGAGGCGTGGCACAGTTGTGGCCAATGCCCCCACAGCCTTTTAATGCTTGGCCTGCTTTCCCCAATGCCGTGGCATGCTGCTGCTGACACTAGTTCAGCCAGTGTGCCACAACCTTGAAATGTTTTAGCCGCTGCAATGAGGGGCCACCTCGTCATTGCAGCGCCGGTTATTTGCTGCAATGAGGAGTGACCCGTCATTGCTGGGTGGAACGTAGCTAGTATTATTGTTTGAACACGCGGCGCTTGCTGCCGCAGTTTACAACAATATTCATCGTCCCTCACTGCCGGTGGGGTGCCCAATCTCCCTCGCAGCATGCGCCCCCACAACAGTTTTGTTTGCCAACGGGGCCCCAGTCCCTGTCGCCTTCACTCCCCATCTCAGATGAAGTTGCCGATGGGGAGCCCACCCTGTCAGCTTCAGTCCCCTCCTTCAGAGTTTCTGTGGCCGACAGGAGCCAACTCCCCGTCAGCATAATACCCCCAAAAAAACTTAATTTTCTGCCGGTGCCCAATCCCCTCAGCTTGTGCCCCGTCAGAGTGCTGGACGGGGTGCCCAATCCCCATCAGCTACTGGCCCCCTCAGAAAAACAGTCACATGGCATGCTGGGAGCCCACCCCAGCATGCCCAATGCCTCTGTGAAGAAAAAAATGTCCTAATGATTTTATTTTGTTTTTTTTAAACCTGTAAAAAGAACGGTCCCTCGTGGGCTCCTGCCCCTCCCACAACCCGCACCCACCGCTGCCCACCCTACCTCCCCACACCCCTTACCCCATACTTACCTATGGAGTCCGGTGCGACGATCCGGTGGACTGGAACACGCCTGCTCTCTTCAAAGCCGACTGCAACTGAAGAAATGCCGTAAGCTGTATAATGGCATAAAAAGAGTTTTTTCAACTTTTTTGCATATTTCAGACATTTTTTGGAATTTTTGCACCAAATTTTCAACATGGGGTTTTTGGGACCCCTCTTCATTAATTCTACCACTGTCATGGCGTTATTCGGCCCCCGAAAGGTGATTTCGCGGTCACACCGTGTAATCACCTTTTGGGACCGATTGTACGAACGACAGTGCCAGTGTTCATGGAGGGCTCTCAAAAGCCTATGTTGCAAATTGGTGAAAAAAACTAAAATGTCTGTTTTACGAACGTGCGTTGCACAGTTGCTACGTATGCTCGTAACTTCACGAATTTGCAATATTTTTGAGCCAGATTTTCAACATTGGCATTTTTCCGCACCTCCTTGTGAACAGTGCAGCTGTCATTTTTCACATCCTGGCCGAAATGTGTTTTCACACTTCCGGCGCAGAATTGTGCAGTCACTGTGGGAAATCAGTGTTCAGGACAGAGTACAAAAATGGCAGTGACACTATTCATGAGCAGAGGTCCTAAACTGCCTATGTTGAAAATTTGGTGACAATACTCTATAAAATGACTGTGTTACAAGCGTAGGTTGCACAGTTTACATGCACGCTCGTAAGTTTGTGCATTTATAATATTTTTACTCCAGATTTTCAACATTGCCATTGTTCTGCACCTCCTTACGAACAGTCACATCCTGGCCGAAATGTGTTTTCGCAGTTCCTGCGCAGAATAGCATGGTCGCTTTGGGAAATCCATGTTCGGGACACATTATGAAAATGACAGTCACACTGTTCAGTAGCAGAGGTCCTAAAATGCCTATTTTGAAAAATTTGGTGATGAAAGCCCATAAAATGAGTGTGTTACGAGCGTGCATTGCCCAGTTTCCATGCACGCTCGTACCTTTGCAACTTTGTAATATTTTCAATCCAGATTTTCAACATTGCCATTTTTCCACACCTCCTTATGAACAGTGCAGCTGTCATTTTTCACATCCTGACCAAAATGTGTTTTCGCTCTTCTGGCACACAATTGCGCAGTCGCTGTGGGAAATCAGTGTTCGGGACACATTAAGAAAATCACACTGACACTGTTCATGAGCAGAGGTCCTTAAATGCCTATGTTGAAAGTTTTATGATGAAACTCCATAAAATGACTGTTACGAGCGTGCGTTGTGCAGTTTCCATGCACCCTTGTAACTTCACAAATTAGTAATATTTTCACGCCACATTTTCAAGACTGGCATTTTTCCACACCTCCAGTACAGCTGTCATTTTTCACATCCTGGCTGAAATGTGTTTTCATGCTTCTGGCGCAGAATACCACAGTCGCTGTCAGAAATCAGTGTTTGGGACAGATTAGGATCGAGCGAGTAAGGGGGGGGAGTGACCAAGTTAAACTGAGCTCTGTCAGGACTGCTGCAGATTTCTTTGTGGGCAGGAAAAGGCGCCAATGCAGGCAGGAGCCGGTACAAAGGGCAGCCTGCAGCACCTGGAGACACAGAACGTGCAGTGAGAGGGGTATGAGTAAACTCAACAGAGCCTGTTGGGACTGCTGCGGACTTCTTTGTGGGCAGAAAAAGGCAGCAATGCATGCAGGGGCCCAGTGCGAAAGGGCAGCCTGCAGTAGTGGGAGAAACAGAATAAGCGACTGAGAGAGGGGGTGAGCGAGCTCAACGGAGCTCTATCGTGACTGCTGCGGATTCCTTTGTGGGCAGAAAAGGGGGCAGCAATGCAGGCAGGAGCCCCGTACAAAAGGGCAGCCTGCAGCGCTGGCAGAAATGGAATGAGCGAGTGAGAGAGGGGGAGTGAGTGAGGTCAACAGAGCTCTGTCGGGACTGCTGCAGATTTCTTTGTGGGCAGAAAAAGGTACCAACAGAGGCAGGAGCTAAGTACAAAATGGCAGCCTGCAGTACCAGGAGAAACAGAATGAGTGAGTGATACAGGGGGAGTGAGCGACCTCAATGGAGCTCTGTCGAGACAGCTGCGGATTTCTTTGTGGGCAGAAAAAGATGCCAATGCAGGCAGGAGCCCACTACAAAAGGGCAGCCTGCAGCACTGGGAGAAACACAATGAGCTCTGTCGGGACAGCTGTGGATTTCTTTGTGGGCAGAAAAAGGTGCCAACGCTGGCAGGAGCACAGTACAAAAGTGCAGTCTGCAGCGCCGGCAGAAACACAATGAGCGAGTGAGAGAGGGGGAGTGAGCGAGCTCAACGGAGCTCTTCGTGTCTGCTGTGCATTTCTTTGTGGGCTGAAAAAGGCGGCAATGCAGGTAGGAGCCCAGTACAAAAGGCCAGCTTGCAGCGCCGGCCGAAACGGAACGAGTGAGTGAGAGAGGGGGAGTGAGCAAGCTCAACAGACCTGTGTCAGGACTGCTGCAGATTTCTTTGTGGGCAGAAAAAGCCACCAACAGAGGCAGGAGCCCAGTACAAAAGGGCAGCCTGCAGTGCCAGGAGAAACAGAATGAGGGAGTGAGGGAGGGGGAGTGAGCCACCTCAAAGGAGCTCTGTCGGGACAGCTGCTGACTTTTTTGTGGACAGAAAAGGGTGCCAATGCAGGCAGGAGCCCAGTACAAAACAGCAGCCTGCAGCACTGGGAGAAACAGAATGAGCGAGTGACAGAGTGGCAGTGAGTGAGGTAAACGGACCAGCGCAATCAACATGTGGCATTGACAAATGCTTGTTTCTTCCCTCCTTCTGCTCTCCCTCCCATCCTTCTGCCTCGACCCCTCACCTTCTCTTCTGTTTCCCTTTTTACTCTTTTCCTCCTGACAAGGCCAGACTCTGCTGCTCTCATTCCCTACCATAGTCTTCACTTTTTTGTTATTGAATTTCTTTTGTTTGTTCAAATTTACTCTTATGTTATTGTTCACTGCTCTGTTTTTAAGTATCTCTTTGCTTGTTTTTTTATTCTCAATCAAATGTGATTGCTCATGTTATTTTGTTTTCATGTCATTTGTACCTCGATGTGGAGCCTTTATAAAAGAGCCCTGGGCTCAAAGGTATTGTAATTCCGAGAAGGAAATAAATAAAGTGCTGCATCGCCTCTCCATTGCTTGTTGGAAATTTGGAATGCCACCTTATCACATCCAATAGTTGAATGTATGTGTATCACTTGTATAACGTAATGCCCACTGTATCATACTATCCACTGTATGTATTGTATTGCCTTATTCTACTGTGTCCTTCCAGGACCAACTTGTAAATGAGCCTGCTCAATGGTGTTATTCCTAGTGAAATAAAAATTTAATTGAACAGAGAGTGAAATAAAACATTAGAAAAAAGGAGCTAGAGATTACTTTCTTGTAACAATAGTTCTACTACTAGTACTCCGTTTCCATCCACACTTAGGCAGTCTTCTGCTAAGCATGCTGAGTCACTGAAACAGTCTTCAAGCTCAACTCCTCTGGCCACAAACCACTTGGTCCATTGGCTGTACCTCTTTCCCATGCAAATCTGCAAGCTGGAACAGGAATCCGAAGCAAGTCATGCCAGGGAAGGTCATGTGCGTCATCTGGATGTGAACTGAAGACTAGTAGTAGGAAGTGAGTCAGAGACCATGTTCAAAGCATCTCCTGATACAGGATAATAGAGTGTGTTCTGCCCTGTTTTCTAAGGTAGAACATAATGGCTGTATCATCTATGTGTTGACCTTGACCATTCAAACTCCGATCTGCGGTATGAGCTCTGCCAATGCTTACTGAAATATGTTGAGTTCCAGCAGGTTGATGTTGAGCCAAGTTTCATTTGGAGAACAGAATCTGGGCTCCCTGAGGTACAGCAGATGCACACTCCAACCCACCAGTGGCACTGGCACCCCAATCCCCACCGAGCAGGTCGCATGTGCCAGCCAACCCAATGCACCATGGCCAATAGCAGAGGTCTGGATTCCCAGAAGCTGTAGCAAATCCTAGGTTAGGTGTGATTTCCCAACCCTAAATGACAGCAAAGGACGCCAGGTCCTCTGCCCAGTCTGGGGGCAGACAATCTATGGCTTGGAAGGAGTCTAGTTCTGCTCCAATGAAGAGGAACACCTGCTTTGGCATGAGCCTGGATTTCACCACACTGACTATCAGTCCAAAATCCTGAATTGTCTGGACCACAAGATCCCTGGATCACACCATGTCCTGCAATAAGCTCCTTGTAATGAGCAAGTCATCAAGATACATAAGTACCTTGACAACTCTGCTTCTAAGAAAGACCACCATGACTAACAGGCATTTGGTAAACACTCTTGGTGCTGAAGACAGGGCAAATGGCATGGCTCTAAACTGATACAGGGTTATCAATTTGAAGCAGGAAATGCCTGTATGATGATGGTGAAGTCGTGAGGGCTGAGTTGGTGCTGCCCTCCCCACTCCCGAAATAACATCAGTCGCAGTGGCGGTAAGGTCATGAGGGCCGAGTTGATGCTGCCCTCCCCACTCCCGCTAAATACAGCCGCGTTAGCGGTAAGGTCATGAGGGCCGGTGGTGCTGTCCTCCCCACTCCCGAAATAACATCAGCCGCTGGTGAGTAAGGTCATGAGCGCGAGTTGGTGCTGTCCTCCCCACTCCCCGAATAACATCAGCCGCTGGTAAGGGTAAGGTCATGAGACGAGTTGGTGCTGTCCTCCCCACCCCGAAATAATATCAGGTACAGTGAACTTGGACCTTGGAGAGTTGGCTTCCAGTTAATCCTCTGTGTACAGCAGACAGGAAGATTCCTTGTCCTCTGCACTAGCTCAGCTTCTTTGGTGCCTTTTAAAAATTTTAAATTTGAATTGAGCTCAGACTTCTGGTTGCCACAACAGTGAAGATTGGTTTTGGCTCAAGTCCATTTAATGAGCTTTAATATAGTTTCCTGACTGTTTTACCTGTTGCCTTAAGAAAGGCTACAATTTGTTTCTGAATTTAGTCTGTTTCACCGCGCCAGAAATTCCTGCTGCATTGATTCAGTAGCTGGCTAGTAATTGGAACTCGTACTGCCTAAGCTGATCTGCTTCCTAAGCCTGTATTTAAATCTGTATTAGTACCTGCAGTGTACTAGATCGCAGCATATCTGTTGCCTAAGTCTGCATCTATTTTTTTTTTTGCTCCTCCCCTTCTCCCTGGCTGCCCACTCCTTCGGGTCTGTAGTGCCCCTCCCGACTGCCTGCCCCGACTCCCATACCAGCTATCACCTCATATGGCAGCCCCCTGGGTAACCCGGCATAACCCTTCGCCGGGCGGGTCCCCCTCCTCCGAGGGGGAAGGCACCGGTGGGGCGACCAGCGCACTTTTCCATTGGCCCGGGGTACTGCTGAGGTGTGCTGGTCATGGGATTGGCGGCAGCGGAGGACAGAGAGAGACCGTCATCCGGCCAGTCAGGAAGCATTTTCCTGGTTTTCTGTGGGGAGTGATGTCCTGACGTCAAGGCAACGCTGATGTCTGTCACTCGCCATGAGCTTGGACCAGGCGTCGCTGCTGTGCTCCCAGCCTCCGCCAGGAGCCCAGCAAAGGCCGGTGCGCATCCCCACCCTCCCCGGAGAAGGAGAGCTGTCCCGGATGCTCCATCCTTCTCCCACGGCCGGCCCTCCGGTGACCCAAATCCGTTCCTGAACCTGGGTTGCCGGCATCGCAGACGGAAATCCAACCACTGTGCCGATGGGCTGGCAAGTCTGCATTTAAATCGGTATCAGTACCTGTAGTTGAACTTATTCAGCTATTTAACTTAGTGCTTAGCCAGTATTTTTTAGCTGTTGTAGTTTGCTGATGGATTCAAACTGTTACCTGAAACCTGTATGCTAATACTGTCTGGGCTTGCTTATAAATTCCATCCCTGCTCTTTCTGTCTCCTCAACCATCATTAAGCAGTAAGGTCGTGAGGGCCGAGTTGGTGCTGCCCTCCCCCACCCCCTGAAATATCATCAGGTAAGGTAGACTTGGCCGTTGGAGGTTGGCATCCAGTTTAATCTGTGTGCAGCAGGCGGGAAGATTCCTTTGTCCTCTGCACTAGTTCCCCACCCGCCCCCAATACCCTCCACCCCTAGCTTGCTTTAGTTTTCGCGAGATCGCGCGGCATGATTATTGTTGTTCTTTTTCCTATCTCCACTGTTTGCCATCTGCACATTATTTTATGCTGCCACTAGGGGCTGCATATTAGTTTCTGGTATCCAGTCTCTCTCTCTTTTCAATAGGGCTTACCTGGATATCTTTCTTTTGATTCTTTTGCCCCTTAATCCTCTCTCCCTCGTGTCCCTTTACACCTCACTTAACCATCTTGGCTCTACTATCTAATCATGGATATCAGGGCTATTCTCAACCTTCTGCCTTTAATATGCACACTGTTTATCCTATCAGCGTTTACCTGTCCTGCTGTGTTTCCCATGCCTACTGGTGTGTGCTCACTGGACAAGTTCGACTTCTCCAATCTACTGTCTGACCTCTCCCCTAATCTGCTAGCTCTTTCTGGGCTTTATAACAAGCAACTTGCACTGCTAACTAGCTATATCCTGCGGAAGTTCTCTATCTCGCTAGGGGGCGCCTCCCTGGCATTTGCTAATGCTTGTATATGGATTATCTCCCTATCCCTTACCCTTGCAGGGGATATAGAGGCAAATCCTGGTCCTGCTATTGCCTCTACTTCCACCTAGTCTCACCCTGTGAACTACTTGCCTCTGTCTTCGAGTTTCACCTTTGCGCACCTAAACATTAGGAGCCTTATGTCTAACTACCCTGAACTTGTTGCCTGGGTGTGTGCAAATAACCCAGATATACTGGCATTATCTGAAACCTGGCTTAAACCCTCCACTGTGGACTCCCAGTGCTACCTCCAGGGCTATAATTTGCTTCGGACGGATCGTGCCAGTACCACAAGAGGTGGGGGCATGGTTCTATTCTACAAGGCCTATCAGAATGTTTCTTTAATGCAGGATCCCTGTCTTGCTAACTGTGAGGCTCTTCACTCCCTGCTGCTGCTGGGGGGGGGGTGAAAAGAAGTTTCATATTTTTTTCATTTATATACCTCCCAGAAACTCCAAGCAAGGTTTTGAAGAATTTTTTGATTATGTGTTGTCAGTGACTGGGAAAAATGACATAATCTGCCTGGGTGATTTTAATCTGGACTGGCCTGGACCTAGCTCTTCCCTCCTATCCTCCCTGACTAGCAAGGCCAATCTCACACAGCTTATTCAGGATCACACGAGGATCTCCCATCATGGTGCCTGCAACACTCTCCTAGACTGGATCCTCACTAACAAGAAGGAGGAGTTCTTCCCCTCTGCCGGTGTGCTACCTGACTCCATAAGTGACCACTGCCCAACTTACTGTGTTTGGAACACCTCCCCTCCCTCCTTCCCATTGAAAGTCTTAACTTTTTCCAACCTCTCTAATCTAAATGTGGGTGCATTCCTTCATGATATAAATCTGGTTGACTGGTCTCTCCTTTACAATTCCTGCAATATTAATGTTGCAACTGACTATTTCAGTGCTACCCTACTCTCTCTACAGAACCGGCATATCCCAGTCACCACGCGTGGAGTAAAAGGGAAAGTCACCAAATGGCTCAAATGTCCCCTGCTCCAGCTTCTGAAGCAAAGGGATAAACTTTGGTCAACATGGAAGTCATCCTCCCCATCATGCGACTTCGATGCCTATAGGGCTTTACTGAATACCTGTAAAAAGCAGATTCGTCTTGCCAAGAGCATATACTGCAGAAACCTCCTCAGTTCCTCTGCCTCAAACTCTAAAAGATACTGGGCTAAGATTAAGGAAATTCTGGGAAGCAATCAGCCTCTGACTCCTAATGATATGTATATAAATAATACCCATTGCAATCACCCTCTCACCATTGCTAATGCCCTCAATGCCCTCTTTTCACTCTTCCCACCCCCACCCCTACCTCGTCCCACTCTAACCAGGCTGCTTCACCCCCGCTGGCCAATGCTCCCCCTCCTCTGGAGTTGTTACGTGTCATGATGTCCTTATATTACTAAGATCTATCCCTGTCTGTGGTACTGCCGGACCAGATGGCATTCATCCAGGGATTCTTAAACAGTTTGCTGCTTGGTTTGTGGCGCCCATAAAACGGCTCTTTAACCTCTCTATCTGTTCTGCCTCAGTCCACTCAGTCTGGAAAACGGCCAGAATTATACTTGTGTTTAAGAAAGGTGATGCTAAGATCCTGTCTAACTATCGCCCAATATCACTCCTACCCACGCTCAGCAAGCTGCCTGAAAAGCTAGTCCATCGTCAGGTCTCTGACTACCTTGTCAAATTCAATCTCCAGTCCCCTGCACAATATGGCTTTAGGGCAGGGCATAGCACAAAGACTGCCCTGATCCAGTTTATAAGTGATGTCAAATGTAACATGGACAAGGGCCTACTCACTGGAGCTGTGTTTATAGACTTCTCTAAAGTGTTTGATATGGTACATCACCCGCTATTACTGGCTAAGCTACAGGAACATGGTGCCTCTAAATCTGCCCTATCCTGGATTGCTAGCTACCTTGAAAATCGCTTCCAGGCTGTCTCATTTCACAAGGTTCTCTCTTCCTTTGCCCCTATCACATGTGGGGTCTCCCAGAGATCTATCCTTGGTCCCCTACTCTTTTCTCTTTTCCTTAATGACATCCCTGTTCCTTCCCCGCACAACAGTATACTCTTGAATGCTGATGACCTACTGCTTTACTCTGCCTCCAAGTCTATGGTGGATATTAATCATAATCTTTCCATGGACTTTCAGGCCCTTCCGTTTTGGTTTTGTTCTAACCATCAAATTCTAAACATATCTAAGACCCAGGCCATGCTTTTTGGATCCGCTAAAAAAGTGTCCATAGAGGTCTCCCTAAGCTTTTGGTCCGCTGCTGTGATGGTTCTGATGTCTCTAACTCCCTAACCTTCAAATACCTAGGGGTTACGCTTAACCCTGTACTTGATTTTGGTGCACATATCAATGAAATATGCTTCTCTGTTAGCGCTAAGATTGGTGCGGCCTATATAGTGCGCCACTCACTCACCCATGCCGCTAGGATTTCTGTAGCATGTGGTGTATTACTCCCTCAATTCCTATATGCCCTCCCTGTATTTTCTCATGCCAATACAGGGGTTCTCCGCAAGTGGGACACCTTCTATAACAATATCTGTTGATTCACTTTATCGGCTCCTCTCCTTATACACCACTGCCTACTCTATGCTGCCTTACACTGGCTGTCTCCCGATGCCCGCCGTTCATATGCTCTAGGGTGCTTCATTGACTCCCTTACCAGAATCCCTTGTCCGGCCTCACTGGGTGGCATGCTTACTCAGGTCTCTCACCCCGAACTCTTAGATCCTCCTTCTTCCCAATGCTTGCCGTTCGGCACTGCTCTTCTAAAATGGGTGAGCAAGCTTTTGCCTATTTTGCTCCTAAGTTTTGGAACTCACTCCCCCATCATATTAAGAATAGTTCTTCTCACCTCTCTTTTAAGCGATCGCTGTTTTCTCATCTCTATTTTCTTGGTACCTGAGACTGCTTGTGACCACTGTATTGTCCTCTGTTGTGTTCATGCTATTTGTGGTAAATGTTATATAGCATACATATTGTCTAATTTGTGTGTTTTCTTTATTCTTTTCTCTCTCTCATAGCTAGGCTATTTTGATTAGTACCAATGCATTTGCCAATACTGTATCCTACCCTAATTGTGTACTTTATTGCTTACTTTATCTCTGTTTGTATATTTAGTTACTGGATATTTGTTGTCCTGACAGGTACTGTATGTTCCTACATGCCTGATTGTTGTAATTGCTGTACACTACTGCTTGCTATTACTATATTTTCACTTTGTCCTCTTCTAGGTTGTGCCTGAAAATAGGCAGGCTTGTTGCCTAGTGCACTTACCCGGTTACCAAAAGCTAATAAATAAATAAATAAGCATCCTGGAGGCCCAGGAAGCAGAACAAAGTCCCTGGCTCTGGAGCGGAATGATTTGGTGCAAAGCAAACATACAAATCTCCCAACTATGAATTAACTTGTTCAATACTCACAAATCGAGCATGGGGAACCAGCCCCCCCCCCCATTCATACTGAAATAAAGTACAAGCCTCCCTTAAACTGAGCACCTTGGTCAGTCCCAAAAGCTTCAAAAAGTTACTGGATAATAATTGTGTGGATAAATGCACTTGCTCTTAGATACGTTGCCCTAGCCTAGAGACAATGTTGTAATGCTACTGGTAATCACTGCGTGCATAAATGTACTTGTCATTACATACTTTGCACTAGAGACAACGTTGTTATGTTGCACTGCCATCGTAGTTTCTCTTCTACATTTTAAGAACTTCACTCCATGCGGTGGATGTCCTGTATTTGGACTTCAGCAAGGCCTTTGATTATGTGCCACATGGGAGGCTAGTGGGGCATACTGGAATACATAGGGGTGGGAACGAAGATGGTCAGATGGATCGTCAACTGGCTGAATGGAAGGCAGCAGAGGCTGGTGTTGGTGGGGGAGAACTCTTATCACCGAGGGAAGTGATGAGCAGGTTGCCAGAGGGATTGGTACTTGTACCAGTGCTGTTTGGGATATACATAGCTGATATCTCACATGGGATCCAGAGTGGGATCTGTCTGCTCACCGATGATATGAAGATGGGAACTGTGGTAGATAACACTAAAGGGTGGAAGGGACTGCAGGAGGACCTGACCAAACTACAGGAGTGGTAGGAAACATGGCAGCTGGGGTTCAATGCCAAGTAGTGCAAGGTACTGCAATTCGGAGCTAGGAACCAGTGGAGGAGCTCTCAGTTGGGAGGGGTGCAGCTGGGAAGCACCATGGAGGAAAAGGATCTGCAGGTACTTATAATGGCCAGCATGAACAACTCAGCTCAGTGCAGGAAGCTGACAGCAAAAGCCAACAGGATGCTGGGTTGTATAGCAAGGGAATCTCCTACAGAAATAGGGAGGCGTACACAGCCTTAATACAAAAGGTTTTAGAAGAAAAGATAATGGGGAAGAGGATTGTTTGTTCCTACTCATTGAAAGATGCAATTTTACTGTTGGAAGTTGTGAAGTTTGATTTATTGGTTTCAATGTTTCAAGAGGTTGAGAATTACACACCTCTGTTTGGGAGGGAGGGTAGTACACAAGTTTTTAAGTACACCCAATTAGTCGGGCAGTTTAGTGCCAGCAGTTTTCTATTATTGGATAGTTATCAGATATGGCACAAAGTTGTTTTAAAGATAATGTACAACACTAAGGGGGGGGGTGTGACGGAGCAGTCCCAGGGCAGGAAGAAAATAAACTGATAAAAGAGATGGGTGGGTTCCTTGGATGCATTAGGATTTATAAAAAATGGAAGGTCTGGAAGAACTTGAAATATGGATAGAGCCACTTCCAAAATCAGTTCTTTTAATGTAAATGGCATAAATCATCCTGCCAAGAGAAACGACTTCAGCAATTCTTGAAGAGGCAGAAATGTCAAATTCACTTTTTGCAGGAGACTCATTTATCCCCGGGAGAGGCCTTAAAATTAAAGAGTAGGGCATTTCCGGTTGTGTATCATGCGTCACTTGCAAAGGGAAGGAAGAGAGGAGTGGCGATATTACTGTCGTCCTCTCTCCCATTTGAGGAGGAGGAGGTAGTGGTGGATGCGGGGGCATGGTACGTAATGGTGGTGGGAACTGTTCAAGACCTGAAGATAACTCTGCTAAACGTCTACACTCCCCCGGGTTCAGATGTGGGCTTTTGTGGAGTTATTCAAATTAGTTGCAGAAAAGGCCAAGGGAGTGGTGATTGCCGGTGGGGACTGGAATGTAATTATGAATAGAACATTTGATACAACATCAGGTATTCCGGCACCCAGGGACAGACTCTCCAAAGTTTTGAGGAAGCTCATGAGGGACACTGGCTTGGTGGATGTTTGGAGGGAGAAATACCCTCTGGCACGGGACTATACATATTATTCCCCAAGATATAAAATTTACTCCAGACTGGACATGTTCTTCACATATAATCAAGACTTGGTGGTTTTGAGTCGGTCTGGGTAGGCTCTAGAGCCTATCAGATCACTCTAAATATACCTTTCGTCGACCTTGATTGCCTAGAAACCGACACATTGGAGACTGAATGTTAGTTTGCTTAGAGATGAAGAAATTAAGGGAAGTGTGGGATATAATAAAGCAAACCATGGAAACAAATGACAATACAGAGGTCACACCTCAGATCTTATGGGACACCGTGAAAACTATGATCAGGGGTAGACTTATTGCAATAGCTACATACAAAAAGAGAGAGAGGGGTAAGCAGAGAGAGCAACTAAGCCAGGCACTTAATAACCTAGAGGGGCAACAGAAAATAAAATTCTGCAGGAGGAGAGAAATAGAAATAAAAGAAATCAAGCAGAGACTCCAGAGTTACAGCTCTTGGAGACTGAGAAAGCACTTATTTATACAAAACAGGCCTACTGAGGGAGGAGGCGAGGCTACCGCTTCTTGGCATATAGGCTGAGACAGCAGGCTGCCTGGGCAAATATCACGGGTCTCCGTAATTTGCATACTGGTTCTGTCTCACATAAATGGGAACAAATAGCAGAAACACTAGTCACATTTTATAATTAGCCTGTACCGACCTCAGTCCACCTCACATACGAGAGGGGCTCAGGATTCCTGAACTCCTGAACTTGCCAAGTCTCACAGAAGATGAAAGGAAGAACTTGGGCGCCCAATTACTCAGCAGGAGATTTCTGACACAGTAAAAGACCTTAAAACAGGTAAATGTCCAGGGCTGGATGGGTTTGGGGGAGTTATATAAAACATTCAAAGTGGAATTAACCCCTATACTTCATACAGTTTATAACCAGATATGGTCGGAGGGAGAAGTAATTCCCCCTTCGTGGAACTATACTACTATAACGGTCATCCCGAAAGAGGGTAAAGACCCAAAGGAATGTGGATCATATAGGCCAATCTCCCTACTTAATGTAGATTATAAGATTTTCACAGCCATAATAGCCAAGAGAATACAGCCGCTTATTACAAGATTGATCAATCCTGATCAAACAGGCTTCGTAGAAGGCAGACAGGCACCGGAAGGAGTGAGAAGAACCATAAACATAATTGATCTTATTAATAAAAAACGTATCCCGGCCTGTCTTATGAGTTTAGACGCTGAAAAAGCGTTCGATAAAGTCAGTTGGAGCGTCTTATTTTTGGTCCTTAAAAAACTGGGCTTCCCATAACTGTTTCTGGAAGTGATTAAGGCCATTTACACCTCACCACAAGCCTATGTAAGGGTGAATGGGGGCATCTCAAGGAGGTTTTGCCTGGGAAGGGGTACCAGGCAGGGTTGCCCGTTATCCCCCCTCCTTTTCGATTTATACATTGAGCCGCTGGCTCAGGCCATCAGGGAGACAAAAGGGGTGGAAGGGGTAAGGGTAGACGGGCAGGAACACAAAATTTCATTGTATGCAGACGATGTCCTTTTATATATTACTAATCCAGAGGACTCACTCCCCAAAATTTGGGCTATTATAGACAAATTTAGCCAATATTCAGGGTATACTCTAAATAAAAACAAAACGGAAGTTCTAAAATTCTATTACAACCCCTCTCCTCAAGTTAAGCAACTCTTAGATGTGAATTGGAACAGAGGGAAAATGAAATATCTGGGGATTCAGATTCCAAAAAACCTGGCAATGTTGTTCTCGGCTAATTATGACTCAACTGTATCCCAAATTAGACAGGACATTGTGAGGTGGAGGACCTTACGGTTCCCTCTGTACTCAAGAATACACTCGGTCTCAATGAATGTTCTCCCTAGATTCCTGTACCTCTTTCAGTGTCTACCAATAAAAATTCATAAGAATCAGTTCCAGATATGGCAAAGGATGTTGACAAACTTTATCTGGGACAAAAGGAAGCCAAGAATCAAGAATACTATAATGCAGTCAAATAAGAGGGAAGGGGGCAGAAATGTTCCCAATCTGGAGGATTACTTCCTGGCTACACAGCTGAGATGGGCCCTCCTGTGGTCAGCCAAAGCCTATAGTGCACGATGGAAAGCACTAGAGGAGGCTCTGATGGATGGGGTTCCTTGGGAGGAGGCCCTGGATATCAGGGACTCAGATAATAGACAAGAACATCCCACTTATGACAGTACAAAACATCACGAGATCTTTAAAACGGCTGTGGGCTAAACATGCTTTAGAAGAGGAGCTATGGCCCCTGAAATGGATCGCCTGGGATCCGGATTTTTCCCCATCTAAACATGACCTTACCTTTAAAAGATGGGGAAGAATGGGGCTCAATTCCTTCAGTCATTTCCTGAAGGGGGATGATGTGGTGGAATTCAATCAACTTAGGGAGGATTTCTCTCTGAGACAGGCGGATTACTTTAGATATCTACAAGTCAGGTCTTACATAAACCAGAAACAACATTCACACATTCGAAATAAAGACACTCCAAGGCTTCTGCAGATCATAGAGGAAACCCTCAACTCTGGGAGAAATAAGGGTCTGATCTCAGGAATTTATGGAGCCTTGAGAGATAGAGGGGGGAACAAGAGATAGGGGAACCCCTTGAGGACAAGGAATGGGAATCTGCTCTGGCTTTACCATGCAGGACCACATCGTCCCCATTGTGGAAAGAGTTCAAATGGAAGGTCAGACTGAGATTTTTCATTTCACCAAAGATACAGATCAAATGGGATAAGAAGGGTTCAGGTCAATGTTGGCGGGGTTGTGGGGCTTTGAATGCGAACCATCTGCATATTTTCTGGTTGTGTCCGATCCTGGGGAATTTTTGGTCGGCGACTGAACAGAAGATAAGACAAATATTTGACATTCAATTTAGGTTGGGCCCCAAGCACCTCGTACTGGGAGTCAAACCAGAGGAACTTAGGGGGGCAGATAAAGGCTATCTGTGGAACATATTAATTACTGCAGCGCACAAAGTCATAACTAAGAGACGGCTGGCACCTTGCTCTCCGACAGTCCAAGAATGGGAGACAGTTATTAAAGAAATTAGGGATATGGAGGAAATTACATATAAAATAAATGGGAGGATACAGGTCTTTACAAGGCGGTGGTCTCCCTGGCTACTGGATGGAACCTGAGGAACGACAGATGGGATGGGGAAGGGGACTAGGAGGGGAATGGAGGTTCGGATAGCAAGGGTGTCGTGTTCCCCCGGGGCTGCTCCTCACAAAACAAAAGGATATCGGTGATGGTATAATATGGTCTCTGAAATTGATGAGAGATAGACTAAGACATTATTGTAAAATTACTAAGTGGTAAAACAGAAACAACCATATTGTTAGCTGAAACTGATGTCACTGATGTAAAACATTTCGGTTACTTGTGCCATAATATGCAATAAACGTGAATTTAAAAAAAAAAGAAATAGGAAGGCAATCCTTCCCTTGTACAGATCTCTGGTCAGGCCGCACCAAGTGCGGTGTGTATATCTAACCAGCCTAACGGCAACACAAAAATCCACGTAACAATCACACGGTGTTCCAGGCGGCCTGGGTTCAAGTCCCAGCTGAGGCACTTATTTCTTTCTCACCTCTGTTTGTATGTATTCCATAGATATGCACACCACACTACTGTGTGATTGTTACAGGTGGATATTTGTGTTGCCATTGGGTTGTGCATTTGAGAGGGAGTGATGTGCTTGGGGACTGCCCAGGTTCCAGTTGTTTCAGTGGCACAGCTGGTTAGCACAATCGGAACGGTGTTCCAGGTGACCTGGGTTCAAGTGCCAGCTGAGGCACTGACTTCTTTCTCACCTCTGTTTGTATGTGTTCCACAGATATGCACACTGCACTCCTGTGTGATTGTTACAGATGGATATTTGTGTTGCCATTGGGTTGTGCATTTTAGAAGGAGTGATATGCTTGGGGAACATAGGAACACAGAAGTTGACGGCAGATAAGGACCGCAAGGCCCATAAGGACCGCAAGGCCCATCCAGTCTGCCCATTTCTTTTTCTACTTTACGAATGTGTCATAGGCATTTGCTCTGTCAATGGCATATCTATTCATACTCATCTGTATTGCTTCCTTATGCCTATCCCATGCCTGTTTGAAGCCCTGCACTGTATTCATATCCACCACTTCCTGAAGTAGGCCGTTCCATGCATCCACCACCCTTTATGTGAAAAAGAACTTCCTCACATTACCCCTTAATCGGCCTTAGTCTAATCTCATGCTGTATCCTCTTGTCCTGCTATTTTTCTTATATTGAAACATGTTAGACTCTTTCACCTTGTTAATGCCCTTAAGGTGTTTGAATGTTTCAATCATATCACCTCTCTCCCTCCTTTGCTCTAGGGTATACATATTGAGTTCAGTTAATCTGTCCTCATGTGTTTTCTGATGCAGTCCCTGCACCATTTTGGTTGCCCTTCTCTGGACTGCCTCAATTTGGTTAATGTCCTTTTGAAGGTGTGGCATCCAGTACAGCACGCAATACTCCAGATGGGGCCTAACCAGTGTCTTGTAAAGAGGGATTATTACCTCCCTCTTACGACTTGTGATACCCCTACTAATGCACCCCAACATCCCTCTAGCCTTGCCTACTGCTTTAGAGGTCTGCTTGGATGATTTCAGGTCATCAGTGATGATGATGCCCAAGTCTCTTTCTTCCCTTGTGACTGCCAGCAACTCCTCCCAGCCTATAGGTGACTTCAGGGTTTCTCTTCCTATGTGCATGATCTTGCACTTCTTTGCGTTAAACCCCAGTTGCCTCTCTTCTGACCATTTTGCTAGTTTATCCAGATCTCGTCTCATTCTGCCCACACCATCTGGATCATCTACTTTGTTGCAGATCTTGGTGTCATCTTCAAACAGCCAAACCTAACCCTCCAGTCCAGCTGCAATGTCACTGATGAAGATATTGAAGAGGACTGGCCCCAGGACTGATCCCTGAGGTACTCCACTTGTGACTTGTATCTCTTCTGACTGTATACCATTTACCAGCACTCTCTGTTTTCTGCCCGTCAACCATTTTGCCACTCAGTTGACCAACATCTGACCCACCCGAGCCTACCCAGCTTATTAATCAATCTTCTATGTGGAACAGTATCGAAAGCTTTGCTGAAGTCAAGGTAGGCAACATCAACTGCTTCCCATTGGTCAACCACTCTGGTTACCCAGTCAAAGAAATCTAATAGATTAGTTTGACAGGACCTTCCTGTTGTAAACCCATGCTGTCTTGGATCCTGTGCTCCTATGGATTCCAGGTGTTGCACTGTCCTTTTCTTAAGGAGTGTCTCCATAATCTTGCCCACTACTGAGGTAAGACTGACTGGTCTGTAGTTCCCTGGCTCCTCCCTGCTACCACTCTTGTGGAGCGAGATCACATGAGCCCTTCTCCAGTCTTCTGAGACCTCTCCTGTGCTCAGAGACTCACTAAACAGTTGTGATAATGGCTCTGCTAGTTCCACCCTTAGCTCCTTTAGTACCCTGGGATGTATGCCATCAGGTCCCATTGCCTTGTCCACTCTGAGCTTATCGAGTTCTTGTAGGACCCTTTCTTTTGTGAAGGGACTAGTGCATACCTCCCTCCCCGTGTCCATGGTGCTGAGCTGTGGGCCCTGCCCTACCTTCTCTTCAGTAAATACTGAGTAGAAATATCTATTTAGGATAGATGCTTTTACATGGTTCTCCTCCTCACATGCCCCCTTATCCCCTTTGATTTTAGCAATACCCCCTCTGGACTTTCTCCTTTCACTAATGTATCTATAGAAAGTCTCGTCACCTTCTTTTACTGTTCATGCTATTGTTTCCTCAGTTTGGGCCTTTGCCTGCCTTGCTGCCGTCCCTGCTTCCCTTAGGGAAGTTTGGTATGCCTCCCTATCTTCATCCTGCTGCGTTCCCTTATATTTCCTGAAGGCCAGCCTTTTGGCTCTGTCCTTTTCTGCTACTGTGTTTGAGAACCAAAGTGGTTTCCTTCTTCTTTTGCACTTCCTTTTCTCACTAACACAATGGGATGTTGCTTCAAGTACTGCATCTTTAATGCTTGCCCACTTTGCCTGTACCCCCTCACCTGTATTTCTTTTTGCCAGGGCTAGCTTAACTCTGTTGGCCTTCTTATCAAAGTCAGCTCCTCTGAAGTCCCATATTTTTGCCTTGGAATGGGATGATTTTGTTCTAGTGGCCAAATTGAACCATACCATGTGATGGTCACTGGCCCCCAGGTGACCTTCTACCTGGAAATCTGTGATCCTTTCCCTGTTAGTCAGTACTATATCTAGGATAGCCCTGTCTCTAGTGGGTTGTTGTATCAGTTGTTTGAGGCCCTCCCCCTGCAGGGAATCCACCATGTGTCTAGTTCTGGCAGATGTCCCTGCTGGTATTGACCAACCTGTATCTGGCATGTTGCAAGTCTCTCATTATCAGAACCTCCCCTTTAGCTGTCATGTTTTGTATATCTTCTGACAGTAACGTGTCTATGTCCTCCCCCTGGTCTGGAGGCCTGTACACAACCTCCGTTTGTATGGCTGTCCCATTTCCTGTTTCCAGGGTGACCCACAGTTCTTCTGGCTCCTTATGTGTATTCTGAATTTCTGTAGCTTTGATATTTTCATTGACATAAAGGGCCACTCCACCCCCCCCTTTTTGCACCTCGGTCTCTTCTCAACAGTACATAGCCAGGTACTGAAGTCTCCCAAGTGTGGTTACTGGTAAACCATGTCTCACTAATGGCTACTATGTCCAGTTTAGCCTCTGTCATTATTGCCTGCAGGTCTGGGATCTTGTTTCCCAGACTGCGAGCATTTGTGTACATGATTTTCCATTGGTCAGATTTCGGTGTGTTAGTTGGGACAGCCCAGGTTCCAGTTGTTTCAGTGGCACATCTAGTTAGCACAATCAGAATGGTGTTCCAGGCAGCCTGGGTTCAAGTTCCAGCTGAGGCACTTACTTCTTTCTCACCTCTGTTTGTATGTGTTCCACAGATATGCACACCGCACCCCTGTGTGATTGTTACAGATGGATATTTGTGTTGCCATTGGGTTGTGCATTTGAGAAGGAGTGATGTGCTCATGGACAGCCCAGGTTCCAGTTGTCTCAGTGGCGTGGCTGTTTAGCATGATCAGAATGGTGTTCCGGGCAGCCTGGGTTCAAGTCCCAGCTGAGGCGCTTACTTCTTTCTCACTTCTGTTTGTATAAAGTCCTACGGGGATAGATTGGGCTAGCTGAACATGTACTCTGTAGAGGAGAGGAGGGATAGGGGAGATATGACTGAAACCTTTAAATACCTTAAGGGGATAAATAAGGCTAATACAGAAGGGATTTTCCAGCTTAGAAAAGGGAAGGATACGAGATTGGAGGGAGAACATTCAAGAGAGAAATCAGGAGACATTTTCCCCTGAATGGTTGGTGGTAGACAGGTGGAATGCTCTGCCCAAGGAGGTGGCATCTTGTAGAATGGTGGGCAGTTTTAAGAGAGGTTGGGACAGGGTGGGGGGTTGTGGTGAAGGGGTGGGAGGGTGGGGCAGCTGCAAGTTGAGGGCTAGCTGCACAATCAAGCAGATTTGATAGACCGTAAGGCCTGCTTCTGCTGGCATTTTCGTATGTAAGAGTTTGTGTAATCCTATTTTTCTCTTGAGTTTTTCTATGATGACGTTCCTATGGTGGAGGTTCTAAACTCCCAGCTGACAATAATAATAATAATAATTTTTATTTAGTATAGTGCCTTTCGGAGCATCAAGGCGCTTCACAGATACAAACATACACAATCAGACAATAAATAAGAATACAATCATTGAAAATCAGGAAATGCCTTAAACCAAAGGACAGATCCAGAAACAAATGATTTGATACCTTTTATTGGACCAACATGGATGTTACAGAAAAGAACAAAGTGCTCTAGCTTTCCAACCAACCTGGTCCTTCTTCAGAAGCTTTGTGGCAGTTTTTTCAAATATCCCATACTATTAACACCAGATTATATACAAAAAGTAGAAATAATTCTCATTGGTTTAACATATACATTTAAAACATAATAGAAGATTACGTCAGAGAAGCTAATTAACACCAGTATGCCTTTAACTGAGGAGCCTCAGAAGGGCAAAGGTTATCAAAATTCTCTACAGCCAGAGTTCTTGTCACATAAATTTTAAAATGTCTCAGTACAGAAAGCATTCTAGTGATAAAAAAAACTTGGAGTGGCATTCTCTCTAATACATGTAAGATGAGCTTACAACTTACATTCCAATTGTCCTGGTATATTAAAGGACAGATAATGAAGACAAAATCCTGAAATTAGGTATAACTGCAAGTTGAAAACAACCTCAAATTAACCTACACATATAAACATGATGCATGAAAGTATCACTTGTAAGTGTAAGTGCCAAATAAAAATACTTGTCAAGCACCCCCAAGAAAACGAGACCATGAGCCTCATAAGTGCAGATTTCAACACAGAGTCTGTGTATAACAAAAATGCACAGAATCAGTCTAAGCAATCTAAATGAAAACCCAAAGGAATTACACCTTTTATGAACCCCCAAGTAAATGAGATATGCATCTTAATATGAGCATTTATAATTTGGACAGAGGGCACTGACACACTTAAAGATTTTCACCAGGAACTTAATAACCTCCACCCAACTATAAAGCTTTCCCTAGAATATTCTGCCACAAGTGTACATTTTCTGGATACCACTGTCACTATTAAGGATGGTACCCTACATACCTGTCTTTACAGGAAACCAACAGACAGACAGAGATACTTACACAAGAAAAGTAATCACCTGAGCCACACAAAGAAATCTGTTATATATAGTCAAGCACTTGGTATCACGCCTCTGTTCAAATGAGGAAGACAGAGACACACATCCATGTTGTTGAAAACACCTTTATTGAGTAGGGACACTCATCCAGAGAAATTGACAGAGCAGTGGAACGTGCAACACAGGTCCCGAGAGAACAGCTACTGCAATATAAGGAACGGATGACTACCAACAGAATACCCTTAGTAGTCACATATCATCCTGACCTTGAACTCCTACGTAAGATTATTAAGGATCTCCATCCAATAATTAGTGAGGATGAAACCCTTAACTGTATTTTTCAAGAACTACCACTACTATCTTTTAAACGACCACCTAATTTAGCCAGCCTGATTATTAGGAGTCAACTTGAACCGGAACAGAATACCATGACATCATATGGTACACGACCCTGTCATCAATGCACATGTAAGACATGTAACCTCATTTCCACTTCAGACTGTGTAGTTACATCACAAAACAGGCTATTCAGGATACAGGGGAATTATACATGTACATCAAGTAATGTGGTCTATTTTATCCAATGCAAGAAATGTCCTTGCACAGGTTATGTGGGGAGACAAGCCAACAACTCCGACTAGAATGAATTCACACAGACATTCTATTAATCACAAGATGATTGAGAAACCAGTAGCCCAACACTTCTCCCAGGATGACCACTCAATCTCAGATATGTCTGTGATGGTCTTAAAAGGACATTTCAACAATACACAACAGAGACGGGCTTCTGAAATTAGACTTATTTTACTTCTCAATATGGTGGCGGATGGAGTGAACATTGATGTTGGGTACATGACACATTATTCCACTTAAACTTACACAGACCTTTACTTTAAAAGATGGACATAAACACTTTAGTTCTTCAGCGGGCCTTTGATTTTGTAAGTTCATGGTTATCTACATTGTTGACTTCTCACCTTAACACTGTGGTGAGTGCGTTTGTGTGTGTGTGTGTGTGTGTGTGTGTGTGTGTATACTGATGTATGTATGTATGTGTGTGTTTGGTGTGTGTTGTGTTTTTGTGTGTTGTGGGTATGGTGTGTGTGTGTGTTTTGTTTGTGGTGCATGGTGTGGTGTATGTGGAATGTGTTTTGTTATATTTGTTGTGTGTTGTGGTTGTGTGGGGTGTGCAGGTGTGTGTGTGTGTGTGTGGTGTGTGGTGTGGTGTATGTACACACATATGTGTGGGGGGAGCGTGGCATGGAGCAATTGTTATGTGGCTAGGACACTTAGTTTTCACATATAGTGTACATTTACTTCCTTCTACTAGTTGTCAGTGGTTGGATTACACACTGTCACATTTTTAAATCTGCTCATATTAGGATGCATATCTCATTTACTTGGGGGTTCATAAAAGGTGTAATTCCTTTGGGTTTTCATTTAGATTGCTTAGACTGATTCTGTGCATTTTTGTTATACACAGACTCTGTGTTGAAATCTGCACTTATCAGTTTCATGGTCTCGTTTTCTTGGGGGTCTTTGACGAGTATTTTTTATTTGGCACTTACACTTACAAGTGATACTTTCATGCATCATGTATATATGTGTAGGTTAATTTGAGGCTTGTTTTCAACTTGCAGTTATACCTAATTTCAGGATTTTGTCTCTCATTATCTGTCCTTTAATATACCAGGACAATTGGAATGTAAGTTGTAAGCTCATCTTACATGTATTAGAGAGATACCACTCCAAGGTTTTTTTATCACTAGAATGCTTTCTTGGCATACTGAGACATTTTAAAATTTATGTGACAAGAACTCTCTGGCTGTAGGAATTCTTGATAACCTTTGCCCTTCTGAGGCTCCCTCAGTTAAAGGCATACTGGTGTTAATTAGCTTCTCTGACGTAATCTTATATTATGTTTTAAATGTATATGTTAAACCAATGAGAATTATTTCTGCTTTTTTCTATAATCTGGTGTTAATAGTATGGGATATTTGAAAAACTGCCACAAAGCTTCTGAAGAAGGACCAGGTTGGTTCAAAGCTAGAGCACTTTGTTCTTTTCTGTTAACATCCATGTTGGTCCAATAAAAGGTATCAAATCATTTGTTTCTGGATCTGTTCTTAAAAGGACCAATACGGCACCTACAACTTTTTTTAAACCAAAGGAATAAGCTGACCTTTCTGCATGCATGCATGTAGCATGTATCTAGAAATAAACCTTTACTCTGTAAGTACCTGCTTCCTGTGTTGTGCTTTGTCATCAGGTATAAAATCTGACAGGATGGTAGGTCATTTAGAAATACCTTGTACGACCTCATACACAGATTTTTTAACTGCTCTGTTGTGAGGGAGAACCAACCAACCGAAGTATACAGACAGCAGTGCTGAGTCCTAGAAGCTAAGCTAGTTATAAATTGGAGTGCCCTATGGTAGAGTACATCCAAAACGAATAAACAAGTGACTGCAGATCAGATCAGCATAATCTATAACTGGGAGAACTGTAGCTTAAACCAGTCATTTCAGGGGATCAGCAGTAAAATAGTGTTTGTTTCTGTGATAGAACCACTCTAATCTGGGCAGAGTTTCTTTTTGAAAACCTCAGTGTGAGTGGTGAAGGACAATTTGCTATTGAGCCACAACCCTAGATACCTGTAACTGACCACCACCTCTAGAGTGTCTCCTAGTACAGTACTGATAGTGAAGGTGGGAGTACAAGGTGGCAGCGAACCTAAGATTAAAAAAACATTACCTTGGTTTCACTGGTGCTGAGTAACAGAGTGGAAAAGATTTAAACTGTAACATATTGAAGGCAGTTTTGAAATCAGGGTATGCTGTCAATAGTGGGTCTCAAAATAAATAGTGCAGTATCATCAGCATAATAATACAGATTGGCATCACAGAGATTTAAAGCTAGATGACTGATGTAAATCATAAAAGGAAGGGGATCTAAACCTGACCCCCCCAGTATGCCCCTAAGAAGAGATGCACACGAAGAGAAGAGGCCTTCTGCTCTTGCTTGATGATGTCACCCAATTAAGTCACGGCAGAACCAGGGTAAGAAGGATGTGCTTAGCCATTTATTATAGTATGGTGGTCAACAGTGCTGATCACCTTCCTGAGGTCAAGGCAGACAGAACCTGTCAGGAGTTTGTGATCAGTGGCACAGAGCCAGTTGTTGAGAACCTCAGCCAGGGCAGATGTGGCGTGGTGCTGTGCTCGAGTCTGAAGCCCGACTGCAGCAGAGTAATGATATTAGTTTGATCAAGATACTCTTACAATTGCATATTAACTCGTTTTTGAACAATTTTGTTAGAATGGGGAGGATGGGGAAAGGTCCATAGTTGCGGTTACTGGCATCTCTTGATTTGAACAGGGGTATAATATGTGCTTTCTTCCATAACATAGGAATGTCGCTGCATGATACAGTAAGGTTGAAAAGGTGAGTGGTGGGGGCTGTGAGGGATGGGGAACCCATCTGAAGGGAGAAAGGGTCCAGACTATCGGCGCCAATACTTTTGTTTAGTGCCAATGCCATGGATGAGCTGTTTAACTTGCCTGTAGGTGACTTGGAAGGTAAATGAATAAGTCATGTTGCTAATGTTTCTCCTGGGAACCAGATTAAGGAGCAGCTGGAGAGTTGCAGAAAGCCATTCTTGCCGAGGCAAAATGAGTGTTCAATTCCTCCACTATAGACTGCTTCTCAGTGATCAGTTGGTCACCATCTGAGATGTGTTTGGGCAAGGAAGAAGCAATTGAAACTCTCCACAGAGATTTTACTGGCTTCCAAAATTTGAAGGCATCAGATGTGTCATCCTCAAATAAGATTAGGAAATAATTAGCTTTGATCATTCTAATAAGTTTAGTGCAGGAATTTTATTTTTGCTTGAAGATGACCCAATCTGCAGAAGATTTTGTACCCCTGGCTGTGGCCCAGTGAGAATCCCTATCCCTAGCTGCCTCTTTCAATTCCCTATTAAACTATGTAAAGAGTAGTTTGTTGCCATATTGGTGCTTGTACAAAAAGATGCACAAAATGAGTGATGTGATGCCTTTAATTGGACCAAGAGATTCACAGAATGTTTTAATTTTTCGAACCTTCAGAGTTCTTCATCAGAAAAATGACAGTTGGGGCGCTCCTGAGCAGCCACGCTGGAGACAGCAAATTTTGAGAGCTCCAGAGACTCTTATTTGTATTATATAATCTAAAGTTTGTACACTTTCTTCAGCCCCTTTACACTACTTGCAACTCTAAATCTTTACTGGTGGCCAATATGGGGAAACTAAGGGGTCAGCGGCTGTCTCCATGGATTTTTTCCATCCGAAAGGCAAGCGGGATGGAGGGCCTGTACTGGGCGGTGTGGCAGGGACCTCTAGCTCAGTGAACACCGATGATGTGTCCCTAGCTATGATCAACAACACACTACAACAACTGGTAAGTGCAGTCCAGGACCCAGACCATAAGTTCGACTCGTTAACTCCTAGAGTCGCGGCTCTGGAGACAAAAATGGACACCACCAACCAATCGGTCTCTAAATTAGAGCCAAACTTGAACAAAACTATGGATGTTTCTACCAAACTGATCAGTGACACCACCTGTATGTGCCAATGACTACAGGTCCTGGAGAATCAGGTGCGAGAACGAAATGTTCGCATTTTGGGTCTGCCAGAGTCAGCTAAGGGGGAAGACCCTTTGAAATTTGCTTGAATTTTTCTGCCGGAGTTACTGGGACTTTCTGAGGAGGAACCCTCGATATCTTTGGAGAAGGCCTTTAGGCTCACCCCTCGTAGAGCGCCAATTGTAAACAACAGTCCCCGTGCATTTGTCGTGGTCTGCACAGGCATGGGGGACAGGAACAGGATGTTAACCGCAGCAAGAAGGTGATGATGCGTTAAGTAAGGCGATGCAGATCTTCAAATTTTTCCTGATCTGTCCTATGGTACCCGACAGCACTGCAAATCATTTGATGGGGTCCGGAGTCGACTGCAGCAACTAAAAGTCCCTCATCAGCTATTATATCCAGACAGATTGCAACTCTCGTGGAGCGAGAAGACTTATCTATTTCATGACCCGAAAGACATGGAGAGGGTGCTGCGCAATATTGAGCAGGAGATGGGCCACAAGGATGAGATCGCTGAAATGGAAGGAGAGTGACTGTTCTTTGGACTTTGTAAACTGTAAAGTACAATACACTTACTCACCCCTTAAAGGTTAAATATATATGTTTCTAGCAATTCACAATCGGGTGGTGCACATTTTTGGAGTATCTTAAATCTGCTAAAATGGGCTCATGTTGTTAACCTTGGTCCTAGTGATCTTACATATACTTATTTTTCTAAGGATGTGCACTGGACTATATTGAAGGGGCCTGAACTATCTTAAATTCTACAAGTGTATCATACGGAACCCTGTTCTCTCTTTTCTAGCATTTTGCTCCACCTGACTTGTATCTGGTTACATATAGGGGTGTCTGAATTCAGTTTTGCCCTACAAGGTGTTCGCAGTATGTTTTATTGCACTTGTTGCTGGACCATGTGGGCACTGTCTTTGCTTTACTAAATGTTATGTTGATAATTTCTGGAGCTATTGCTCATATTGCCCTTAGAGGAAATGGAAGCAAGCGGCAAAATTCCAGTAGGGGTAATTGGGCATATGTTTTTTGCTCAGATTGGTTTTATTGTTTACAGTGCCTGGAGCTGTTTGTTTTAAATCTTGCTTAAGTTCCACAGGGGGATTTGTGAGCTGTTTGGCCTACATACTGGCTGGCTTTGTTGCCTGGGCTGGCTAGTTGGTGTTTATCCCCCTGGGGTTCTCCCTGGGCTGTATGCTGCTGAAATAATCAGGTTTACATCACTGGTTACTTCCCCCTATGCTGTATTGACTGGGGTGATTCCTATCTTTTGTGGGTACCTGTATATCTTTTTATGACTTCCATCTGTAACTTGGATTCACCTGTGTATTCTATAAGTTTTCACTTGAAAAAAAGCTGAATAAAAATATAATGCAAACAAGCATTTGTCAATGCCGAATGTTGACTTGCTGGCATTGGCATTGGTAGTGCAGGAGTTAGACAGATGCATCATAAGAATGGCAGTGAAGTATTGAACTGATGCCAACCCAACCCCACCCTGCAGAGAGTGACAAGTATTAGGGTGTCCCTTTGGGTGTTTGGTAGTGCAGTGCCGGAAAACATATCAGGCAGGATGTGAGGATGTGAGAAATGACAGCTGCACAGTTCATAAGGAGGTGTAAAAAAATGCCAGTGTTGAAAATGTGGCATGTAAATATACCAAATTTGCGAAGCTACTAGGGTGTGTGGGAAATATGCAATGCACACTTGCAACACTGCCAATTTATGGGCGTTCAGCACCAAATTTTCAACATAGGCATTTTAGCACCTCTGCTCATGTACAATGTCACTGTTATTTCCTCAAAGTGTCCCAAGAAGTGATTTCGCACAGCGACCACGCTATTCTGCGCCGGAAGTGCGAAAACACATTTTGGGTATGATATGTCAAATGACGGCTGTACTTTTCATCAAGAGGTGTGGAAAAATGGCAATGGTGAAAATCCAGACTGAAAATATCACAAATGCACGACGATAGGAGCGTGCATGCAATCTGCCAACGCATGCTCGTAACACAGTTATTTTATGGAGTATCATCACCAAATTTTCAACATAGGCATTTTAGGTCCTCTGCTCATGAACTGTGTCACTGTCATTTTCATAATCTGGCCCAAACACTGATTTCCCCAGCGACTCGCGCTTTGTGCACCGGAGTGCGGAAACACATTCGGGCAGGATGTGGAAAATGACAGCTGTACTGTTCACAAGGAGGTGTACAAAATGACAATGTTGAAAATCCGACAGTAAAAATATTGTGAATCTTGCGCGAGATTCACGAGCCTGCGTAGCAACTGCATAACGCCGCGCTGTAAAACAGGCATTTGTTGGTTTTTCACCAAATTTGGAACTTAGGCTTTTAAGAGGGCACCTCATGAACACCGCCACTGTCATTTCATTAATGGGCGCGAGAAGGTGATTTCGGCGCAGTGACTGTGAAATCATCTTTGAGGTCGATAAAGCCATGACAGTGACAGAATTCATGAGGAGGGGCCCAAAACCCCTGTTGAAAATTTGATGCAAAAATTCCAAAAATGCCTGAGATATGCAACAAAGTTGAAAAACCCTATCTAGCCCATTATACAGCTTACCGGCATTTCCTCAGTTCAGTGTTGGCTTTGAAGAGTGCAGACGTGTTCCCGGTCCACCAAAGATCGGACTGGAGGTAAGTATGGGGTGAGAGGGGTGTGGGGAGGCAGGGTGCACAGGGTGGGTGCGGGTTGTGGGAGGGGGCAGGAGAAGCCGCGGGGACCGTTTTAATTTGCAGGTTTAAAAAAAAAAAGACGACATGGGACGTTTGCCACGCTGGGGTGGGCTCCAGCATGGCAGAAGGACGGCTGGGGGCGTGGAGCCAACGAGGGATTGGGCACCCCTGTCAGCAATGGCATCAGTTGCCACGCTGGGGTGGGCTCCCAGCGTGGCACCCTGTACTGGAGGGGGTGGGCGGCCCGTAGTAAAGTGGACATAACTTCTAAACAAAGTGATGCTGCATGTGAGCTTGTCTCTGATTGCAGCGGCACTGTTTAAGTTTTGTCCACACATAATGTTGGTGTCACGCTAGCATGTTGGCTCATTGGGGAATGAGGGATCGCACCCATTGATGCGCGCGTTCTGCATTCGCCCAACAGCAGCCGCGTCCCCAAAGCTGCACTCTCCCAATATGTTGACTGCCGTGCAAGCGCGGCAAGCCAACATAAAAAAAGAAAAATTACAATTATACCAAGAAATCACTTTAAGTACATAAGCAGAATTGGTCAAAAAAACCTTTAGACATGGGTGTGACAAGTCTGTTGATATGATACGTATGGAGATTAACTGGATATAAAACAGAGAACAAGGGCTGTTTCTCTGTGCTGAGTGCATGCAAACATACACACACACACAAAACACACAACACACACGCACACACAGAGCCTGCTACTTTCAGAAAGGCAATTGGGAATTGACAAATGTATAGGCCTTCTACTGCCACATAACTTTCCATCCTGAAAGGCTGGTTTCTTATCTCTTTTCTTGGTTTTACATCCAATTACTCTCTTTACGCAACAACAGAATTATCATACCCATGTCTAAAAATGATTTTTTTACCAATTCTACTGATGTACTGAAAGTGATTTCTTTGTATAACTGCCATTGTTATGTTGATTGCGCGCATGCGGAAGAAACATATTGCTGCAGAAGCAGGTTGTGGAGGTGCGGCACTGTTGTGGCCAATACCCCCACAGCCTTTGGAGGCTTGGCCCGCTTTTGCCAATGGGGTGGCGCTGCTGCTGACACTAGTTCAGCCAGCGTGCCACAGCCTTGTAGGGTTTCATCCGCTGCAATCAGGGGCTGCCTCGTCATTGCAGCATAAGACATTCCGCTGCAATGAGGGAGTGACTCGTCATTGCTGGGCAGGAACTGTAGTAATGTGATATTGTTTGTGAACATGGTGGCGGCTTGCTGCCATGTTCACAAACAATAAGTAAACCCCATGCCGAGGGTGTACAATCCCCTTGAGCATGTGCTCCCCCACACAGTGTTTGTGTGCTTAGCGGGGCCCCAATCCCCATCGGCTGCAGTGCCCTAACACCATAGTTCATTGTGCCAATGGGGGCCCATCCCCATCAGCATTATGTTTCCCAAAGTTTCATTGGCCGAGGAGGTGCCCAATCCTCGGCTCTTGCGCCTTTTGTGCCGATGGGATGCCCAACTCCACTGCTACAGCCTCCCAAAAGAAACAGCCTGTTGGCATGCTGGGGCCCACCCCAGCATGCCAAATAGCCCTGTAAAACAAAAACACCATCCCGCGATGGTTGTGTTTGTTTTTAACCTGTAAAGAAAGAAAACAGTCCCTCGCCATCTCCCTGCGCCCACCCTCTGTGCACCCTGCCTCCCCATATCCCCTTCACCCCATACTTACCTGTAAAGTCTGGCACGACGATCTTCAGTGGACCGGGAACATGTCTGCACTCTTCAAAGCCAACCGTGAACTGAGGAAATGCATTTGACAGGGTCGACCATTCTCTCCTCGGGTCCAAACTCCTATCCCTCGGATTCTCCTCCTCCGCCCATGCTTGGTTCCTAAACTACCTCTCCAACTGTCAGCAATTCACCCACTTCAATCGGACGTCCTCCAACCTCTTACCAGTCCACTGCGGGGTCCCACAAGGATCCGTCCTTGGCCCAACCCTATTCTCACTATTTATCAACAACCTCCCGTCCGTCACTGCCCATGGTCACACCACCTTGTATGCAGATGACCTCGTCCTCCTGACCAGCTCCCGTGACATCTCCATAATTAACTCACACCTGGACTTCGAACGCATTCAAACTTGGTTGGGGGAACACAGGCTCACCCTCAATCTCAACAAAACCCAATCCATGCTGTTCCGGTCCTTGAACAAAATAAAATCCTGCACTGCCCCCCCTGCTGATCCATGGGGTCGACGGCTCGCCCCTTGAGACGGTTACCACCACCAAGTACCTGGGCATCACCTTAGATCCATAGTTGGACCTCTCCTCTCACATTCGTAATGTTTGCAAGGCTACTAATTGTAAGCTTGGTTTAGCCTACCGCGCTAAAAACTGCCTCACCCCTGCTGCCCGCCTGGCCCTAGCCAGGGGGGTCCTCCTCCCCTCACTCTGCTATGGACTTGTAACTTTTGCACCAGTTCCCAAATCCAGCCTCTCAAAATGGGACACAGCTTACAACAATGTTTGCCGCTTCGCACTCTCTGCCCCTCCCCTCACCCACCGTTGTGATCTATACAGCCGCCTGGAGTGGCTTCCCCCTGAGAAGCATCGCTCCTTCGTCCCAGGTAACTTCATTGATAACATCATCCGTTCTGGCATCCCTCCAGCTCTAGCCCTTCCCCTTAAACCTGGCGCCCCATCCTACCACCTACGATCTGGGGCAAATCAGGAACGCCTGGTTCCTAGAACAAGAACCCTGGAGGGGGACCGAGCCTTCCGCACTTACGCCCCCAAACTCTGGAACTCGCTTCCTGAGCTCACTCGGTCCTCCTCCCATCCAAGCTTTAAAGCCTCCTCTGGAACTTCCTGAAACCTTCCTCCCCTGCTCCTGCTCTTCGAGTCCTACTCCCTGCCCCTCCCACCCCCAACCTGACTGGATGGAGTGGCCTCAGTGCCTCTTGTACTTCCCCCTCAGGAACTGGCCATGTATATCTGGTCTTACCACCTTACCTGGGGCACTCCCCTTTCCCCTGCAGGCACTTACCATTAACCTTGTTTCTGTTGTTCACCACCTAATTTGTACCCCACCTGTCCCATCCTACACTAAAGCACCGTGCCACCCATCCTAGAGTCAGCCCTGATCTGTCTGTCAATTTAGTTATGTTTCTTGTCTCCTCAATTTGTACATGTATGAATTTCGTACCAACCTTGTCCTAGAGCTAGCCTTGAAACTGCCTGTATATTTCTCATGTATCCTTCTCTGTTCCTCAACTGTTCAATGTATACTTACCTTGCTCCAGAGCCTGTACTACATTGCCTGTTATTTTACTGTGTATTCTTTATGCTTCCTCAATTGTTTATGTATGATGTTTTTACCTGTAACTCTCCCGGGTCGCTCCTGAAAATAGGCACTTGGCTGTCTAATGTGCTTACCCGGTTAACAAAAGCAAATAAATAAATAAGCTGTATAATGGCATAATAGGGTTTTTTCAACTTTGATGCATATCTCAGGCATTTTGTGGAATTTTGGCACCAAATTTTCAATATCGGGTTTTTGGGGCCCCTCCTCATGAATTCTGGCACTGTCATGGCATTATTCTGCCCCGAAAGGTGATTTCACAGTCACTGCGCGGAATCACCTTTGGGACCAATTAATGAAACAACAGTGCCAGTGTTCACGAGGTGGGCTCTCAAAAGAGCTGTGTTCAGAAATTTGGTGTAAAATCAAGAAATGACTTTCAAGAGCATGCATTGCGCGCGGTTACTAAGCACTAGAACTTGCCATTTGCAATATTTTCACTCAGATTTTCAACATTGCCATTTTCCTGCACCCTTATGAACAGTACAGCTGTCATTTCCACATCCTACCATATATCTTGGTGCACAATAGCCGGTCGCTGTGGGAAATCAGTGTTTGGGACACATTATGAAAATCTCAGTGACACTGTTCATTAGTAGAGTCCTAAAATACCTATGTTGAAAATTTGGTGATGAAAGTCCATAAAATGACTGTGTTACAAGCATGCGTTGCACAGTTTCCACGCACGCTCATAACTTCTCCAATCTGCAATATATTCACTCCAGATTTTCAACATTGCCATTGTTCTGCACCTCCTTATGAACAGTGCAGCTGTCATTTTTCACATCCTGGCTGAAATGTGTTTTCACACTTCCGGCGCAGAATAGAGCGGGTGCTGTGGGAAATCAGTGTTCGGGATGCATTACGAAAATCACAGTGACACTGTTCCAGAGCAGAGGTGCTAAAATGCCTATGTTGAAAATTTTGTGATGAACCTCCATAAAATGACTGTGTTACAAGCGTGCGTTGTGCAGTTTCCATGCACCCTTGTAACTTCGCAAAGTAGTAATATTTTCAAGCCACATTTTCAACATTGCCATTTTTTCACACCTCCTTATGAACAGTACAGCTGTAATTTTTCATATCCTGCCCAAAATGTGTTTTCGCTTTTCCAGCACAGAATACCGCAGTCGCTTTCGGAAATCAGCGTTTAGGACAGATTAGGATCAAGCGAGTGAGAGAGGGGGAGTGACCGAGCTCAACTGAGCTCTGTTCGGGAATGCTGTGTATTTGCTTCTGGGCAGATAAAGGCGCCAATGCAGGCAGGAGCCCAGTACACAAGGGCAGCCTGCAGCGCCACGAGAAAGAGAACAAGCGGGTGAGGGAGGGGAACTGAGCAAGCTCAACAGAACAAAGCAATCAACATTCAGCATTGACGACTGCTTGTTCTAATTCACTGTAAGTCTGAAAGCTTAAAACATTCTGCAACTCTCTTGTAGGTCCAATAAAAGGTATCAAATCACCCATTTTGTTCATCTATTAAACTATGGGCAAGTTACTTTTTGAACCCCGGGGCAGGCTTATTTATAACTCCCATAAGCAAACTAGTTAAATCTGTGGTGCCTTGTGATCTGGGAACTAGCGACCATCGAACAGTATGGTTCACAATAAACACAGCAATACAGTCAAGCCATACAAAGGCAAAGGTACTGGACTTTAGGAGGGCTGACTTTGCCAAAATGGGTAAGTGCCTAAGGAATGCACTAGCACATGGGCAGGAAGGAGGGGTGGAAGAACAATGGGGAATAATAAAATTGCCATTACAGAGGCAACAAGCCTCTGTGTGAAGCAAATAAACAAAACTAAACGATGTAAGAAACAACTATGGTTCTCAAAGGAAGTGGCAGTGAAGGTTCAAGAGAAAAGAAAGCTTGGAGGAAGTACAAGGAATCGCAGAAGGAGCAGGACAGAGAACTGTATCAGTTAAAGCAAAAGGAAGCTGGGAAGGCAGTCAGAACAGCAAAGGCCCAAACCGAGAAAGATAGCCAACTCAGTTAAGAAGGGGATAAAACCTTTTATAGGTACATCAGGAGCGAAGGAAGACCAAGGGAGGATAGTGAGGCTTAATAAGGGGGGAGGTGGGCAGAGGAGACTGTGAAAGGCAGAGATACTAAACAAATATTTTGCTCAGTATTTACAAAGGAAGAGGGGTACCTAGAACAAACAGTAGAAACACACTGGATACAGAAGTTGATACCAGCCCATTTACAGAAGAAAGGGTTCTGAAAGAACTCTTAAAACTGAAGGTGGACAAAGCAATGGGGCCTGATGGGATTCATCCCAGAATTCTAAAAGAACTAAGGGTAGAATTAGTGACACCACTGACTACCCTGTTTAACAAATCATGGGAGGATGGGGTGGTACCCGAGGACTGGAGGAGGGCAGATGTGATTCCCCTTCACAAAAAGTGGGAGCAAGGCAGAAGCAGGAAACTACAGACCTGTTAGTTTAACCTCAGTGGTAGGGAAAATGATGGAATCACTTCTGAAGGAAAGAATTGTCAAGTATCTAGAGGCCAGAGGGCACAGGACCCAAGGCAGCATGGATTCACAGCAGGAAGGTCATGCCAGACAAATCTGATAGATTTCTTTGACTGGGTGACCAAAGTAGTAGATCAGGAGGGGCTGTGGACATGGCCTCACCTAGACTTTAGCAAGGCATTTAACACAGTCCCACACAAAGATTAATATACAAGTTAGCTAGCCTGGGAGTGGGTCCCAAGATGACAGCCTGGGTAAAACATTGGCTGGAAAATAGGACACAGAGTAATAGTAAATGGAGTCCACTCTGATGAAAGGGGTTACTAGTGGGTACCGTGAGGTTCAGTATTAGGACCAGTCCTCTTCAATGTCTTTATAAGCGACATTGCAGAGGGACTGGAAGAAAGTATGTCTCTTTGCAGATGACACAAAGATCTGCAACAGAGTTGATGCACAAGGTGGGGTGGAAAGGATGAAAAGGGACTTGGCAAGGTTAGAAGAATGGTCAAATGTATGGCAGCTTAGATTCAATGCTAAGAAGTGCAAGGTAATGCACCTGGGAAACAAAAACCCAGGGGAAGAGTACACAATGGGGGGTGAGATACTAACAACAACAAAAATGGAAAGGGACCTGGGGGTAGTCATATCAGATGACCTAAAGGTGGGCAAGCAATGTGAGAGGGCAGCAGTGAGGGCTGGGGGGATATTGGGATGCATAGGGAGAGGCATCACCAGTAGGAAACAGGAAGTTATTATCCCTCTGTACAGACAGCTGGTCAGACCCCATCTGGAGTACTGCGTGCAGTTCTGGAGACCCAGTCTTCGCAAAGACATAGACAGGATGGAAGCTGTCCAGAGGAGGGCAACTAAAATGGTGCAGGGTCTGCACCGGAGACATATGAAGAGAGACTAAAGGAGCTTAATATGTATAGCCTTAAGGAAAGGAGGGAGAGGGGGGACATGATAGAAACTTTCAAGTACCTCAAGGGAATCAACAAAGTCCAAGAGGGTAGCATCTTTCAAAAAAAGAGGTGTGCAAGAACAAGGGGCACAATTTGAAGATAGAGGGGCAGCTCAGAGGTAATGTAAGGAAGTATTTTTTCACAGAGAGGGTTGTGGATGCATGGAACGGCCTTCCGGAGGAGGTCGTGGAGTCAAAAACAGTGGTGGAATTCAAGCATGTGTGGGACAGTCATAAGGCAATTCTAGGGGATGGGGGTAGGAAAAAGTAGGCTGCTGGTTAACTAGGATCTGCAGCTTATCCAGTAGGCAGGGAAATGGGCAGACTGGGTGGGCCAAGCGGTCCTTATCTGCCGTCAAATTCTATGTTTCTATGTAGGGGCAAGGCTGAATTTTTGCCAATTAACGGCAGCCAAGTCTTTAAGGTAATTTAAACTGCAAAAACTGGCAGTGTCTTTTTAAGACAAATTTAAGTTAGGATCTGTTTTATTTCTGTCCCCCTAACACAAGCAACAGCACTATGATCGCTAATATCATTATGAAAAACAGCAGAGCGAGTGAATTTATGTGGTCTGTTCATCAAAATGAGGTCAAGGATGGCTAAATTTGTGGGACTGTTTGGGTTTGGCCTTGTGGGTTCTGTTACAAGTTGAACAAGTCCAAGGACTTCATACATTCTTTTCAGTTCGTCAGATTTATGAGATAGCCAATCCACATTCAAGTCACCAGATATCAGGGTTTCAGTGGAGTGGGAGCTTACAGCAATTGAGAGGTGACACTAAAGCTCTGTACCACCTATAGGCGGTCTACAGCATCCAACAGCATCCAAACATTTTAATGGGTTCATTTCAGGAAAGGGTGACTTTAGCTGCTACATATTCAAATTCATTAGGAATGGAGAGGGAGCTGATTGTATCAGAAGAGATCTTGTTACTAATGTAAAGCGCTGGGTTGCCCCAAGAGTCTGTCCAATCCTTATAAATTAAAATCAGATAAAGTGATCTCATGGGAGAGTACTGAGCCACTAAGCCAGATGTCGGTGAGGGGAAGAATATCAGGTTTGGTATGGGCTACCCAAGATTTTACATAATCTGGTTTCAAGCTGCACACATTTATAGTCATCAGTTTTAGACCTTTTAATGTTGCAAACTCTGTGGGTGCAGGTTCAGGTGATGTGGAGCCAGGACTAACCGCCACGTTACCAGAGCAAAAGTAACATAATTAGTATCACTTGTCTGCAGATATGAAAATTACCAAGGAGCATTTCTTAAGAGGATTTCAGTTTATACATGGGATAGATAACTGTACAGATAGTAACTCAGTGCAATCTCCTTAGGCAAGGGGCATATACTAAGAATAGGGTACAAAGGAAGAAGGGCTTGACAGAGGTTAAATGCAGGTTCAGCTCAGAGATGTTAAGGTTCCACAATTAGGCAAGTCCCCATGTAGGAGTCTAGTCAATGATTAAGGGAGATGGAAACTATGTGCTGTTTTGAGGCTGTGTGCAACACAAGCAGATGAGGAGGGTCAGTAACCCCCTTGTCCACATTGTAGCAGAGTAGTAATCAGCCTGGATGATCAGAGTAAAAAGTATACCTAGTGACTATAGCACAGGGCAAGACAGTGATGAACCATAAGCAAGTCAGTATAGGCTGTAGCTTCAGAATACGAGGGTCACCCAGTTAGGAAATATCTAAGGACCAGTTAATGTAGGCTGTTGCTTCAGAAAACAAGTGACAACACGATGAGGGTAACTAGGGGTCAACTAATGTAGGCTACCAAGGCTGTAACACAGGGAACACCCTATAGGAAATAAATAGGGGACAGAATAATTTAGGCTGCCATGTCAACGAACCAAAGGACACCTTTATAAGAAATGAATACTGACTAATTAAATCAAGCTGCTTCTTTGGAGTACAGGGTAACCCAGACAGGGAATAACTTGAAACTAGATAGTTTGTTGTCAAACAGAAAACAGGGGTCATCCAGATAGGAAGCAATCACAGATCGATAATTTAGACTACCTACTATTAGAAAACCAGAGGCCGTCCAGCCAGGAGTAGGAAGGTCTTAGCTAGACTGAGAACACCTAGGCACATGGACAAGGTCTAACATTGATCACAACTCTAGGCATAATCATGTAAATCATGTAACACTACATACTGTACCTTAAACTACAATGTTTGCTAAAGACATCAACCACAGTGGAGTGCAGCTATTACAACACTTACACTCTGTGTAACACAACTAGAGTATCAGATTAACTAATATACAGTAGGTATGCATCACATTAGCTCAAGCTGTGGACCCTGCAATACAAGCAGACTTGATAGACCAAATGGCCTTGTTCTGCTGGCTTTTTCGTATGTTTGTAGTATTACAGCAGTGAGCATTTTCTGTAAACACACAAATAAATGATGGCCTAGACTAAGTATCGTGGATCACAGCAGGAGGGAGCTGGTCAATGCAATGAGAGACACCTGAGAACTGCAGGGCATTACACTCCAGGTCTGGTGACATGCTAATGGGGCAGCATGGCCAGTCAAAGACTGACTACACAGCTGACACCCATAGTGTGATACCCTTTGCACTGTGGCCCTTAGCACTCCAGACCACTTGAAAGGGATCAGATAAAGTGTAGTGCAGCTTCTCCTCTAGATAGTCCAATTGGCTGTGGCTTGCAGCTTGAGTCACGGTGGGCAGGGTAGGGCAGGTTCAGCACAGCAGGTGAGTCGGTAGGGGGAGGTGGACTCCCATGCTGGCCAGCCACCTCTCAACCTTGACAATAGGCTGGAATGTCTGGTAGTAACTGAGCACCAATTGTGCTCTGTGGCAGGAACAAATAGGAGATTCAGACTTTGGTGCCCTCAACCCAAATGGCTGACAAATGGTATAGCTCCTCCTCTAGACAGCCCACCTGGCTGTGGCTTGCAGATTCAGTCATGGTGAGCAGACAGGACAGGTTAGGCACAAGAGATGAGTTGGTGGGGGGGGGGGGAATCCAGTGACCACTAACCTCCTCTTGACCCCATCAGCAGGCTGGAATATCCAGCAGTGAGTAACTGCTAACTGATCGCTGTGGCAGGAACAAAGATGAGATTTAAATTTTGGTATCCTCAACTTGATTGGCTGGCATGGTATGTAGCTCCTCCTTCAGACAGCCTGATTGGCTGTGGCTTGCAGCTTGGTACCAGGTGGACAGGTTCAGTGCAGGAGGTGTGTTGGTGGGGGGGAACTGTGACTACTAGCCCCCTCTTGACCACATCGGTAGACTGTGGACCAAATATATTGATTCATATGATAAAGGCCATGCAGTGGATGTGCTGTATTTAGACTTTAGCAAGGCCTTTGATTCAGTGCCTCATGGGAGGCTGGGGGGTAGGGTGCAATATGTGGGGGCAGGGACAAAGATGGTAAACTGGATTGAGAACTGGCTGAAGGGGAGGCAGCAACAGGTGGCGGTGGTGGACACTTTCTTCCCCAAGGGTGGTGACAAGCGGGGTGCCGCAGGGCTCAGTCCTGGGTCTGGTGTTGTTTGGGTTATTCATTTCGGATATCTTACATGGTGTTAGGATTAAGATCAGTCTGTTTGCAGATGATACCAAGATAGGGGCGGTGGTGGATGACATAGAGGGGTTGGAGGGGCTACAGGAGGAACTGATCAAACTGGAGGAGTGGTCGGAAAAATGGCAATTAAGCTTCAGTGTGAAGAAGTGCAAGGTTTTGCACATCAGAGCAAGGAACCCAGGGAGGAGCTACCAGTCGGAAGGGGTTCAGATAGAGGTCACAACGGAGGAGAAGGACCTGGGGGTGATCATAATGGGTAACATGAACAACTCAGCTCAGTGCAGTAAGGTGGCAGCTAAGGCCAACAAGATGCTGGGGTGTATTGCGAGAGGAATCTCATCCAGAAATACGGATGTGATCCTGCTGCTGTATAGGTCACTAGTCAGGCCACATTTGGAGTACTGCGTGCAGTTCTGGCGTCCCTTTCTGAAGAAGGATATCAGATTGCTGGAGGGGGTTCAGCGTAGGGCAACTAAGATGATCCAGGGGCTGGGGGGCAAAACCTATGAGGACAGGCTGACTGAGTTGAATATGTGCACCCTGGAGGAGAGGAGGGATCGGGGGACATGATTGGGGACCTTCAAATATTTGAAGAGGATTAACAAAACGGGCACAGAAGGGATATTTAAACTGAGGAGAGGAAGGGACACCAGAGGGCATGGTCTCAGGTTGGAGGGTGGAAGATATTGGAGAGAGATGAGGCATTTTTTCACAGAGAGGGTGGTGGAGAAATGGAACGCTCTACCCGAGGAGGTGGTATCCTGTAGCACAGTGGGCAGTTTTAAAAGGACATGAGAGAGGGTGCAGCCCCCCTGTAAAGGGGTAAAGGTGAGGGGGCAGCTGCAATATAAGGGTGCTAGCTGCACATTCGAGCAGACTAACTTGATAGACCGTAAGGCCTGTTTCTGCTGGCAGATTTGTATGTTCGTATATGCTGGTCCTTTTCTGCCAACAAATTATACATTTCTATTAGGCAAGGAGAAAGGAGGGTCACCTGAGACTAGTCAGAGACAGACTAGGCAAGGACCATCTGGACAGACTGGGTGGGCCAAGGGTCTTTTTCTGCTGACAAATTCTATGTTTCAGAGTCTTAGATTTGCCCCCTCCTATATTAGCTGTTGTCTTCTGTCTTCCAACATGTATTTGCAAAGGCATTGTATGTTTTCTGTAGTTCCACCTCCCCCCTGCACACATCATGCCTAGCAGGGTGGGACAAATCAGGTAGCCAGGTGGCCAAAAGGCACTAAAACAATTGGCTCGGCTACCAGATTTTGAAAGTTACCGGCCAACTGGCTTCCTGCTCACAAAGTGATTCTTGAGTCATTAAAAGTGATGGCCACAGACTGAGAACAGGGTACAGTGTGAAAGATTTCCTCTACTGGGAAGTACAGCTTACTACCAGAGGTAAATACTTCTCCAATGCATACAGCATGCTGACTGCCCCTTTGGAACCCACCCATGGCTCAGCTGAGGAGGTCGTGGGAGAATAAAGTGCAAACTCTAATCGCAGAAAGCAACGGACAAGAGTGATGGAGAGGGGATGAAAAACTACCTCTTTACCTACATTGCGGGAGTTACAGTGGCATAGTTTGACCCTTTTTTTCACACCCAATGAGTCGTTAGACATTTCAGGCCAGAAAACTCGGGGCTTTGTTTCAGAAGGTGCAGAGCCCATTGCATCCATTCCCACATATTTTGGAGTTGTAACAAGACTGCAAGCTACAAGGCCCACATCAATGAGGAGATGTGGGAAATAATGGGTAAAAAGTAGTAGTAGTAGTAAATCATTTTTATTCAAAAGAATAATGGAATACATTCAGTTGAGCAAAGCTCATTTTGAATGAAGTTCAGGCCAAGTAAGGTGCATAAGTTTCACATATAACATATATACAATATAATAAATAGACAAATAAAGCAACAACTACAGCTACAGCAATAGAGACTTCCAGACCAGTCTTTAAAGTGCATTACAGTGATTGCAAGTATTAGCATTGTTAGATCAAATTGTGCACCATTTAATAAATTCCGAAGTGTTGATTTTGGCCCCAAGGTATCTTAAATGCAAAGGAAAGTGATTCCATAGGGAGGCTCCCCTAAAGAGAATGGAAGATCTCCCAATATTTAGGTTACAATTAAGAAGGACAAACGGAGCTCCCTGTGATGTCCTAAGTTCCCTAAACTCAAACAAACCAGCAATGTAGTCTGGAGCCCTATGCCTCTAGACCTTAATCATAAAATATAATAAATGTACATTTCTTCTCACAGATGGTTTGTCCCAGTTTAGTTCATTAAGTAGAAATCACCGATCAGTTCTACAGGGGACATCTAAAATAAAATGAGCCAATCTATGGAACATCGAGTCCACTTTATTTAAAAGTGAACCAATGGCCCCTCCATAGAGTGTGTCTTTATAATCAAGGACTGAAAGTAACAGGGAATTAACTACATTCTGGCGAACCTCCCTAGACATGAACCTTTTGTATCTATGAAGGGACCTAACTTTTTATTCGTACCTCCCGTAAGTGAATCTATATGAAATTCCCAGCTTTGATGGAAATCAAGCCAGATGCCAAGATATTTATATTGGTCAACCTGCTTTATAACTGAACCGTTCAAGGTAATAATTTCCAATTTGGGATTGTGTATATTATTATGTTTATTTCTAAACAAGAGTGCCTGCATTTTACTTGAATTTAGGACCAAGTGGTGTATCTTAAAAAAGTCCTGGACCTCATCAAAGGCTAGTTGCATCCTTAGGCCAATTACATCCAGAGAAGCCCCTTCTACATACAATATGGTATCATCTGCGTACAGATGATACTGGACATCCAGGGATTGGAACTTAATTTCATTTATATAGATATTAAAAAGTAGAGGCCCCAAGATTGATCCCTGGGGAACTCCACTTTTTAACTCCAGAATCCCAGATTTGAAGGGGCCAACTTCCACAAACTGACTACGTCCCATCAAGTAGGAAGAAAACCATTTCATCAAGCGCGGGGACAAGCCGATCTCCCTGAGTCTGGACAGGAGCACCCGGTGGTTCAGGGTGTTGAAGGCCTTTGAAAGATCAATAAAAAGGGCACCTAACATTAGTCTCCTGTCCAGACTCAGTTGGAGAACACTTACCACTTTTGTGAGAGCTGCTTGAGTGCTGTGAAGGGACCTAAAGCTCGATTGAAAGGGAGACAATTTGTTATTTTCTTCTAGGAAAACCTTCAGTTGACCTGTGGCAGCAACAAGATGGGCTGATAATTGCCCAACTCAATCTTATTTCCTGATTAAAATACTGGTCTAACCTTAGCTATCTTTCACCCCCCTGGGAATTCACCACTCATACACAATAAATTAAAAATATGGGCCAAAGGAAACGCTAAGCAAGGGGAGTCCTACCTCAGGAGTCTGGAAGGATTTCATCATGACCCATAGCCTTGGAGATATTTAATTTTTGTAGTGCCATATGGACCTTTTCTGGGGTAATATGTTCAAACTCAAACCCACCCAGCCCTCTAGTATTGAGGTTGATTACCTATCAAGGCCTGCTCTATGGTAAGATTCTGATCCTGACTGGGCCCATCAGCTGAATCCTGGGTGCCCACCTTAATAAAGTAATCATTAAAGGCATTGACAATTCCAACCCCCAGATGCAACAATGATCCGTCCACTGAAACCTTAGTTACTGAGGAACATTTATGCTTCCCCAACAAATCAGAGAAAATCTCCCAGAACTTTCTCGGATTCTGTTTTTGATTATTGTCAAGCTTAGATCATACAAAATCTTGTTTAGCTACCCTCACCTTCTTGGTGTACAGGTTTCGGGCCTGCCTATAAAGGCCCCAATCATGGTCCTTCATGGATTGTTTGGGCCTTGGCCCATTTTTTGTCCCTGTCTCTCCTAGCTTTATAAAGTTCCGTGGGGAACCAGACATTCCCTTTATGTTTAGTTTTCCTGGATTTCAGTGGGGCATACTTATCACATAGTTGTGAAAATTAATTTAGAAAATACTCCCAAGCATCAGAAGCAGTGGGGATCAACTCCAATCTGGTCCAATTAATGTTTTCAACATCAAGCATAAATGGAATTTAATCAAACCGTTTAAAACATCTCCATGAAATACTAAATCCAGGATCAGGTTTAATAATCTTATTTCTAACAGTGTAAATTACCTGGTGATCAGAGAAAGATTCCGGAACACCTCTGGCTCTCTGATATAACTGGGGAAAGTTAGTAAACATCTGATCCAACATAGTCGATTTTTTGAGGTCTCTATGATTAATTCTGGTAGGATCCAGGATCAACTGAGTCAGGCCCAGATCAGTTTGAAAATCAATCAAGTCATCATCTGAGTCAATAGCTAGCCAGTTTACATTAAAATATCCGGTAAGGAGCATTTCGTGAGAGTAGCTATAATCATATAAGAATTCATGTAGTTCCTGAAATACCTTTGTATTAACCTTAGGAGGTTTATAGTATCCTAGCAACAGAATGGGTTTCCTATATGGTACCTCTATTTCTATAGCCAAGGTTTCTAATCCATTCCCAGAAAAGGGGCACAAGACTTCACGAGTAGTTAATTTACAATCAGCACACATGACAATCCCTCCTCTGTTTTTATTTCTATCTTTCCTATACAATTGAAAATCTTCCAGATCAATAGAGGTATCTATGACTTTTCCATCTAACCATGTTTCAGTCAAAACTAAGATCTCAGGTTTGAATTCTTGTGACCAATCCCTTATCACATCAAACTTTTTCCTAAGGCTCCTAACATTAGAATGGGCAATAGTCATATTTCCCTGTTTCAGTTTTAAAACTTCTGGGCCAAGTCCAAGGGACATACTTGAACCCAAAGTCTCAGATATATGATTGAGCATGTTAAGGGGACCGGAGTTTGGGTGTACATCTCCACAAACCAATAAACAAAAAATAAAAAAGGAATTTAAAATACCTCTTCAATTTGACTTCCAAATTTTTAAATACATACAGGATAGACATTTAGATATGCTAATTCTTAATACAGGAGAAATCTGATTAATAATTCTAATAGGAAAAGCCTTTAGAAAAGCATTACAACATCCCTTTGGTAAAATTTCAGCAATGATTCTGAATGTCTGACTAGGTATAGCATTGTTTAAATCAAACAGTGAACAGGATTTTAGATCAATTGATATACCTGTATATGTGTATGCTGTATAGCAACAATTAACTGAACCAAATAAAAACAAGATCACTAAAATAGCACCAACGGCCATTTTGAATGTAGCCAATTTAAAATATTTGTATAACAAAAATTACTTTCCTACGCTTAAACCACAGATAACCCGGGTATTTAAGCAATCAATAAACACATAACAAACACACTTACCGAAGTTAAGATCCTACAACACCTGGGCCATAGTCTGAGGGTTAACACGTGTTTCACAGATAAATTTCTCTTAGAAGTGGCGCAGCCACTCAGGCTCGAGCCTTCGGTTCGGCGCAGGCTTTTAAAGTATACGGCCCCATCCCTGCTCAGTTGTGAGTGGCGGAACAAGCTTGCCCAACATCATTTCAGATACATATACTGAGAATACCCCCCTAAGGAAGTGTGGGGCAGCAAAGCCAGAGAAATGTGTAGAATAATGAGTCTTGTGGCCCTGAAAAGAATCACTGCCAACTGGCTCTCCCCTACCCTTCCCACAACAGAGGAATGGCAAAGGCTCATGTTCACCATACAAAAAATGGATTGAATAACTGTAGATCTCAAACTTACAAGGAAGAAACACCTTCAACAATGGCTGGGAACTTTATCAGTCCCCTCCGGTGACAGAGGGAGACGTGAGCATTTGAACCCCAGGGAATAATGGGGCAGAGGCTTCTCAGCCTATCCTGCAAAATCAAAGTGCTCACCTCCCAGTATGGTAGCAATATCTGGTGCACAACATTATAAATTCCTATAAATAAAAAGCTAAAACACTGTACAAAACTTGACCTCCTTGTTAGAAGTTGTTTTTTTTTATTAATAGTAGATGTATTTCCAGGTAAGAAACATTGAGCGCATGCTTGGCCTATGTTTTTTGCATCTTACTGACAAAACTTGTGGGGCACATGAAATGAAATGTAACCAGTGATATAAAAGAATTTATAAAATGGGGAAAGGATTTCAAGCAATCTGATTGGTTGTTATCCATGCATTAGATGTGTCTAATGCACAGCTAAAGATAGAACCCCCATTTAGAATACACAGGCCCATTTTATAAGCGCAATAAGCCACTCCAGGGATGTGCATTAGACAGTTCTAATGCACACCCCATCGTGTCTTATTGCTTTCTCAACAACTGGTATAAATTGTATGGCTATATCCTAAGAAATAGGGCAAAACAACATAGTATGCTGTAAGATTCTCAGATGGATTATGTAATGTTCGGTGCAGTCAATGATGCTTCATGTCTTCAATAAACTTGACTGAGTTTAAAAAGACATGATGGCCACTAAAATACTGATTTGGCTACCAGATATTAAAAGCTGCCCACAGTCTCACAAACTGATTTGTTCCACCCTGATGTTCACAGAGTCTGATGGGGCATGTGTGTCCCCCAAATTCCAGCCAAAGTATTGCTTTTTGAATGGAGAAAGGGCTGTTAAAGAATAACTTAGTGTTATCCCTTAGTTAAATTTTAATTGTGCACCCCCCCCAGACATTTTCTTGGCATGACATCCTTGAATACTGCATGAGGAAAGTGTGGTGAACTACAGAAAACACACAATACCTTAGCAAATAAAAATAAGAGCTGGTAGACGCAAGACGACAGCTAACATCCTGTAGGAGGGGAGCACATCTGGCCTATGGAAAATCATGTACACAAATGCTCACAGTCTGGGAAACAAGATCCCAGACCTGCAGGCAATAATGACAGAGGCTAAACTGGACATAGTAGCCATTACTAAGACATGGTTTACCAGTAACCACACCTGGCTATGTACTGTTCAGAAGAGACCAGATGGAAGGGGGGGTGGAGTGGCCCATTATGTTAATGAAAATATCAAAGCTACAGAAATTCAGAATACACACAAGGAGCCAGAAGAACTGTGGGTCACCCTGGAAACAGGAAATGGGACAGCCATACAGACTGAGGTTGTGTACAGACCTCCAGACCAGGGAGACATAGACTTTGACGGCAGATAAGGACCGCTTGGCCCATCTAGTCTGCCCATTTCCTACCTACAGGATAGGCCGTGAGATCCTAGTTAACCAACAGCCTATTTCTTCCACCCCCCACAAGAATTGCCTTATGTCTGTCCCATGCATTCTTGAATTCTCCCACAGTTTTAGACCCCACAACCTCCTCAGGAAGGCTGTTCCAGCCATCCACTACCCTCTCTGTGAAATAATACTTCCCACTTGCCCCTGAACACGCCCCTCCTTCTATCTTTAAATTGTGTCCCTTGTTCTTGCAAGTCTCTTTTTCTGAAAGATGCTACCCTCTTGGACTTTGTTGATTCCACTGAGGTACTTAAAGTTTCTACCATGTCCCCCCTCTCCCTTCTTTCCTCAAGGGTATACATATTAAACTCCTTTAGTCACTCCTCATACGGCTTCTCTTGCAGACCCTGCACCATTTTAGTTGCCCTCCTCTGGATTACCTCTATCCTGTCTATGTCCTTGCGGAGATGGGGTCTCCAGAACTGGACACAGTACTCCAGATGGGGTCTCACCAACTGTCTGTACAGAGGGATAACAACTTCCTGTTTTCTGCTGCTGATGCCTCTCCCTATACATCCCAGTATACCCCCAGCCCTCCCTACTGCCTTCTCACATTGCTTGCTAACCTTAAGGTCATCTGATATGATTACCCCCAGGTCCCTTTCCTTTTTTGTTGTTGTTACTACCTCCCACCCATTGTGTATTCTTCCCTGGGTTCTTGTTTCCAGGTGCATTATTTTGCACTTCTTTGCATTGAATCCTAGCTGCCATACTTCTGACCATTCCTCCAACCTTGCCAAGTCCCTTTTCATCCTTTCCACGCCTCCTTGTGTATCAACCCTGTTGCAGATCTTTGTGTCATCTGCAAAGGCATACTTTTCCTTCCAGTCCCTCTGCAATGTCACTGATGAAGACATTAAAAGGACTGGACCCAATACTGAACCTGCGGTACCCCACTAGTAACTCTCTTTTTCAGAGTGACTCCATTTACAATTACCTTCTGTGTCCTGTTGTGCAGCCAATGTTTTACCCAGGCTACCACCCTGGGACCCACTCCCAGGCTGGTTAATTTGACTATTAATCTTTTGTGTGGGACTGTGTCAAATGCCTTGCTAAAGTCTAGGTAGGCCATGTCCACAGCCCCTCCCTGGTCTACTACTTTGGTCACCCAGTCAAAGAAATCTATTAGATTCGTCTGACATGACCTTCCCGCTGTGAATCCATGCTGCCTTGGGTCTTGTGCTCCACTGGCCTCTGGGTACTCAACTATTCTTTCCTTCAGAAGTGACTCCATCACTTTCCCTACCACAGAGGTCAGACTGACAGGTCTGTAGTTTCCTGCCTCTGTCTTGGTCCCACTTTTGTGAAGGGGAATCACATCCGCCTTCCTCCAGTCCTCGGGTACCACCATCCTCCATGATTTATTAAAAGAGTAGCCAGTGGTTTCACTAGTTCCTCCCTTAATTCTTTTAGAATTCTGGGTGAATTCCATCAGGACCCACTGCTTTGTCCACCTTCAGTTTTAGGAGTTCTTGCAGAACCCTTTCTTCTGTGAAAGGACTGGGATCAACCCCCCTATCAAGAGTGCTTCTGTTAATTGGATTAGGCACTTCCCCCTCCTCTTTTGTGAATACTGAGCAGAAATATTCGTTCAGTATCCCTGCTTTTTCACTGTCCCCCTCTGCCCACCCACCGTTCATTCTATTCAGCCTCACTATCCCTCCCTTTGTCTTTCTACGCTTGCTGATGTACCTATAAAAGGGTTTATCCCCCTTCTTAACTGAGTTGGCTATCTTTTCCTCAGTTTGGGCCTTTGCTATTCTGACTTCCCTCCCTGCTTCCTTCTGCCTTAACTGGTACAGCTCTCTGTCCTGCTCCTTCTGTGTTTCTTATACTTCCGGAATGCTATCTTTTCTTCCTGACTTTCACAGCCACCTCTTTTGAGAACCATAGTGGTTTTTCTTCGTTTTGATTTGTTTATTTGCTTCACACAAAGGCTTGTTGCCTCTGTGATGGCAGTTTTGATGATTCCCCATTGTTGCTCCACACCTCCTTCTAGCCTGTTTGCTAGTGCTTTTCTGAGGCACTCTCCCATCTTGCCAAAGTCAGCTCTCCTAAGTCCAGTACCCTCACTTTGTATGGCTTGACTCTGTAGCTGAGTTTAATGTGAACCACACTGTTTGATGGTCACTTGTCCCCAGATGGCAACCCACTTCTAGATCTGAGATCCTCTCACTGCCCCGTTTGAGAGTATGAGGTCTAAGATTGCTCCCTCACGAGTGGGTTCTGAAACTAGCTGTCTAATGCCTGCCACCTGTAGGGCATCAAGAATGGCCCTGCTCTTGGATGTGGCTGCAGCAAATGTGCTCCAGTTAACATCTGGCATATTCAGGTCTCCCATCAATAGTATCTCCCCTTTCTCTGCCATTCTAAGAATGCCTTCTATCATATCCTTGTCCATTCCCTCCCCCTGACATGGGGGTCTGTACACAACCCCTGTGCGGATTGTGGTGCCCTTTCCAGTCTCCAAGGTGACCCACAGTGCCTCCTCTCCTCCCTGTTTACTCTTTTGCTCAGTTGCTTTTATCCCTTCCTTTACATAGAGAGCTACTCCTCCCCCTCTTCTCCCCTGCCTGTCTCTCCTGTAGGTTATGTACCCTAGTATGTTAACATCCCAGTCATGGTTCTCTGTGTACCATGTTTCTGTGACAGCTACGATATCCAGGCATCCCTCTTCCATCAAGGCCACCAGCTCAGGGAGCTTGTTGCCCAGACTATGGGCATTGGTACTCATTACCCTCCATTTCCTGATGGCCTTACTCCCTTTGCCCCATCCCTGTCCTTCTTGCCTTTGTCACTTTCTCCATTTACCCCTGCCCTTCTCCCTATCGACACCTCTATGTTGGTGTTTGCCACACTTACTACGTGATTATTTGGGGGCTAGGATTTCCTGCTCCTTTCCAGTGCCTCCCCTTGGCTAGTTTAAAAGCTTCAATTAAGCATTTAAACCTATCACCTAGGATCCTGGTTCCCTCCCGGACAGATGCAGCCCATCATGCCAGTATAGGCTTGCATCACTCCAGGTGGACCCCAGTCCCCAATGAAGCCAAATCCTGAGCTCCACACCAGTTTTCAACCACTGATTGAATCCTATGGTGCGGAACACCCTAGCCTTTCCTATGCCATAGATGGGCAGCACCTCCGAGAAGGTTAGTGCAAGGCTACTTGACAAGGCCCTCCCAATTCCACAAACTCTTCCTGCACTTCCCTAATCCCTTTCTTAGCCAGGTCATTTGTCCCTAGGTGGACAATGACATCCAGCTCCCTCCCCTGTGCACCTGCTCCGGCAATCCTGAGGATTCTCTCCCTGTCCCTCCAAGCCATGGCACCAGGCAGGCACCTTACCTCCCTCTCCCCTTCCTCCCCCAGTTCTACCTTCCTAACAATGGAGTCCCCCACCAGGAGTTGTTTCCTTCCCCTGCAGGGTCCCCTGCCACCCTCCTGTGGGTCTTCTTTGTGGAGGTTCCCAGCATCCTCCTTGGTCTCCACTGCGGGTGCCTCCATAGAGGAACCACACTTTGCCAGAATGGCATAGGAATTGTGGAGAGGTACAGCTGGAGGGATGCGCCTGTTCCACCACCTCACCCTCCCTGAGCCCACTGTGGTCCAACCGCTCCTCTTTCTTAGCAACCTCTGAGGCAACAGCAGTGGCACTGGGGTCCCTGGATGGAAGAGGAGGTCCCACAAATCCTGGTCAACTCAGCCTGGAGATGAGCAACCTCCTCCTCAGCCCAGAGAGGTGCCTGCAGATGGGACAACACCGCATCCTCCAGAACGTCTCCCGGAAGACTGCTGCTCCACAGCCACTGCACTGCACCACTCCAATCATGTCTTATTTCTGGCCCCTTAACTGTTTTCAATCCTTACTCTTTCCTCTGTTTTTTCTCTCTCTCTCCTTACTTTCTGCCTGTGTGCCCTTTAAGCTCCTGATTGTCCTGTTCTGAGACAAGAATATCCTATATTTCTCAGTGGACCACTTACTTGCTCAGAGGCAGACCTCCAGCAGCTAGAGGGGGCCGGAGAGCTACTCCTGCCCTTCTAGGATGGTGGGTCTTTGGTGGTTCTGTGATTACTCACTTCCTGCTCCCAAACAGGAAGTTCCTGTTGTCAGTCAAATCCTGTGCCTATAAAAATAGAACTAGCTTTGGGTGGGACGGAAGGAGGGCTATATAGTCCCAGCAGAGAAGTCCAGTCACACAGCAGTCCTTTCTCCTGGTGTCTTCTGGACATAGACACATTACTGTTAGAAGATATACAAAACATGACAGCTAAAGGGAAGGTTCTGATAATGGGAGACTTCAACATGCCAGATACAGATTGGTCAATACCAGCAGGAACATCTGCCAGAACTAGACATATGGTGGATTTCCTGCAGAGGGAGGGCGTCAAACAACTGGTACAGCAACCCACAAGAGACAGGGCTATCCTAGATCTAGTATTGACTAACAGGGAAAGGATCACAGATCTCCAGGTAGAAGGTCACCTGAGGACCAGTGACCATCACATGGTATGGTTCAATTTGGCCACTAGAACTAAATCATCCCATTCCAAGGCAAAAATATGGGACTTCAGAGGAGTTAACATTGATAAGATGGCCAACAGAGTTAAGCTAGCCCTGGCAAAAAGAAATACAGGTGAGGGGGGTACAGGCAAAGTGGGATAGCATTAAAGATGCAATACTTGAAGCAACATCCTATTGTGTTAGAGAAAAAAGGAAGTGTAAAAGAAGAAGGAAACCACTTCGGTTCTCAAACATAGTAGCAGAAAAGGACAGAGCCAAAAGGCTGGCTTTCAGGAAATATAAGGGAACGCAGCAGGATGAAAGTAGGGAGGCATACCAAACTTCCCTAAGGGAAGCAGGGAAGGCAGTAAGGCAGGCAAAGGCCCAAACCGAGGAAACACTAGCACAAGCAGTAAAAGAAGGTGACAAGACTTTCTCTAGCTACATTAGTGAAAGGAGAAAGTCCAGAGAGGTTATTGCTAAGATCAAAGGGGGATAAGGGGGCATGTGAGGAGGAGGACCATGTAAAAGCATATATCCTAAATAGATACTTCTGCTCAGTATTTACTAAAGAGAAGGTAGGGCAGGGCCCACAGCTCAGCACCATGGACACGGGGGAGGGAGGTGTGCACTAGTCCCTCCACAAAAGAAAGGGTCCCACAAGAGCTCGATAAGCTCAGGGTGGACAAGGCAATCGGACCTGAATGCATACATCCCAGGGTACTAAAGGAGCTAAGGGTGGAACTAGCAGAGCCATTATCAGAACTGTTTAGTGAGTCTCTGATCACAGGAGAGGTCCCAGAAAACTGAACAAGGGCTCATGTGATCCCGCTCCACAAGAGTGGTAGCAAGGAGGAGGCAGGGAACTACAGACCAGTCAGTCTTACCTCAGTAGTGGGCAAGATTATGGAGGCACTCCTTAAGGAAAGGATAGTGCAACACCTGGAATCCATAGGAGCACAGGATCCAAGACAGCATGGGTTTACAAAAGGAAGGTCCTGTCAAACTAATCTCATAGATTTCTTTAACTGGGTAACCAAAGTGGTGGACCAAGGGGGAGTAGTTGATGTCGCCTACCTAGACTTCAGCAAAGCGTTCGATACTGTTCCACATAGAAGATTGATTAATAAGCTGGGTAGGCTCGGGGTGGGTCAGACATTGATCAACTGGGTGGCAAACTGGTTGACAGGCAGAAAACAGAGAGTGCTGGTAAACAGTATACAGTCAGAAGAGATGCAAGTCACAAGTCGGGTACCTCAGGGATTAGTCATGGGACCATCCCATATACTCTGGGATTGCCCCAATCTTCAGCACTTTTGGACAGAAATCCAGGACATGTGCCAACAGATGTTCCCCAATACGGGTCCGTACCCTCTTCTGCTCCTTTTGGGCTGCAGTAGTTCGACTGTGCCCCAACACAGCCCTGCGGCACAATGGATCACAGTGGCTGGGGCACTGGCCAAGAGACTCATGTTGAGAAGATGGAGAACCCGAGATTCCGACTGTGCATGAGTTCCTCTTGGCTCTTGCTCAAGAGGCCACATTTAAGAAGATCTCCAGTTTTGTCCAAGGCTCTTTAACCCGGTACGATAAATGTTGGCAGCCATATTTAAGGTCTAAGTATTGCCACAATACTCTCTCCAATGTTGTTTCTTAGATTTCCCCCCTCACAAATAGGTCTGGGTTGAGTAGTGCCCTTGTCCCTTTCCTTAATCTGGCTATTTGTATGTTTCAGTTAAGATTGCCTTTTGTACATAGTTGATATTGCAACACGCAGTGCAGATGGACATGCTTCAGGTAGAGAAGTTGGACTGTGAATAAGCCTTGCTTGTTCCATCTCTCTCTTCTTTGCTACATATGTTTTTTTTTCCTTTTTACCTGGCTCCCCTCTTTTGGGGAGGATTGAACCTACATTGGCTTACAAATTCATGGAGCCAAGGGCTGTAACATAATCATTATGCTAAGATTTATGGTTTTTAAAGTCTGTAACCCATGGAGTGAATATGTGGCTATTGTACTCGCTGGCAGTGCTAAATGTTGTGATATGATTCAGATATGTAAGTGCAATACTCTGCCTCTATGTGTGCGTACTGTCCAAAATAATACTAATAAAAATGTTAAACAACAAAAGTCCTGGGGCCAGTCCTCTTCAATATCTTCATCAGTGACATTGCAGCTGGACTGGAGGGTAAGGTTTGTCTGTTTGCAGATGACACCAAGATCTGCAACAGAGTAGATGATCCAGATGGGCTGGGTAGAATGAGAAGAGATCTGGATAAACTAGCAAAATGGTCGGAAGAGTGGCAACTGGGATTTAACTCAAAGTAGTGCAAGATCATGTATATATGGAAGAGAAACCCAGAAGCCACCTATAGGCTGGGAGGGGAGTTGCTGGCAGTCACAAGGCAAGAAAGAGACTTGGTCGTCATCATCACCGATGACCTGAAATCATCCAAGTAGACCACTAAAGCAGTAGCTAAGGCTAGAGGGATGTTGGGGTGTATTAGTAGGGGTATCAAGTCGGAAGAGGAGTAATAATCCTCTTTACAAGACACTAGTTAGGCCCCATCTGGGTACTGCGTGCAGTACTGAGCCACACCTTCACACAGGACATTAACCAAATTGGGGCAGTCAGAGAAAGGCAGCCAAATGGATGCAGGGACTGCATCAGAAAGCGATATGAGGACAGATTAACAGAGCTCAATATGTATACCCTAGAGCAAAGGAGGGAGAGGTGATATGATCGAAACATTCAAACACCTTAAGGGCATTAACAAGGTGAAAGAGTCTAATATGTTTCAATATAAGAAAATAGCAGGAAAAGAGGACACAGCATGAGATTAGAGGGAGGCCAATTAAGGGGTAATGTGAGGAAGTTCTTTTTCACAGAAAGGGCGGTGGATGCACAGAACAGCCTACCTCAGGAAGTGGTGGATATAAATACAGTGCAGGGCTTCAAGCAGGCATGGAATAGGTATAAGGGAGCAATACAGATGAGTATGAATAGATAGGCCATTGACAGAGCAAAGGCCGATGGCACATTCATAAGGCAGAAAAAGAAATGGGTAGACTGGATGGGCCTTGTGGTCCTTATCTGCTGTCAACTTCTATGTTTCTATCTACGACTTTGATAAAAATGTGGGATATACTGTGCATGCAGTGGGTGGTGTGAAAAAGAACAGTTACATCAGAAGTTACCGTAACAGTAGATCTTCGAAGGGATCTCAGTCATCCAGTCACATATATGGAACTTTATTGTTGGTGAAGCACGAGCCACATGGAAGATTTTCAGCAGTACAACTGGGGCCACCCACGCTGACGTCATCTGTCAACAACACCAACCATATAAAGGCATGAGCAGCCCCGCTCCCTCCTCAGTTCTTTCTCCTGGAGACTAAGGGAGCAAAGCTCATGCCATGGGGGAACGTTGGAGAGAGAGAGAGAGAGAGAGAGAGAGAGAGAGAGGTGCTCAGGCTTAAATAAAAGGCTGGATACACCAGATAGCAAGTTCTGAGAAACAGGCCCATAAAGGGGGTTGATGGGAGGAAGGCAGACCTGATGACTGAGAGCCCTCAAGATCTACTGTCATAGTAAGTTCTTACTTAGCTGTTCTATCTTCATCTCAGTCATCAGGTGACACTTATGGAATGAGTCCCAAGCAGTTACAGATGCACAAAAACAGTCTGGGAAGAAGGCCATCCCTAAATTTAAGACAGGAGGCCCTGCAGCACACCCCTGCCAAAACCTGCATGGGCTCTAGAGGCAAGGTCCAGACTGTAGTGCTTGGTGAATGTATGGACAGTACTCCACGAGGCAGCAGCACAAATGTCAGTGGCTGATACCCCACTTTTGAAACAGACCCAGAGGTAGCCATGCCCCTCATGGAATGGGCTTTCACCACCACCGGCAATTCTTTACCATGCTTATTGCAGCAAGACACAATACAATGAGTCAACCATTTAGACAAACATTTAGAAACCTGAATGCCCTCTACACCTGGGGTGAAAGAAACAAAAAGCTGCTTCGACTTTCTGTATTCCTTAGTTCGGACCAGATAATACTTAAAAATTCTGTGCATGTCTAAAGTATGGAGCAGTGCTTCCCCTGGATTTGCACGCTCAGGAGAATAAACAGGAAGGTGGATATATCGGTTCAGGGTAAACTCAGACACCACCTTAGGAAGAAACTTTTTGTGCACATAGACACCCTGTCTTCATGAAAAATCAAATAAGGCTCCTAGCACTAGAGGGCCTGAAGTAGGGTTGTCAGAACCCTCTGAAGTTCTGGGTTCTAGTTCTAGTCTAGAACTTTTGAAAAAGTTCTAGGGTTCTAATCTTTTTTAGAACTCGAATCCTATTTTTTTATTGTGCTGCCAGTAACAAAGATAGTAATAAAATACATGTAAAGGAAAAACTGTTCAATATAAGGGGGAGAGAAATTATCATCTGTGACATTGATAGGAATACAACTAGGTTTATTTATGGTTTCTTCTGTTTGCAAAGCCAGCAACTTAATACGTAACAGGCCCACCCACCCACCCATATGTTAAAAGTTTTCCTGCTGCAGCTGCATCATAGTTCCTTAGTGAAAGAAAGGCACATTAGCCATTTATGTACTCAGTTATATATACTCATCGTCATGAATTATGAGAAAAAATAACTGATATCATATTACCTAATTTCAGCTATTTGCTGCTTTCTGTTTAAATGAGTAAATCAAAAGTTGCTATGTTTAAAAGAAAGCTTTTATAACAAAGTCAAGCCAAGTACTAGCAGCAGCATGTGGAACTGTTGCAAAACATATTATGTCATAACGTAGTCAGTCAAGACATTTGAATAAAAAAATATGGCAGTCATTGTTACTGGCAAAAATGCATGCAATTTTCTAAGGTAATGCATACATATACCAACATTTTTGTTGGAAATTGAAGTAATACATACAACTTTCTAAGATGATGCATTTTGCAGCTGATACTTCAATAAAATCTGTATTTCAGTCACATAAATAAAAAAGTGGTTTCCTCACCACATACGAAGGAACATTTAATGTAGCTGCAGCAGTTGGCATGTGATGTTTAAGGGACAGCGTCTGTCAACCCCATTATGTATCAAATTATCACTACTTGTAAAAGCAAAACACTTTATGATACGTCACATTCTGTGAAAACTGCTGATGCAGATTTTCTTTTATTTCTGATTCCTTTATTCTTTTTTAAAGGGACAGGACAATTGTGCTAGTGGCAGCAGTTTGCAATGTATTTAATAAGAATATATATTATGTGTGCAGTAGGTTCAGTCTGTCATCATTTTTTCCTCACCATCCCCAGCTGATCACGAATCTGTAAATGAAAGAACTAAAACAACACCCACCTTTCACCCCATCACCCATTCCACTTTTCTTCCACCACCCTCATCTGTGCAGTAGCACCCATGCCACCTCTACACCCATGTTAAAACCAACCCACAACCTCACCCATGTACTAGCATCCATTTTTCGTTTATGGCTAACATTTCTGTAATTGAAAAATAATAAACAGCTACCAATTAGAACTCATTGTTTTGTCCTCTTTAAAATTGAAAAATAGACCGTCTCCTGTCCCAGCCCATACTGATGCACCACAAAGTCACAGAAGGTAAATCCAAAAATATATGTTTGCACTTTAACTATAAATAATATGATACAGACAGGATTGACGTGACAGTGTCCCTTTTATGCCAAATTTGGGCCTGTTCCCACTGATGTTAAAATTGCCCTGTATATAAAACTTGTTGACTTTAGTTTAGACCCTAGCTACAAAGCAGTTTGCCATGAAATGGTGAAAGTTTTGGGGTATATAGTCCAAGGTAGTAGATCGAGAAAGGAGAGATGACAACCAAAGTCATCACAGTCTGTAAAGTTTCTTTTGGTGCAGAGAGACTCCGTCCACACAGTATTTACCAGCCACCACCATCTGAGTTGTCATCACCATCAACATCCACAACATCAATCACTTCAGGATCAGTTTGTATACTCTTGTAGGGATATGAAAATCTTGAGTGCAGACCGAGGATTTGCTTTACACGTGCCGCTGATGTTAAACCGTAGCGACTCGGGAGTGACAGACTTCATAAGCAAAAAGACTGCAGCGTTATGTGAGTAAAAACAGTAACTGACGCTGCTGTGGTTTTTGGGCTAAGATTGGGCACTGTGTTTATGTTTCCTTTAACCATTGATGACCATACATTATCCTCTATATATTAGATAGTGACATCAGTAATAGCAACATATCAAAAAAAATATTGTTACTGTTGCTGCTGTCACAATGGATCTTTTTAAAGCTACTGTCCTCACAGTGGAATGCTGAACCAATTGGAAAGCAGCTTTCACAATTCTGAAGACATCAATGCCTGGTGCAGTACTGAAGCCAGCTGTTAAAATCAAAGAAAAATGGCACAATCTTCAAAACAAACTGCAGGAAAAATCTCATTCCCAGTCAGAGAATGCTCTGTTGTATATATGAAATATACAATAGAGTGACTCAAATTAGGAGATTTATCATCACTTGGGAGTGGGCATGACTTTCATGAAGTCACTCAAGGCTCTGCCACATGTGAGTTATGGTCCTGTCCCCTCACACTTGAAGATAAATTGCATATCCAAGTAAATGAAAGAAAAACACAGCTAAAAAAAGAAAAACAGTCTGGGGAACACACAAAAATCTCCTCCCACATTGTCCAACTCCAACAGCTATGTCCCTCAATGATGCAACACAATGCTGAGAAGAAAAAAAATTAAAACGGGAAAACACACCCAAAAAAAAAATCGCCCCCCCCCATCATCCAACCCAAACAGCCATGTCAAGTGACGCTCTACCACAATGATGTTAAAAAAATACTCCACACACAACAGTTGGGAATACACAATAAATCCCCCCACCCCAATTTTACTCCATTCAAAACAACCCATGTCCCTCAATGTCAGTGGCTCAGTAGGTAGCACACTCGCCTCTGAGGCCGGGAGATCAGAGGGCTGTGGGTTCAGTTCCCACATCTGGCACTTGTGTTAATATCCCAATACTGACACTGCAGTGTAGCATGAGAGGGGTGCTGCACTTCTGAGGTACCGTCTTTCGGATGAGACGTTAAACCGAGGTCCCATCTGCCTGGATTGGTGGTAGTTCAGGTGATGTTAAAGATCCCATGGCACTTATCGAAAAGTAGGAAATTTCCCGTGTCCTGGCCAAATTTCCTCACTCACTAAAAAATACCACCAACAGCTTAATTTGGTTCAAGGTCAGTTGCCATTCATCTGTATCCCCCTCCCCCGGGTCGTGCCTGAAAATAGGCAGGATTTGTCTAGTGCACTTACCCGGTCAACAAAAACTAAATAAATAAATAAAAATGCTCAACTCCTCTGCTGCAAATCCTTGCATCCTCCTGCCGACCGGCCTCTCGATGCTCAGCTATATCCTCAGAAGCCATGCCCTCCATGCTGCTGCCGTCTCTATCCTTACACACTGCTGCACAGCTCCAGGCAGCGCTGCCACTGGCTGGCAACAAATAACGCTCCTGATCGTACAATACACACATCGCTGATGTCATAAGCCGCTCCCAACCACAGACCATCCTCCCAACCAAAGAAGTTACTCCAAACCCTTGATTAAAGGCGCACACCACAATATCAGCAATGAACTGTAGGGGTGATCAGCTGCAAAAATGCCCCCTTATGTAGGGGAACCCTACACTATAGAAACACACAAGGGTCAAAAGAGTGCCCTACACCAAAATGCCACTACATTATGGAAACTCACGGAACAAAAACAGTACAACCAAACCCCAATATGGCTCCGACCGCAGACAACCCAGTAACTGACTCAACAACACAGGTGAAAATAACAAAACTACTAATGTATTATATAAAATAAATGATGGATAAGTGCAGCATACTTGGAACTATACCCACTGAATTTGGCTAATCGGATAATAAAGCCACCTGCCCTTTGGGCTCGTGGTCTTCTTATCTGATTAGCCCCCTCAATGGGTATATTTCCTTGTATACCACACTTACCATCATGTATTCTATCTACATATAAAGGAGAAGTGTAGTATTTAAGGAAATATACCCATTGAGGGTGCTAACCAGATAATAAGGCCACAAGCTCGTAAGGTGAACGGCTCTGTTATCTGGTTGGCCCTCAATGGCATGCGTCTGAGTATATGGATTACATCCTTTGTTTTCCAAAATAAATAAGGATAGTGAAGTTTGGACCTTTAGATTGCATTTGCAATCATTTCCGTTTTTGGCTTTTCTGTTTTTTGTCCTAGTGTTTTTTCACAGAGTAGTGGTGTTTTTGGTATTTATTTTCTTTAGTTTGTGTTGACTTGAAAAGAGAACTATTTGCAGCCTCGCCTGGGGGCAGTTGCAAACTGACATATTGAATTAACTTAAGCTACTGGTGGTATTTGTTTAGTGAATGGGGGAAATCTGGCTAGGGCACAATGGGGAAATTCCTCATCGCTTTTCAAGAAGTGACATGAGATGTTTAATGGGCACTGTTTTGTCCCAGTAATTTTTTCAGTAGAGTGGTGTCCCACATTTTAAGGGAGTATGGCTGCAGCGGTCGATTCTTTAGTTTAGTGTGGTGTGTGCAGTCCGAGACAGTGTGGCACCTACAGTCGAGCGCGGCATGTAGTTTACAGTCAGAAGCATCGTGTGTATCAGCTGATTTTACTGTAAGAGCGTATTCTGTTCATTCAGATAGTGGCCAGCCCAGGCAGTGAGAGGAAAGTCCTTGGCTGCTCGCTGTCCTCCTCCTCCTACACTGGCAAGTTTTTTTATTTTGGGTCCGGGGCCATCTGGGGGTGGAGTGTGTTGAGTGGCTGAGGGCAGGGTAATCAGACCTTTTTTGCAGGATTGTATGAAGAGTAGGGGTACACTGCCAGTTGCTGAGTGGGTGGGCTGGGGAGGGGAGTTATATTTAAATCTGTTTTTCTGTAGGGTGGGGGAGGAGAGAAGGTGCATGGGTGCTGAGCAGGTGGGGAGGAAGGTTTTTTTCTAACTGAATGCCTGACTGGGTCTGTGTGTTGGCAGAAATTGGGATTTGAGGTTCTACAGAGGCTGGGGAAAGGAACACTTTTTTTTCCAGGGTGGCAGACTCTGCAAAGTGACACACTTCGCAAGCACAGTGTCATTTCAGAGAGTCTTCCCTAGGTGCAATGTTCTGTAAAGTGGTACTTTACAGGTGAAGTGAAACTTTGCAGAATCTTCACTACTCGTACTACTATGTAAAGGGCCACACAAAGTAGCGGCACTATGCATAGTGAAGTCTGAAGACTTCACTAGCACCTACCCCCACTTCCAGTGCAGATTACCAGCGGTCCAGCCCACCCCAACCCCAGCACTGGACCCCCAACCCAAGTTCGTCTGGTGGTCAGGATCCCAAACCTGCCAATGGTCCCCTGTACCTACTTCCTTCAATTTTTATATAACTGCAAAAAGCACTGAATCCCATCATCGGTACCCCCCTCCTATCTACCCCAATTCTTAAGCAGACCCCCACTTGAACTCTAAAAACAACAGGCAGCGTGTGCCAAACCCAGCTGTCAATACCCACTTCCTGCCTGCCTGCCCCAACTCGATAAAAGGCTACATCATGTGCCCAATGTCACCGCTGGGATCCTCCAGCCCCCACCAGCTGGAAAATCCTTCCTCTCAACCAATGGCTAAGTTCTCCAACCCCAGCTTCTTCCTCTCATGCATCCAATATAACAAGAAGAAGAAAAAAAAAAACACACCATTGCCCACCCTCTAGCACCCACAGCACCCTCTTCGCTCACGGTACCCTGTCCAAAATACTGGCCCCTCGGCATGAGTCCTCAGTCTCCCATGCTGTGATTCCTCAGTACCCTATGGCATGAATTTTAGTTGTCCCTTAATAGTATCTCTTCCTACAGTATGAACATTTTTGAAAAACAAAATCCAAGTCCCATAATACAGACATAGATTTTAATAAGGGAAAAAAGGTTGTACAAAAACAGAACTGGGGACAGTTTGGAAACTTGACAGTTCGGTGTTCATGTGTTGGGGGTATGAACCTCAACCCTCAACTTCCCCAACCCTCAACTTTAATTAAAAAAAAAAAAAAATATAGGAGTTATGGGTGTTAGAAAGATACGACACAAAAAATGAAACTACTAAGTTCCATGAAAAGCGCTCTGTGAATACACAAGGACTTATGATCCCACCCCCAACACTTATAACTATTTTTTCACCATATTTGAAGGGCAGGGTACTTAGCTGCCCCTCCTCATGAACACTAGTTTCCCCTCCTCATGAACACTAGATCCCCCTCCTCATGAACACTCAACTGGTAGGTTTCAGGCCAGCATGATGGCTTTGTTGCCTCATGCAGGGTTGCAGAGCCCTACAAGAAGCAAGCTACAGATCCAGTGCCATGCCCGGGGGGGTGTTCTGCTTCATCTTGGGCACACAGAGGCCCTGCAAAAAGCAAGCTCCAGGTCTGGCACCCTACTCTATAGGTGTGCTGCTTCGCATAGAGCAAGCTACAGGTCTGGCCCCCTACCCGATGGGTCCACCTCTTTGCATATAGCCCAGAGGGCCATTTGCGAAACAATATACAGATTCAAGGCTGTGACCCATGAGTCTGCTTCTTCCAAGAAGCAAGCTACAGGTTTGGCCCCTCCCTGCTCGACAGGACTACTGCTCTGGATACAACCCACAGGGCCCTCTGCAAAGAAAGTACGTGTAGCTTTTTTTAAAATATATTTTTCAAAACAAAAAGCTACATTAATGGCATCTCTTAGGGTTGAAATGCAACATGTACAAAGCAGGAAAATGAAAAATTAGGGCTCATAGTCTCTAAAGCCTTGGCAGATCAATGGTGTAGTGTTCCTTGGAGTCTGAACGATCATGACACACAGGGTTGGCATTACCCTTATATTGGCACCACTGTGTCACACAAAGTAAATGACACAGTAAGGCTTACATAGAAAGTGACAATATTAGGGTACGCCAACCCTTCATTGCATGATCATTCAACCCTTAGAAATGCCACACCACCAATCTGCCAAGGTTCCAGATATACTGTATATACTTTGTGCTATAACCCTAACAGATGCATTAATGTAGTTATTTGCAATATTTATATAAGGGATATATGATGGGACTTGTATAAATCATTTATCTTCACAAGAGCGTTTTGACCTCAACAACCTCACAAGTGGTGTACCTCAGGTCAAACTACTCGAATGAAAATAAATTATTTATACAAGGTCCCATCGCATATTTCATTTATGCAACATGTTAGGACCTTGTTAGTTTATCTGGGTTTTTTTTGTATTAAATTTATATTTTGTAAAAAATGTAATTCTTTTTGAAGGTTTATTTTGTGACGAAGTGCTATTGTGCTTCATCTGTGTGGGGTTGCTAGGGCGGTCTCTAAGGATACTCCATTAGGTACAACAAGCTAGCACTTGAGCATCTGATGTAATTGGCTGTCTGAATAGAGCTACCAAAAATTTTGACCCAAGATGGTGGATCCGCTTAGCAAAGAGCTCAGTAGTTTACAGTGCTTTGAAGAAAAGGTGTTACATAAAATGCATAAGACATATATTTCTGCAGGTTTTTAAGCTGCTTTCTTACACCGGGACATGGAAATATTTGGTTTGTAAAGCTGGCCCCTGTTTTAGCTGTTGGTGTAGTGGCGAGCGTGCAAGTCGAAGCCTTGCAGTTCAGTGCTTTATCTGCGTCTCAGAATAAAGCTTGGGGGAAAAAAAAGAACTCTGCAGTTTGGTTTCGGAGAACACCAGTGACAGTTAATGTATGAAGGTACAACGTTAACTCCAGAAACAGGAGATTGCTGTTTTGTGTGCTGGCAGATATGTGTGTGTGTGGGAGGGGATGCTGACTGAGAAGTAGTGTCAGCAGGCGGACAGAAGGGGGGGCCGGTGATAATGGGTCTACTATGTAATTATACTATACAACAGCTTCAGAGTTCATGCATGTTGCATAAGTATGACATATGCCATAGGCTGACTTAAAATGTCACACTTATTTTTTATCTGCAGTGTTTGACCTCTTTGGCCTCACGAGTGGCAAAGCCACAAGTGAGGTGTTTAGAGATCAAACCTTGCAGATAAAAATAGATGTGACATTTTTAGCCAGCCCATGGCATATGTCATTTATATAATGACGGTGCCTCTCTGGCAAGATTAGTTCTTTCAATGAAGATTTTACATTTTGTTTGATTTCACTGCTCTGTTTTTAACTGCAGTAGATGCCACTGTGATGTCATCAGGCATTGTTCAAGGTTCTCTCCCACTGGTTAAGCGCTCCTTTGTGACCAGCCTTGAATGGAAAGAAATGCTGATGACCCACCTAAGATTTAAATAAACGATTTACTTCCATTGCAGGCCTGTCACCCATGAAAATAAATGCATTTATTTGCAACATTTTATTCTCACAATCATTGTATTATAAGGGCACGGTAGCGCCCCTATTATTTAGGGCTGAGCAGTGTTTCTATGTTAAACCTCAAATTTTGAACTTTAATATCTTCCCAACTGTCCAATTGATTTACACAAAGTTTTGCATGTGTGGTCTCGTGGATGTGCCAAGTTTTGTTCCAGTCGTCTGTGTGGATTCCAAGATGGGGATAGCACAAAAATGTAAACATTTGCTGTTTTTTTGTCATCACCTTGTGCCTAGAAGTTTGGGATTCTGGTCTGATATTTTCAGGGTAGAAAGGGCTTGGTCCACAGATGTAGTTTTTCCTCACTTGGTGAAAAAATATTAATCTGTTCTAAAGTTATTGAATTTTAAAATCTTGGTTTCTGAGCATGCACAGTACTGTCTTTTGGATAGATGTATGGAACGAAAAAATAATTTGGTCCATAAGAAAAAGGATCCTTTTTCATTTGAGGCCAATCCTTTTTCGTTTTGGGGCCAATACTTTATTGTTTGCTGCCATCTTGTTTTCCGTTTTCTTTGGGGGGGGTCAAACCCCACAAAAATTACATCCTATAGAGAGACCAGAACATGTATCTTGCTCATTGGGACTCTATCATGTGGCTTCTACAGTTAACTGTTGGAAAACTGACCCCAAAATGTTTGTTTTTGGGGGTTAGCAAATACTTTTTCGTCACTTGCTTCTTCTTTTTCCATATGGGCTTTTTCGTCCAAACAAAAAAGGATCCTTTGATACGGGGAAAAAATTGTGACTTAGTTTTTTTTTGCTTGTCCTTTTTCGTTTGAACAAAAAAGAATCCCTTGATGAGGAAAGATTTTGGACTTAGTTGTTTTGTTATTCTTTTTTCATTTGAAGGAATGCTTTTTTGTTTCCTTTTTTGCTTTGATGCAGAAAAGGATTTCTTCAAATGAAAAAAGTATTTTGCAAGTCGTCCCTGTAATTTTGTACATCTTCCCTGGCGTTTAGTGGCACCGACCATCCTCTGATCACCGATCTCGTAAGTTTTCATATTTTTCCTGGTGTCTAGTGGTGGCCCCTCACCCTCCAATCACTGTCCCTGTAATTTTTTAATTTTTCCCTGGTGTCTAGGGGCACCCCCCACCCTCCAATTGCCGTCCCCGTAAATACTGAATATTTCCCTGATGTCTAGTGGTACGCCTCACCCTCTGAGTGCCGTCCCATAAATACTGAATATTTCCCTGGTGTCTAGTGGCACCCCCCACCCACCCTCCGATTGACGTCCCCATAAATACTGAATATTTTCCTGGTGTCTGGTGGCACCTGCCAGTCTCCAATTGCCATCCCCGTAAATATTAAATATTTCCCTTGTATCTAGTGGTACCCCCCACCAATCGCCGTCCCCATTGATACTTTTTGTTTCCCTGGCGTCTAGTGGCACCCCGCACCCTCCGATGTCCAACCTGACTGAAATAAAGAAAACAGTCCCTTGATGTAGTTTTTTCTGTAAAAAAGAAGACAATCGCATTGATCCCAATTCCCGACCTCCCACTCAGCACCCACCAATCACCCCACAACCCTCTCACTCAACTGAACAGGTCCTAGGGTGAAGATCCACTCTCTGATTGAAGACACGTCTTTTGCTGTAATCGTCAACTGCAATATGAGAAACTAAGGTAAGTGTGGCTCAATGTATTTCAATGGTGTTTTCAACTTTGATGCAAAACTTTGCCATTTTTGCATATTTTGACATCAGATTTTCAATGAGGCCTTTCTGAGACCCCACCTCATGAACAATGTTGGTAGAATTACACAAATCCATCCCAAAAGGCAACTTTGTGGAAGGTTGGCGAAATCACCTTTCTGGCAGGATTTGAAAATGTTCACCACCCTTGTTCATGAGGTGCAGTCATAAGAAGGGTATGTTGAAAAGTTGGGGCCAAAATATGTAAAAATAGCAAACTTACATACATCTGTGAAATTTTGCTGCGCTTGCCCATAAATTTGGTAATTTTACATATTTTGACCCTAAATCATCAAAATACGCATTTCTAGGGACATGGATATGTTGTTCATCCACACTCATTGGCAGGTATCCTTGCCGCTTTAAATCTTGCCGGAAGGTCTTCAAGCTTGCTCCTCCCACCCACCCGGGTGGTATAACTCTCGGCTCCGCCCCATGACGCCAGATCTTCCTTACCGCTTGGAAGCTCAGGTTCCCTCCTTAACGCTCTGCGTTTGAGACTGGTTCCTATTTCTCCGTTTGCGGATTTAAAAATAAATTTTGCGAAAAAGACTTCAGTCTTCTATCCCTCGCGGCTGCGATGGACAAATCGACTCCCGGAGTTTGGAGATGCCCATGCGGGCAGAAGATGTCTCGGACGGATCCACACTCCACGTGTGTCTACTGCTTAGGCCTTGAGCACGACCCGCAGGCTTGCGACCTGTGCTCATCTTTCTGGCCTCGTCCTCGAAGACCGTGCTGCCCGATTGCAGCTGGGCCGTCCGGTTTCCCTCGGTGAAGTCCAAGGAGGCCCGGTTGGCGGTGTCCTTGGCGGGCACTCGGCGGATCAGCTCGGCGGATGGTCGCCCTCGAGAAGAGGCGGCGCGGGCGTATCTTCCTCGGCCGCGGCATTTATCCGCTCTCTCTGGGCTCTTCTTACGGCTTCTTTTAAGGAGCTTTGTCTGTCCCTCTCCACTAAAGGAGAAGGGCCTACGTTCGGAACCTTATTCTCGGTCCAAAAGAGGACAGGGTAAGTCCCTCCGTCGGCGCTCTTGGGAAGCGGGAAAGGTCCCTCTCCCGGGCGTCGACCGTCGGCTGGTCGACCGCTCGGCCCGGCCACTGGCCTCACGGTGTCCCCGTCAGGTCAGTTGACCGAGACTCCACCGATGAAGTCGAGATTTTCGACCCATTAGACGGGCTGTCGCCTTTAGCAGCCGAATTCCCCTCTCCCGGTTCCCCGGGAGGAGTTGAGGATCCCGTGGGCTCGCCTGTGCCTCGGTTCGAGCCCTCGGATGGACCATCCGAGCGAAGGGTGCGGTTCGGCCGACACCTCCCGCACCGACCTCGGAAATTCCGGGACTCGGTCCGGTCAGGACCTCTTCGGCCGTCAGCCACGTCTGCCGGTCAATTCGGCACACGTGGCGGCGTCGCGCTCGTCACCACCTCCTCGGATGAGAAGGCTTGTCAATAGTAATGATGCGAGACCTTATAACGCAACACCTCCTGGCCGGGAGTAGCCCGACGTCGCCTTCCGGCCACTAAGTGGCTGTCACGGGCGGCTGACACAACCCCTCGACATCCGAGGCCTGCCAGGCGGTTGTTGACCCAAACCAGCTGCTCCACGATTCGGTGGAACACTCCGCCTCCACAGCCACCAATTGGGGCTCCGACCAAGGATTCTCGATCGGCTAGGGTCTACCCATCGGCTGTCAGTTACCCTCACTCCCGACCGACCTCGGCAGGTGAAGGGTGGCTCAGGCCAGAGCAGCTCTTCGAGGACTCTTCCGAGTCGAAGATGATTCCTCCTTTTCTCAAGCGACTGGACTTGGGTCTTCAGGAGGTCAGTCAATGGGACGATAGCCGTCGTCCTTCCTAGGACTGCTTCGGCTCATCTCGGGTCCACGGGATGGGCTCGAACCCGTTCCAAGCAGACCAGGTATCCTCACGGAGATTCTGGACCGGGGGATTCTCCGGCGGAGGCCTTTCTGGTGGCCGAGGCCATAGTGGGTCCGGCACTGGAGCTTTGGCAGCGCCCTGCTTCCTGCCCTGCGCCTTCGGCCAGGATGGCCAGGAAGTATCGCGGTCCCTACCGGTTCCTTGTCCGGTTTTGAACACCCTCTGCTGAGGGGTTGGTTACCGACAGCGTTTTCGTGGCCGCCCGTAGCATGAGATGGACAAACCTCTGACAAGGGTCCAAGAAATTGGACTATGTCGGGCGAAAAGTCTACAGCTTCGTCCTCTCTCGCCCGTCAGGCCAGTTCGGCCATCCTCATGGCACATTTTCTCATGCCCTGTTGGGCTCCCTGGATGAGGTCATCCCTCATCTTCCCCCGATCTGCAGACTACGGTTAAGCAGGTGCGGGACCAGGGCAGGGCAGTGGCCAAACAGCAGCTCAGACTGCTTTGGATATAGGGACTCCATGTGCCAGATCGGTGGCGGCCGCGTGGCTGTCGTCGGCGGGCTTAGCTGAGGATATCCACCTTTACTTGGATACCCAGCACAAGTTGGCGGATGTTCCTTTTGGGACTGACCTCTTCGACCCTGGGGTGGAAGGTCACCTGCAGAGGATCGAGAAGTCCAATGCTACCTTGGACCTTGGACTCGGTCTCTTCGCTCAGAAGGACAAGGCCGCAAACCACAGCCTAAGCCCTTTAGTCCTTCTGTGCCCAGTAGCGCCCGGCCAACAGCGTCAGGGCCAGCAGGCTCGACCTTGGCATCCCAAACCCAAGCCGCCGGCTTCCTCTAACAGGAGGCAGGGAGAAAAGGCCCAGGAGGTCCTCGGCGGTCCTCCTCCAAGCCTGCCCAGTGGCGGGCTGAGGGGTGTCGCCCCCATTCCCGTCCTGCCCCCTGGGTCCTCCCGTGGGGCGGCTCCGCACTTTCGTTCCGCCTGGTCCGCTGTTTCCACGGACAGGTGGGTCTTGGAGGTGGTGGAAGAGGCCTGCCTCTGGAATTCGGCAGGCACCACCCTTCAGAGCCGTCGCCCCTCGAGGAGCCTGGGATCCCCAGCCTCACTGGCGGCTCGTCGAGGCCGACAGCCGCTCTCCTCCTCCAGAAGGAGGTGATAAGAGTGGTGGACCCTCCTTCAGACCCAGGGTTTGTGTCCAGGTACTTCCTGGTTCGAAGGGACGGGGCTGGCGCCCATTCTCGTCATGCTACGACCTAAACAAGTTCCCACGGTCTCGAACCTTCAGGATGGTCACTCTGGCTCAGATAATACCATCCTTGGAACACGGCGTGTGGTTCTGCTCTCTGGACTTGCAGGGCGCGTTTTCACGTCCCTATCCGTCCGTCTCACCAGAGATTCCTTAGCTTCAGCGGAAGGATCTCTTGAGTTCAAGCCATGCCCTTGAGCTTGTCTCCAGCTCCCAGGGTCTTCACCAAATGCATGGCAGTGGTGACAGCATTCCTCTTGGCGCGAGGGGTCGGTGTACCCTTACCTGGGCGACTGGCTGATAGCAGCTCCTCCAGGAAGGAGGCGGAGTGGTCCAGAGATCTGGCCCTCAGGTCTGCTCTCAACTGGGCCTCCTTATCAGCGAGGCCAAGTCGGAACTCGAGCGAAGCAGGTGATTCTATTCATCGGGCGCAGCTCGACTCTCTTCGAGCCAGAGCGGCTCGGCCGGACAGGGCCGAGGTTCTTTCCTCCTTTGCCCGATCATTTCTGGTTGGGCAATTCGCCCTGCCGGGACTTCCTGCGCCTCCTGGGTCTCATGGCGGCCTGCACCAGCGTGGTCCGTTGGGCCCGCTGGAACATCGTCGCCCTTCAGTGGGGACTGGCCAGCCAGTGGTCCAGCGCTGCGATCCTTTGGACCAGCTTATGCCGGTGACACAGGGGATGTGAGCAGCTCTCCAGTGGTGGACGTTCCAGATCATTTGCAGGAGGGCATCCCGTTCGTCCGCCCGAGCCGGCGGTCTCTCTATCGACCGATGCCTCTCTGATGGGTTGGGTGCCCATCTGGGGAACACGGGCTCATGGCCCTCTGGTCCCCACGAGGTCCGATGCCACATCAACCTGCTGGAGCTCGGGCAGTCCGCCTAGCTCTCACCGCCTTTGCTCCGTTCCTCCGGGGTCAAGTGGTCCGAGTCAGGCGGACAATACCACGACCATGTACTATCTAAACCGCCAGAGGCGGGGCGCGCTCCATGCTTCTATGCAAGGAAGCTCTCCGCATTTGGTCACTCGTGCGCAGCCTGGAGGCGGATCTCCTAGCCATTCATGTGGCAGGAGCCTCCAACACCCTGGCCGATGCCCTGAGCTGGATAGGGGCTGCATCCCACGAGTGGTCTCTCCTGCCGGAGGTAGTACAGCATCTGTTCTCCCATTGGGGCACTCCTCAGGTGGACCTGTTTGCCTCCAGGGAGAACGCGAAGCTGAGTCTGTTCCATGCCCGCCCCCCTCAGCAGGGCTCGCTGCAGGGGGATGCCTTCTCGAGGCAGTGGACCCCGGGCCTCTTTTACGCCTTTCCCCCATTTCCCTTGATCCACAAGGTGCTTCTCAAGGCGAGGAGGGACAAGGCGCAGGTGATTCTGATAGCCCCAGACTGGCCTCGCCAGTTCTGGTACCAGATCTCCTCAGTCTCAGCTCCAGGACTCCGCGGCAGCTTCAGCTCCCGGACCTGCTCTCAGTCAATCAGGGAAGGTGTTCCATCGGACCTTCAATCCCTGCACCTGACGGCCTGGTTCCTGGCGGCTAGGTTCCAGGCCTTGGGTCTTTCCGACGAGGTCCTCAATGTAGTTGAGGCGTCCTGTAGAGTCGACCAGAAAATGCTATGCCTTCAAATGGAAAAGGTTTTCCATTTGGTGTCAGAACAAGGGCTTGGACCCTTCCTCCTGTTCCTTGGCAAGCATCTTGGACTATTTATGGTCCCTTTCTAGTCAAGGGCTTGGGTCGGCGACCCTAGGGTGCCTGGCAGCCATCTCTGCTTACAGGAGCGGGCGGGGAGCAGTCGATGCGCGGAGAAGGTGGTCTGGCGTTTTCAAAGGCCTTGATCACATTCCCTCCAGTCGCGGGAACCCCCACCTCCGTGGGATCTACTGCTGGTACTGGCAAAGCTCATGGGCAAGCCATTGAACCTATGCAGGTGTGCTCTCTCTCACCTGTTGTGGAAGACCGCCTTCTTGGTGGCTATCACGTCAGCCAGAAGGATGGGAGAGCTCCAGGCGCTTTCCATCGAGTCTCCTTACCTGGTCTTCCACAGGGACAAGGTTGTCCTGCGCCCCCACCCGAAATTCCTTCCGAAGGTGGTGTCGGAGTTTCACCTTAACCAGGTGTTGACTCTGCCGGTGTTCTACCCCAATCACACCTCGGAGGCCGAATATAGGCTCCATACTCTGGACCCTAGAAGGGCGCGCTTATTATAAGGCCGCACGGCTGAAATCGAGAGAGGTTCGCCAGCTGTTTGTCACCACGCTGAAGCCGCGCATCTGGCAGACCTGCAGCCAAGCGGACGATAAGCAGGTGGGTAACCTCCTGCATAGATCTCTGCTATAAGTTAGCGGGCATGGAGCCTCCCAGAGGATAAGAGCTCTTCTACCCGCCATACTGCTGCAACGGTGGCTGCTTCCAGGGACGCCCCTATCCAGGAAATCTGCAGGGCTGCTACCTGGAAGTCAGCAAACACCTTCATTACCCATTACCACATCGACCTTGAGTCACGCCCGGGATGCTGGTTTTGGGGCCTCGGTTCCTCAGTCTCTCTTTCCCAAGTAAGTATTGGGGTGTCGTCTTGCCTTCCTCCTCCCGGAGAACTGCTAGAGTCTGCCAATGAGTGTGGATGAACAACATATCCATGTCCCTAGAAATACAGGTTACTCACCTGTAACAGGAGTTCTAGGAATGGTATATATTGTTCATCCTACATTCCTCATTTCTCCGGCTTGACGCACAACCTAGAGCTTCAATGAACAGATCTGGCGTCATAGGGCGGAGCCGAGTTATACCACCCGGTGGGTGGAGGAGCAAGCTTGAAGACCTTCCGGCAAGATTTAAAGCGGCAAGGATACCTGCCAATGAGTGTGGATGAACAACATATACCATTCCTAGAACTCCTGTTACAGGTGAGTAACCTGTATTTTTTACACCACATCACACCCCATTAGTTGTGTATGTTTCTGGAGTGTATAGAATAGGGTGAGCTTTAGGGTTGACAACCCCAACGAAGACTGCACCCCTGATCTGTTTTAGGGGTGGCGGTGGGGTTTTAGGGTTGGAAACCCTGAAGCCACATTTCCCTACTTTTGTCACTTTAGCCTGTACCCTAAATGTTGCTTTAACACAGTTGCAAAAAATAAATATATACATCTATATTTCAGAGATGATGTGATGGCTTTAAATGCTGGCAATGACTCACTCTGGTTCACCTTGTTCTGGAAGTGTAGAAGTGAAAACTGGTAGGCTGCACGGAAAAAGTTATAGCTTTATGTGACAAACACATTTGCTACAATTTGTTACCGTTTGTGGAAAACTGTCATACCTGCTTACGGTACTGTGTGGGCTACAAAGGCTGAGGAAACAGCAAACCTTTATAATCATGATTAAAGTTAAAAAAAATTCATAATGATGATGCTTTGCAGCAAAATTCTTAGCCATGATTATTTCCAACACATCTGTGGACTGAAACCTCAGAAAGTTCTTAGCGGCTGTTTTGGAACATATGGAAAACAATAGGTTCAGCCAACAGGGAATTCTACTACCACTGGACAACTTCCCATCTATCCTCAGATGAACTTCCTTGTGTTTCTCAAGTTTCACAAGGCCCTACACACTTGAAAGTGATGTATATCTTAAAGAATGAAGGTGCGGGACCTTTGGATGCCTCTGTAATAGTTTTGTTTGCTTCTATTTGTTATTTTAAATTACCTTTTCATAATTTTATTTGTATTTAGCCAGCTACTAATAAAAAAAGTATCCAATGGAATTTTTGTATTATGATGTCAGAAAAGCTTTACTGGCAAGTCTGACAGTATATTTCAGTGGGAAACTGCAAAGTTGTTTTCAGGTTTTTATAGAAAAATAACACTTACCACCAAATATTATCTAAATATATATATATATATATATATATATATATATATATATATATATATAGTTTTATTGATCAAGTAAGTGCACTAGACATTTGCCTATTTTTATGCATGAACTGGGAGACTCACAAAACAAGAGGTAAACAAAAACATTACACAGGATACCAGGTGACATACACAACTGGATATCTGTAAGCTTAAAACATACTCAAAGAAGCAATATACAAAATATAATGCAGTGCTCCTTCCTTTACCTGCCCCTTGTTTATCTGCCACCATTGCTTACCGCCAACTCCTGTGCACCATTCTGCCACAGTGTTAATCCTCCCCGTTTGTCCTCCACCCTCGCTCTGCTAGGTTTTGCTGCTGCAGAGATTGTATTGCGAGCAGTGTTAAGCTCCCAGTCTTATCTGCCAGGTGGCACCAGCCTGACACAATTGTAAGCGTCTGGAAACACTGTGGCAAGTAAACCCAATAATGAGAAAAATGCATGTGGAGGAAGCGACCCAAGGAGACGAAGTGACAGACTGAGGCAGTAAGCTGGGACAGCAGGAGTGGGCAGTGTGAACGAAATCATAAGCTCCTCAGCCAGCATTTTTTTTAAACTTCTGCTGCAAGTACCTTTAACTTTTACTGTATTGGCTGTGGTAGTAGTTTGAGCTGCCGTGTTGTACAGAGGAAGAGACCTGTGGAGATGAAGTGATAGACCAGGTCAGTAAGCTGGGACAGCAGGAGCGGGAGGCGTGAATTAAATCGTGAGCTCCTCAGCCAGTTTAAACTTCTGCCATTAGTGCCTTTAACTTTTACTGTCTTGGCTGCTGTCAAGGCTTGAGCAGTTGTGTTGTGTGGAAGGAGAGACCTGAGAAGATAAAGTGACAGACCAGGCTGTACGCAATGACGGCGGAGCAGGCGGCGTGAATTAAATCATGAGCTCCTCAGTCGTTTTTTTTTTTTTTTTTTTTAAACTTCTGCTGCAACTGCCTTGATTGGGGAAGAGATGGATCCATGTGTGACAGTCAGGGGCAGCAGGAGGAGTGGAGGTAAATTTATTCCCTATACCTAAACCCCCAAATCGATGATGGCAGCCCTCATGGAGCATATTCTGTTGCCGAGTTTCATCTTATTGTGGCTGAGCTTTGGGGTGACATGCTGGAGAAGTCAGAGAGCTCAGAATTGTTCTCTGCCGCTGGTGTGAAAACGGACTGTGGGAATGCTGTCTCATTTTTGCCAGAGCTTTCCGGCTCTTCTCACCTCCCTGTCGCGTGCTCTCTCTCTCTCTCGTGCATGCATCCTCTCACTTTTAAAATTAAAAACTATACTTGCTGCTGAGCATATACTTTGGAGGGGGGTGTATGGAGGGCTTTATGGTGAATATTGCTAGGAGAATGCCTACCCTCTAGTACCCGCCAACCTCTTTTACCCACCAAATTTTAGGATGTACCAAGGTTGGCAGATAACAGAGGGAGCACTGTAACTAAGAGACCAAGTCCAGGGTATAGGACAGTAAAAACATCAGTACAGTATAACACAATAACAATCTCAAATAAAGGTTGAATGTAAACATGGCAAGCTCTGAAGGTTACAGACTTGGAGTTGAAGATCACCAGCACAAGCAAGTGCAACAGTTCAGAGATGTCCTGAATTTCCAAGGCAGACTATAGACAATTACAGACAGAAGCTTTAGAGAGGAGGGAAAAATACCCATACTTGAAGGCTAGACTAGAGGAACTCAGCCGGGCTAAGATGGGGATGGAATTCCACAGTTTTGGGGCAGAATAAAAGGACAATTCACCTAATTTGGATATGGAGGCTGCAACAGAGGAATGTGCTAGGTACAGAAGGAAGAACTCAAAAAGCAAAGCCCCACACTGGTTCAGCCCTAAGGTATCCCAGGCAGTGAGGGAAAAGAGGCTGGCCTATAAGAAGTTCAGGAGAGCCAAGAAAGAGGAGGACAAAGAATTATGCCTAGGGCTGGTGAGGGAGGGAGGAAGGGCAGTTTGGAGAGCAAAGGCATGGAAAGAATTGCAGTTAGCAGAGGGCATTAAGATGGGGGAGAAGGCTTTCTTCAACTACATAGGCGAGAAAAGAGACAAGAAAGAAGGAACAGTCAGACTGAGAAGAGGAGCTGGGTGGGTGGATGGGTGGAGGAGAATAAGGAAAAGTCAGAGTTAATGGACGTTAATGAACAAATATTTCTGCTTTGTCTTCATGAAGGAGAAAGAAGAACTGGCACAGATAGTGGGGAAAGGGGTCCAGAAGGGGGGGAAACATGGGGCAACAGATGGAGAAAGAATGAAAAAGCGTTGCTAGCTTTGAAGACAGACAAATCACAAGGGCCCAGATGGAGTACAGCCTAGGGTACTGAAGGAGCTGGCAGCAGAGCTTGCACGGCCACTGGCAGTCCTTTACAGTCATTCACTGGAGTCAGGCATGGTGCTGCAGGACTGGAGAGCAGCACATGTGGTGCCCCTCCAAAAGAGCAGTCCCAGAGACCACCCAGGGAACTACAGGCCGGTCAGTCTCATTTCGATAGTGTGCAAGATTTAGGAGACAATACTGAAGGAAAGATGGACAGAGCACCTGGAGGGGCATGGCCTCCATGATGCAAGACAGCATGGATTAATGCGGAGTGGTTCTTGTCAAACGAATCTGATCGACTTCTTTGACTAGGTCACCAAAACAGTGGACAGGGGCCAGGCAGTGGACTTTTCCTACCTGGATTTCAGTAAAGCCTTTGACTCTGTACCACACAGGAGGTTGGGCAGGAAATTGATGGACCTCAGAGTAGGAGAAAAGATGGTTAAGTGGGTTGAAAACTGGCCAGAGAACAGGTCACAATAGGTAATAGTGGGAGGAGGATTGTCTGATACCAGGGCGGTTACAAGTAGCGTGCCACAGGGCTCAGTGCTGGGGCCGGTGCTGTTCAAAGTGCTCATTAATGACACTGCGGATGGCATCAAGGGCAAAATGTGCCTGTTCAGAGATGACACCAAGTTCTGTGGAGGGCAGACACAGCAGAGGGGATACAGGACCTTAAGGAGGACCTAAGAAGACTAGAGAGGTGGAGGAGATCTGGCAGCTGTGCTTCGATGTCAAAACGTGCAAGGTTATGCACACTGGAACCAGGAACCCTAGAACAGAGCACTACCTGGGAGGGGTCTGGGTATCTCCCACATTGCAGGAGAAAGGTCTAGGAGTGATGAGATCTAGTGACCTAAAGCACTCTGCGTAATATAGGAAGGCAGTGGCAAACAGGAAGTTGGGGTGCATAGCCGGGAGGGGGTGGTCAACAATAGGAGACATGAGATGATTCTGCCCTTGTACAGGTCACTGGTGAGGCTGAATCTGAAGTATGCAGTGCAGTTCTGGTGCCCTCACTTCAAAAAGGATATCAACCTGATGGAGATGGTCCAATGGAGGGCTATGAAGATTACTGCGGGGCAGGAAAGTAGTTCATAGGAGGAGAGACTGGGGGCCCTGAACATGTACTCCCTGGAGTACAGAAGGGAGAGGGGAGACATGATTGAGACCTTCAAGTACCTGAAAGGGATCAAGAACATATGAACAAGGAGTGCCTCTTCAGGCTAAGCAGCAACAAAATTACAAGGGGATACAGCCTTAAGCTGGGTTGGGGGAGGGTTTAAGAGGGAGGTCAGGAGACATTTCTTCACAGAAAGGGTGGTGACCAAGTGGAATGTGCTACCAGAAGAGGTGATCTCAGCAAGGACAGTGGTTAGCTTCAAGAGGGGCTAGGATAGATACAGGGGGAGGATAAGGGTCAAGGGAGGGGAGAGGTAGTGGATGGAAATGTTGGGGAGGGAGGAGCAGGGACAACAGCCTGAGCTGTAAATCCTGTGTACTGAGCACTGGCTACTTCATATGGTCTTGGGGATGGTTTGAGAACCAGGGGAATGGCACCTCAGTGGATAGGAAATTATGCCAGGAATTAGAACTGAATGATTTAACAGAAATATGTGATTTTTAAAAACCTGAGATATTTTGTTATAATTTAGCAGGTGACATTTTGTTCAGGAGCAGATTTTACTTGGGAAGAACAGAAGCTAATTACCGTTTCAAAAACTGTAAAATCATACAGATGGACCACAATAGTGAAAACATATAAAAAACAAAATTTGTTGCTGAAAAAAGTACTATTTCTTTTGAAAATGGAAGAAAAATATATTTAGTTGCTCTTGGAAACATACTAGGCTTCTAAGTAGCTGGCTTTTTACTGGCAGTGTGAAAAGCAAAGGCTGAAATAATCTTGTTTCACTCAAAACAAAATGTTTTATTATGTAACCCCACCCCCACCCCCACTGCCGGAAGCTTGCCTGAGGCTCCTGCAGTGTCCTAAAGCTTCCTGCAACCACATGACTCTTCGCTCCTCTAACCCGCTTCTGGACTTCAACAGGGCCGGGGAGCATTTCAAACTATTTTGGCACCAGTGCACCTGAGAGAGAATGCAGCCGGTGAGCTGCACACTTTGTTGGTTCCCCACCCCCTTGAACTGCCACACAGCAGGGCGGGGAGCAGTAGAACAGGCTGCAGAATTGTTTCCAGTGCCTCCTGGTGCCCAAGAGCCATGGTACAACCGCTGCTTGAACAATCACCTCCCCAGTCCCATCGGACTCCAGTGGGGACTGACGGGAACAAAATAAACATGAATACAAACTTTTAAGAAGGCCCCCCCCCAACCCGATCCAAGCTTCCAGTGGGTCAGGGAGTACTGGGGACAAAACAGCAGCTGGGACTACAATTCCCAGAATGCACTGCGGCGAGCGTGCCTTTTTCAGAGACTGCTTCTGCTGGGGAGATCAAGAAACAGAGCTTCCAATGGGGCTCCTGTCCCCCCAAAGTGCCCCCTGGCCCTAGCAACCACCAGAAGAGACCAGGAAGGTCCTCCAGATGCTGCCAAGACTGTTTATTTTTTTTGGGGTATTATTTTTCTGTCCTCCAGAGCTCCGGCTACGACCCCCGCCCTCCATTGTTCCCCCCAGCGCCATCCCCGGACATCAGAGCCCCTCCCTTGTGCACCCCGCGACTTATCCTTTGCGGCAGGGTGGTGGAGAGTGACTCAACCCACCCCAATGGATCCATGCCAGGGAGGCGCCCTTCCAGGAATGGCGCCGGGAGAACAACTTCGTGCTGCGGGCTCGCTTTTAGCTGTTTTCCTCCCGGCCAGATCATGGCGTGCAGCGCCCAGTGACTGGGTGCACCCCAATCCGTGTCTGCCACGACCCGCCCCCGAGCTTGCAGCTATGTGTTGTCGACCCCCAGCCTCCGGGCTTAGGTCAGGCAAGCCCCAGTCAAATCCTCCTGAGATGGAGAGCAGTCCCTTGACGCCAATCTATCTCCTCCTGCCGACCTGATGGCAACCCATGCCCGTTCCCGAACATGGGTCGCCGGCATGGCGTGAGGTGTGGCGACCGGCGCCTCAACCCTCAGCGCCACCGGGCCGGCCAAGACTGTTTATTTGATAATGGACTGAGATGAATAGTACTGTATGGGGCAGCCATATTGGATGTGGTCTGCCTGAAGACAGCGAGGAACCCTATCGGTAGCTGCAATGCAGCCAATCAGGGCATGGAGCTCGAGACTCCTGTGGACAAACGAGGTGTCATGATTCAAGCTAACATTCTGGGGCTGACAGTCTGACCCATGTCTTTTCTGTGTGAGCTTTTGAATAGAAAACAACTGATTTCTGATAGCTCCTGCTGCTGTCACAACCTAAAACCATTTAGTTTGTGCCAAAACAAAGAACTTTAAAACCTGTTGCCAACTGCCTGGTAAATCCCACACAAGGAGGATTTACTTCATCTTGACTGTACTGCTGTGTTTTGGCAACCAAGATTGCTAAGACTGCTGAAAGAAGTATTTCTTTGTACTTGGGTGAGGTGACAAATTCACTGCCTCACTGTCCTGTTACAAGAAACTGTGATTTCTGCCAGAGGATCTGAACTCTGAGGTCCTGCCTGCCTGCTTGCTGGCCCACCTGCAAGGTGGGTGAAGACAAGTCCCTCTGTGGGATGAAGACAACAGCTTGCCTACCTGTCAAGGTGGGTGAAGACAAGTCCCACTGTGGTATGAAGACAACGGCCTGCCTACCTGTAAAGGTGGGTGAAGATAAGTCCCTCTGTGGGGTGAAGACAACTGCCTGCCTACCTGTGGAGGTGGGTGAAGACAAGTCCCACTGTGGTATGAAGACAACGGCCTGCCTACCTGTAAAGGTGGGTGAAGATAAGTCCCTCTGTGGGGTGAAGACAACTGCCTGCCTACCTGTGGAGGTGGGTGAAGACAAGTCCCTCTGTGGGGTGAAGAGGACCATCGCCCACATCCACGCCAGTTCTACCTGTTCTTCCCAATTGCCTGCAAGGGGAGACGTCCCCCAAGTCCTGCATCATCCGTTCACCAAAGGTCAAGAGTACTGGGTTTTACCTAAACCAATATGTTTCTAACTGTTCAGCTATGTAGTTAACTTACCATCTGTGCTTCCTGCATGACCTTAGCTAAGCCCGCAGTAACAGTTACAGCCAGGATAAACTGTATATCCACATCCACTGGTGTAGTTTATAACTTGCAACTGCAGCATCTGACCATTGCAACCGTGCTGCACCCAGTGTCTACTCATCACAGGCCTGCAACTCCTCTGTGTGTGCATACAAGGTATTTGGGAGCGCTCACATGGACTGTGGGGTTAACTGGTGCACCAGTGGGGGGAGAGGGACTGGGACAGGGAATACTGGATTGTAATGTACTGTGGTATGATTATTTTGCCTGATTACAGTATTTATCATAAGCTTGTTGAGTGTTTTACTACCCTTTGCTTCTCCTGTTCCTTACCTCATTATCCAGACCCAAAATAAACTCCCTTGTTTATTTTCCTGCAATTGCGGAATTATTTGCATTATTGTGTGGTGTAATATTTATTTATTTTTATTTATTTGTGTCTAGGATTACAAAGTACCTTTGAGCCAAGGCTCTTTTACAAAGGTTCCACGTCATGCTAGTTACAGGGTAACAGACACTAAAACATAAAACAGTTACAGGTACATGGTTTTAGTCAGTAACTTTGCTTGACAAAATCAGACTGAGCGATGAGTAACTCAAGAAACAATAGGAAGAAGAGGGCAAGAAGGGGAGAGGGCTGAGGGTAGGGGAAGGCATAGGTGTAGAGGGTCAGGGTGAGGCAGCCGAGGGGCCTTGTCAGGACAGACACAGGGCAAGTGCATTAGAGGTTGCATTGGACAGGTAAGTGCAAGAAGAGAGGGTAGAAACTGACACCTATAAAGGTCAGAAGCAGCGTAGGGAATGAAGATGTTATGGGGTGCAAGCACAGGTGGAGGTGCCAGTTATGGAGTGGCGGAGCTTTCTTTTTAACTCTCCAAGCGTTGCTGTGGATGAGGTGTCACTAGAGCGCTCATTCAGCCAACTCGGAGCCCTGTATGCGAACGACCTTTGGCCTTGGGACGTGCGGCAGTGGGGGATTTGAAGGATTTGGGGCTTAGAGCTCCTGGTGTTGCAGTTGGTGATTTTGGGTTTGAGGAAGGTGCAGACTCCTGGTGGTGCCTTTCCCATCATGATTTTCTTAGCAGTGATGCAAGTTTGGTATTTGATTCAGTTGTTCAGTTGCAGCCAGCCTGTTTTGGAGTAGAGGTCGCAGGTATGGGTGAGACGGTGGGAACCAGTAATGAGTCGGCAGGCTTGATTGATGGAAGTCGAAACATGCCTGAGAGATGAGGTTGTGGCAGATCCATAGATAATTAGACCGTAGTCAATGATGCTGATGATGGAACTCTGCACAGCGATGGACAGAGCTTCTGGGGTTAGATGTTTCCTATGTCAGAATGGTAGGCCCATCCTGGTGTTGGCTACTTTTGCCATGTTACTGATGTGTGGGACATAGGAGAGCTTACAGTCAAGGGTGAGGCTGAGGTATTTGAAGGTATGAACTTGTTCGAGGGTGATTCCTTGCTTGGTTTTAATGGAGAGCTGATATTGTTTGTGTTTGTTTTGGGAGCTGCAGAAGATCATGGTCTTTGTTTTTTTTCTGGTTAAGTCTGTGTTTTGTGAACCAGTTTTCGACTGCAGAGAAGGCCTGTTGGAGGTTACCTTGTAGATGGACTGGATCATGGTGGGATGCCAGGATGACAGCATCATCCGCGTAGAGTAGGATCTGTTCAGGGCAGGATTCTGGCAGTGAGTTCAGAAAAAGGCTGAAAAGGAGGGGGCCCAAGATTGAGCCCTGTGGGACACTGGACCGGACTGGTCTTTGGTCAGAGAGTGTGCCAGCAATTCTCACTCTTTGGGAGTGGTTGTCTAAGTAGCTTTTGAGCCAATTCATCGAGTTAGGTGAGAGCCCTGCTAGTAGAAGCTGGGGAAGTAGGAGATTGTGGTTGATGGTATCAAAGGTTTTAGTTAAGTCGATGAAGGTGGACCCAGTAAAATGACTGTTATCAAGTGAGTGACGGACTGCACCAGTGAATTCAAGTAGCGCCGTGGACCTTTTCTAAAGCTGTGTTGCTCCTTGCACAGGATGTTGTGATTGTCTAGGAAGTCGGTGAGCTGGTCTGACACAATCTGTTCTAGGGCCTTGGAGAGTGGAGGTAGGATGGAAATTGGATGGTAATTCTCAGAAGCTGTTTTGTCACCACTTTTATGAATTGGGATTACCGTGGCAGATTTCCATAAGTCAGGGAACTGGCTGAGGCTGAGGGAGAGGTTGAAAATCCTGGTCAGTGGTCGGAGTACTTCTTCAAGTGTGAGTGATAGCAGTTTGAGGTTGAGGGAGTCACTGCTGACTCTGGAGTTGCAAATGGCTTTGGTAATGTAGCTGCGGACTTGATGCATTTTTACTGCTTTAAAGTAGAAGGGAGGGTGGCTGGAGGGGCAAGGGGAACCACCTCATCGAAAAACCCTGTGGGAGTACAGCACTGAAGTCCGTGAAGGTGTCATTGAATGTATCAGCAATGAGTTTCTGGTCAAGTGTAGTTTCACCATTTATGCTGAGTACTGACAGGGCTGATATAGATTGCTTCCTGGTGACTTCTTTAATGATATTCCAGAAGTCCCTACCGTTGCCCCATGAGTTAGTGAGAGCATTATGGAAATAGGTGGTCTTCATATCCCGGATATATTTGGTGCAGTTATTTCGTGCACGTTTTATAGTTAGCAATATCTACTTGTCTCCTGGTGTTTCTGGCAATCTCCCAAAGGTGGTCCCGAGCTTTTAGTCGTCTAAGTACGTCTCCAGTGAGCCAGGGATTACATAGGGCTTTGGCCTTGTGCTTCTTGAAGGGTGCAAATATGTTGCATGCTTGGTTGAAGATCCTGATGAAGTGTTCCAGTGCGGTGTTCACATTGGTTGCAGTGAGAATTGGGGACCAATCCTGTTGACAAAGGAAGGTTTTGAGATGAGGTAGCTTGCCTCTAGGTAGAACCCGCTAGTAATGGTTTTGGGGGCTTGATGAATTTATTGGACCAGTAGCAGATGACGGGGAGTGGTCACTAAGTGTGTCAGGGAGGACAGTGGTGTTTGTGATCCTGGCGGGATGGCTTGTTATGATCCAATCCAGAAGGGTGCTGGTACCCATTTTATAGTTTGTCCTGGTTGGGGAGCTAACCATCTGAAAGAGTTTGCTGCCGCTATCAAGTCCTGTATGCCCCTGCCTCTGCAGCAGGCCAGTTAACATTAAAGTCACCGAGGAGGATGGTTTCTGAATCAGGTGAGAGAGATTTGGTAAACTCCAGGACTGCGTTAAGCCCATTACCTTGCTCTCTCGGTGGAATGTAGACTGTGACGATTGTGATGGCTTTATTGTGTGCACCGAGAAGGATCTTGACAGGAACAATCTGTGCAGTGATGGTTTGGGGGGTTAAGCTGATGAGGTGCCCCTGGATCGTGTCCTTAAGGTACAGGGCGCAGCCACCACCTCTTTTTGATGTTCGATCAAGCCGGTAGACAATTATACGCAGGGAGGGTGATATCATGGTTGGGAGCCAAAGGTGAGAGCCAGGTTTCTACGACTGCTAGTATGTCTGGGTTACGCTGGCAGGCAAAAGTCTGAAGGGCATCAATTTTGTGAAGAAGACTGCATATGTTAAGTGAGATTATTGAGAGGGATCCTGGTTGATTGGTCTGAGTTGGTCTTATTGTAGGGGCTGGTCTGGGATTGGGATGAATGTTTCCCGACAATAGCAGGAGAAGAAGTATACGTTTTAGAGTACTGGTGTGAGATACCCATGACTGGCACCTATTTTTTTGGGCCAGAGAACTCCGAGATTCACTAGGGCAAGTAAACTGGTGGAGCCATGGGTAAAGCGTGGCAGTAGTAGTGTTGGACAGGGAAGTACCCAACGGCCATTTGGGGGAGAGGGCCATTTTGTAGTGATTGGAGATGCCCAAGGCCGGTACATGAGATCGAGAGGGAGGGTACCATGGAGGGGGTGAGAGAGCGTGAGTTGGTAGATGTTCGGGACAGTGGGGAAACATAAGCAGGGGGGATGTAGGAGCGGGAAGAGGGCAAATAAAGTGAGGAGAAAGGGGTACAGAGTACCAGTGTCATACATGATTCAATGTGAATGGGGGGGAGCAGGCACAGGGTGCTGGGTAGGGGGAAGGCAGCTAGTGAAAGTGGCAGGAGGTAGGCAATGAGGTGGAGGCTCAGGGGGCAGGGAACTAGGTAAGCAGGTGGCTGAGGAGAGCAGGGCAGAGGGTGGGGCAGTGAGGAGACAAGGGCAGTAGCAAAGGAGGATGTAGCAGAGAGGTAGTGGGGCATTAAAGAGTGACAAGACAGGGAGACAGGAGGTAGCAATTCTAGAATAGAGTTGAGGAGTGAAAGGGTGCATGGAAGCTACGGAATGCCAAAGGGGGGGGGGTTGGCCAGTCACGGAGTGACAGAGTGACTGGCACTAGGAGATATAAGGAGGGTGTCAGGCACAGAAAGGAGGCAGGGGCAGTGAGGGGACTGAGTTGATTAGCAGAGGGGGAGGAGGAGCAGGGAGTAGGGAGAGTGGGCAGTAAAGAGAGGAGGTACAGGAGAGAGTATCCAATAGGAAACAAAAGGGCGGTTCCCTAGGCAGAAGTGGGCGGAGCTAAGGCCTATTTAATTAAGGTGGGAGGTGGAGGAGGGGGTTGGGTGGGCGAAAATTTTCTTCTGAAACCCACTGAAGTCTATGCGCGCAGAGCCCAGCAAAACAGTTTGAATCAGTCAAGATTGCAGGGCCAATCAGTGGCCGCGTGGAGCACAACAGTCCAACAGAGATGGAAGCAACAGGCATCGGCCAATGGGAGCCTTTCCGCACTTCCCAGTTCAGCCTGGGAGCTTACCAGCAAGAGAAGGGTTCCTTGGCGGTGAGCAGTGGTGGTGTGGACGGCTGGCCCAGGTAGCCCCGGCTGCTCAGATGTTTCCCTGATCAGGGGCTGAGAGATCAGAAAGAGGAGGGTTCCTTGGCGGTGAGCAGTGGTGGTGTGGACGGCTGGCCCAGGTAGCCCAGATGTTTCCCTGATCAGGGGCTGCATGCTTAGAGTGAAAAGTTGGGAAGGGATTGTGTACTGTTCTACCTGTCACCGAGGGAGGGGGCTGTATTTCATTTCCTATGGGGAAGTACCCTGGCAGTACGCTGCTATAAGGATCCCATAGGTGGAGGCACTGCACCATTTGCCAAGCCAGTTATAACCACGAACCCAGATGCCAACCTATATTTTATTTTTTTATTTTAGTCTTTGGTAACCGGGTAAGGCCCACTAGGCACAAGTGCCTGTTTCCAGGGGTGACCTGGGAGCACTGGGCGGTTAAGTGACTTGCTCAGAGTCACACAGTATGCAAGTAGAGGTTGTGAGAATCAAACTCAGGTCTGATCTGCTGGATGTATCGAGCTTGTTCACACATTGTTCCTCTAACCTCTAGGCTATACTGCCAGCTCTTAGGCAGCACCACTTGCAAGTGGTTATGTAGACAGAAGGGTAAGGGGTGATTACAATTATGAAACTAGAAAAGTAATTGCTAACACATCAGAATGCTGTCTATTAATCAGAACACCTGCTCTTTAAATAAAATCACATAAGGACCAGGACAAGCACTACACATAGGCTGTTACTGTGACCTGACTAACTATGAAGTATACACTACGTGGCTTTCAGGACTGAAGCATCCATGTCACTACAGTAGGTGATACTTTTGTGATCCCAGTTAAGGGTGTGCCAAACAACCCACTGCAATTCGGATCATGAATTTCTAAATCCAAACTAGCAGACCTTGAACTCACTGTGATACAGTGCAGGTGCTAAATGTAAACAAACCCCGCCGCACACACACACACACACACACACACACACGCACCTGCATGTACATGCACACAATGTGCGCAGTTAACTGTTTACAGCACCAGCAATATTTGGAAGACTCCCCAAACTAAGTCTAACTGTTCCAAGTTCAGAATTATTTGGTTCTCCTGTTTAATTTTTATTTCATTGTAGATTATTTACTTACTATAAAAGTGCTAATCGAATGCTTGTTTACATGTGTCCCTTCACGAAACTTGAAAACAATCAACAGTAGTAGAATTTAAAAATACAATTAAGTATTAAGTATGAGATACAACATTCACAGTATTTCTCTTATGTGCCACAGGTCCCAACAAGCCCAGAATGAATGATCCCTGTAGTGCTGGCACTGCACACCTCTGACCCCCCAAATTTTCCGCTAATCATCTAAAGCATCTTCTATACACCACTTGACTACTTTGAACTATCAATGCACCCCCACCCGCCCATCCAAAAAAAAAAAAGATGAGATTAGGGGAGTACTTGCTCTTGCTGTTAGCATGCATTCATTAATAAGAGTTCTGAACCATCCAACAGAGCGCTGAGCTCCAGTGGGGGTACATTCACCCTTTGCAAGCTGCACTCTAGGCAAAGAGCCAATAAAAGTGACGTGCAGTAGATACCAAGTAGTGAGAAAACAGTGCTTCTGTGACTATTCAAAGCAAGTCCAAACCAGACTGAAACATCTATGATCAGGAGACCAGCAATGAATGCCTCCCCCCCCCACCCAAAAACACATATCATAAGATACTCACAAAATTCTCTTTTTCATTTAAATACCACCAGGAAAACACAACGTCTTCTAAACAACAGGCAGAAAAGCATTTGGAACAGCATGTCTCTCGCACAGACCTCTGCTCAGCAGTTGCTGTTTTTCTTCAGCTGACTTCACAAGACTTTTCAAAACAAAGCGAAGACTGGAATCAGTTCGGCCTTTCCCCCTGTGCCCCCATTACATTCCGAAGACTTAAACACTGCTTGAGTAATCAGCAGCTATGTCCAAGGCAGGCTCTGCAAGTCTGCTTTTGTCTCTGTTTTTCTCATTCATGTAGCTGGCACTGCTGCAATGTTTTCATGAGACTGGGAACTTTTCGTATCCAGCAGGCATAAGAAAACAAAACAACCCAGCTGTTCCCCACCCCCACCTATGAGGACAAGAAATCCAAGTGGTCAGTTTACCTTAAAGAAACTTCCTTTCCTATCCAGCCGGCAGGTTTCTAGTATCTCCGTCGACATTTTTGCTCTCTGCGGGCTCTGCTGCAGACCTTGAACTTCTGAAAGCAGAGGCATTTACTGGTTAGTCCAGGCTGTAGGAAATTCCAGCGTGAGCCACAAGAACAGTCACAACAAACTCTGCCAGAGCCCTTTTCCGTCAACAACACCCCCTTATTTATTTCCCATCCCAATTCGTCCATGAATCCTTTGCCATTTCTTCTTTGCAACAGTACTGCACGTTTGCATTTCAACAATGTGCTCCTGTAGATGAGAGCTTGCTTTCCGACCTATCATACAAGCTAAGAAGCACCCCCCCCATCTGAGACTAGTTTGAAGTTTGTTTGGTTCTGGACAGGAAACACATTTGAGATACTATCAGAGGGTTCTTAGTGTCTGTAGTGGGGTTTTCTGGATAAGTAAGGTTTTAAGACTAAAGGGCACTAACAGACAAGAATTTAAAAGATTGCCTCTGAGTGCTCCAGGGCAACACAAAAAATGTGTTGAAACCCATACAGCCAGACAATGATCAACCCTGTATTGAATCCACTGGACCGGCAGTATAAACTAATGGGGGTGGGGTGGGAGGGGGGAATTTGGGCCAGGCACCAGGGAAATTATCCTACTCTTTTGATAAGTGCCATAGGATCTTTAACGTCCACCTGCACAGCCACCAGAACAGGCAGACAAAACCTTGGTTTAACGTCTCAGCTGAAAGACGGCACCTCAGGAGTGCAGCACCCCTATCGTGCTGCACTGCAGTGTCAGTATTGGGATCCAAAGAGCTAGTGTACTGCCTAAAACTAATAGTAGTTTTGAAAAGCAGTCAACCATTGCCTTTTATATGTGAGCTGCTTTTTCTTTTCCCTCTGGTCAAGAAGAAGATTGTTTACCTGATGTTAGCGGGTGTGATGTGTGGGACAGCACTCTGCCTGGCAGCTGACATTATCTGCCTCTATTCCATGCACTACATCATCAGCTTGGTGATCTCACTTACTGTGACATCACTGCTGCTTAGGAACAGCCACTGTGTAGCTGCCAGGTTAGTCACCTGCCACGTCACTGTCAGCGAAATCACAATGCTGATGGTGTAGTTGGGGGAGATACAGACAGATATGTCAGCTGCTAGGCTGAGAACTATTTCACTTATCCAAGACAAATCATCACATAAAAAAAAACTTGTAATGGGTCATCCCCAAGGGCCTCGAGGGTGAAGGGGGATTGGTGCCTGGGCTACCTCGCCCCCCGCCACTTGACCCGTTGGCACAATGGATGGGGGCTGGGCCACCTGAGACTGAGCTGTGCCCTCCCCCACTCTGTCACCGGTGGCCTGGAGTTGGAAATCGCATTTGCGAGGAGGGGAGCCCATACAAACAGGAAGGGGACTCAACTAGCCACGGCAGGGGCGGAGAAGTGCAGGGAAGGTTAAAAGTGCTGCAGGGGAAGCTGAGGTCTCCTTTTCTCTCTGCATCTCTCTGTGGAAGAAACCATAGCTAACTTTTCGTGGCCAGTGGACTCGGTGGTGGCATGCACTAGGACCTGCAGCAATCAGCGACAGGAGCATAAGTCAGGTAAATGGTAGCAAAGTTGTGCGATAGTAGGGAGATTCTGTTTGAAAAGGCAGCATGGTCACAGGGCTTCAGAGTTGCAGGCAGGGAGTCAGAGACCACGGCAGGGAGTGAGACTGCGGACACATGGCACATACCACTTAACTCTGCCAGTTAGTGGGAACAGGGAGCAGAGTGAGGGGAGCGAGGGAGAGGAGTGAGTGCAACAGCTAGGTCACGGAGCAGACACAAAAAATAAAGGAGGGCATGTTGTTCACCAGGAGTAGGTTCACCAGGAGTAGGAAAGGGGCTCTAGCAGTAGTACAGAGATGGTTTGAATCCCACAAAAGGCACTTCCCCACAGCATGAACTGTTCCCTGTGGTCAGCCTTTGGGTAAATTAGCAACATTAGCTGCAACAGTACAGTGTATCTGTCGGGTAAACTACCCGTTAAAAAAAAATAAAAAATCCGACCACTTACCGGGGCAAGTGTAGGGGAATCTCCGTGGGGTCAGTTGAGTGGCGAGGACAAGGAGCCTTTCAAAGGACCGTGAAATTCCTTGCAGGGACCCAAACATTAAGGAGCCTCAAGAGAGGGACCAACCAGGTGTCTGTGAGCAGAGGAATAGGGCGTCTTGAGAGCAGCGGGCGGCCAGGGGAGTGCTGGAGGCCAATGAAGTTGAGAAAGAGTAGTAAGCAATAGAACCAAAAAAAAAAAACAAAGGAAAAAAACAAGAAAGGAAAGGACTTTCTAGCCCCAGGTCACAGCAGGAAAAGCAAGGGTAGGCTTGGTGAATAAGTGCAAACCATTGATTCTCTGGGGGCTACTTGGAAACAAGCTTCAGTAGAGGGCATCCCGTAATAAAAAAAAAAATGACACAGCAGGTCTAGGCTAGTAGCAGCAGGCAGTCATGGCAACCAGAGGCACAGGACCCAGCCAGAGCTGAAAAGCCCCCCTGGCAGAGCTAGAGAAGATGGTGAAGGCCTGAGGAACAGCATAGCTGGAAGTGTGCTTGGACACACCTCCGGATAACCAGAAGTGTAACAAGGACCGGAACCCATGGCGGAGAAGACAGCCGGGAGGTAAGACAATCCTGGGTCACAAAGATATTAGGGCATGGTTACGAGTGCTGGTGGGGTTCCCATTGGAACCACCTCAGGGCCCCCAGGGGGCAGGTGTAAGCTCGGATAAGGGCGTAAGCCCCCGGAACCCAAGGTGCAATTCAGGAGGCAACCGGGGAAGTGGCAGGAGGGACAGCAGGTGCCCATGAGGGCAGAAAAGGGCTCCAGGAGAAGGCCTCGCCCAGTGAAGGATCCAAAGGGACAGGAGAGTGATTCGGATAGGGACCCCTCACGGCCCCTTGGCCCAATCAGGCCACATGGGCCAAGGCGCCCGATACTCAAGAAACCCAATAGGTGGTACGGGTCAGACTTGGAATAGGACCAGGGGTCTGAGCCTATGGTGCCGAGGAAGAGGCCTGGAGGTCATTACCCTTGCCCTTGACTGTTGGTCCCAAGGTTTAAATGGGTCAGTCCAGAGCCAGAGTCAAGTAATGGATTGGAAGCTGAGCCACCGTGGGGGTGGGAGGGAGGACAGTGGCCAAGAGACCAATAGTGTACTCTTATTCAGAAGAAGGGGGCGCTGATGGGGCTGGTCCCAGAGGCAACAAGATGGATGAGGTTCTTGGGGCACTGAAGAACTTAGCCACTATCCTGGCAGGCCAGGGAAAGGGCAGTAGTGCTGGAGTCACAGGGGACAAGGGTGCGGTGCCTAGGCAACTATACTCCAGTGTAGATGAAGAAGTGGAGGCACACCTGTCAAGCAAGACGACAGCAGCTATCTGCCACAGAGAATTTGTGGATGTCTTCAGTTTGTTGCACAGAAGGGAGAGAGCAACACAAAGGAAGATGAAAAGAAAGAGAAGAGCAAGAACAGCAAAAAGCCCCATGTTGAGAAGACTCTTGAGAACTGGTTGGTGGTTTTTTTTTTTTTTGCATTATTTAGTTATCGCCCCCCTGCATCCGACCGGCCTCTCCTTCAGGCCTTCTGCCAAGGACCTCTGTTGGCTCCATTCCGAACCCTCCCCGATGCCAGCTTCCCCCCTGATCCCAGATCGCAGCCAACCAGGGTAGCCCGACGTAACCCTTCGTCGGATGGGTCCCCTCCTTCCGGAGGGAAATTGCCTTCAGGCATTCTTGCTCTCTGCCCTGATGCTGCTGGGATCGGGGTTCTCCTGGTTCATCGGGGGTTCCATGGAGGTGGAGGATCCAGGCGGCCATCATCTGGTCGCTCGGACGCCATTTTTCCGCTTTTTTTCTGTTTTTTTCCCCTTTCGCGCCGCTTCTCTGTAGTGACCCCGGTCTCCACCGGGGGCCGCTACAAGCGAGGCATAGTCCTAACCCACCCGGGGAGGAGAGCAGTCCTTGGGATGCTCAATCCTCTCCCGTCCCCCACTGACCCCCAGCAACCCGAGTCCGTTCCCGAACCCGGGTCGCCGGTGTGGTTTGAGGTAAGGCGCCCGTGCCTCAGCCCTCTACGCCACCGGGCCGGATGGTGGGGTTTTTAATATAAATGTATGTTTTGTGTTGTGATAAGCCAGAGCTCTGCTGCGGCTTCCTCAGCCATTGGTCGAGGGTAATGAGGGTGCATGTGGCCTGAGGGGGTCAGCCTGGCTCCACTACGACAAGGTCTTCTGTCTGAGGTTACATAAGAACCTGGGACAGGAATGGGATCAGGTGAACATGCCACTGTGGGTGGATGTTATCACGGACAAGGCTTTCGGCCAACAGACAGATTGCAGTCTCCCCTTTAAGGCTAACCTGGGAGTGGGGAGTAAAGAGACAGGAAAGTCAGGCAGGGCACGGAACCATTGTTTTCATTTTAACAAGGGAACATGCTCACAGGCTAGGTGCAAGTTTTCCCCGAGTGTTTTGCATGCGGTAAGTCCCATCCATTCATGCAGTGCCCAGGGGGCAAGCAGGGAGCAGGGCATACTAGACAAAAAGGTGAACCCGCCAAGAAGGGACATCCTTGACCTGGCAGAAACACCGATAAAGGTAAATGAAATGAGAGGATGATTGGAGAAATACCCCATCTGAGACGAACATACGAAAATGCCAGCAGAAACAGGCCTCTTGATCTATTGAGTCTGCTTGATTGTGCAGCTAGCCCCTCAACTTGCAGCTGCCCCACCCTTCCCTCCCCTCCTCACAGTCATCCCTCCCCCTCACTCTGTCCCATCCCCTCTTGAAACAGTCCACCGTCCTACAGGAAACCGCCTCCTCGGGTAGAGTGTTCAATTTTACTACCACCCATTCAGTGAAACAAATGTCTCCTGACTTCCCTCCTGAATGTTCCCCCTCTAACCTCAGTTGATGCCCTCTTGTATCCCTCCCTCTTCTGATCTGGAATATCTTTCCTGTATTAGTCTTGTTTAACCCCTTCAGGTACTTAAAGGTCTCAATCATATCCCCCATCCCTCCTTTCCTCCGGGGAATACATGTTAAGCATGTCCAAACTTTCCTCGTAGGATTTCCCCTCCAAACCCTGAATCATCCTAATCGCTCTGAGCTGCACCTCCTCCAACAATCTGATGTCCTTCTTCAGGAACGGGTGCCAGTATTGCACACAGTACTCCAGGTGTGGCCTCACCAATGACCTGTACAGAGGAAGGATCACCTCACTACTTCAAGAGGAGATCCCCCCACTATACAGCCCAGCATCTTGTTGGCTTTCACTGCTGCCTTCCTGCACTGAGCTGAGTTGTTCATATTCCCCGTTATAATCACCCTCAGATCCTTTTCCTCTTCTGTGCTATCCAACTGTACCCCTCCCAGCTGATAGCTCCTCCTCTAGTTCTTAGCTCCGAAATGCAGCACTTTGCACTTCTTGACATTGAACCCCAACTGCCATGTTTCTGACCACTCCTGTAATTTAGTCAGATCTTCCTGCAGTCCCTTCCACCCCTCTATGTCATCTACCACAGCTCCCATCTTGGTATTATCTGTGAACAGACTGATGTTACTTTGGGTCCCGTATGAGATATCTGCTATGAATATCCCAAGCAGCACTGGTCCCAGTTCTGATCCCTGTGACACCTCACTTGTCACCACTCTTGGTGACGAGTTTCCCCTCCACCACCATCCTTTGCTGCCTGCCCTTCAGCCAGTTAGTGATCCATTTGACTATCTTAGTACCCACCCCTACATGTTCCAGCTTCCCCCCTAGCCTCCCTTGCAGCACAGAATCGAAGGCCATGCTGAAGTCCAAGTACAGGACTTCCACTGCATGGCCCTTGTCCAGTTCTCTGGTCACCCAATCATAGTACTCAATCAGGTTTGTCTGGCAGGATCTGCCCAAGACAAACCCATGTTGTTGCCCATTCTGGAGACCATTTTCCTCCAAAAATATCACCAACCTCTCTTTAAGGATTGTCTCCATGAGCTTTCCCACAAATGATGTGAGGCTCACTGGCCTATAGTTACCTGGGTCATCCTTCGGACCACCTTTGTGAATGGGCACCACATGGGCCAACCTCCAATCCTGTGGTATGCATCCTGTATCCAGAGAGGTACTGAAAAGGTCAGCCAATGGTCCTGCCAGGCTCCCTGCCAGCTCTTTGAGTACCCAAGGGTGAATGCCATCCAGTCCCAGTGCCTTGTCTGCCCGGAGTGCCCTCAGTCCTTCCAGTACCCTGTCCTCTGTAATTACTCCATCTGTCACTTCCTCCCCTCCCCTTCCCTGCCCACTCCACCAGCCCCATGTGGTATCTGTCCCCCCTCTCTTTTGTGTATACAGAGCAGAAGTACTCATTAAGTGCCTCTGCCTGCTCCTCCTCTTTCTCTACCCACCACCTGTCCTTCTTAATTCTCACTATCTGGCCCCTGTTCCTCTTTCTCTCGCTAATGTATCTGAGATGCTGTACTTTTATTAATAGAGGCCTTTACACAGGGGTTTAGGATCCCATAATCAGGCCCCCACCGGGACTTTGAGGTACCTAACTTTTTTTTATAAATTTGCTCTTTTAAGGCACCTCCATTCACCCAACTAGACCCTATCTTCCAGGAACCCTAGGCAGTGCACGCTCCTGTAGCTCTGCCCCAGGTAATTCGCCAGAGGTACCGGAAGACCTACCCCCATCCTGCTTCGGTTTACCCCCCCCAGGCGGGGAGTGAGGGGAACCCGTATCATCCCCTGCCAGTCCGTAAGTCTGCATCGGGTGGTTTGTCTGGCACCCAAAGGAGCCCGGTTAAGGAGTCTTGGGACTGACAGGTCCCTTCTATAGGTGTCTGGTGTGGGGGGGGGGCGCTTTTTCTGTTTTTCCCTTTCAGACGTCAGCGTGCAATGGGGGCCAAAGAGGCGGAGCACGCTGAGATGTGCTGCCACTCCAGCTCCCGATTGACATCCTCCCACCCGCATTTCTGCAGTCCCGCTGCATCTCCACCCATGGTCACCCAGGTGGCGGTTAAGCGGCGGGACAAGCAGCCCTCCCTTCCTGGAGAGCAGCCCCAGGCACTCAATCCTCCTCCCCCCCAGCCGGCCCTCCAGCAACCCGAGATCACTCTCGATCCCAGGTCGCTGGCGTTGTAAGCGGTAACATTACTGCTGCGCTGGTGGGCCAGCCTCAAGGCACCCAACTTGAAGTCAGCAAGAGAAAACTGACACGTGGTGCAAGAGAAGATAACGAAGGAGAGGCAGCTGGGACGGATCGCAGGATCCATTTGAGGAGCCACCCTTAAAGGGGAACTGTCAACACTAATAGCCCCACACCCAAGTATAGGTCTGGCATTAATTTGCACTTTGTGAGCAAAAACATTTTGTTTACTTACTGTTTATTGTGGTATAGTAGATTGTAGCACAGTATTTCTGTTGACCTGCAAGCTGACATTTTCTGTCACTACAAATCCCAGAATCCCCTGCAGGTGACATTAGAGGAGGGCTGAAGCAGTTAGAGATTCAATAGCCTGCAGGGTATTTTAGAGCTTATATAAGCTACAGTCACATTTTTGCTGGTTCAGCTGTTCTCTTCAGGTTAAGCATGGTCATCTATGACTGTACTTAACCTAGGGAGGACAGCAGGAACAGAAAACAAAAGATCAGAGCTTATAAAACTCTAACATGTACTGCAGGCTATTGAATCTCCTACTGCTGAAGCCCTCCTCTGATGTCAGCAGCAGGGAACTCTGAGATTCTATGTTACAAAAAATGTTAGCTTGCAGGTCAACAGAATTAGTGTGAAACAAAGTACTATACTGCACTAAACAGTAATATGTTTTTACACACAAAGTGTAAGTTAGGACCAGCTCTACACTTGGGTGTGAGCTGTTAGTGCTGACAGTTCCCCTTTAAAGAATTTTAGGATTCGCCAGCAGGGGTGGTATCCAAGAGCACTCCGGGTGAGTTTCGTATGATCACCCACTTATTGTTTCCAGAGAACGGGTCCGTAAATTACTTTATTGACCTGGCCTTGACCTCGGTTCATTATGCTTGCTTTAACAGGGCAGTGAGTGAGGTGGTGAGGTTTGACCAGGGAGCGTTCATGGCAAAGGTGGATATTGAGTCCCCCTTTTGGTTACTTCCAGGTCACCCAGCAGACTTTAATCTGCTGGGAATGAAAGCAGATGATGCATATTACATAGATAAATGCATGCCGATGGGGTGCACCATTGTGTGTGCATATTTTGAAAAATTCAGCATCTTTCTGCATTGTGTAGTGGCGCAAACGGCCCTGGGGGGGATCATCCATTACCTAAACGATTTCTTGGTTATAGGGCCACAAGACAGTGACACTCGTGGATGGACCCCAAAAGCGCTACGAGGAGTCTGCCAGGGATTCAGCAAGCCCCTCACCAAGGACAAGACTGTGGGTCCATCCACAGTGCTGTCCTTCCCGAAGACAGAAATTGACTCAAGGGTAATGGTATGTATGCTGCCAATGGACAAGGTCGATGTCCTGCAACTGATGGTTGCTCAGGTGAGGGAGGTGAAGAAGATTATACTGCGGCAGGTACAGCTGCTGTTAGGTCATCTGAATTTTGCTTGCTGGACCATACCAATGGGTCAGGGGCCTTCATGCTGTGGCTGGCAAAAATTACAGCTGGGCTCCGTCGTCCTCACCACAGGATCAGAATACCTGTCTCAGTGAAGGAGGATATGGCGGTCTGTGCCACCTTCTTAGCTGAATTTAATGGGGTAACGGCTTGACCAGAGGCTGAGGTGTGTAATTTAGACGTGGAGCTAATGTTTACAGATGCCTCTGGTGGCCAGGGGTTCGGGGCATACCTGCAAGGGGCCTGGCTCGCTGGGGCATAGCCAGCATCGTGGGTGGACCAGGGCTTGACTACGAATATCACCTTCTTGGAATTCTTCCCAATAGTGGTAGCACTGGTTGTTGGGGGGGTGGGGAGCTCAGGAATAAGAAAGTGCTCTTCTGGTAAGACAATACTGGGGTGGTGCACATAATCAGTCAACAGTGGGGAGCAGTTGGGCCAATCAGGGACCTGATCCAAGTATTCGTCTTAAGGTGATTGCTGCATAACATACAGTTTAAGGCTAGGCAAGTACTGGGGGAGTTCAACAGTATAGCTGACGCTTTATCTCGTTTGCAGTGGGAACATTTTAGGACCCTGGCACCCAGAGTAGACACACACTGGAGAAAATCTGTAGTTCCCATGGAGCCTGGGGATCTCGACACATGGGCATGAATGTGCCAGTCGCTGGCAACCACCACCTGCAAAGCATATAAGAGAGGAGTAGAGGAGTTTTTGAGGAGTCGAGAAATTCACAGCTGGGAAGAGATCTGGCCAGTCCCAGAGAGGCAGCTGTGCTGGTTCGCAGTGGCTCTTAAGGAAGAGGGGTAGCTCGGTGGGGACAGCAAATCACCATCTGTTGGGCATTGATGTTGTAGGATTTGATGCAGACTTTCAGGGTCAGGAAATTACTGGAGGGTTGGGGTAGGTTACAACTCAGGGTCCCAGATTGAAAAAGGCAATTGAAGCCTCGGATGCTTGAGTGCATGGTGGGGGTTTTACCGACACTATGCACAGGTTGGCAGGAAGCACAACTGTTCCGAGCAGCATTTCTCTTGACTTTCTGTGGGGCCTTTTGAGTGTCTGAGGTCACAGCAGCAAGGAGACATGATCCATCTATTAGGAGCTTGCATGTGGGAGACATGGTGTTGTCAGAGGATGGTGCACTAGTGTGGCTCTGGAGGTCAAAAACTGACCAGCGGACACAGGGCATGTGGACAATAATTCAGTACTGGGGTGGGTGGGGATGGAGGGTCAGGGGTACTACCAAAATATGAGGTGGGTACACAAGATAATGGGTGGGCCTCCTTTAGGCACAGTGACGGGACACCACTGACTCAGTTCCAGTTTACAAGGCTGTTCCAGAAAGCCTTACATGCAGTGGGGGAGGGACCAGATGATTATGGAACTCATTCACAATAGATAGGGGCAACTACTTGGGTGGCTAGCAGGGGACTGTCGCAGGCAGAGATTAAAGGGATAGGCAGATGGAAATCACAGACTGTTACAAGGTACATATGCCCACTCATGCTCTAACATGTTCAGGTTTATCAAGCAGATTGGAGGGGAACAAGGAAACGGGTGTGGCTATGCAGGCACTCTTTCATTCATTGGGTAGCAGTTTGGGAACAGTCTCAGACCGGGGGACGAGTCCTGAGCTTCAGGGGTATTCCTGTCGATGTGTGCTTGCTGGGGCGCAGGGGCATGTGCTGGGATCAGCTGGTCCCCAGATTGCAGGAAGACCGCTGGAGAGAACCACACCTGGACATCCTGATCATCCACTCAGGAGGAAATGACATGGATGCAGTGAAGTCCCTTGCATTGTTGCACATGATGAAAGAAGACATAGCCATGATCCAGCACAGCCTGCCAGGGGCCAAGATACTTTGGTCACAAATTATACAGCGGCAACATTGTTGAGAAGTGGCCAAGGGCAAGGCAATGGAAAGAACAAGAAGGAAGATCAATGGGGAGGCGGGGACATTTATGAGCTGGTTGCCTGGAGGTGTGGTTAAGCATGATCGCATCACATTAGACTCTCTGGAATTGTTTCGACCAGATGGCATACACTTGTCTGAAGCAGGAAGTGACCTATTTTGCAAGGACATAGAGGGGGCTGTAGCTCCATTACTAATGTTGGTGGGAATAAGGGACCCAGTTAATGGGAAGTGATTTGATGTGTGGGTACTGTGCATGGATGATAGACTAGACTATACTATGACATGCTGTAGAGAACCTGATCAGGGATCAGGTTGGTGGCGGAAAGGGAGTGTCTCCAAGGATTGCCTCAGGGCGAGCCAGGTCAGCCCCGCTTGGAAGTTTGAGAAGGGGGGGGGCACCAGTGCCCAGCATGGACTGGGGCCTCTCTTATGGGTGATCTCACTGGGGCTGTGGCCTGCACCCAACACAGATGGGTTGAGGTCACCAGGGATGTGCCCTAGGGATGCGCTGTGCCTGTAGGGGGGTTTGCTTTGTCAGGCTCCCGAGGGCAGGATTCCCCGTTGGAGATCAGCAATCTGCGGTGTCAGATGGGGGGGGGGAGATGTATAGGGCCGTGCCTAGCATGGACAGCACTAGACATCCTACCCTGCCTCTCTGGCACCATGAATAATCAAGTAGCCTGAGGCCTTGCCGGAGGGGGCAAGCAGGGGTGGGAAGCCTTCTCTCTTGCAGAGGGGAGGGCTGGGGGGCTATGAACCTTGGAGAAACTCCCTTCAGTGCACATCTAGCTTGTATTAGGAATTTGCTTACTAAACATATAGCTGTGGCCATTTAAATCCCAACATGGTGTGTTTATTGTCTTGGAGAGAAAGAAGGTGGGGGGGGTGTCTTGGGCAACCACTGGGCCTTCCCCAAGGGCCTCGAGGGAGAAGGGGGATAGGTGCCTGGACTAACCCCCATAACCACCAGACCCGTTGAGAAATGGATATGGGCTGGGCCACCTAAGACCAAGCTGTGCCCACCCCCACTCCATCACCTGTAGCCCAGGTGACCTGGGGTTGGAAAGCCTAATGGCAGGGTGGCCCATGCGACCAAAAGGGTATTGGGCTAGCCACAGCAGGGGTAGAGAGGTGCAGGGAAGGTTAAAAAGGGCTGCAAGGGGAGCTGAGGTCTCCTTTTCCCTGCATCTCTCCATAGAGAAACCCACCCACCCATAAAACATAGTGCGAGATCACTGCCCCCTACAGAGGGACCTGCCAACAGGGGTTGCAGAGGAATTTTCCTGGGTTTTTCCCTAATAAAAAATGTTTTCCCCCTGGGTTTATTGCCTCTGCCAGTACAGGTCTCGGTGATTTGACCGGTTGGGTGCGGTGGTAGCATTAATGTCACAGCCTCTTTGTAAGCGGATAGGGAGTGTCTCCAAGGTTTGCCTAAGGGGGAGCTGGGTCAGCCTGGCTCGGAAGTTGGGGAAAGGGGGGCACCAATGCCTGGCATGGACTGGGGCCTCTTTTATGGGCGATCTTACAGGGACCACGGCCTACACCCAGCTCGGACTGGCCGAGGTCACCAGGAATGTGCCCCAGGGACACGCCGTGTCAACGAGGGGGCTATATATCCGGTCCCCGAGAGTGCGATTCCCTGTTGGGGGGCCCATGATCTCCGGTGTCAGATGGGGAAGGGGAATGCATAGGGCCACGCCCAGCATGGATGACGTTAGGTTATCTTACCCTGCCGCTCTAGCAACATAAATAATCAAGTAGCCTGCAGCCTTGCTGAAGGGGGTAGGCTGGGGTGGGGTGCCGTCTCCCTCACGGAGGGGAGGAGGGGGCTGAGGGGCTATGAACCTTGAAGGAGCTCTCTTCAGCACAAGTCTTGCCTGTATTAGGAGTTTGCTTAATAAACAAATGGCTGTGGCCATTCAAATCCCCAACATGGTGTGTTTTATTGACTAGGAGGGAAAGAAGGTGTGTGTGTGTGTGTCCTGGGCAACCAGTGAGCAAAGGAAAAAGAAAAATACTTTAGAAATAAAAAGTTATAACTGACTACTTCTTAAAATTGGTATTATTTTACTGTCTGCCTGTTTTGGTTCCACTGGCTCTTTAACTATGCTGCAAAACTGCTTTAAATTACCACTCTCACATTCGCACAATTTTTGTGAAACAGTTTCAAAATCCTTCGTAATTTCATGTTGTTCTTGTTTTTCCCCCAAACTGCACATTTTTAAAACTGAGTTCTTGAAATTGTACCATTTCAGCAAATAATGCCAGTGGTATTCACAAAAAAAAAATGTCCTTTTAATATTCAGCTGCTGGTACAATCTGCCTGTGCAATTTACGCAGGGGCTGCTACTAAAGGGCGAAAGTCACTGCCGACACCTGAGGATGACAGTGCTGCATGTGTACTGCATTGCTGCGCATGATGCAGGACCTACCTGTGGACAGGGGGCTTGTAATGCTACTCGCTGAGCACGAGGCAGAACCACCGCTTGAGTGGGGAGGTTGTACTGCAACTGGTTGATCCTCCATCCCCCCCAAAAAAAGTCTTTCTTTTAATATACAGCGACCAGCACAATTCCCCTGTTCAATTGCGGCCGGTGCTGCTGCTATGGCAAATTTCAGTGCTGATGCCTGGAAATAACAGAACTGTATATGTACAGAGCTGCTGTGCACGGTGCAGGACCCCCTTATAAATAGAGTGCTTGTACTGCTACTGGCTGATCACTAATAAAAATACTGTTTTTCATTTTAATATACAACTGCTAGCCCAATTTCCCTGTACAGTGTCATCTGGCATTGGTGCTACGTTAAGGCAAATACAGTAGTTGTGTTGACGCTTGGGAATTACAGCACTGCATACATTCCATGCTGCTGTGCACGACACAGGAGCCAATTAGGAGCAGGGTGCTCATACCACTACTAGCTTATCTCACACACACACACACACACACACACACACACACACACAGTTTTCTTTTAACAAACAATTGTTTACACAGTTTCTCTGTACAGTTACAGCTGTCGCTACTGCTTTACGGTGAATTTCAGTACTGTCCCTTGAGAATTACCACACTACATTGCTGTGTACAACAGAGGGCCCCCATTTAGTGGGGTGCTTGCACTGCTGCTGGCTGATCTTCTTTTAATAAGCAGCTGCTAACATAATTTCCCTGTGCAGTTACACCTGCAGTACTGCTATATGGTGCAATTCACTGTTGACACATGGGAGTTACAGCACCACAAATGTACTGCACTTCTGCATATGTGGCAAGAACCCCTCTTGAGTTGGATACTGGTACTGGTACTGCCTTAAAGGAAAACTGTCTAAATCAGGGGGCTTCTGCCTCCGAAAGGCATACTCTCTGGTTTAGCTTTCTACACTAAAAGCAACGTTTTTCTTGCACGCAACTGAGTGTATTTACTTGCAAAGTCTGTGACCCAGAAGTATGGCAGGCAGCGGGAGGGGCTCCGTGGCTGTAATGGTGCGGCACCGCACCGCCTCGCTTCAGTACATTGTATTAAAGCGAGCGGTGCGGTAATGGAGCCCCCCAGAGTCCACCATACTTCCAGGTCACAGACTTTTGGCAAGTAAAATACACTCAGTTGCGGCATGAGAAACATGTCGCCTTTAGTGTAGAAAGCTAAACCGGAGGGTAAGTCTTTCAGGGGCAGGAGACCCCTAATTTAGACCGTTTTCCTTTAACACACACACAAAAGAAAATTGTTTTCCTCTCAATTCAATTCAATTTACTGGAAAGCAAAATTGAGAGCAAGCTCTCTTTTACAATTGCATCCATTAAACAGTTAATATAAAAGACAGACATAACAATCAACAATGAACATTCAGTCAATAGTTTACAAATAGTACATACAGTGTAATGACTTATAAAAATATAACCAGTCAGACATATGCATTTACACTATTATCAAGAAAAATAGTTGCATTCATGTACCATAAATATGAAATGACTAGCATAATTTCCCTGTACAGTTTTGGGTGGTGCTAACACTATATGGCAAATGTCACTGCTGACCCTTGGAAAATATGTACAGCACTGCATACGTACTGAGCTCCTACACACCACTTAGGACCTCCTTATGAGTAGGGCACTTGTAGTGCTACAGAGTGGTCACAAAAAAGAAAAGTTACTCACCTGTAACTGTAGTTCTAGTGGTGGTATATTGTGTAGATCCACAATGTAGCAGTGTTCCTTTCCCTTTCAGAATGGCCGGAAGGTCTTCAAGCTGGCTTCTTCTACCCACGTGGGTGGTATCCTCCTCGGCACCGCCCCATGATGTCAGCTCTTATCCGCTGGAAGCAAGGCATGTGTGCCACTTGCCTGGGGAGGTCCGGTGGGTCAGTGTGGATGTACTTCATATACCACTCCTAGCATTACTGTTGTAGGTGAAGAACCTGTTTTTCTAGGGGTGTGGATATGGTGTATTTAGCCACGGTGTAGCAGACTCCTAGCAGTTCTGCTGGGAGGAGGGGGCAAGGCGCACACCCCCTACTTGGGGAAAAAGAGATTGGAGAACCAAGGCCCCAAAACCAGCATCCTGGCGTGACTTGGGGTTGATGTGGTATTGGGAGATGAAGGTGTGTGCTGACTGTAGCCCTGCAGATCTCCTGGACAGAGGCCCTAACACAGAACAGAACATACCACAACACTATGGAAAAACATCACAAAACAGAAAAACACTAAACCTCACAGAAAAACATGCAACCCCCCCACAAAAACACAGAAAAAGGACACATGGTAAGATACAGTTACATACTTACTGTAACCCCCCCTACAAATGGGGGTTCCCGGAAAGTCTTCCTTGAGCTTGCCTAAATGCTCACTGCCAGGCTGGTGTTCTGCGTTTTAGCAGATTAAATGTATTGCCACAGAGTGCCTGTATAGCCTCTGTGTACTGTCTCTTTAAGAGCTGCCTGGATTGCAGTCTTAATTAATCTAAAAGGGAGCTCTGTTAAAAGATATGCTTGTTTGCTGATCATTTGTTAGAGTAGTAATAATATTGCAGTTTGTTCTAACCTGTCTTCTTTGCAGCAAGGACTGTTCTGTTTATCTCCACCAATTTGGCCCAGGACAGCCAGAATGGGCCAATCAGTACTGTTGGGACTCTAAAATGGAGCCTGCCTATAGGGGCTTGGTGGGGTCAAAACTTGTAGGAATTGTAGTTTTTGCATTTTGGTGCCTAAAATAACCTGGAGGGGGAGCCCTTGTTGTGACTGACAGACAGATAAGCCAACTGAACTTTTTGGATCTTGGGGAAATTCCCAAGCTGCTTGTAGTTAGTTTCAGTTTTGAGTTGGGAAGTGAAGAGATAACAGCTTGAATGATTCAAGCAGCAGCCCCGGCGTAGATTCGCATGGGAGAACTGTGGAAAGGCCTGAGTTTTAGCCTGCATGCCTGCCTGCTATCCCTGAGAGGGAACTTGTGCCTTTTTCGGACTGAATCCGAACTTGGAGAGCAAAGTAAGCCACTGAATTGTGACCAGGCTCCTACCTGAAGAAGACCAAAGATTTGCTGAATGCGATCGGCCTGTCTGGACTTCCAGCCACCTCTGAACTCCCGGGTTGTGCAGAGACTCTGTAATTGCGACCGGCGAGCCTTTTGCCTGATACAGTGGAATTTCCTTACATGTGAATGTGTTGTGTGCTTATAGTGGGTCGTGATTTGGTTCCCCACTGTGGTTTGAATTGTGTTCTGCTTGCTGGAAGCTGCATTAGAATTTCCTTATGTGTAAATGTTCTGTGTGCTGCTAGTGGGTCATGATTTGGTACCCCACTGTGGTTTGAGCTGTATTCTACTTGCTGGAAACTGCATCCAGCCCCACGGACTGAATCCAAAATCATTTCCATTGGGCCTGGGCCTTGCCACATTGGCCCAGCCCGACTACCCGCTGCACAGAGAAAGCCATCGACGAGAGTCCTGCCTGGGGATCAGCCCCCTGCTCAACACTTTAACAGGAACGATGCCTCAGTGATTCGTGTGGGCCACACTTCTCCGGGCAGTCCAGCTCAACAACTTGCAGTCTCAATTTCGTCCTGCCTGTGTCCAGTATTGGGTATCGTGAGTAAACATCATGGTAGCTCCCTGCAACAACAGCTAAATCTAAAGTGTTGTCATCTGATTGTCTGATTGCTTTTTCTTTCACGAACTGAGCCCTCCAGCTCCGGATTACAAATAGTGTGTGTTAAGCATGTTGCTTTCCTCCATCACAGGGCCCCAACCAGCTGCAACATTCCTGGCTAGCCCATCGTTTCCCTTCCTGGGTACCCAGAGGTATGACTGTGTGGGGACTTAAAGCGCATGCATAACTGTTTGATTAATATAGCCTTTAAGCCAATCAACCTGATTATGCCCCTCCTTGTTCAAGTCCTCTGAATAAATCAGATCTGACTTTTTTGCTGCATTTAACCTGACTGTGGTTCCAGTTTGTGCCAAGAGTACTGTACTGTACTGTTGCTATTTGCTGTGCATACCTTGTTTTACAGGGGGTCCCCAGGGTCGAGCCAGAGGAACCAGCCCTGGTGGTAAGTGCAAACAGTGTGGGTACTGGTATGGTATACAAGGGGTACTGCGAAAGTGATTATCATATATTGCTCAGGCCACTAGAAGGGAAAGAGGGGGGTTACAGTGTCCCAGAGGAGGGCTATGCCTAGGTTAGTTTGACCACTACCAACCCTGACCTCCGGGTGGAGGCACCCGTTTCAGAACTCAGGCCCCTTAACCTGCTACTAGCCGTGCAGGCAGGGGTAGTAGCCCTTGGGATAGCGCCACCAAGGGGTTACATTACCATAACAGTAGATCTTCAAAAGAATCTCTTCCCTTAAGCCACACCATTGGAAGAACAATTGTCAGGCATTAGGACCACATGGAAACTTTTGCAAAGCTGGGGTCGGCCACACTGATAACATGTGTCAGTGCGTATATAACTGTGGGTGACCCTACCTCTCATGCTGGAGATTAGATTTGGTGGGCCATCCTTCTTGGGGAACCAAGAGAGTAAGCCAGCACCAAGTAAACTAGGTGAGACAAGTGCTGGCTGGAGCACCACGGAGAAAAAATACCAGTGTGAATGTACTGTGTCACTCTAGGAGGATAGAGGGATGGTCAGCATGGCTTAAAGGCAGAGCATCTCTCAAAGATCTGCTACTATTTTACTTCGAAGATCTCTCTTCCCTTAAGCAACACCTTTGGAACCAGTCCCAAGCAGTAACAAAAAACACATGGGAGGATGGCAGGCAGGATCAAGACAGGAGGCCTTGTAGGACTGCAAGGTCAAAACCAGCACATTTGCTTGAGGCACTGTCCAGACTGTAGTGCTTAAAGCTGCACTGTCAGATTTTTCTAAGAATCTGTAATCTCACTCACCATTCTGAATTTAGGCTCTGTGGTGCTCCATATTTCATCCATCAAGACACAAGCATTTGTTTGTTTTTCTTCCTTGTACTTTTGTAAGAAATCCAAATATAACTTTGCCATTCTGTGCTGTGTGAGACCCCGCCTTTGGTTTAATAAGAACCTGCCCTTGGCTCTATCTGCACTTCTAACAATGCCTAAAGCAGGTGGGGGAGGTGTGCAGCCACTATCAGTAACTTGATCCTACTTCCTTCCTCCTTCAGTCCTTTTATATTTACTTCCCTATTTCTGTCCCATTCTCCTTGTGCATGACAGCTAGTGTCATCCTGCCTACAAGCTTCCCCAAAGTCTTGCAATTTCACCTCAGAATGGCTAGAAAATTGGTAATTACAAATGATCTAATGCACAAAGAAACCTATTATGTATAGCTTTATCTATCATTTCTGTTGTACTGTAGCCTGCTGCACTTTTCACACATCATATTTATTAGTTATCAGTGTGTCAGTGAGCACCCCATGAGCTTTAGGTGTCTACAAGTGCACTGATGATGAGACACACATTTGTTGTAACATTGCCTTGTAACACAGCATATTTATACTTTTTGTAATGCACTCCTATGTTATGTTCCCTAACGCAGCACTTGATAATTTTTGTATGTATGTCATCTCTATCCTCAGAGTCTTAATTGTTTCCTTGATGTAATAAATCCCACATTTCAGCACCCTGATTTAGTGCTTACTAATATTGATATGCAATCACTCTCCTCAATGTCCGGTGTCTCCAACCACACTGTAGTGTTCTGCTCTATGCTGATGTTTGTGATACAGATGTTTATTATAAATCCATGTTCCCTTTCCACGATGCTGACTTTTACTTCTTTGAGATCACCGTCCCCTACATCCAAGGCTGCCAGTTCATGCGCCATATATACCCCCCCAAAAAAGCACATGCTCAGTGGTCTACTTGACTGAACCACCTGCTATCATGCACAATGTACCCACCACCTTCCACGAAACCCCATGCCATCACCTTGACACATTGCCCCTATCACCAACACCTGTTTGGTGACTGCGCTGTGCATGTGTGCTGTTGAAGTTCACTATATGGTTAATGGAGTGTACATTCCCACTCACTGACAGTCAGTCGTCAGCTTGTGGTGGTAGTGAGAAGAGGATGATATACAGCTGCACCTCCTTCAGGGTTCAGTTGTAGTAAATGTTGTGAGGTGGTGTGAGGGTGGTTGCACTAGATCACCGTTAATTTGTTGTGTGGAGAATTTGTATTACTGTATACATTTTTTTTGGTGGTGGGGGCACAGGAACATGAAGAATTTCCATACCAGTTTGTGAATAACATTACCTAAATTCAACTATCTGTGCAATGTAAAGATGCACTGAATAGTGGTGCCTCACTTATCTCCTTTATTTACAGGCAATGCATTTCAACATGTTCTACCACCTCTGAGACAGCATGGCGAGAATGAGATTCAAAAATTAAACTATGTCTGCTGCCTGGTGCATTTTCTCATTTTCCTAAGTGTAACCCCCTTATAAATGGGGGTTTACTAGTATGCACCTAGGGGTCTGGGTTTGAATCCCACAGCCCCCTAGGTGCATACTGTGTGACCCTGAGCAAGTCACTTAACTTCCTTGTGCTCCCAGGTTGCACCTGCAAACAAGCTTTCAGCTTAGTGTGTCTCACCTGGTAAAATAATTGGTTAAAAAAAAAAAAATGGGGGTTTACTAGAATGCCTCTAGTGGTCTCTTTAAGAGCTGACAGCTTGCTGACCTAGTCAGTTTACTAAGAAGGGAGGGGACTGTGGGTTCTCTTGCTTGAGTCCCGCCTGAGCCGTGTGGTCGGTGCTCTATTGTTGCCATTGCTAAGTATGCCAGGCCCCTTATTGGGCTGTGGTATTTATGTATTATATGTTGACTGAGTATTAAGGATGTAGTTTGTCTAACCTGTTTTCCCTTGCAGCGGGGACTTTGTGCATTTGCCCTCCATTTTGGACCCGGACTGTCTATGGGGTCCAATGAGGATCCAGGTGCACTAAAATGGAGCATTGTGCAGCCAATTGGGGCTGGGACTCTTTTGGGAGCTGGCTGCCAATGGGAGGTATGGCCATGATCTGGGAACTGAAGTCCAGAAGGTGGCTCCTTTTTGCACCAATAGAAGGAGGCAGAGGGTTGGCAGTGGGAGCCCTTCAATAGCATTGTGACACACCCAAATGAGGACCCCTGCTTAGGCTGAGGGAGCAGAGTCATTGTGGCCATGAGGAGAGAAGGAGCTCTGGGCTCCTGCACTGTAGAGTCTTCACGTGGGAAGCGCACGTGGAAGGCCAAGAAGTTGGGCGACAGTATCGCCAGAAGGAGCCGGCCAAGATCCGCTGTGGCATGCAGGCAGAGGAGGCTGTATATGTGACAGCTACCTAGCAAACTCACCCTGTAGAGGACTGGAGAATCTGCTTCAATCGCGCTCGATCTGTCAGCAAAAGTGAAGCTGCATTGCATTACCCGGTTCGTGCAGTGAAAACGTTCGGGAGTTTAAAGCAGCTACCTGTTATCGTACCCCTCTGTCCTACATATAAATGTGTGGAGAAGTGTTTGGATCACAGGCCTGTGTCCTGCAAGTGGTGTGAGAGGAATCCTTCTACAGGAGTCGTGAGTACTAAATCAGGGTAGTTCCCTGTCAGCTGTTCTATTGAGTGCAAGTTTGGTCTGACTGCTCCACTGGCCACCTGAACTGAGCCTGCTGGCCCTAAGATCTCTTGGGATAGCGCCACATGGGGGATACATAAGCATTGATAGTTGTGGATCAGCTGCTGTTTGAAGCATCTAGGCCATGCCTGGTTAATATTTTTTTTGTGGGGTGGGTTGCTTGGGTGGGTGACTGCAAGAAGTTGACAAATTTTATTTATTTCAATTCTAGGATTACAATTACCTTTGAGCCCAGGGCTCTTTTACAAAGGTTCCACGTCAAGACATAGGTATCACATGACAATAGACAAAATTGTTACACAAATAAGGGTAAAGAATATCAAATTAATTTCGAACAGACATGGAGAGGTTAAAGTGGAAAGGAAGTGGACAATGGGGGGTGGTAGAAAGAATGGGAGGGCAAGGGCAGGTCAGAAAAATGAGAAGAGAGAGGTGGGGTGAAGCTGCCAGGAAGGTGGCATTGTCAGGTGCTGTAGAGTGTGTGTGGGCAGAGGCCGAACTATGACAAGTGCGTTATGTAAGGAGCTAGATATAGGAAATGGGCAAGTAATGACTAAGGTGATAGTTGTAACTCATTTTTTCAAAACTTCAAATTAATACCATAAGTATAAACACAATATTGTATGTTCCTGGTCAGCCAGCAATGGTTTTGTTCACACTGTTATACTACTGATACCCCCTCTTGCTGAGATGCACAATAGCATCAATTTCAATGGTTGACACACAATTAGACAGTAGTGAGGGGAGAAACTGGCTTGGCATGCCATCATGGCCGTTGGTGCGGGTGATGAGAGACAATGGGAGGTGAAATCATGTATAAGTGAAAATTGTTGTTGTGAGACTGTTGCAACTTTCATCCAACAGGAAGCGAGCAACTATAGCAGGTGGACATTTCCACAGAATTAGCAAAGTGACCAGAGGTGTCCATGGGGGAGCCTCGAAGGGGGGGGTGGGCATTGGTTGGCGTGCTAAGTCTCTTCAGTCATGTAAACCTGCTACACCATTGGTATAAGAGGTGAGCAGCGGATGGGAGGATGCAAATGATGAGATATCATTGATGTTAAGACAGGGAACTATTACAGCTGTGCAGGTACAAACCAGGCAGGGTGAAGTAACACAGCAGAGGGACACATCAAGGAGATCGGGAGGCATTGAGGCAAATATGGCTCAGGAGTGTTGGAAGACAGTAGGTTCAGGAAAAAGAAGGAAGAAGCTGGATATTGTGGGCCTACATTCAGATGTGGGCACAACAAACATGGGAAGGACAAGCCTGGGTGTCCAGCATGAAAACAGTTATGCACCTCTCGTCACAGTGACAAGGGAAGGAAGCAACTGATAGTAACCACTGGAGGAGCGAGCAGGAGCAAGGAAGAAGGAGACACTCCCTGGGAGGAGGGTTCCAGATGCGCAATCTGGGAGACATGGGGAACTTCTCTTGGGGCTTTAAAAATTTCCCCAAACAAGAAGAAATTTTTTGGGGGCACCTGGAGGAGACACAAATAAGCGAGAAAAGGGTGGCATTGGTCAAGATGGAGGAAATGAGCTGGGGCGGTGGGGGCCAGTGCTCCTGTGGGAGATACTAGGTTGCCCTAAGCATCACTGGCAAAGAAAGAGACTCCAGGTGGTGGCTCAGTGAGGAGAAAGCTCTATAGATGGGACGGGGGGGTGGGGCCTTGCTCTGGCAGTACAAACTGTCATTGTCCACAGTGATCCTGCAGGATATAATGGAACCAAGGAGGTCAGGACAAACGGAGATATGGGTTCGAGCCTGGGGGATGGACATGGTTCGGGCAGGAGGGAGGGTGGAGGAGACAAGCAGGCTAATGTAGGGGGATGGGTGGACACACAGATAGCGAATGGTAACAGGAATAATGAGGCAGTAAGAGTGATGCTCGTGGGTGACTCCTTGACTGCCTGGGACACCAGAACAGCCACCAGGAGAGCCGGTGGCTACCAGAGGACTCTCAGTGAAGCGGGGAGGCGAAGAACAGTGAGGGGGGGGAACCAGGGGTGGCTACTTCATTGAAACAGTGATGTATACCAGTAAGCCATGACTCTGAGTGGGCTGGCGTGAAGTGATGCGAGCCATGGGTCACTAGGGTGAGCAGATGCTTACCTGTATAGGGTCCCTGGCAGATGGGAATGGCATAGCAGTCTTTGTCTGCCATGAATATCCATTTTCTGTATTTGTTTGTGTAATCATTCTGTGTGTGCTGGTTCCAGTTTTTGCCTTGTGCTATGTACCCTGTGTCACACTTTGTGGTGCGCGTCCACTCCAAGTGCTTTTACTGTCCACTCAAAATACAAAAAAAAAACCCACTGATATTTGTTTTTCTCACCATGGTATTCACCTTGCTACAACATAATTATACTTATTTTCTGTTCTTCTGCTTTGGGTGTGTGTGTGTGTGGGGGTGAGGGTTCATTTGGTAGTTCAACAGTCCCATTGTGTATAAATGCATCCCTTGATGGCAGTTGACTGCACTCATTATGAAGCCCACTGAGTCTCAATCAGGGGCTGTTCTCACCTGCTTACCCTTGGTAATGTGCTTCAGTTTGTGTTTGAGTACAGCACCATCAGACCAGACAATTGGCTCGTCAAGCTAAATGTAGGAGTTTGACAGCACTGCAAAGCACCATGAATTGAGCACATAACTGTGTCTTTGGCATCAGATTGCCAGTCACGCTGTCAGACATATCTGTGTTCCTTAATGGCCTATTTTTTTGTACTATGAAACACAATTCTGCTGGGAATGAGTACTGGGAAATTTTCCATAGTGGTCGATATATCTATGTTCCACCGTCCCGGTGTCACTGTTGGTTTAGGCACTGTATGCCACACCTCTCACTGCGCCGTCAATCTGTGTTTGTTTAGTAAGTGAAGCTGATGCACCAGCCATCGTTGGCACTGTGGAGAAGTCAGGACACAGACCGGAGGAGGCAGAAGGGTGGAATAGCGGGGGGGAGCTGGGGAAAGGGGCGTTTTGAGGCAGTGAAAAGAGCCTGAAAGAGAGGCAGAGGAGAGAGCCCATAAAGGAGTCAGTCATAATTCTGGAGGACTGTATAGTAAAGGGGATCATATGGTAGTGGTGAACGGGGGACAGGACAAGCAGCATCTGGGTAGAGTGCATGCCTGATATGACAGCAAATAGGGTAGAGCAGCATATTGATCGTTGTGTACAGAAGGTGGTGGTGAACCACACATCATCGTTCACCGGGGAACACGTGCTTTTGGAAGTAAGACATTATGCCATGGACAAGTGCATGTACAGTCTGAGAAAGCGGGACAGTGGACTTCAGTGAGTGGTTGATTACTATGGTTTACCATTCATAGGTTCTTAAAACTGAGTGTGGGTAATTCTGCTTTCTCGGTGCCAGCCCAGCATCGCTGATGGTTGCAAGGCTGGATGCCACACCATGCACCACGCTGGTGACCAGTGTTTTGGAACAAGCCCTGGCTCTCGTGGCTAGGCAGGGGTAGGAAAGGATATAGTGTCTGCAGGACTGCTCACCTTTCCTAGGGTAAGGGTTGAGTAGCTTGCTGATGCTTTTGAGGCACATGGCATTTGCTGGGTGCAGCAGCTCCAAGCAACATGTGAATATGTGGATCGCACCAATAGATGCCTTATGCATGGCAGCGGGCGTGCCCATGGAGTGCAGAGCTTCTCCCGCGTAGCATAGGCCATAATTGAAAACAAGGTAAAACTTGTTGTTAATGGTGGGACCAGTAAGACACCTCCCCTAGTGCTGGATCTTCAAGCCTGCCCATGATCCTCTCCCAGCAGCTTTCTGTTTGCACCCTAGATTTGCAGACAGGTGACCAGTAAGGAGCTGTCGACCATGCCCTGGTGTGCTTACATCCAGGGGGGTCAGCTGTCCCGGAATGAGTGGGCAGTTCACCTTATCCATGTATAAGAGCTGGAGATATTAGGTGTGAGTGATCATGCCGGTTGTGAGCACCACTAGAGATAGTCTGGTGGTCCAGTTTACGCGGATACAATTAATGTAAAAAGAAAATTTCTGCTTTCCTCATTATTTGACAGTCTTTAAAGTGTGCATTGTGATGACTCTCGTGTCCCACTTGGATTACTTCATGATTGCATAGCTATGGCTGCTTTTATGCATGCCATCAACATTGTTTGTGCTCCTATTTAAAATGTTCACAACTCATTCATTACATAATATTTTTAATGAGCAGTCACATACTCCATGATGGATAATAATTGTCTTTTCTCCTTTCTTGTAGGAAATGGATCACCTTGTTTTGGACCCTGCTGTGCTGACTTTGACTGCAAGTTATCAAGACATTTTCTCATTGCCTCAAGACGTAGATACTAATCGATCACACAGGCATCCAGCGTACCATCAGTACATCTTGTGGCGCCTTGGACGTCTTGGGCAATGTGTGCATGTGCCTGTCCCCAGCTGCTGCGTGTGGCATATCCATGACGTCTACCCAGACCCCTCTGTACAGTACACTGGTTTCCGTCCTGATCAGCTAGTTTGACAAATGACTTTTTTTTTTGTCACCCATTACTTTAACTGATTTTTGTTAATTTGTACCCCTTGATTCACCACTTTATGAACATGTATTTCACACACTTTTCTATTAAACTTTTAATATTGTGCTGTACATGTTTATTTTTCTTTAACTCTGCCTCCTGTTCCGTTGTATGTAATGTTTGCACAGCAACATGTTGATTGTTGCATTCACTGATGCATACAACTGCATCACTGCGCCAGCAGGGAAATACATCGGACAATTTCATGAGGGTCTCCATGGGCATGTGTATTTGGCATCATAAGTCATGTCTAGTAATGACAAACAATGACAGAATCACAGTTGACCGGGTATTAGGAAACGTATCCAGCACTTGCAACGTTGTATGGTTCAGCATTGGGACACAGACTACAATCTCATTAGGTCAAAGTGGTTTGATTTCAACAATGTTAACTTTGCTGAACTGTGTCATGGTTTCACCAGAGACCATGAGAGGCCAGTGTCAGTATGGGGAGTGGAATAGCAGTGGCAGTGGCTAAATGAAGCCTTCATGGATTCAGAAAGTGATACCTCAAGGTGCTATCCCAGTAAATAGAAGTAGTGAGCAACTCTTGTTCTCGACATGTTTCAGCACAGGGTGTGGTAACAAGGTGAGGGCTCAGGAAATTTAAGAACACTCAAAGGGATGGAACAAGGATGGGGTACTGAGAATGTCTGACTGAAACTGCAATGCATTACGGAGAGCAAAGGCACAGACACAGTAAGATACTAACATACATACTGTCAAGCAATCAGATTAGGCCATATGGTTCATCCTGAGTGCTTGATGGCACTGAAATACTGCCTCCGGCTTCCCCCTCCTCATTTGCACCACTGCAAGCTTCATTTAGTGTCCCCTGCTGGCCACCAACTCACTCAGCAGACACCCCCTCAAGGCTTCCCATATTCATTTGAGATACATGATGTCCTATATCATATCCCACCTGCACCTTTTCTCCTTCAGGAAGTAGTGGGTGATCTCCCCCTTCTCGCTTCCTAGAATCTGCACTAGCCACACTACTATCCTGGTCACTCTACTCTGCACCCTCTACAGTACAGAAGGATGCCAAACCTGCATGCATTATTCAAGGAGTTCTCTACCCAGGCAATTGCACAGTGTGGAGCACCTCACAAACTCCTTGAGGCTATCACCCTGGATGTCCACTACAGCATTTTATTTCACTTAGCCGCAGCCAATCCAGACTGATATGTTGATTACAGTCGTTTAAGGAACAGGACAAGGAATTCTTCAGTTTCATCATGCAACGGCTGACATGCAATACTAGAGGTCTGACAATGTTAGGTTTAATGTAGCAGGATGGTCATGCACTGAGGGAGACATAGCAAAATTAGATGTACTGTATCAATATTGTGATTTGTTAGTCACTGAACAGTTGTGCATTACTCCATGAATGTCTGTGAGTCGCTACATGCCAATTTGGATATGTAATTATTGAGGACTGTGGGGTACAATTTCCGGAACTGATGCTAATGGGGGGTGGCTTTGAACCGCATTCTAGCCCCATCGGTGAGGAAAGGATAAGGAATGAACTACGTAAAACCAAGGGACATGGTGAATGATGTACTACATCCGAGAGTGCTTGGGGAACTTCAGGCAGAAATGTTTGACATGCTGGTATTCATGTTCTTTCTATCACTGGAGTATTGTGATTTGCCAAACAACTGTACTGAGCTCAGATTAATACTGATACTCCAGCAAAGTATCATGTAGCTAAGTGACAATTACCACCCAGGTATGTCTCACAGCATTATTAGGCTAGTTAATGGGTGCACTCATCAAAAGAAGCGTGATTGATCACAGACAGCAGGGCTTCTCAAAGGTTAGGCCATGCCAGACCAGTATGATTGTGTACCTTGGCTGAGGCACATAGGCACTAGAGGTGTGTTGTGTGGTGATCTTGCTGCAGTTTGTCTTGACTTTGTTGGGTCCTCAAAAACTGTAACCCACTGCATGCATGTCAACAAATGTGCCAGTAAAGTGTTCTGGGACAACACTATTATATGGATACTAAACTTGTAGACAGTCAGAAGTCAGACTGCATTAATGGGTGAACACCACACGATTGTCTTGATGAGTGTCTGGGTGGTAGGGGTGGGCTTTAATAGTACTATGAATGCTCCTTTTCAATATTTTCATCAGTGACATAGCTGGTGAACTAAATTGGCAAGGGCTGCTCTTGTTGCATTCTGGAAAAACAAGTAATAGTTGCAGACCTTAGAGCATATTGACAACATGAAGCAAGACGGAGATAGCACTGAAAAGTGTTCTGACATATGGAGGCTAAATTTCAATGTTACATTGTTTACAGTGATACACTTGGAATGTGGTTGAGTACTCTGTGAAACTCAGATCAGGGTAATTGAACATGAGAAGTATCTTGACAAACTGATGCTAATCACCTCATGGAGAGCAAGCAATGCAGCAGGACTGTGTAAATAAGCTTAATCGATGTTGGCATGGAAATGCGTTGGCATCACTAGCAGAAAGAGTAAAAGACCTGATGACCCTGTATTTGGCTAACGTGCTTCGCTCCTGTAGTGTGCATAGTTTGGGCCTATATGCCAGCATTTCTAGCTAAGCTAAGGCAACTGGTCGGGCACTTGGTAGGTGAGCAATTTGCACATGGCCAAATCAGGTACAGTAGCAATTAGTGTTGAGGAAGTTAGCGAGGGCGGTAGAAGGAGAGTGGGCAGAGAAGGAATGATGAATTTGAGGTGGAGATCATTCCATAGCTTGTGTAACCGATGTGAGAAGGGGGCTTGCCCAACAGTAATCTTCCTCCTAGGGACTGATAGTTGGAGGTAGTTGCAGGATCGAAGATAATGGGTGGTGGAGGGGCAGCTGAGAGCACAGAGGAGAGGTAGGAAGTGATGGTGCCAAGCCATAGGATAGATACATATTTAGCACAGTGTGAAATGCCGTGGTTTCCGAGGGACGGTAGTGCCAGGGAATGGTAGAGGTTGCAGTGGTGGGTAAGGGGTGAGGCATCAAGAGCAAAAGCAGCACAAGGCATTAAAAAGTGTGTCCAGCATAGATAGGGTGGGCTTAGGGGCTGCACCCTAAACAATGTCACAGTAATCAAAGGAGGGAAGTATCATCTCCTGGACCACTTCACATCTAATGGGGGAAGGAGGATACTGCATTTCCATAAAGTGCACTGAGCATGGTAGTAGTTTTTTGAAATAACATCACTGTGTGGTATGAGAAGGAATGATGGCAGTCGAGCCATACCCCAAGTAGTGGAATGAGGAGACATCACATAAGTTTTGACCATCCAGGGTGTGGAAGCGGGGAAGGATGGATCTGCACAGGCGTTGTCGTGTGCCAAAAGTCATTGTGACAGGTTTTTACATTTAGGGAGATCTGGTGCGAGCTTAACCGTTGCTGTACTTTGCTGAAGTCGATTTGTAGGTTGGTTTTTACCACTACAATGTCAGAGCCTGAGCAGCAGAGTACAGTGTCATCTACATACAGGTGGACTGAGGTAGTAGACCCAGATGATCGGTGAAGTCATTGGGAATATAGAGAACAGTATGGATCCCAGAACTGACCACTGGGGGACACTGGTAGTTAAGGCAAGGTGTGGAGGAGATGGCATTTGCGACTCTAATGGACTGTGTTCTGCCAGAGGTAAGATCTGAATCCAGTTGGTGGCAGCAACAGAGAGCCTGATTCAGTGAGACAAGAGAGCAATATAGAATGGGAGGCGGTGTTGGAAGGCTTTGCAAGGTTGAAGACAGCTGAGATGATCAGTCCACTGTCCATACACAGTCCAGATTGAGTCAGTAAGCCATATCAGGTAGGATGCAGTTGAGTGGCCCTTTCTGAAACCTGACTGGTAGATTGTGGACGATATTAGAGTCAGTGAGGAAGGAAGTAATTTTGGTGAGCACCAGCATGTCAGCCACAGCACCACATGCATGGTGTATGTCACCTAGTGGCTCTGTCACTCTAGTACCTTTATTTCTGAACAGCCATTTTAACCAATCCACAGAAGAGGTGGATATATAAGCATTGTAGCTTGCGCATTTGGCACAGTGTGCTAACAATGTTTCTCAAGTCACTAACAGTCCGGAGGCAAAGGATATTGTCAGCTGTGGTGCAGTTTTGGCATGGGGTGTTGTGGCTGACGTGGTACGTCAGGGATCAGTCCTGGTGCCAGTCCTTTTCAATGTGTTCATTACTGACATTGTAAAAAAACTGGTGTCCCATGTGTTTCTGTTTGCATTGGAATACCAACTCAATACCAGGCAGTTCACCCGTGAGGTGTGTGTGTGTGTGTGTGTGGGGGGGTGAATCAGAATGATGATTGACATGGGCAGACTTTTAAAATGGTCACGGACTGGCATCAGTAGTTTACTTCCATAATTCCAAACATTGCCACCTGTTCACTATAAACCAATGGATAAAGGCTACATAATGGTGTGGAGTGCGATGTGCTGGTGATCCTGATCACAAAGGAAGAAAGAGCACCTGGGGTTCTAATTTTGGAAGAACACAAAATGTACTGCGAGTACAAAAGCCATCCATGCAGATCAGATGTAAAGCAGTGGTACATCATCAGGTGTGGCAAAAGCAGACATATGGATGTTGTGGTCCCATTATATTGAGTAATGTTCAAGTCTCAGTTTCATTAATTAGTGCAGTTATGGAGCGAGAACCTTCCTAGGGACATTAACAGGTAGTGGATATCCCCGTTAATGGTGCAATGCTTGCAAATCAAGACTTAAGATGGCCAATTAATGGCCCTCAAGATGTACTTTCCTTTATGCAAATCAGCTACTCCACCACCCCGTTACCTTTTCTCTGTCACCCTGAATACTTTACCTCCTGTGATGGCCCGTCCCAATCATGGTTTTGGTTTGCATGTTTCAATGATACCTGCTATGTCCAGCTCTCTGTCTGACAGCAGTTCATGCTGTCCTGCCATTTTATTCCCTGGGCTCCCTATCCTTTAGTGAAACCACCCTCCATCCTCACTCTGTCCCACACACCCCTCTTCTCTACCCCCCTCCTGCCTAAAGTAGGCCCTATCATTGCTATGACAATGCGAAGGTTTTACGACACGAGTGAGACAGGGACCAGCCAGCGAGGGCATCCATCTGAGCTCAGGGTTCAATGGCTGAACTGTTGAATTTTTCAATTTCTAATGGCAGCTGAAGGAAGCTGCCCTATTTTACCACATTGGCCTGAAGCAGTGCCGGAGTGAGAAGACTGGCCACGAGAGGAGCTCATTGGAGCTCATGGACTGGTGCTGAACTTTTGAGTTTCATTTTCGGTACCAAAATTCTGCCATCTTCCTGACCTATTTAATGGGCAGCCTGCAGCATCATGAGAGGAAAGCGAGAGGGGCGGGACTGAAATTTTTTTTCCTCCGTCCAAAGCCACCGCACCGCCAACACTAAAAAGACTTTATGGGCTGGTAACGTGAAAGGGTTCTCTGGAGGTGTACAAATTAGGACTTGTACCTTACTAGCACTGTCATTCTAGGGCAAGTAAGGAAAAAAACATGGAGATACAAGTAGGGTTGTGATATTACATGCAATTGAGTTGTGAAACAGATGAAAGTTATACTATATGATTATACTGTTTATTCTGGTACTGTGATATTACAGGCAGCTGGTTGTAAAACAGCTAACATATACTATATGATGATAATGTTTATTCTGTACATTCAATTAGATTTAAAGAGTTGTTTTATAGCCTGTTTACTTTGTCTATCAGCTAGAGTGTAAGTGTCTATTTAGAACAGGGCTGTTTGCTGGAAGAGACATGACCAATCTAGTCTGTATCTTCAGTTATAAGTGGGCCAGGACGGGAGGATGCCCACTGCAGGCAGCTCCATCTCAGATTGAGGATGAAGTATGTTAGTTAAGGAGTAAGCTGTGCTACTGGGGGGGGTGGGGAAGAGCAGAGATAAGGGCTGAGTCACAGGGTGGCAGAGTGGTGTAAACCTCAATGTGAAACAGAGATGGAGATGCAATATATACTAGCTTAAAAGCGAGGGGAGAGCAGGCCTAGAGAGAATCAGAGAGGGCCTGTCCAGCAGAGGGCCTGTGTCCCAATCATAGGGACCTAGAGATGAAGCTTGCATAACAAGTTAACAGAGTTCCAGGCCATGCTGTTTGGTGGTGGGGGTGTGGCAGCTCACGAAAATGTGGGCCAACAACAACTGTGACTGGGACCTTACTTGGATGTCATGGGGTGTTGAGGAGCAGAGCTATATTTCTGGACATTGTCTTGTGGGATGAGGGATCTGGTAAGGGACCTGGTTGGAGATCTCAGACCGTGAGAGACCACAGCAATGTCTGTTTTCACAGTAACATGGGGTTGAGGGTGGAGAGATCTAGCACACTGGCAGTGTAGATCAGTGGAGCAGACTTTATGGTAATGGGAAATATTCTAAGGATCACATGCAAGTGATTACAACAATGCCAGACGTGGATAAGAGATGGGAGGTCATAAAACAGGTACTTCATGAGTCCAATCCATACCTGCAGCTAAGGTTAAGTGCAAGAGAACAAAGTCACATAAACCTTGCTGGTGGACCAGTGAAGTTCAGTGGCGCAAGGACAAAAACTAAGGCCTGGCTTGGAAGATGAATATCAGTTGGTGGGGTGGGTGGAAGAAGTCAGTGAGCGGAGGCTAAGCAACCACTTCTTCTCTGTGTTTGCTATGGATGTGGATGTCATATTTGCTAAAGAAAGGCACAATAGCGATATAAGCAAAAATTAGTGGGATCGGGAGTAAAGAAAGGGAACTTAAGTGAGGTGAAGCCCGCCTGGTGCTCACATCTGGAATGATAGAAAGGCCAGCAAGAGAGGGGTTGAGCGAAGCTCTCTCCACCCGAGCAGATTGTGGCAAGCCCTAAAGATCCCTGAATAATTGCCTGGTGCCATTACAGTTGTCGACACACCGTCGCTGTACAGTGCTGGGTATTCTGCGTTGGTGGAGGAGGGGTTTTGGGGGTTGCAAACAGTGGAGATCAAATGAGCGTGGACACCGTGTTGTGGTAGTGGAAACCAGAAGACACCCTGGTATGAAATGGACTCTGGAATGAGGTCACTCTTGTCTGGTTTCCATACCCAAAGGCACCACTAATGATCTTGGGCAAGTGGTCTGTTCAGCTCCAGTGGTATTGTGCAATGCCAGATCCATAAGAAACAAGACTGCAGTTATTGCAGATCTTGTAGAATCTGTGACTCTGGCATGCATTACCGAGACCTGGCTAGATGAAAATGCTGGTCAAATTTGGGAGGCAGCAGTTCAGATGATTTTCGGTGTTACACCTTGCCGGTTGTGGGGGTTGCAGTCTGTTTCAAAACAAACCTGTGACTCACAAGTATACAAGTAGAGGCTGAGTCCTTTGGGTGTGCCATAGTGACAGGTGTGGGTTGAAGAATTTCTCATCTATCGTCCACCAGGTAATGAGAAGCATTTTCTGCAGGAAATAGCATACTTGCCATTGACATGGTGTTTGACTTACCCAGCTGATGGTCCTGGGTGACTTTAATACCTGGCTCCATAATGAACTCTCTCCAGTTTGGACAACACTTCACGAAAGTGGGACTGTGGGATTCAAACCCAGGTCTCCCGGTTTGCAGCTCATGGCTTAAACCACTGCACTATACTGCCTATTTCATGGTCTGTTGTGGATACATACCCCTGTACATGTGTACCTTTTCTGTGTTACACGAATCAGGATATTGATATCTGAATAGTTGAGGATTTCACTGCAGATCGAATGTTGCCCATTGGGGAAAAAATAATTTGCAAACATATTGATTACCATGGGTATTTTGCTTTTGTTTAGCAGTCTACTTTTACACAAATTTCTTAGTATACAGGAAGTACAGTCTTGAATGGCTCCTGGGACTGTATTTCACAGTTAGAGGCCATGCATTGATGGGGCACCTGTGAAGTCAATCTATTCATGAGCATTACCAATGTGGTTAGTCTGATCATGATAATTGGCACCTCATTATTGTCCCTGAGTGCTCATTTCACTGAGACAAAAGAAAACCACAGCAGAAAAACACAAAGAATTTGGTGCTAACGGTCCACTGATGAGTGCCATTGACAGTTGGGATCGCACTGACTGCTGTCATTAAATGTATTTCCTTTGTTTCCAAACACTCTGTTTATGACTACAGCTCAGCAAGCATTGGCCAGAATAGCATTTACAATAAATACATCTTTCTAATTGTCCATCACCTGGATATATAAACATTGGACATCATGCAAGGGATGCATAGCATTGCCTGACTACAAGAATGCTGAAAATATAGATATGGTAGAAGCCTCTGTAATTCTCAATATCGCAATCCAGGACAGGAGTTTATACAACTCTTCCCCACGGACCAACTACACTCGAGTGGAAAAATTGAGTCATGGTGATCTGCATCTGGACCAAGACTTCCTGGATCCCAAAACCCTCCACCCCCACACACAGCTGTTCCATTGCAGGACAGCTAACCTAACCGATAGAGTGGCATGACCATAACCCCCCACCCCAATCACAAATAAAAAAAAAAATGATTGACTGGTGTGTGCACGGCTCAGACACCCAAATGGCTGACAGTCAATGTGACAATGTACTAACATACTACTCTGACAGCTAAATGCACCGACAGGTCTTTGCGTAGACTACTAGGTTTTCATTAGCCACACTCAGGGCAATTTTGCTGTTTAAGATTTGAGGGGTTATACTGTCCACAGTCCCATATGTGACACTAGCTTTGGACCAGTTTAGATTTAGCATCCTGTGTACAAGGCCCATCACACTCTTACAACAGTCCACAGACTCCTTTGACAGCTCCCTGGGCAGCACACTACATGGCTCCACCACACCTCTCCAGTGAAATGACACCTCCTCCTCCATCCTCTGAGCCTGCCCACTTCCAACTTATACCCATTCCCTCTCCTTGCCTCCTTCACCTTCCTTTACAGCACCATGACTGGGCACACCTTGTTGGTCACTTTAATGAAATTTAAAACCTCTATTATGTATTATGTACTGCCCTCCTGTCCCTCCTCTCCTCTATGGTGTACATGTCATGCTCCATAGGCCTCTCCTCATGGGTCCTTTCAGCTAGGCAACACCTAATGTTGTTTTCCTTCCTTTGCATTCTCTCATTAGGAGTGCAATGTCCCTCTTTAAATGTGGTCTCCAAAACTGTGCACTATACTTGTGTGGCCTAACCAAGCAGTTGGTACAGAGGTGGCACTCACTTCCGCCTTTCAGGAGGTAATCCCACTAATAAACATCCCAGAATCCTCTCTGCCCTTGCTGCTGCTCATCTCTCCAACAGGTATTGCAGTTGTTCATGTTGACATCAACCATTACCTCCAGGTTCCTCTCACCCTCCGTGACTAAAATTTTTCTCACTCCATCCACCCTGGAAAATGATTAAATGTATTTCAGCCCATCCTGTGCCTATAAAAGATGTTACAGAGGACTGGACCTAGTACTGAGCCTGAGGTACTCCACTAATGACCCCCTTTCTTTGGAATGTGTTCCATTCACTATTACCTTCTGTGTCCTGTTGTACAGCCAGTTTGCTACCCAGGCTACCACCCTGGGACCCACTCCCAGGCTGGCTAACTTCGATTATCAATCTTTTGTACGGGACTGTGTCAAATGCCTTGCTAAAGTCTAGGTAGGCCATATCCACAGCCCCTCCCTGGTCTATTGCTTTGGTCACCCAGTCAAAGAAATCTATCAGATTTGTCTGACATGACCTTCCTGCTGTAAATCCATGCTGCTTTTGGTCCTGTGCCCTGCTGGCCTCTAGGTACTCAACAATTCTGTCTTTCAGAAGTGATTCCATCATTTTCCCTACCACTGACATCAAACTTACAGGTCTGTAGTTTCCTGCTTCTGCCTGTCAGGTCCCACTGCTTTGTCCACCATGAGTTTTAGGAGTTCTTTCAGGACTCTTTGTTCTGTAAATGGACTGGTGTCAACCCCCCTACCCAGAGTGCTTCTATTGTCTGGTTTAGGTAACTCCTCCTCATCTTCTTTTTTGAATACTGAGCAAAAGTATTAATTCAGTAACTCTGCCTTTTCACTGTCTCCCTCTGCCCACCTCCCCTCTTCCTTATTAATCTTCACTATTCCTCCCCTAACCTTTCTATGCTCCTGAATGTACATATAAAAGGTTTTATCCCCTTCTTACCTGAATTGGCTATTTTTTCCTTGGTTTGGGCTTTTGCTATTCTGACTGCCTTCCCCACTTCTTTCTGCTTTAATTGATACAGTTCCCTGTCGTGCTCCTTCTGTGATTCCTTATACTCTTTGCATGCAGCCTTTTTCTCCTTAACCTTCCCTGCCACCTCTTTTGAGAACCATAGTGGTTTTTTATTCCGCTTTGTTTTCTTTATCTGTTTCACACAAAGGCTTGTTGCCTCTATGATGGCAGTTTGGATTTTTCTCCATTGTTCTTCCACCCCTCCTTTTTGGCCATTTGCTAGTGTATTCCTCAGGTATTCACCCATTTTGCCAAAGTCAGCCCTTCTAAAGTCCAGTATGCTTGTTTTTGTATGGCTTGTCTCCATGGTTGTGCTTATTGAAGCACACTGTGCAGTGGTCGCTTATTCCAGATGTCTACTGACTCTAAATTTGTGATCCTCTTCCATTTAAGAGTACCAAGTCTAGTATTGCTCCCTCCCGAGTGGGTTCCAACACTAGCTGTCAAAGGCCTGCCCCCTGCAGGGCATCGAGAATGACCCTGCTCTTGGATGTGGCTGCAGTACATGTCATCCAGTTAACATCTGGCATATTCAGGTCTCCCATCAACAGTATCTCCCCTTTTTCAGCCCTTTTGAGAATGTTCTCTATCATTTTCTTGACCATTTCCTCCCCTTGAGATGGGTCCCTTAAGACAGAGAAAGAACCGGGGCCGGATAAATTACATCCCAGAGTGCTGAAGGAACTTATGGATGTCCTGGCAAACCCCCTGGCGGAGCTTTTCACTATTTCTCTGAGGACAGGGTGGGTGCCCCAGGACTGGAAGGTGGCTCATACTCCCTCTATATAACTGCTTGGTGAGGCCGCACCTCATGTACTGCGTGCAGTTTTGGAGGCCACACTTATAGCGAGACGTTAAACTACTGGAGAGGGTCCAGAAGAAGGCAACCAAAATGATTTGGGGCTTGGGGGACAGGACCTATGAGGAGAGACTCTAAGAGCTAAATATGTAGACATTGGAAGAGAGAAGGGACCTGGGGGACATGATAGCGGTCTTCAGGTACATGAAGGGGGTAAATAGGGGAGGAGCAGCCAGGGTGCTTCAAAGGAAGGAGGAGGGAGCCACTAGAGGGCATGGGTGGAAACTGGAGGGGGGAAGATTCAGGGGAGAAAGGAGGAGGTGCTACTTCACTGAGAAGGTGGTGGAGCCATGGAATGTGCTGCCTAGGGGGCTGGTGGAGGCAGAGACGTTGGAGGGGTTGGGACAGGTACAGGGGAAGGGTAATGGAAGCAAAATCAAATGCAGTGAGAATATCCAGAACTGGGAAGCGAGAAGCCAGAGAAGGCGAGGAGGGCAGCAAGGTCAGCTCCCAGGGTGGGGGCTGACCTAATGAGCAGACGCGAAAGACTGTTAGGCCTATTCTGCTGGCATTTTAGTATGTTAGTATGTACCGCCCCCCTGTCCCTCCTCTCCTCCATGGTGTACATGTTGAGCTCCATGGGCCTCTCCTCATGGGTCCTTTCACCCAGGCCACACCTAATTGTGTTTTCCTTCCTTTGCATTCTCTCATTAGGAGTGTAATGTCCCTCTTTAAATGTTCTCTCCAAAACTGTGCACTATACTTGTGGTGTGGCCTAACCAAGCAGTTGTACAGAGGTACTCCCACTAATGATGCATCCCAGAATCATCTCTGCCCTTGCTGCTGCTCCTCTCCAACAGGTATTGCAGTTGTTCATGTTGACATCAACCATCAACTCAGGTTCCTCTCACCCTCTACGACTAAAATTTTGTCTCCTCCATCCACCTTGGTAAATGATAGTAAATGGTATTCCAGCCCATCCTGTGCCTGCCCATCCACTATCCTTATCCTGCTGATCTTGCACCTTACTTTACCTTTTTAAACTATGTATCTAAAGAACACCTTGTCCCACCTCATGATCACACTGGTCAAGGACTGCTCCTTTATTGCTTTCCCTTCTCTCAACACCATGGTGAATGTATGGTATGTTTGGTCATACTCTCCCCTTGATTCCTCTAATCTTCCCTTTGTAGGGAAGATTGTTGAGAAAGTAGTGGCCGTACAATTTGAAAACCATTTAACCATCCATGACATCTATTAACCACTCCTGTCTGGTTTTTGAAAGAGGAATAGTACTGAGACAGTGCTGGTTCTGGTGCTCAATGATCTCCTGATGGATAGATATCAGAAGAGATGTTCCTTCTTGGTTCTTCTCGGTCTCTCTTCAGGCTTTGACACTGTGAACCATGGGGTATTTATCGAGTGCCTAGAGTTCATCTGTGACCTGTAAGATACAGTCCTCAGTTGGTTTAGATCATTCCTCACTGACAGCACCCAGAGAGCGGTGTCGGGGATAAATTCTTCCTGCCCAGTCTCTCTGTCATGTGGGGTTCCCCAAGGCTCTGTGTTGTCCCCATGTTGTTCACAGTGTATATGCTGTCCCTCGGATACATTACCTCAGCCTGGGGATCAGAAGCCTGTCAGTGCCTGATCATGCTCTTTCTTCTGCCTGCAGATCCCGCTTGCTACTCGCCCCCAACCCCAACCGACTGAGTGGCACAGGTTGCCCCCACAGATCTCCACTGTGCTTCATTTCTTGGCCAGCAACCTCCAATTCCCCCACCCAGGCTTCCTTCTACTACTTCCCTCCTTGCCTCCCTTCCCCCATCAGGTCCTGCATCCTCCACCCCATCTGCTGTATTTCTCCCTAACCATCCTCCTCCCCCTGCTCTCCACCTCATCTGATTATTACTGCCTTGTGGATGGCTTACATACAGTACTCCCTAACACACCCCTGTGCTTGGCTGACTTCCACAACCTGGATGCCTTCCAGACCCTAGTCCTTCCCACTCCCACCCTGGCCTCACTCTTCACTCCCCATCCCCTTTCCTCCCTCTAACCTTGGTTCATGTCCCTCACCCCCTTCCCTTCTGTGAATCTGTCTCTCTTTTCTGTCCCCATCCAACCCAGCTCACTGACCAAACCGTCTCTGTCCGCTTGCACCCCACTCCAACCAGCCTCCTCCACTTCATCTCCTGGATATAGCAGAGTGAATCGATTAGTAAGTGTGATGATTGTCCCAGGCTTGCTCTATCAACCCCCTTCCCCCGCTCTCTCTGGTCAGCCGCCTCACTACAAAGAGATTTCCGCATGTTGCTTGTTTTGTGCTCCACCACTCCGGAGTAACCATATGGACCTTGTCCAGCTATTCCCTGGGGTATGCCCTTTTGGCCTAGTCTACTGTAGTCTACTGTCATGCTGTACTTTGCACTGTCCCCTCACCCTGCAGTATTCAGATAACAGAAAATTTCTCACTTCCAGACAGTAACCAGTATTGAAGCCTTAGCAGTAGTCAGTTTGCCCACCTCCCACATCAGCCTGCTCAAAAGCCCTAGCAGTAGTCAGTTTACACACAGTCCTAGCAGTAGTCAGTTCACACAGAGTTTGCCTACTAACTCAGCTGTAATTAGCATACACAGTCATTTATACAGTCTGCTTCATTTTGCCCCTAACAGGTGTAATCAAAAATGCCCCAGGCAACACAGTGTACATGACCCTTTTTCTCTCCAACCAGCAAAAATACAGCTTCCTAGTGCTCCTGCTGTTCCAGCTCAGCAAATCTCGACTTGCCCTACTCCACGGCTCCACCCACACCAACCGTTCAATAGAGGTCAGTGGTGTGGGACAAAGTACAGCTCTCCGCATCAGTCTGTTTATGACTGGGCTACTTGGCTTTTATAACCCAGTCACCCTGCTCAAAAATAGCACCATGGGTGCAGATTTGCCACCTACAGCTCTCTCTCTCTCCGTTGCTGTCCAAAGGCTACCTCTCAAACCATCGATGTGGTCCCGGCATGTCTGGATGCCAATACGGCCCTGGTATGCCTGCCCCAGTCTCACATGCCACAAGGGTTTCCAGTCACGCAGTTCAAGAATCACGCCCTGTGCATTGATTGCCCCACACTAACGGGCTTCCTTAGTGAAAGGTGGTGTTTAAACTTGTGTACGGAGCCATGATCAAAAAAGGGGCAGTGCCAGTCGGTATGATAAAAGAGGGACATGGTCTCCACTCCTCTAGCGAGCTAGTGAGATATGGAAATAGATCACCCGGTAGGGTGCATGAGCTCATAAATGTAAGCACAATCATGACTAAACCTAAACCATGACTGGGACATAAACATACCAGGATACACTATCTACAGGAGGGACAGAGGGTAAAAAGAGGAGGAGAGTTCTTTACATAAGGAAGGAATAAAAGCAACAGAACAAAAGGGTAAACAGGGAGGAGAAGAAGCACTGTGGGTAAATTTGGAGACAGGCAATGGCACCACAATCCGCACAGGGTTGTATACAGACCTTCTCAGGGGAGGAAATGGACAAGGAAATGATAGAAAGTATACTAGAATGGCAGAAAAGGGAGATATTGCTGATGGGTGATCTGAATATGCCAGATGTTAACTGGAGCGCAGTTACAGCTGCCACTTGAAGAGTGCAGTTATTCTAGATGCCCTACAGGGACATGCCTTAGACAACTAGTACTGAAGCCCACTCGAGAGGAGCAATATTAGACTTGATTCTCTCAAATGGAGATAGAGAGAGGATCACAGATGTAGAAGTGGGTAGCCATCTGGGGCTTAGCGACCATCGAACAGTATGGTTCACAATAAACATAGCAATAGAGTCAAGCCATACAAAGACAAAAGTACTGGACTTTAGGAGGGCTGACTTTGCCAAAATGGGTGAGAGCCTAAGGAATGCACTAGCAAATGGACAGGAAGGAGGGGTGGAAGAACAATGGGGAATAATAAAAACTGCCATCACAGAGGTAACGAGCCTTTATGTGAAGCAAATAAACAAAACAAGACGATATAAGAAACCACTATGGTTCTCAAAGGAAGTGGCAGTGAAGGTTCAAGAGAAAAAGAAAGAATTCAGGAAGTACAAGAGAAGCAGAAGGAGCAGGATAGAGAACTGTATCAGTTAAAGCAAAGGAGGCTGGGAAGGCAGTCAGAACAGCAAAGGCCCAAACCGAGGAAAAGATAGCCAACTCAGTTAAGAAGGGATAAAACCTTTATAGGTACATCAGGGAGCAAAGGAAGACCAAGGAGGGATAGTGAGGGCTTAATAAAGGGGAGGGAGGGTGGGCAGAGGGAGACTGTGAAAAGGCAGAGATACTAAACAAATATTTTGCTCAGTATTTACAAATGAAGAGGGAGGTACATAAAACAAACAGTAGTAACACTCTGGATACAGAAGTTGATACCAGCCCATTTACAGAAGAAAGGGTTCTGAAAGAACTCTTAAAACTGAAGGTGGACAAAGCAATGGGGCCTGATGGGATTCATCCCAGAATCTAAAAGAGCTAAGGGTAGAACTAGTGACACCACTGACTACCCTTTTAACAAATCATGGGAGGATGGGATGGTACCTGAGGACTGGAGGAGGGCAGATGTGATTCCCTTCACAAAAGTGGGAGCAAGGCAGAAGCAGGAAACTACAGACCAGTTAGTTTAACCTCAGTGATAGGAAAATGATGGAATCACTTCTGAAGGAAAGAATTGTCGAGTATCTAGAGGCCAGAGGGGCACAGGACCCTAGGCAGCATAGATTCACAGCGGAAAGGTCATGCCAGATGAATCTGATAGATTTCTTTGACTGGGTGACCAAAGTAGTAGATCAGGGAGGGCTGTGGACATGGCCTACCTAGACTTTAGCAAGGCATTTGACATAGTCCACACAAAAGATTAATATATAAATTAGCCAGCCTGGGAGTGGGTCCCAAGATGACAGCCTGGGTAAAGAATCAGCTGGAGAATAGGACACAGAGAGTAATAGTAAATGGAGTCCACTCAGAAGAAAGGAGGGTTACTAGTGGGGTACCGCAGGGTTCAGTATTAGGACCGGTCCTCTTCAATGTCTTTATAAGCGACATTGCAGAAGGACTGGAAGGAAAAGTATGTCTCTTTGCAGATGACACTAAGATCTGCAACAGAGTTGATGCACAGGGTGGGGTGGAAAGGATGAGAAGGACTTGGCAAGGTTAGAGGAATGGTCAAATGTATGGCAGCTTAGATTCAATGCTAAGAAGTGCAAGGTAATGCACCTGGAAACAAAAACCCAGGGAAGAGTACACAATGGGGTGAGATACTAACAACAACAAAATGGAAAGGGACCTGGGGTAGTCATATCAGATGACCTAAAGGTGGGCAAGCAATGTGAGAGGGCAGCAAGGAGGGCTGGGGGATACTGGGATGCATAGGAGAGGCATCACCAGTAGAAAACAGGAAGTTATTATCCTCTGTACAGACAGCTGGTGAGACCCCATCTGAGTACTGTGCAGTTCTGGAGACCCAATCTCTGCAAAGACATAGACAGGATGGAAGCTGTCCAGAGGAGGGCAACTAAAATGGTGCAGGGTCTGCACGGAAGACATAAAAGAGACTGAAGGAGCTTAATATGTATAGCCTCAAGGAAAGGAGGGAGAGGGGGACATGATAGAAACTTTCAAGTACCTCAAGGGAATCAACAAAGTCCAAGAGGGTAGCATCTTTCAAAAAAGAGGTGCAAGAACAAGAGGGCACAATTTGAAGATAGAGAGGGTGGCTCAGAGGTAATTTAAGGAAGTATTTTTCACAGAGAGGTTGTGGATGCATGGACATGGCCTTCCAGAGGAGGTTGTGGAGTCAAAACAGTGGTGGAATTCAAGCATGCATGGGATAGTCATAAGGCAATTCTGGGGGGTGGGGGTAGGAAGAAGTAGGCTGCTGGTTAACTAGGATCTGCAGCTTATCCAGTAGGTAGGGAAATGGGCAGACTGGGTGGGCCAAGCGGTCCTTATCTGCCATCAAATTCTATGTTTCTATGGGGAAAGGAGAGGCACGAGAAGTGGTGGAAGGTGGTAATGATAAATGGCAAAAGTTTAGTAAACAAGCGGCTTGAGCTCCAGGCAATGCTATTTGAGGGAGTGTTGGATGTGGCTGCAGTCACTGAGACTTTGGCCACAAAACAGCATGAGTGGGACCTGCATTGGGAAGGCTGCACTATTTTCAGAAAGGATAGGAGGGAGGGTAGGAGTGGTGGTGCAGCACTGTTAATCAGAAATGGCATTGGTACTGGAGGGGTAGAGTAGGATGAGGGGACCGTGGAGGGAATTTGGGTCACCCTGCTGACACAGGGTGGTAAGAGAGTCAACGTCAGCATGGTACCTGCGTTGGCTGAGGCTCTGGAAAAAAGGTTGTTTGCAAATCTCAAGTTACACTTTGGTTTAGCAAAGGGAAGGGTGGTGGTAATGGGTGCCCTCAACATGCCGGGAACAGACAGGGAGACTATGTCATCACCAGTTGCCAGGGAGAAGAGGCAGATGGATGTTATCAAGGATGCATTACGGACAAAGCAGGTGAGTGAGCCAACTAGGGAGGCCCAGACAATGGACGTGGTCCTGGCGGACAGTGATCAGATTGGTGCCTAGAGGTGAGGGACCTGTTAGTGGGGAGTGATCACGCTACAGTCTGGTTCTTGCATTACCTTGGGTGGGCGAAAAGCTGAACAAGGACGGTAGTAACTGACTTTAGGGATATCCTCTGTTAGACGTATTGTAATAAGACTCCACTTCTGAGAATCTGTCAGTTCCATGTGGGTGTACGTGAACCCTCTCCGTGACGTTTGGTCTTAGATATGCCAATGTGCCATGTTTAGTCTATGCATTGCTACAGTGACTAGAACCCATTGTTTTAAGACACACTAAGTTGTTCTCTTGCTGTATCATTTTGTTTGCGTGCACGCATGTGCAAGAAACATAGTGCCATCATCGGAGATTTCGGAGGTGTGTCACCTCCTCCTACAATTCAGGCAGCCAGCTGGCAGGCGGCCTGGCAATGCATTCTGGAGCTGTCTATGACACGCTCCAAATGCAGTGGCATACAGTTGAAAGGGGAGCTACGCTTGAGTGAGCAGCGAAGAAGCGGCCACGCGCGCAGCTCCCCAGCCGCAGGCGCGGCTACCTCGCGACGCAACGATGCAGCCGACGGTGCCCAATCTCCGCCGGCTCGCTCGCATCGTCTCCCCCACCTTCCTAGTATTTGGTGCCATGCTGGGAGCCCACCCAGCGTGGCAATCAATAATTTAGCCGACGGGGTGCCCAATCCCCTCGGCTGAATACCCCCCAAAGTCCTTGTGCCACGCTGGAGCCCACCCCAGCGTGGCAAGCGTCCCAATTTTTTTTTTGCCGATGGGGTGCCTAATCCCCGTCGGCTGAACGCCCAAAGTCGTTGTGCCACGCTGGGAGCCCACCCCAGCGTGGCAAGCGATCCCAGCGACGTCTTTTTTTTTAACCTGTAAAAAACATCCCACAGCGGCGTCTCGTGAGCCCCCTCCCACATCCCGCACCCGCCCACTGCCACCCAGCCTCCCCACCCCCTCACCTATACTTACCTCCGGACTCCGGCACGACGATCTTCGGTGGACCGGGAACACGTCTGCACTCTTCAAAGGCGACCGCGAACTGAGGAAATGCCGGTAAGCTGTATAATGGGCTAGATAGGAGGGGTTCAACTTTATTGCATATCTCAGGCATTTTTGGGAATTTTTGCACCAAATTTTCAACATGGGGTTTTTGGGAGCCCTTCTCATGAATGATGTCCCTGTCATGGCGTTATCGGGGCTCGAAGGGTGATTTCGGCGCGGTGACTGCGAAATCACCCTTCGAGACCAAGCTCTACCATGATGATTGCTCATTCATGAAGAACAACATGTTGAGTGATGCAATCAAAAAAATATTTCATTGACAGCGGTCGCGTTGCGTAGTTCCTCATGAGCTCGTAAGTTGTGAAAATTTCAATATTTCACTCCAGATTTTTCAACATTGCCATTTCACCACACCGTCTTATGAGCAGTACAGCTGTCATTTTCATCTCACCCAAAATGTGTTTCCACCCTTGTAGCGCCGTAGAATGGCGCAGTCGGTATAGCGAAATCAATGTCACGGACAAATTAAGAAAATCACAGTGACACTGTTCATGAGCAGAGGTCTTAAAATGGCTATTTTGAAAATTTGGTGAAAAAAATTCCTAAATGACTGTTTTAAAGCGTCGTTAAGCAGTTCCCTCGCTTACGCTCATAGGTTCTTAATTTTCAATATTTCCTCCAGATTTTCAACATTGCCATTTTCCACCCTTCTTATGAGTAGTATAGCTGTCATTTCACATCTCACCCAAATGTGTTTCTACTTATGTAGCGCTGATAAACGGTGATGTGAGACTTTCAGTGTATGGACACTTTAAGGAAATCACAGTGTGCTGTTCATGAGCAGATATCTTAAAATGGCAATGTTTAAATTTGGTGACAGAATTCCTAAAAATGACTGTTTTTACAAGCGTGTGCGCGCAGCACAGTTCCTTACGCACGTCAGAGGGTTTGCGAAGTTTTCAATATTTCCACTCAGATTTCCAACATTGCCATTTTTCCACACCTCCTTATGAGCAGTACAGCTGTCATTTTTCACATGCTGCCCAAAACATGTTTCCGTCCATATGGCGCTACAATGGCGCGGTCGGTGTGCAAGCTCAATGTATGGGACACATTAAACAAAACCACAGTGACACTGTTCATGAGCAGAGGTCTTAAAATGGCTATGTTGAAAATTTGGTGGAAAATATGCCTAGAAATGACTTTTCTGACGTCGTTGCACAGTTCTATGCATGCTAAATAAGTTTGCAAATGTAATATTTTCCTCCTAGATTTTCAACATGTGCATTTATTAAACTTCCTTATGAACAGTACACCTGCAGTTTTTCATATGTCACCCACAATGTGTTATCGCACATGTAGCGCACAATGGTGCTGTTGGTGTGCGAAAGCAATGTTTAGGACAGATTAAGAAAATCACAGTTACACTGTTCATGAGCAGAGGTCTTAAAATGGCTATGTTGAAAATTTGGTGACAAAAGTCCATAAAATGACTGTGTTATGAGTGAGCATTGTGCAGTTTCCATGCATCCTCGTTAGTTCATGACTTTGTAATATTTTCAGTCCAGATTTTCACTAGTGACATTTTTCCACACTTCCTTATGAACAGTACAGCTGCCATTTTTTCACAACATGGCGAAGTGTGTTTTCACACTTTCCCAGTGCAGAGATCTTTGATGGCTGTCGGAAATCATTGTCCGGCACAGATAAAGAAAATCAGTGACACTGTTCATGATTCGAGGCACCAAAATGCCTGAGTTGACAATCTGCTATAAAATATCCCAACCTACTTATATATCATGAGTGTCGTTGCACAGTTTCTATGTCTTAGCTGTGACTTCACCATTTTTAAATATTTTTACTACACATTTGCAACATAGCCATTTTACACCTCCCATGACAGACTACAGCTGTCATTTTTACAACCTGTTGAATATTTTTGCACCTGTGGTGCCTTAAATCCCATAGTCACTGTGCATAAGCAGCTTATGGCTACCAAACTGATATTCCCCTGTTCATGAGGTGGGGTCACAAACAAACATGTTGAAAAATTGGGTTAAAATACCAGCGAATGCCTGAGGTATTAGGCTTTTCAACTAAATAGCCAACCCTATGAGAGAATGACAGGAATCAGGAGTGTGACTTGGATTCTTGCCTGTGATGCTCATACCATTCCACCCCTGCAGTCACTGAGAGGCATCGAGGTATACCTTGAACTCTAGTTTAAACTTCACCCCATTCTTCCTATATTGCACCCATCTCACCGTATTTCCTAATGCAATAGGTGCGCATAAGGTCCAAAGACCCCAAGGAACCAGTGACACTTGTCAGTCTCTGCAGAGTGGGGTGGGGTGAAATGGGCGTGGCCCGTTATGCTAACTGACTCATTGCACACCCAATGCCTGTCCTCTCTGCAGGGTGGTGGTGGGGTTGGCTTCAGTTCAGTGCTTCACTGCCATTCCTATTACGAAGCTCTGTAACTTCTACACTACCACTGCCAATGCCAGTAAGCAAACATTCGGCATTGACAAATGCTTGTTTCTTTACTTTTTTATTTTGCATCTTAAAAGGAAGACTGTATAGTCATTATGATTTAGAGAGATCATGTAATAAGGTCCAGATCAAGATGTGAGCAGAAATTTACGTCTCTATAATTTTTCAACACAATGTTTGAATCCCACCAGAGCCACTTAATAGTGGTGATATAAAAGTAGTGGAGGACCAATTTCGGTTTTGTTTTAATATCTTTAATTCATTGAAAATATAAATTACTAAAAACTTAAGTGATTCAAAGGTTATGATGCAAGTATTTTTGTGACCTGCAGATAGGAATATAATAGCCATAAATTAAAACGTAATGGTTAAAAATAAAATGCAAATAACATAGCAAGACATCGCTTGAATTACTTGTTCTCATAGCAAATTAGATTATAATAATAGAAAATCTAGATTGTGAATTGGAACAATCACAAAACCTTCCTTTCTCTTTTGAATTATTTCCTTCAAGTCTTGATCTGTTCTTCACGGCTAATATATGTGTTACAGTAATTTTATGTTGAAAAACAGTATCTATCATTGCAATTAAAAGATAATAATTATAATTTGACTTAGTAATGTATTGTGAAATGTATATTTAGTAAAAAAATCTAAACTTTTAAAATGGATGCGAACAAGCTTGAATCCCTCCATAACCACTTACTAATATTAGGTTGTATGTAATTGATCTAATAGGGGCTTCCCTAAGTGGTAATTAATTTTGTAGCTATTTAAGGAGAGCTACAGTATGTGAAACACACCTTACCCCCTAATGAAAACCGATTAGTTGGTCGAAGTGCAGGGGAGTGTTTTTCTAGACACGGGAAAGCGGTCGGCAACAAACTGATTGTGTTAACGCTGTTTAAACGTTGTTGGAATGCTGGAATCTTGTTATTTTATTATCAATAAAGCAGTCTTTTGAACTGTAATATCAGAACTTTCTGTGGTTATTTTGCAGTGGAGTGCAGGGTTTCTTTTGAATTGGACCGTGGTGGAACAGCCTGCTCTTCATCAATCACAAAGGTTACGAATGAAATAATGACGTGATTCGAGTGACACCTACAGTAGTTGGCTAACAAGCAGTCAATCAGGTTTAATTATAGGAGCACTCATCATTTCATTCATGTAATTTATGACTGTGGGAAAAGGTCACCAAATAATTTCAGGATGGTGTATTCTTTACTTATAGTATGGGGGGGTGAGGGAAGTTGGCACTAGGGGAAGTGTTAGAGCAGAGGTGGTTGACTATTAAATTGTTCGGTGCCCCCTTTACAGGATGTGGGAGTGTAACATAATATTTTCTGCACTGTGTTAGAAAAGCACACCATGCTAGCAAATATATGTGTGTGTATATATATATATATATACACACACACACACACACACACACAGTGAAGGTTTGTATTATTAAGCTTTTTAAACTGGTCTCTTGCCTCACTCCCTGAATATCAGTTTGGCAAGCTGTCTCCTCATTTACACACCTGCTGCTGCTGTGCTGGTGATGCTGTATATGTAGTGGGAAGTGGCAAATGTGGGGGGACTGGGAGAACCGTCGGTCAGTTCTTGACATCTCTTGATCTCCACTACAGCATCTACAGTAATAGAGGATTCAGACCCTGTTTATTCCATTATACAGCTTCACGGCATTTCCTCAGTCCACGGTCGATGATTGAGTCCTGGAACTTTTTTATAATAGCAATGAATAAACTCTGGTTTGCAATGTATGTGCAGAGGTTTCACTGCACTCTGAAAGAAACGCCCAGCATCCTAAATATTAAATCTCGAACAAGAAGAGAACGCTGGATCTGTGACTGTTGTTAAACCTGCGAATCTAATAAAATAGTTTGAAGTTCCAAAGGCTTTATAGGTCCTGCAACACACTGCCACAGGCCCATTATTTACTAAGTGCGAAGTCATAGTCTGGCTCTATATAGCAACATACTGGATGTTTAAAAACTGTCATTGTGTAGTAATGCGGTTTTTATATATTACATACATAATATGTTTTTTTTAATTAGATTAATTTGGAAAACAACAGAAAACTATATTCCGCTTGCCATTCTTGAGACTTTGTAAGCAATGCAAGTGGAATGGAATAATATTCTCGACTTAGGAGTTGTCTCAGTGCTGATTTACAGGCACCCCCCACCGAAGAGGGATCCATAGCATTTATCAGCCAGAACAATCCTTCTGCAACCACAGAGAGAGTGGAGAGCCCCTGAAAGGGCCGGGGTCATTCCTTCGGCCGCCTTGCATGTCTCTGTGTGTTTCCCAGGCTCTGGCTGGTGATTGATGTTCAACTTAATTCAGTACTCGATAGCTGGGGGTGGAGGTTGCTTTCTGTGTCCGGAGCCAATGTGAAGTAAAGAAAGGCTGGGGAGGGGAAGCCCGAGCTCTGGGCTGGCAAGGCTGCTGGATGCGCAGGTAGCCCTCCCACATCTGCATGTGAAATCGCCATTTCACCCCTCCACACTTCCTAATTGTTGGGAAAATTATTTGTGAAATTGCCTTCCACCAGGAGAGCTTTGCACGGTTATTTTGCAGCATTTCCTATGCATAGAGATCCCATGGCGCACAAGCGACCTCCCTGCAGTAAACCTCCCAAAATGAAAAAATTAAATAGTCATCAAAATATGTGTATATGTATAAAGAAAATATGTGCTTCCTTTCACCTACTCGATTAATGTATCACAGGCAATTTGCATATAGCAACCGATGCATAACCACATCATTTTAAGTCTATGTTAATAAACAATCTTGACTCAGTATGTCTAAATTCGTCATATCAGTAGGAGAGACAGAGCAAGAGTGTGTGTGTGTGTGTGTGTGTGTGTGTGTGTGTGTGTGTGTGTCAGTGTTATGCTGAATAAGTATATTACACAATGTGTGTGTGCAGGGGAAGCGCGCATGAGCAGGTGATATCTTATCGCTGCTCACTGAAGCATAGCTCCCCCTTTCAACTGTACTCCACTGCATTTTGGAGCTGTCATAGACAGCTCAAGCAGGCATTGGAGAACTGCGGCCACACCCGCAAACACACTGCCTGAATTGGAAGAGAGCTGCCACACCTCCGAAAACTCGGATGATGGCACTATGTTTCTTGCACATGCGTGCAAGCAAACATAAAAATGTTATTTAGTGAAGGTGGACATTTGGGGGGTTAGTTTCATCCTCCTTTTCTGATGTTAAGGACATATCTGGACTTCCCTCACCAGTTAGACTGTGACGCCAGCTTAAGTGATGCTATTGTGGCATGGCTTTCTTCATTCAGATTACGATTTCCTGGACTATTCATGCAATCACCTATTTACCATTGCTGTTAACGGGCCTAACATTTCAATAGGTGTATAGTTTATTTCATAATGGGTTGCCTGTTCTGTCAAATCAGACATTTATTACTGGCTACTGCAGTTTTAAAGTTGGTTGGTAATTTGCAATTGTGCAGGGGCTTTGTGTTTCAGTACTGAATATGGAATATAATAGTAGTCACACGGGTATTTGATAGGTTTCTACATGAAACCAGTGCTAATTAGGTCCGTAATGACTACTACTGATATATCCACCCTGCACTGATGGTATTATGGCATTGTGAAATGTAAACTGAATGTGACTGATATTAAATTATCTACCCCATTGAGTGCCTATGTGGGGAATGCGAATGCACCCCTACCATAATAATACTGATGTATCAGTTTATGGTGTATGTTTAACCACACCAATATATTTGCAAATGTTCTTTTTTATGAATAATCAATAAAAAGAAAAAAAAAGAAATACAGATATCTCTCACAGTGTCCCTGTGTATTGTTAAAGTGTCACTGTTTGGTAATATGCTTGACAAGTTCTTCTGTGTAGTGGCTAAAATGAAAAACTGTGACAGTACTTACTTCCTACAGTGCTTGCCTCCAAAGCTGAACTCTCCATCCAGTAGTATGTCTGTCGGTCAGTGACATTACACTGTTTATCTGTTTATGTTTATTTAGGTCTCCTGCATGTGTGAAGCTGGCTCTCATGTTGGAGAGTTCAACTTTGTAGGCAGGCGACTCACGAATTAAGTACTGCTGCAGTTTTGCATCTTAACGACTGCACAAAGGACAACCTTGTCAAGCATACTACCAAACATGATACTTCAGAAATACATGGGGATGCTGCAAGATAAATTATTTTTTTTTTCATATTTTGGGAGTTACACTGTTTCTCTCACACCATCCAAATAATTTGCAGAGCCAGAGCTATGAGCACGAGGAGTCCTGCCTGCAACTCACTATGGCAGCTGTTCGGGCGAATAGAGATACTTAAGCATCCGCCCCCCCAAAAATAAGAGAGAGAAAAAGACACTGTACAAAGGCACCTAGAGTTTTGTGTTTTGTATACACGTATACACACACACACACACACATATGAGGCCCCCATTTCACCCACTCTCCACAGAGATGTATTCCCCCATTTGCCTCCTCACATCACTGGGAGAACCGAACTCTGGGTGGCGTGGGTACTGTGGTTAAACATGTCACGAGGATGAGGAAAAAAACAGGATCATTATAAATGTTTATGTCTTTACTGAGTATGGTCAAATTAAGCCTAAATGAAGAGGTTTCACTCGGGGATACATAACACAAGGGCACTGGAACCCCAGAGATGGCACATTTGTCTGTGGACCTGCAATGTCATCCTGATCACTACTGTCTGAACTAGACTGTCTCAGGTTGGAGGGATGGAAGGATGGGCCTTGCTCCCCAGATCCCACCACAGGGGGAATCTGTGGTGGTGCCCCTCTGTGAGTTAGGCCCCAGGGGAGGTAGGCGCCAGTCCGAAGGAAGTGGGACAGGCCTGAGAAGCCCCCCTCCCAATTATCCCACTGAGACGATAAACCAATATGGAAACAAAAATCATGCAAACCCTAATGTGCAACAAAGTGCAATTCTGATTTATTTTTTGGCTGTCGGCTGGCCAACATCTGTCCGTCCCTGACACTCATCACTCAGGACTTACCCACCCTTACACCCCCGGATGAGTGGTCGGGGAGGGGCCTCTCCACAAATGGAGACTGGTTCATGATCTGGGGGAGTGCCTCAGTTGGCTGCATGGGGTCTGGTGGAGGGCAGACGTCCTCCTGCATAGGCAGATTATTTTTTTCTGCCCCCTAAGGAGGCGTGGCATGCAGTGACATAGTGGCGTGCAGAGTGCCAGACATCCAGCACGTCTCCCAAAGATCTTGATCACTGACTGTCAGACCCCTGGTTTTGACCAGGAGTCGGTCAAATGCCAGAAGTTTCCCCATGCTCCCCCCTCCCCTGGAGGAGAGCAGTCATCAATCCCCCCCCCCGGGGGCTCTCTGACATCACTGGCTCGTTTCCAAACCCGGGACGTAAGAGTTGAATGTGGAAGCTCTACCGCTATGCCTGCATGCAAAGTCAAAGTTCAACTCTGAAGTGCTCACCTGTGCTATTCATTACTCTAACCCTGCAATAGGTGGCAAAAACAAAACAATAAATCAAAACAAATGACAGAGATGAAAGTTTTTGTAGCATTTTTATTGGTACTCCAAGCTCACTGCATTTTGTCATTTGTATGCATCCAAATTTTGTTCTACTCACCTATTCCTAGTTACAGTCCTACTGAACAGCTCATTGGAAACAGGAGTAGGTTATTACCATAAACTTCAGGCATACACAACTCATTAAAAGGGACACCAGAACTACATTTATAATAAAAATATTTATTTGGAAATAAATAAAATAAACCCCTGACACATTTCAGACAGTGCTTGTCCTTTCTCAAAGTTGCCTTTGAGAAAGGACAAGCACTGTCCAAAATGCGTCAGGGGTTTATTTTTATTAATTTCCAAATAAATGTTTTTATTATAAATGCAGTTCTGGCATCCCTTGTAATGGGTTGTGTGTGCCTGAATTTTATGGTAATGGATTCTTAAGTTTTTATTCAGAGCACCATATTCCTTGTGCACACTTTTAAGTGTTGGAAACAGGAGTGGTTCCAGAGGACTGGAAGAGGGCAGATGTAGTCCCACTTCACAAAAGTGGGAATAGGGAACGGGGCTGGCAGTTACACACCAGTCCACCTGACACTGGTGATGGGAAAGATAATGGAGTCACTGTTGAAGCAAAGGATTGTGGAATATGTTGAATCCAGTGGGTTACAAGACTCGAGGCAACATGGATTCATAGGGGGAGGGGGAATACTGTCAAGTAAATCTGATAGATGTGATTGGTTCACCAAGGAACTAAATCAGGGTAGAGCAGTGGACGTGACCTACCTAGAGTTCATTATAGTGTTTTAACACTATTCCACACAGGAGACTAGTAAGCAAGCTGGATAGCTTAGGGGGGGTGTCCAAAGGTGTTAAGCTGGATAGGAAATTGGATAAAGGATAGGAGTCAGAGGGTGGTGGTAAACGGCATTCACTCCGAGGAGCGGAGGGTGACCACTGGGGTACCTCACGGATCAGTGCTGGGACCAGTCCTCTTTAACGTCTTTGTAAGTGACACTGCAGGCTGCCCACCGGATCAGCGACAATGGCAACAACCTGGGTTTGGAAGTGAATCTGGGGTGTCAGAGGGGAGGATTGAGTACCCATAGAACTGCTTTCGGGGGAGGGTGGGCAGAGCTTGATGCTTTGCCTGGCCCCTGGTGGAAACAGGGAGAAAGGCAGCTTGGGCCAGAAATTGGGAAGTGTATCAGATGTGGGGGCATGCACTATGATATCAGTGCACGCCACGACTCCTAAGGGACAGGAAATCCAGAAAAAGTCCAGCTGCAGCCCAGCTGGTGGCGCTGGTCACTACACCTCGCATCACACTGGTGACCCGGGTTTGGGAATGAGCATGGGAGAGAGGATTGAGCATCCAAAGGACTGCTGTCCTCTCTCGGTGGAAGGGAGACTAGTCATCCCGTTCGTTGACTGCCTTCTAGCAGTGGCCGGAGGGAAGTACGGGTTAGGAGGATTGATCCAACATCCTAACATCGAAGGAAAGGAGGGGGCGAGCGAAAAATGTAGGAAAATGAGCCTGGCAGGCTCGATGATGGTCCACGACGCTGCCAGGGCCATTCCCAAACTGGGTCTCTGGGAGGGAGGAGAAGCCAGCAACCTCTTCCTGGCCCCACAGTGGGGGGGCAATCCGTGGGGGAACTACTGGGGACCAGAAAGTACAGGAGCAGCAGGACCAGAGAGAGAGTCCCTCTGTCATGAGGGCTGAAGCCTCTTGACAGGGCTGCGGCAGATAAAGAGACAGTGGGGTGGGGGGAGTCCGGCTGAAGGATGAAGAGCACCCACGGGTTCTGCACCTGACCAGCCGGGCATGCCGAGCAGAACTGGATCCATTCTCCAGTGGGGCTTAGGGAACTTGGCCGGGGGAGTCATACTCTGAGGGAAGACGACCGGAAATGTAAGTCCCAGCAGATGTCAGAGTGGTGGTGCTGGGGTGCCACTCTGAAGGAGGGCTGTCTAGGAGGAGGGGAAGGGCAGAAATAAGTGACACTGCAGAGGAGCTAGAAGGGAAGGTCTGCCTCTCTGTGGATTACACCAAAATCGCCAGGAGAGTCGACACACCAGGTGGGGGGTGAGGCGGGGTGGAAAGAATGTGCAGAGACCTGAAAAAACTCTCAAGGAGTGGTCAGAGGTATGGCAGCTAGCACCCTCCTCCAAGTTTGACAATATTACCCCACACTGGACTCATTTGGGGTCTTTGTCCCTCATTTAAGTGACAAAAAGGTTTTGTTATTTGGGCTGGCTTTGTGCTTCAAACTCAAGACCACCACCCCCCTGGAACCCACACCCACACCCCCAACCCACCCTTTTTCATGTCCTCACTGGCTGTTCATACTGCATGCAAAAGGAGTGACTACAGGTGAGACAACCCAGAGGTATGTGTGCCATTCAAGGATGGCATCTAATCCCTTATGGTGCCTATATATGTCTGCATGAGCCACTCTGCACCACTGCTAGACGTGCAACAGCCTCCCTCAGAGCAGTCTCTGGGTCTGGACCCCCCCCAAGCAGCCCTCTCCCAGCAGACATAGCTGAGCAGTATTTCTCTGATGTGGCTCTTCCACTCCCCGGGTCTCTCCAGATTGGGGGGGCAGCTGCAGGAGGTAGCTTGTCTATGGGAGATGGGTTCCTACTGTGGGGTGAGGATAAGATAGGAGCGCAGCTGAAACAACAGCTTGCCAGGGACCTCAGACAGGGCACGGCAGGGTGCTTGGGGGCCCCTTTATGGTCCTTTTCCCCTCTGTCCTGGGATGCATCTGGAAACAAGCATGTCTGCTGAGTATGTCTTTCCTGGTGAAACTTTTAAATAAATAAAATTTAGTTAGCCCATGGGGAGAGAGAGAGAGATGCGAGAGGTTCACTGGGGGAAACATACAGCATGTTTAGGCATTCGGCACACACAAGTTGCCAGTATGCCTCAACAGTCCCTACCAGCAGCCACTGTGCCCAGTAAATAACTCTACACCCACCACAGACCCCCCGTTACACCAGTTAGCATTACTGCAGCCAGTAAGCCCCACCACAGATCCCTTACAGAATAACTGCACAATCCACAATAGCTGTAGTTAAAAACAAATAAATTGACACGGCCTGCAATCCCTGCACAGCCCAAGTCATGACAGATTTTAAATGTGTTCATTAGCTACAAAAATGATATCCACCTTCCAAAACCACTGTTGATTGACAACAGGAGTCTGGTCCAGACTGACAATGAGCCCACAGAACTAGAAGGAAAAGACTAGAATGGCAACACCTATCAGCACTGCTGAATACGGGTACGTAAAGCGCACCGCCAGCTTGTGGATGTCAAATCTCGGCAGGCGCTCATTGACATCCACAAGATTTTCAGGGAGCGCTTCATTTAAGTTTAATTTCTGAACGCCCCAAGCTGCAATCATGTTTATATGGGGTGTTCCTGTGTAGCCAGTACTGTGCGGAAAATAATAAAGCTTACAGTGTGCACTGTCATTACTTTACCGTGTCAATTTATTTGTTTTTAACTACCGCTATTGTGGATTAACTGCTGTCTCTAGTTATGGAAATCAGTGAGGCTATATACGTTATTAGAGTTTTACCCAAGGCAATTTCTTGTATATATTTATTTTACATATTATATATATACACACACATATATATATTTTGATATACACATCTCCTTTGTTCCACTAGGCAGTCGCTTGTCAAGAAGGCTGAAGTCAGAGGCTACCCCCGCATCAGACAATGCTGCCATCTGCAACACCTGCACCTAAGAGCAGGTACGGATATTCAGTAAAGCAAGACATGCTTGCACCTAAGAGCAGGTAGTCGCTGGGCAAGAGGGACAAAGTTACAAGTCCCCCCTCACTCAGCATAGGATAACACTGCTGTCTGCAATGCCTGCACCAAAGAGCAGGCAGTCATTGGTTGAGAGGGCCAAAGTCAGAGGATCTCCCAACTCAGCACTGAACAACACTGCTCTCTGTAATGCCTGCACCTAACAGCAGGCTGTCGCTGGTCGAGAGGGCAGAAGTCAGAGACCCCCCCACCTCCACTCAGCATTGGACAACACTGCTCTCTGCAACACCTGCACCTAAGAGCCGGTACAGATATTCAGTAAAGCAAGACATGCTTGTACCCAAGAGCAGGTAGTCGCTGGGCAAGAGGGACGAGGTTACAAGTCCCCCCCACTCAGCATCGAATAACACACCTTTCTGTAATGCCTGCACCTAAGAACAGATAGTCGCTGGTTGAGAGGACCAAAGTCAGAGACCCCACCGCCTCCACTCAGCATTAGACAACACTGTTCTCTTCAATGCCTGCACCTAAGAGCACGCTGTCACTTGTCGAGAGAGCAGAAGTCAGAGACCCCCCCCGCCTCCACTCAACATCGGACAACACTGCTCAGTTTCCTTTATGCACCATTTTTATGTTTGCTTGCACGCATGTGCAAGAAACATAGTGCCATGAACGGAGATTTCGGAGGTGTGTCACCTCCTCCTCCAATTCAGACACTGGGCTGGCTGGCGCGTCCCCTGTAAGCCAATGCATTTTGGAGCTGTCTATGACACGCCCAAATGCAGTGGCATGCAGTTGAAAGGGGGAGCTACGCTTTGAGTGAGCACCGAGCAAGATATCGGCTGCTCACGCCAGCTCCCCCATGCACAGATAGACGCGGGCGCCGCCTTCGCGATTGAATAGCCGACGGGTGCCCAATCCTTGGCCGGCTGAACGCCTCCTCCCAGTCCTTGTGCTCGCATGCGAGCCCACCCCAGCGTGGCAAACGGTGCCGAGATTTTTTTTATTTTGCCGACGAGTGCCCAATCCCCCGTCGCTGAATGCCCCAAGTCCTTGCCCGCTGGGGCCCACCCCAGCGTGGCAAACCATCGTGGCGTTTTTGTTTTATTTTGCCGGCGGGGTGCCTAATCCCCGCCGGCTGAACGGCCCCCAGGCTTTGTGCCACGCTGGAGCCCACCCAGCGTGGCAAATGTCCCACAACATCTTTTTATTTTAAGACCTGTAAATAAAAACTGTCTCGTGGCGTCCTCCCAACGCCCTCCCACAACCCGCACCCACCCACTGCGCACCAGCCTCCCCGCACCCCCACCCCATACTTACCTGCGGACTTCGCCGCAGCGATCTTGAGTGGACCGGGAACACGTCTGCACTCTTCAAAGCCGACCGCGAACTGAGAAATGCCGGTAAGCTGTATAATGGGTTACATAGGGGTTTTCAACTTTATTGCATATCTGGGCATTTTGGGAATTTTTGCACCAAATTTTCAACATGGGGTTTTGGACCTTTCTCATGAATTATGTCACTGTCATGGCGGTATTCGCGTGCCGAAGCGGTGATTTCGCACAGTGACTGCGCGGTGACTGTGAAATCACCCTTCGGGCCTGAATACCGCCACGACAGTGACATCATTCATGAGAAGGGGTCCCAAAAACACCATGTTGAAAATTTGGTGCCAAAATTCCAAAAAATGACTGTTTTACGAGGTGCGTTGCGCAGTTCCTACGCAGGCTCGTAAGTCCACGAAATTTTAATATTTTCACTCCAGATTTTCAACATTGCCATTTTACCACACCTTCTTATGGAGTAGTACAGCTGTAATTTTCACATCTCACCCAAAATGTGTTTCCACCCATGTAGCGCAGAATGGCGATCAGTTGTGCAAAATCAATGTACGGGACAAATTAAGAAAATCACAGTGACACTGTTCATGAGCAGAGGTCTTAAAATGGCTATGTTGAAAATTTGGTGAAAAAATTCCTAAAAATGACTGTTTTACGAGCGTGCGTTGCGCAGTTCCTATGCATGCTCGTAAGTTTGCAAATTTAATATTTTCACTCCAGATTTTCAACATTGCCATTTTATTACACTTCATTATGAACAGTACAGCTGCCATTTTTCATATGTTGCCCAAAATGTGTTTTCGCACATGTAGCGCACAATGGTGCTGTTGGTGTGCGAAAGCAATGTTTAGGACAGATTAAGAAAATCACAGTTACACTGTTCATGAGCAGAGGTCTTAAAATGGCTATGTTGAAAATTTGGTGACAAAGTCCATAAAATGACTGTGTTACTGAATGAGCAATGCGCAGTTCCACGCACCTCGTAAGTTCATGACTTTGTAATATTTTCAGTCCAGATTTTCACCAGTGGCATTTTTTCACACTTCCTTATGAACAGTACAGCTGTCATTTTTCACAACATGGCTGAAGTGTGTTTTCACACTTTCAGCGCTGAGATGCATGGTCGCTGTGGGGAATCATTGTTCGGCACAGATAAAGAAAATCACAGTGACACTGTTCATGATCGGAGCCACCAAAATGCCTGAGTTGACAATCTGCTGTAAAATATCCCCAACCTAATTATATTACGGGTGTGCGTTGCACAATTTCTTTGTACGCTCATGACTTCACCATTTTTTTAAATATTTGTACTGCAGATTTGCAACATTGCCATTTTTTACACCTCCCCATGAACAGTACAGCTGTCATTTTTTACATCCTGTTCGGAATGTTTTTGCACCTGTGGTGCTAAATGCCGTACTCGCTGTGCATAAGCAGCTTTCACTAACAAACTGATATTCCCCCTGTTCATGAGGTGGGGTCACAAAAAAAACATGTTGAAAATTTGGAGTGAAAATACCAACGAATGCCTGAGGTATTAGGGTTTCCAACCATAACGCCCAACCCTGTAGAGAATGACAGGCATCAGGGGTGTGACTTGGGATTCTTGCCTGTAATGCTCATACCATTCCACACCCTGCAGCCAGTGAGAGGCATCGAGGTATGCCTTGGACTCTTCAGCCCCAAAGTTCACCCCATTCTCCTATATCGCACCCTTCTCACCGCATTTCTAATGAAATAGGAGGCATAAGGGCCAAACACCCAAGGAACACCATGACACTTGTCAGTGTCTGCAGGGTGGGGTGTGGTGAAATGGCACAAAGCCATTATGCCTGATGACCCAAATGCACACCCCAATGCCTGTCACTCTCTGCAGGGTGGTGGTGGGGTTGGCTTCAGTTCAGTACTTCACTGCCATTCCTATTACGCAGCTCTGTAACTTCTACATTACCACTGCCAATGCCAGCAAGCAAACATTCGGCATTGACAAATGCTTGTTTATAAAATAATTCACTCACTCTTTGTGTCCCAATTTTTTTTTTTGTTGTTGTTGTTGAAAACTGTGGAAGGTGATTACAGGGTATGTGTATTAGTCATACAGTGTGCATGGCTGCTGGATAGTGCTGTTTGAAGCTCTTTGTTGATCTCATTAAGACACACAAGTGAAGCTCATTCAAGGTGTGTTATCACCTATTTTTCATTGTGCTTGAACTTCATTTTTGCTTTTGTCTCACAAAACAGGACTGTAACAAAGACAACATAGAATTAGGCAGTTGAGAACAGTTTCAAGCACTTCATTTCTCTCATTCAGATCATCGATGAGAGTCATTATAGATTTGTTCGCACCTAATTGCTGTTGTTCTTTGGCTTCATTTTGTTTTTTGGGTGGGTCAGAATGGGACAAAAATAAAGATAACGGGTTGATAAGTGTCCAGAGCTGAGCTCAACTGCACTGCCAAAGCTGAAGAATGGAGTGCATAGCAAGGCCAATGTCACCTGTCTGTCATGCAAACACTCATACATATGCACTGGTCTTCAAAGCCTAAAACAATTGCAATTATGCTCCGGTTTAAAGATTAACAGATTAAACTATTTGGGTAATGAACATGTTTGATAAGTATGAGGCTGCTGCATGTTTTCTAGGACAAGTTCATGACCCAGCAGGTGGGTTACCATATTATGGAGGACCAGACTATGGCGTGGTCCTTGCAGACAGTGCTCAGATTTGGGGCCTAGAAGTGAGGGACCCGTTGGACCTAGAGGGGAGGAAAACCAAACAAGGACAGTAATAACCGAAAATGGGGATGCAGACTTCAGGGAGATGGAAATGATCCTTAAAGATTGTTTGGACAGGACAAGGCTGGATATGAATGCTGTGAGTAGGTGTGAGATCAGTATGAGGGGAATATAGGAGGTTACCACATCCTGTGCAATGGAAAGGTGCAAGTTCGGTAAGGCAAGAAAAACGTGCTGGTGGACCGGGGAGGTTCAAGAAGTGGTGAGGGACAAGAAGGCAGCACAGAGGTCCTGCAAGTGCTCAAGTAGTAAAAGTTGTCTGGTAGAGTATGAGTGGACAGCCACAAGAGTCACCAGGGTGGTGAGAGCAGGAGCTGTTGAGGTGAAAAAGGAGCAGTCCATTGCCTAGGACCATCTGGAGTAGGGACAAGGGGTTCGTTGGATACATAGGTGAATAAAAGAACATAAAGGGCAGATCGACAGGAGAAGGATATGGGAGGGTTGGGCACAGGAGGTGAGGGAACAGGCAGTGGTCCTAGATGAGTACTTTCCATCAGTTTTTACCAGTGGGTGGGAAACGGCCAATGTCTTGCAGGTGAAGAGGTGGCAAACTACAGGAAGGGATGGGAACGATAGAGATCAGGGGCCCGTACGGGTCAGGGTGAGTAAAGAAGGAGGATGGTGAAATTCCGATAGACAGAGTAATGGAAGGTATCAGGTTTCTTCAGACATAGAAAGCACCTTGACCTGATGAGATACATCACAGGGTGCTGAGGGAACTTGCAGGTATCCTGGCATGTCCCCTGGCCAATCTCTGCAACATCTCTATGAGGACTGGATGGCTGCCCCAAGACTGGATGTTGTCAGATGTCGTACTGATCCATAAGTGGTCAAGGGAGGAGGAGGTGGGAAATTGCAGGCCTGTTTGCCAGACATCGGTGGTCAGTAAGGTGATGGTGGGCATCGTCAAGGGTTACTGTAGCAAAATGGATATTTTGATTAAAGGCACCATGGCTTTGTTCCCATTAGATCATGTCAGACGAACCTTGTGGAGTTCTATGACTGGGTGCTGAGGGCCCTAGACCATTGTTGGTGGGTGGACGTCCTCTTTCTGATCTTGAGCAAGGTGTTTGATTCGGTAGCCCTCAATGGCCTGCTAGCTAAACTGAAGGAAATGGGTGCAGTGATACAGTTGTTCAGATGGATAGGAAACTGGCTTTCTGAGCATACTAAGAGGGTGGTGGTTGGGAGGCTTGCCACATCCCCAAGGTGGGTTACTAGTGGGGTTCCTATAGGGGCACAGCTGGGGCCCCTCCTGTTCAACACCTATGTCTCAGACATAAGGAAGGGGATCAAGAGTGCAGTGAGTGTCTTTGAATACAACTCAAAGCTGGGTGCAGTTGTGGATCAGCAGGAAGTGAGGGTGGCCTTGCAGGAGGGTCTTGAGGCTCTGGAAAGGTGGACAGAAAAATAGATACTCATATTCATGCGGGGATGTGCAAGGTTCTGTACCTGGTAGTCAGAAATCCAGGCCAGGTGCATACCCTGGCAGGAGAACAAAATTAATGTCACAGAGGGAGAGAGAAACCTGGGAGTACTGGTCTGTGTAAAAATGAACAACTCAGAGACCTGTAGGAGGGCAGTGGCAAGGGCAAATAGTATACTGGGATGCATCACCCGGGGGATAGCCTCCCGAAAGCTGTAAGTGATGCTACCTCTGTACAACTGCTTTTTTATGCCACACAGTTTGAATATTGTGAGCAGTTTTGGAGACCACAGTAAAAAGAAGGACTTTACACTCCTAAAGGAGATCCTAAGGAGTGAAACCAAAGCATCCATTGCCTGGGGGAGAGGACCCATGAGGAAAGACTCCTGGAGAACAGTCCATGGTATTTCACTCTTGGGAGAAAGGCTTAGTTGACTAATACAAAACCACCTCCAGTTGCAATTCTGGAAAATACAGCTTCCCCCATCCACTAAAACATATGGAATGTGAGGAAGAGGCAGATCATTTAACAGCAACACCCCTTCATTCTAATAAGGCCGGGGCTGTGCCTCAGTATCAGCAGTACCCACAGTAGGATTACTCATGGCACTACATACAAATGGTCCATCATGTAGTGAGTCAGGTATTGTCTCTAAGTTCAAATTCCTTTCCAGTAGTAAAGAGAACAGTTTTCTAATCATCTACAGATGTACTTGAAAACTCTGTAAACTCGAGGTAAGAATCTGTTACTGTCAAAGTCAGTTGTAGCCTTAACTATTACAGCCAAAGGTACCTCAAAGAAAATGGGAGAAGACCTTTCTTAGACTTCAGGGCAAGGATATAGTTCAAAATGATAACTGGTCACTGATTCTGCTAATGGTCCAAAAGAAAGTATTGGCATCCCCATCCAATTTTGAGGTGCCGATCCCACTACAGAGTCTCTCAGCCTCCCAGCAGATGACTCCAATAATCGCACACAACTTGCTGGGCAGTGGCTGCAGCACACCTTTGAAGACAAGATGTCACAGTTTTCCATGTATATTAGTGGCAGCTAGTTTTAAAATCAACCCAGCAAGTGGGGGCATTTTCAATTCACCCAGGGTCTCCAAGGAGGCTCTAGGGTTACTGCTAAATCTAAAGAAAGTATGTCATTTAGGCTGCTCAGGCATTACAGTTCATGAGAGCACTGCTAAGTACCCTGCAAGTCAGGCCCTCCTTCCTCCGGGTGGGCAAAGATCCCACTGATAGCAGGATTATTCATCCTGAACAAACCACGACTGCGAGACAGTTTCATCAGCAACTGGACACATAGCACCTGCCACTTGCACAGTCCTGAGATACAGGTAATAGGTGAGACATTTGATTTCACCCTCATGGCTGTCTAGGCAAGGACCATCTTTCAAAAGTAATTCTAGTAACAAAAACAATTTTACATGACTTTCAAAGGGTGACAGAAACTAACCTAAGGAGTGGTTCCTCTTTTATGTTTGCTTAGACATGCACAAGAAACATTATGCAAGCATTGGAGGAAGCAGGTTATGGAGTTGCGGCACTGTGGCTGTCATTAAATGTCAGCACTGCAATTGGGTGCTTGGCTCTGGTGAACTAATGCAGGTCTAGTGTCCTGATGACACTGGTTCTGCAGAAGTGCCACCAAGTTGAAATGTTGTTGTCCCTGCAATCAGGGGATGCCTTGTCATTGCAATGTCAGCCATTCCGCTGTGATGAGATAGCAACACATCAATGCAGGGCAGTTACTGTCCGCATGCCCAACGCAGTTTTTACCGATGGGGAGCCCACTCCCCGTCACCATACTGTAACCCGCCCTCATTGTTTGTGTGCTGAGGGGTGCCCAATCCCTTATCTCTCCACCGCCTCAACACTCTGTTTGTGCTGGCCAGGGTGCAAACCTCTGTTGGCTACAGCCCTCCCAAAAGAAAACACTCTTGTGGCACGCTGGTAGCCAACCCTAGCGTGCCAGATATCCCTGTTAAAAATAAAGTACCGCAATATTTTTTTTTTCTTTAGACCTATAAAAACAAAAACTGTACGTGTGTTGTGCTGTTTCAATGCATGCTCATAACTTCGCTAATTTGTAATAGTTTCACTCCAGTTTTCCAACACTGGCATTTTCCCACACCTCCTTATGAGCAGTACAGCTGTCATTTTTCACCGCCTGGCTGAGATGTGTTTTGGCAGTACCGCTGCATAGTAGCATAATCGCTGTGGGAAATCAGTGTTTGTGACAGATCAAGAAAATCACAGTGACACTGTTCATGAGCAGAAGTCCGAAAATGCCTATGTTGGAAATTTGGTGAAGAAAGTCCATAACATGACTTTATTATGCACATGGGTTGAGCAGTTTTCTTGTCTGTTCGGAAGTGCAAGCATTTTTAATATTCCCATGACAGAGTGTCAACATTGTCATCTCTTGACACTTCCCTATGGATGATACAGCTGTCATTCTTCACATCCTGCTGGATCTGTGTTACCATACATTGGGCAGACCTTCCCTCTCTTGTAATGAGCATTTCTCAAGCTCAGGTCCCAGTCCACATCGATAGTCTTGATAGCACCAGACTGGGCCCGCGACCGCATGGTACTTTTCTGCTACTCTCTGTCTGGATCTGAACCAATACATCTTCCTCAGAGGCTAAATCTGTTAACCTTAAACCAATGGAGCTCCAGCACCCAAACCTCAGGTCATTCAGGCTCAAGGACGGGCTCTTGATAGCCTACAATTTGCAGGCTTTAATTTTTCTGAAAGTGTATTGTGTTTTTTAAGCAGTTACTGGCAGCCTTCCACTAAAAAAAAAACTACGCTTCAAATGGGAAAAGGTTTTCTCTGTTTGGCATTCAAATATGAACTGGTATCGGCACATGCTGGGGTCTCAGCTGTCCTTGACTATCTTACCTATTTACATTCACTGGACTTGTGGTACAGCATCCTTGAGGTCAACCTAGCTGTAGTATCAGTTTGCACATCGTCTGGACACTATGTTTTAAGTTGCTCCAGATCATAACTTAAAAATGTTCGATAAGGGCCTGGCACACAACAGCACAGACTGGTGACACGGCAGTGATGGACTATCCTACCTATTTGCATTCACTGGCCTTACATTTCAGTTGGACCATAAGTATTCTATGGCCTTTGACCCTATCTTTGAAAGGTCTGTTACGCGCCCAGCACATTTGCACACCACCCTCACAGGGAACTGGTGCCTTAATGTGTGTTTAGTTTGGCCCACAGGTTCCCTATTTCAGCCACTTTAAAGATCGAAGATCCTTTCTCTGTGCCAATTTGAGAACACAAGGTCAAAAATTGCTCAAAAACTAGCAGTCTGAGGCATACCACCTGTAGGGCATCGAGAATGCCCCTGCTCTTGCATGTGGCTGCAGCAAAGGTGTTCCAGTTAACATATGGCATATTCAGGCCCCACATCAGCAATATTTATGCTTTCTCTGCCATCCTAAGGATGCCTTCTATCATTTTCTTTGCAATTTCCTCCCCCTGAGACAGGGTCTTTATACATCCCCTGTGCGGATTGTGGTGCCATTTCCAGTCTCGGGTGGAACCACATTGCCTCCTCTCCTCCTTGTTTACCCTTTGCTTCTGTCACTTAATCACTTCCTCATACAGAGAGCAACTCCTCCTCCTCTTCCTCATTCTCTCCTGTAGATTGTGGACCCTGGTATGTTAACATCACAGTCATGGTACTCTGTATACCATGTTTCTGTGACTGCCCTGATATCCAGGCATCCCTCTTCCATGAAGGACACCATTTTGGGTGCACATTTTAACTAGACTACAGGCTTTGTTACTCATTAAACTCCATTTTTTTACGTCTTTAGATCTTTTTGTACCATCCCTGTCCTTACTGCCTTTGTCTACACTTGCACCAGCCACTGGCCCTGTTGATTGCTCTACCTTTGTGTTCACCTCACTAACGACACTGACTTTTTGGGTGGTGGCGAGGATTTCCCTTCTCCTTCTGAGTGACTCACCCCTTGGCTAGTTTAAATGCTTGCCAGTGAAGCATTTAAACATTTCACCTAGGATGCTGGTTCCTCTCATGGATAGATTCAGACCATCACACCACTATGTGCCTGCATCCCTCGAGGTGGAGCCCCAGTCCCCATTCTAACAAAATCCCTGAGCTCTGCATGGGTTTTCCAACCAGTCATTATATTCCATGGTGAGGTGTACCAAGCAGCATCCATGCCATAGACAGGCAGCACTTCTGACACAGTTACCATGTGTGTGCTGTCTAAAGTCCCTCATCAACTTTGTGAACTCCGGTTGCACTGCTCTGATCCCATTCACGGCCATGTTATTTATCCATAGAAACATAGACTTTGATGGCAGATAAGGACCGCTAGGCCCATCTAGTCTGCCCATTTCCCTACCTACAGGATAGGCCGCAGATCCTAGTTAACCAACAGCCTATTTCTTCCTACCCCCCACAAGAATTGCCTTATGTCTGTCCCATGCATTCATGAATTCTCCCAGTTTAGACCCCACAACCTCCTCAGGAAGGCTGTTCCATGCATCCACTACCTCTCTGTGAAATAATACTTCCTCACATGCCCCTGAACGCCCTCCTTCTGTCTTTAAATAGTGTCCCTTGTTCTTGCAAGTCTCTTTTTCTGAAAAATGCTACCCTCTTGGACTTTGTTGATTCCACTGAGGTACATAAAGTTTCTATCATGTCCCCCTCTCCCTTCTTTCCTCAAGGGTATACATATTAAGCTCCTTTAGTCTCTCCTCATACGGCTTCTCTTGCAGACCCTGCACCATTTTAGTTGCCCTCCCTCTGGACTGCCTCTATCCTGTCTATGTCCTGCTTGGAGATGGGGTCTCCAGAACTGGACACAGTACTCAGATGGGATCTCACCAACTGTCTGTGCAGAGGATAACAACTTCCTGTTTTCTGCTGCTGATGCCTCTCCCTATACATCCCAGTATACCCCAGCCCTCCCTACTGCCTTCTCACATTGCTTGCCAACCGTAAGGTCATCTGATATGATTACCCCAGGTCCTTTCCTTTTTGTTCTTATTACTACCTCCCCACCCATTGTGTATTCTTCCCCTGGGTTCTTGTTTCCCAGGTGCATTATTTGCACTTCTTTGCATTGAATCTAGCTGCCTACTTCTGACCATTCCTCCAACCTTGCCAAGTCCCTTTTCATCCTTTCCACGCCTCCTTGTGTATCAACCCTGTTGCAGATTTTGTGTCATCTGCAAAAGGCATACTTTTCCTTCAGTCCCTCTGCAATGTCACTGATGAAGACATTAAAAGGACTGGACCCAATACTGAACCTGCAGTACCCAACTAGTAACCCCTTCTTCAGAATGGACTCCATTTACAATTACCTTCTGTGTCCTGTTGTCCAGCCAATTTTTTATTCAGGCTACCACCCTGGGTCCCACTCCCAGGCTGGTTAATTTGACTATTAATCTTGTGTGTGGACTGTGTCAAATGCCTTGCTAAAGTCTAGGTGCCATGTCCACAGCCCCTCCCTGGTCTACTACTTTGGTCACCCAGTCAAAGAAATCTATTAGATTCGCTCTGACATGACCTTCCGCTGTGAACCCATGCTGCCTTGGGTCCCTGTGCTCCACTGGCCTCTAGGTACTCGGCTATTCTTTCCTTCAGAAGTGACTCCATCACTTTCCCTACCACAGAGGTCAGACTGACAGGTCTATAGTTTTCTGCCTCTGTCTTGGACCCACTTTTGTGAAGGGGAATCACAACCGCCTTCCTCCAGTCCTCGGGTACCACACCATCCTCCCATGATTTATTAAAAAGAGTAGCCAGTGGTTTCACTAGTTCCTCCCTTAATTCTTTTAGAATTCTGGGGTGAATTCCATCAGGACCCATTGCTTTGTCCACCTTTAGTTTTAGGAGTTCTTGCAGAACCCTTTCTTCTGTGAAAGGACTGGGATCGACCCCCCTATCAAGAGTGGTTCTGTTAATTGGATTAGGCACTTCCCCCTCCTCTGTTGTGAATACTGAGCAGAAATATTCATTCAGTATTCCTGCTTTTTCACTGTCCCCCTCTGCCCACCCACTGTTCATTCTTTTCAGGTCCATAGGTGGATAAGCACATCCAGCTCACTCCCCATTGCAGTTGCCCCCTTCGATCCTGCAGATACGATTCCTGTCCCTTCAAGCCATGGTGCCAGCCAGACACCTTACCTCCCTCACCACTCCCTCCCCATGTTTTACCACCCTAACAGCTGAGTCCTCCAACAGAAGTTGTTTCCTTCCACTGAGGGCCACATGTGGCACTCTCCTGTGGGTCAACATTGTGGAGATTCCCAGCATGCTCCTTGGTCTCCACTGAGGGTTCCTTCATAGAGGAACCATGATCCACCAGAGTGAGTAATGAACTGTGGAGAGGAACAACTGTAGGGATGCGCCTCTCTTCCAACACCCTCACCCTCCATGAGCACACCGTGATCCAACCGCCCATTTATAGGCAACCTCTGAGGCAATAGCAGTGGCCCTAGTGGTCCCTGGGTGGGGAAGCAGGTTTCCCAAATCCTTGCCAGGTCAGCATGGAGATGAACAACCTCCTCCTCTCAGACCAGAGAGGTGCCTGCAAATAGGGCAGCAACGCAGTCTCCAGAAAGACTGTTGCTCCACGGCCAGTGCATTGCACAACTCAACACATGTCTGTGTCACTTCCGTTTACCAATGCTTATGTTTTTTTACCATGTTTTAGTGTATGCAAGTTTGATAGTGTCTCTACCCCATAATTCAGTGTGCTATACTTTTAAGAATATGAACAGGTGTATATATGCAGATTGAGTCCTGGCATCTGATGTGATGTATCATTTACACAATTTTTCTATTAGTAGTATGCTACAATTTTTTTGTTTGTTTTTGGAAACTGTGGTAGCTATTTAGAGGCTGAATAATAGTCAGACAGAGTCCAAGGCTGCAAGATAGTGCAGTTTGAAGCTAATTAAAGGTGCATTATAACCAGTTTTCTTGTGTCCTTGCATTTCATTTTCTCTTTTGTCTCACAGAACAGAACAACCACAAAGAAAGGTTAGAATTTGTCAGTTGAGAACTGTTTCAAGCACTCCATTTCTCTCGTTCAGGCTGCCACTGAGTCTCATTCTAGGTCAGTTTTCACCTCATTGTTGTTCTTCTGCTTCATTTTGTTTTTGTGTGTGGGAGAACAAGAACAACAACAAGCTAATTGGGTGATAAGTGTCCTGAACTGAGATCAACTGCACTGTCAAATCAGAAGAATTGAGTGCATAGCAAGGTCAATGGCTCCTGTCTGTCATGCAAAAAATCATACATATGCACTGGTCTCCCAAGACTAAAACTATTGCAATTGTGTTGTTTGAGAGATTGAAAAATTAAAATATTTGGTTAATGGACATTTTTGCACTGTTTCCAGTTAGCTTGCACACATGCACTGTTCTTTGTGGACACTGCAGATCATGCATCTCCACAATGGAGGGTCCGGGGAGGAGGCAGGGAACTACAGGCATGCCAGCCTGACATCTGTGGTGGGCAAGGTGATGAGGTAATACCTTGAGGGGTAGTGATATAACAATAAAAGACAGGTGACTGGACAATGGACAGCATGGCTTTGACCTGTGGAAATTGTGTCAGATAAACCTTGTGGAGTTCTACAATGGGGTAACAAGTTCCCAAGTGTGTACTGGTGGTGGAGGGGCTTAATGCTACAAGTCTCGATGGCTGAGAGGGACCAGGGGGTGGTGGTGTATATCAAGATGAACATCTCCAAACTGGTTGACTCACTGACCATTTGCATCAGGAAGCTATACTAGAAAGCACCCATCACTACCTGCACCCTTCTATCCTGGATGTTGGGGTACTCCAGTCCACTACTGGCATGTTGAAGTCCCACACAATACCCTTCTCTCATGTCCTCATCTGTCATGCTACTTACATGTCAAACTCCCTTGTCTTGGAGGGCATCCTGATCACCACTTCCTTCCCGAGAGTCCTAATCTTGGAATCCTATATTTGCATCTATTGAGACTTCATAGTACCATGCTCCCTCATGCAGTACACGCTCTGTCCTGACTCACTTATAGTGTTATCCTCCCTTCTTACCAAACACTCTATCCGTCATGAAATATACTGTACCCTGTATACACAGGTCCCAGGCATTGTATTGGGTGCTCCATGTTTAGGTGATGGCTGCAATGTCCACCTCACCTGCTGACATGAAAGTTTGAAGCTATGCAGTTGTCCCACAGCTCCTAGCATTCAGGGTTGCTACATTCCACCGCTTCCACTTCTGTCCTCCTTTACCAGCATCTCCACTAGTATTTGCCCTTTGTCATTTATTACTGCTGTGGAGGATACGCAACTGCTTACTTTGTAGCAGGCAGGACAGGTATGATGTCATTGTTTTCCTCTCTAGGCTGGCTAAATTGTTTATTGGTCTTTTACTCAGTCTGTGTGAAGTCCTTTGCAGAATTTTTTTTCCCAATTGTTTAGCCAGGAGAGGTACGTGATATGCTCAGGGTCACACAGTATGCAAATGTAGGTGCTGTCAATGGCTGAGCTATTCATACTCATCTGTGTTGCTCCCTTATGTCTATCCCATGCCTGTTTGGAGCCCTACACTGTATTCCTATCCACCACTTCCTGAGGTATGCCATTCCATGCATCCACCACCCTTTCTGTGAAAAAGAACTTCCTGACAGTACCCCCTTACTCAGCCTCCCTCTAATCTCATGTTGTGGCCTCTTGCCTTGCTATTGCTCTCAAAAACTGAAACATGTTCTACTGTGTCACTGAATTCAATGAGAGTCCTCCTTGATAAATCCCTTGATTTCATTCTGCACATCCAGTCAACCTGTAAAGCACCAATGCAAAACTTGGAATCACATATATACTTGTCATCTGCTAACAGCATCCACCATGACCTCTATGAAATAGTCAGTGTGGGCGGAGCCATGAAGGAGGGAGTGCTGTGATTGGGTGAACTGGGCTATGAACAGGCTGGACTACCACGAGGCTGTTGGAGTGATGAACTTCATGATGACTGTGGTGGGGTGGAACTGGAATAGCAAGAGGCTTAATTAAGTAAGTTGGACTACCAAGAGGTCGCTGGACATGATGCTGATTGGGTGGTAGGCAAAGTGGTTAAGGAGCTGACTTCCAAGAGGCGTTGGAATTGATGCTGATTGTGGGGAGGATGAAAAGCGTAAGCAGGTGTCTTGTTTGTTGGGGTGCAAATTGACTGTATACTGTTAGTGTGGGACTTGTTAGTGCTGGTGGGGGCAAATTTGCTTGAACATAAAATGAGGATGGGACTACAAGTCGCAAGAGCAGGCTTCTTATGTCGGGTGGTTGGGTGCATGGGGGACAGTGAGGCAATAGTATTAGACATGGCATGGAAGTTAGGATGATGCCCAGTGTGTTCCAGTTAGCGGGTCTTAGGGAGGAGATAAGGGGGATCAGGAGGCAGTTGGGGGAGGGAAGGTGGGAGGTGTGGGTTGAGCATGTTCCACATGATACTGGAAGAGGGCACAGTGGTGTAACACAGGGGTTAGGGGTTGCTGGGGGATGGACTCGTCGGCCAAGCCGCTCATGGGAGGGGCTCAAAGCAGCAAAATAAGTCAAACACAAATTAGGAGAGTGGTACCCAGAGGGAGAATAGTAAGGGGAGAGATGTGGGAGAAACCGTGGGACTGGCAAACAGCTTTGCCCTGCTGCATCCAGAGGATGAGGTGGAGGAGGCTGGAAGGTGGGGGGGCAGCAGACAGGGAAGGTTTGATCAGTAAACAGAAGGGCACAGGAGAGGGGGGTCTGATCCAAAGGAGGTGAGGGCTGAGTGATAGGTAGATCAGGACATCAGATGTGTGGGGTGAACTGCAGGTGCTTAGGGTTGATGGGGGTATGGCTGAAGGAGATGCACAGAGCTAAATGAGGAGGAAAGGGGGTAGGGATCTGGGCAGGCAAAAATTGAGGCTGGAGAAATCAGTTGAGGGTGCTAGGGTAGGGAGCATTCTGGAGAGGACAGTTTCAAGGCTGGAGAAGTCAGTGGGTGGGGGTAGGGAGATTGAGGGAGGGGCAGGGAGTACATGTCGGAGGATTGAATAGAGCATTACCTAAGGGAGGGGTGAAATAAAGAGAGTAGGATTAGGATTCCCAGCTGGGGTTCTGATGGCTCAAGTTTGAGCAAGGAGTTCAGGTAGAGTTGGGTGGGTGACTTGTGACACCCAGGCTGGGGGTGAAGGGAGGAGCAAGCTGGGGCAGTTGAGAGAAGAAAAGCCTGGAAGGACACACCAACTTGTGACACCCAGGCAGTGGGTGGAGGAGGAACAAGCTGGGGCAGTATAGAGAAGGAGAAGATGGGAACTAAACACATACAGACTTGTGAAACCCAGGCAGTGGGACATGAGAGGAGCAAGCAGGGGCAGCAGACAGCAGAAGGAGTCTGTATGGGCACAGAAAGGTAGTCATTTCAGTGAAGAGGTGAAGGTGCAACCACATGATAAGGGGTATTCAGTGGAAGGGTGCTGGGGAAGGAAAATGCAGCCAAGGTCAAGGCTAAGTGTATCTGAGGCCTATCCATACATAAGGCTACATTCAAGCTATACTCACTGGCAAGGGAATGTGGGGGGTCCCCAGACTTTCGAGTACACCTGGGAACAAATTATTTAGAACGGAATCGTGAACTAGAGATACAAGCGAGATTCCTGGAGCTTGGCAGGGTTTGCCACTTGATCAGATGCTCAGTCTCCTTCAATTAAATATTACCAGCACCAAGGGAGAAGTACCAAGGGTGACTGTTGACAACAAGCTGAACCTTAGAGTGGTGAACCAATGGCTCAGCGAGCAGTGCAAGGCAGAGGGCAATGAGCTGGCAGGGGACTGATGGGAAACATGGCAGGATAAGGGTCTGTATGCCATGGATACCATTCTATTTATATAGAAGACACTTTGCTTTTAAACAGAACTTTCTGAACCTGCACTAGTCTGGCCCTAATTGGTTGTCCTGACCATGTAATTGCTGTAAGTGGTCATTGCCTGTCATGTTTATGCATTGTTTTACTCATCCTTAAATGTAAGTTTATGTGGACTCGTCTGGACTCCTAAATCTAATGTAATAAAAAAAATTAATTGTTTCTGTTAAATGGATTTATAATAATATAATTTATGTACATAAGCTCTGAGACACTAGCTGGTGCCATTAGACCTCAATACATGCCCTGTGTTAGTTCCAAACGCTTAGAAACATAGAAACAGCATTAAAGGAATGCTTGGCCCACCCAGTGTGCCCAAATATTCCCTGCCTAATCGGTCTCTGCAGACACTAACTGGTTCCAGTGACTCTCCTCCTCCTTGCTTATTTTATTGTATTAATGCAATACATTACAATAAATGCAAATAAATTACAGTCCAAGCCACACATTAATTTTGTATACCTTATCAGGTTAATGCATTAGCAGCCATTTTGACTCTGACCACAGTGTGTTATCTTCTAATTCTTTAAAATATAGAAAGCAAATGTAAGAGAGATTATGAATTACTGTACTTGAGCAGGAAATAAAATTACTGCTATGACCACTGTCAATAGAAGTACACGCCCATCAATGAAACTTTTATTGTGTGGCTGTGGTACCATAGAAACATGTAATGGCATTATAGTGATTAGATCATGGCCATGCATAAGAATATGTTGCATTTCATAGGAGAAAAAAATTTCATTTGCAGTAGCTCCTTTGACCAGTATGTGCTTCTTGTGTACTGCAGCAGTGTGTGATATTTCTGTGCAATTAATGCTGGACTTTCAGATCGCACAGGTCAATATAACACTCTATATTGTGTCATACTTTTGCAGTGTAAGATGCTCACAATATGGTAACTTCAAACTTTATGTTTAAGGACACAAGATTGTGTTGACAAATTTTGATGCTGACTCCTAGGTATGAACTTTACCTTGTTTCACTACCTTTTCACTGTTGTAAATACAAACCACTCTGTGAGGATGGCATCACTTATAACCGATCTGAACATGGTCTTCATATCATACTGAATACCCTAATTGGAATGCATTTGCCTGTGACTATATAAGCAGTTTGAATGGTGTATGTGTGACACTATTTATATTTCAGCTCTGCAATGCCACAAGACTTAGTAGTGTGCACAAAATACTTGCAGTAAAACCAAATACAGTCATATAACCAAAGGTAGTATGCTATGTGGATCACAGAAATGAAGTACAAGTACTTGTACACTTTCCCCCATAGCAAGGTACTGTATGGTCACTGGCATTGTCATTGGGTATGATGTTGACACTATTTTTGGACTGATTCTTAGTGATGGCCTTGGAAGTCATGTGGTGGGTGGCTGTGTTATGACTACTGAAACCATAAAAAAAAAAACATGAGGAAGTACAGATTTGGAGCCAAGCATCGCAATTGTTCAACAGTCCATGTAGCTGGTGGAACACAATTTAGCGGTACCAGTGACCATCACATTGGTTTACATCACATAACATTAAAATTACAGCTGGCAAACCATGCTCAAATGTCATACTACAGCTGCAGAAGTATGATTTCACCGGTGACACAGCATTATGTAATCAGACTTTGTACTTGGTCAACATTTTAAGATAACTGTGGTTAATGTTAGCCTTGTTACGGCAACTTGCTGTTGAAAGGTTATGCTTATATCGTCCAAATATGTTTTCAATACAACAATTGTTATATGAGTTGGAACAGGTTCTTTACGCATTACCTTCAGTATGCAACAGTACTTTTCATTTGTATGCACCAATGAATACTAAAAAAAAATTTTAATGGCTGTACTGCTTATTTTCATTTCTTTCAATCATTTATTTTAACAAAAATGTCGAGCACTCACCAACACATAGAAAACAGCATACTCCAGGTTTAAAACTACATTGCCATGTAAATAGACTTGTACCGTCTTTTATGAAACCTCTGTGTCCAAAATGCGTACAAGTCTTGATGTTTTCTACCTGGTGGTGAAGACCCACCAGCCCTGTACAAGCCTCTCTTGTTTTGAATTTATTTCAGTCACCAAGATAAAAAATGTGCTTTACATGTTTAATTGATTGTTTCTGTCTGTGTATCTCTGATATCGGTACTTGCTGACATGGCACTGTAATTGGGTCAGCAAGTCATGTCAGGGATCTTCCTTCATCAGTACATAAATTCCCGAACAGTAACAATTTCTCAGTGGCTGATTAGTTACATACTACTTACATATTAGACACAGTATTTCTATCTAACTTTGTGATGTCAGCTTTGCCACCAAGCACATGGCGCATCATAGGCACGAGAAATGCATTTTCATGCTGGTCTGTATGTAACAGCCTTCAGTCCTAGTGATTGGCACTGTTGTGAAACGGGGGCACAGATATACAGTCTTCCCTCATAATAACAAATGTTTCGGGAGCCAAGCGATGCATTCGTTATAGTGAACATTTGTTATATTGAGGGACTCCGAAAATCACTACAGCATACACAAACAATAAAGTGCTAAGAATTCAAATACATTTAAAAGTGACATCAAGCACAGCATCAGTTCAGAGACAATCTTATTGATGTATTTAACATGTACAAAGTAAATTAAATGCCAAAATAAAAAAGACAGCACACACCAGCATAGTTTGAAATTGTGTACATTGATTAAATACATCACAGTAATTAGGGCAAGTGAGCTAAGTTACTTGGTACTGATCACTGCAGTTCATTTCATTTAAATATGTACAGTCAGTTAATACAGTAATACAGTACATTTAAATCTACTCAGGGCTTTGGTTTAAAATAATCAGTGACCTTAAAGCTGTGTTGCTGATTTTTTAACATGCAAGTCTTTGGCATAAGACAAAAATGTCTTATCTAAAGGACTTTCATCGGGTTGGCATCCTCGCATTCAAGCCAGCTGTGTGATTCGGATGTGTCATTAGCGTCCACATCCTCGTCCAGGTCAGCATTTGGTCCACTGCATTGGGGGACGGGCTGAGTGTTGCACAGGTTGCGAAAACAGAGTGCTAAAAATGTACACTTCATACACCTGATAGGAACCTGCCTGTACAGTACTGTAATTAAACAATTAACCAATTATTTTACAGTAACAAGATCTTTTACATAACGCTGACATGCCGAACTTTCAAAATACTGTATATAGTTCTGTGCTCGTATATCGGGTTGTGCTATAATAGCACAAAACACTGTCAGCAAGTGACATTGTTGGGTGCCACCGTGGCTATTCGCAATAACCAAGCATTCGTAGACCTGGGGTTATAGCGAGGGAAGACTGTACTACATTAATATGTTTTACTGTCACTGTTACACATTGAAGAAGGTAGTGTTACATGTTACTATGCCTCTTACTGTGGTCAAGTGCCTATAATGATTTACACCGTCATGTAAATGCAGTAGCACTCACTCAAACCACTTCAGTGCTGTTTCTTTGCCACACATTCCGTACTTTGTTTCGTCAAATCTAGTTTTGGCTAGGTGGTTGTGTGTGCATGCTTTGCATCATGCTGACATTTCTGAAAGTATATAATGGAAATACAAAGTGCCATAGGTAAATAATACAAGGCTGGCAAGCTGTTATTCTGGGGTACTGTACATCCTGTGTCAGTCAGCTGTTTCTTATGTCATGCAGGTCCCAGTGGTGACAGCCGATCTTTACAGTGGTGAGGTTTGCATACAAAACATTGACAACAGTGAAACAGTTTTGCACTTGCATATTTGTGCCACTCGAGAGCCTTTGAAAGTCTCATCCATTTAGGTTTGTCTTTAGTATCAGTTCATGAGTTGGGAAGCAGTGACATACTATACCATGAGAGAAGAGAAAGACTAAGATCACGAGTTATGGCATCCAAAACTAGATATACAGCAGTTTAACTATATCGTTAGGCTTGGTTTGGATTCACAGATACTGGGAACATATGTCTAGTTTCTTATGTCAAGTAGAATAGATTATAGTTTTGATTTTTTTGTATGTTTTGCATAAAGCTGCATCAGAACACGATGGACCACTGACAAACTTGACTTAGTTGCAAATGCGGTACATGCAATGCTGACCGAAGCTAAGGGTTATAAAAAAATAATTAAACACAAAACTACTCACAGTAGTTTACGAAGTTAACGATAGGAAGGAGATTAGGGAGGTAACAACGGGAAAAGGTTTAGATGGGAATTCCTCTGTTGAAGCACCCCGGCAGGAACTAAAGTGGAATTGTGACTGCTTCCACATCGGCACTGCTAAAGAGATGGAAATGCTCGAGTCAAGTGAGAAGTGGCTTCATGTGCCTGGGGGTACACACTCATTATGCGAGAGTGTGACGCATGGATGTGTGGGCTGAACTGAGGTATAGTGGTGGGCCGAAGGAAATAACAAAACAGGAAAAAAGAACCAAATTCAGAAACAAAACAAACGGAACAAATAGGATAAAGGTAAAGCAGTGGGGAGTACCTTCTGAAAAGGACACTTGTTAAAAGACACAATGCGATTAAAATTCCGGCGGATAAACTCTGACAGTGCAGCTTTAAAGAAGGTGTGGACGGTACTCCAAGTGGCAGCAGCACAAATGTCAGCCGCAGAGGCATTTTTGAGAAAGGCAGCAGAAGTGGCCATATCCCTTGTGGAATGAGCACGAACAACACCAGGAAGTTCCTTACTGTACTTCCTATAACAAAAAGTAATACAATGAGCTAGCCATTTGAATAGACACAATTTAGACACAGCAGCGTTCTCTTTCCCAGGGGCGAATAAAACAAAAAGCTGAGAGGACTTTCTGCAGTTCTTGGTGAAAGTAATATAGTAGCTTAAGATTCCATGTACATCTAAAGTATGGAGCAATGCTTCGCCTTGATGGGCACGCTCAGAATAATACACTGGCAAGAGGATTTGTTTTGGATTGATTTAAAGCAAAGTCAGACACCCTCTTTGGTAGAAACTTAGGGTTTTTACATAAAGAGACTGTCTTTGTGGATGATTAAATAAAGAGCCTCACATGTCAGACAGAGCCTTTAGCTCAGAAATTCTTTGAGCGGAAGCAACAGCAATTAAAGATAACGCTTTCCATGAAAGAAAATGTAAGTCGCAAGTTGTGACTGGCTCAAAAGAAGGTAATGTAAGCTTTTTCAAAATGAAATTCAAGTCCTAAGAAGGGACTGGATTGTGGATAGGTGGTTTCAGAGGTCCAGGACCGTTCACACCTTTATAAGGTTGGTGAGGGCTTGGGCGGCCCCAGCCTATGCGTTGTTGTTGCTGTTACTTTCCAATCATGAAAGCCTATGTATAGTTTGTACATTTTGCATATTTTGTAATGTTATCATCGTTGCTGTAACGCTAGCTGTGTTGTGTTAACCAATTTTGAAAAGCTACGTATATTTTGTAAGTTTATGTCTATTCCACTCCCTGTCCCCAGGACACACCGTGAGACGAGCAACTTGTTGCTCAGTGTGCCCTTCCTGGTGAAACTCTTAAATAAATAAATAAAATGTAGCAAATGTAACCCCCAGAGGGCACTATCCCACGGGCTACTACCCCTGCCTGACTTGCCGCTAACAGGTTGAGGGGCCTGGATCCGATGGCGGGTGCCTCCACCCAGAGGTCGGGGTTAAGACAATCTGATATGACTTGGTCACAGCCCTCTGGGTCATTGCAACTCCCCTTTCTTCCCACTAGTGTCCCACACAGGTCAATCACAGTACCCTGGCAATATACACTTCCCCTCAGGCTTGGTTCTATCAGCTGGCTCTGGGGACTCCCTGTAAAGTAAGATGCAATTAGACAATAACCATCTGTACAGTAATTCAACATAGACACGCAGGTCAGTCAGTATACCTTTGCAAAACAACCAATCTGATTTATTTAGGGGGAGATAACAAGGACTGGGGGAAATCAGGTTAATTAGCTTACCACTCTAATCTATATATATGTATATATCTAGGGCACTGTGCACAGGCCTAACCTATAAGTCACTGTCTCCGGGTACCCAGGCCATAGAAGGCTAGCCTCTCGATGCAGCTGGTTGGGGCCCTGATGCAGAAAACAAGCATTTGATTCCTAAGAGGATTAAGTAGAGCCAGCAGGCTCAGTTCGTGTAGCCAGTAAAGTAGCCAGACAAATCTTGCCCTCACTATGAACATCTGACAGGGGAGCTACCCTGATTTAGTACTCACAACTCCAGACAGAAGAGCGCTCTCACACCACTTGCAGGTCGGATCCTGGGATTCAGGCACTTCTCCACACATTTATTTGAAGAGCAGAGGGGTACCATACCAGGCAGCTGCTGTATAATCCCGATCGCTTTCACTACCGAACACCGGGCCCAAACGGCGCAGCTTCACTTGTCCTGACAGACCGAGCACGATTGAAGCAGATTCTCCAGTCCTCTACAGGGTGAGTCTGGTAGGTAGCTGCGCTTTTGCACAGCCTCCTTTGACCACTGCCTAGCGGATTTAATCCGAAACGGCTGGCGCTCAATCCGCCGAAATCTGGCCTTCCACACACGCTTCCCGCGCGAAAGCTCAACAGCTCAGGAGCCCAGAGCTCCTTCCTCGCTCACAACCACAATGACTCTGCCCCTTGGCAGTGTGGGCAAGGACTCTCAGTTCAGGCGTCACCCGATCCCATTGGTGGGCTGCAGATGCCAGTCACTTATTCCGGCCCCCCATTGGTGCAAAAAGGCGCCGTAGTCCAGAACTCTATGTCCCAGAATTACTAACTGTATCCCCTATGGCCAGCCGGCTCCAAAATGAGCCCTGATTCTGGTTGGCTCAAATGGTCTCCATTTTAGGGTCCCCCTTCCCAATTGGCCCATCTCAAAAGTCCAGGTCCAAAATGGAGGGGCCAAACACACAGAGTCCCAGCTGCAATGAAGGCAGGTTAAACAAACTGCAATTTCACTAATACTTTAAATGATCACAGCCAAACAGTTACATCTGTCAGATGGGCTCCCGTTGCGCTTTCAGCGACTATGAAATGGAGCGATTACACCGAAGCTCAGGCGGGATTCAGCAGGGAAACACCAATCCCTCCCCCCATACAAACCTGCTGGAGCCTGCGAGCTGGCAGCTCTTAAAGAGACAGTACTGGAGGCTTTAAAAGCACTCACAATGGCCGCATTTTGGGCAGCATTGCGCCGAACAGCAGTTAGGCAAGGAGCCATTAAGCAGCTCTGGGAAAGCTTTTGGGAACCCCCATTTGTAGGGGGGGTTACACCCTTCCTGGCCTGGAAAGAACTTGGCGTCTGCATCAATTAGTTACCCTAAAATCACTTTAAGGCAAAACAGTTTAAACTGACAGAACATCAGACCTTTAGTTACATACATTGGTACTGTAATACAGAGTTTACTATTGGTTATAAATCATTACACATACAGACAACCTTTTTCTTTTATAAATCAGGTCATTAGTTCCTGCCCATGACACTTGGATAGAGGGAGCCCTTCCCTATCAGCTATGTGTAGGCTAAATGGGGCAAGGGCACCATACTCCGAAGGCGATACTAACAGTTGAGAATCATTTCCCAGGGTCAATTTAGGCAAGGAGCTCGGGGACACATACACCCCTTTATGGACCACATTCAGAGGCAGATCCACAAGCTGACCCAGGGACTCATAACTCAACCTCACTACAGGTCGTACTTCTCGGCCAGTCCATCTAGGAGTTTCGGATAAACTCTTTGTGGGTTCTGACACCCTCTCAGCCCCACTGGGATGGGTCGGGGAAACCATTACAGGAGGAGGGGACCCAGAGTCCATAGTACCTTCAGGGCCTAGTTTTACCATTTCTGAGCTCGCAGCATTTGGGTCAGTGGGGGAAATCTCTGGTACTGGCAAGGAACCATCAGGGCACTCAAAATATTCTTCAGGTTCTAGCATATCACTAGCTTGCTCCCCCACATCACTTCCTTCTTCTGAAAAGTCAGATAGCTCAGCCAGGCTCAAGGATCCCACCTCTTCGGCTTTGATGCCACTCACTTCATCCTCTGGGAGCATTGGCTCCGGAGACAAAGCTGGGGGCTCAGACAGTCCAATAAGCCCAACTTCATCCCCAGAGTTAATTAGAGGATTGCCGCTAAACAGCTGGCTCAGTTCATAAGAGGGGTAGTACTCGATATTATTCTCACTGTCCTCAGACACAGACTGTTGATCAACTTCATCGGGGAGAAAGCCTCTTTAGTTTGATTTCTGAGGAGTCAACCAATCTTGTTTTTTTCTTGGCAGCAGCTCTGGTGATAGGCCCGGTGGGGAGGGCATTGGGAGGTTCAGTTTCTATCAAAATTTGTCCGATTGGCAGCAGATGATTTCTGTGTATAGTCTTCACATCTTTTGAATTGTTTTCAGGCCGCACTTTATATACAGGTAAATCTTCCAGTCTTCCCACAACAATATGGGGGAGGTGATGCCATCTGTCTGCAATCTTATGTTTGCCATGCAGTCCCAAATTCCTCAATAGCACTCTGTCTCCTTCTCTCAATTCCATTACTTTCACCTTTTTATCATACCGTTCCTTATTGGCCAGGTTTCGCTTAGCAGCCATGGTCTGGGCTAGTTGGTAGGCATGGTTGAGTTGGGCTTTCAACTTTTGCACATACTGTAAATGATTAGCTGCCTGAACCCCATCAGGAGAAACTCTGAAACAAGCATCTACTGGCAATCTGGCTTCCCTTCCAAACATCAGCCTATATGGGGAAAATTCAGTGGCATCACTTTTGGAGCAGTTATAGGCACGTACCAAGGTGCTGATCTGCTGGCTCCATCTAGGTTTGTCTTTAGGGTGCAGTGTGTCCAACATATCGAGCAAGGTGCAGTTGAATCTTTCAGGTTGGGGATCGCCCTGGGGATGGTACGGGGTGGTTCTTGACTTCCGTACCCCCCACAAGGATAGCATTTCTTTAATCAGACGGCTTTCAAAATCTCTCCCCTGATTGGAATGAATTCGCTGGGTGGCCCCATAGTGAACAAAGAAATTCTCAACAAGTACTTTAGCCACCGTGGTTGCTTTCTGATCTTTAGCAGGAAAGCATGTGCATACGGGTGAAATGATCAGTAACTACCAATATATTGCTGATGTTCTTCAGATCTGGTTCTAGACTCAGGAAATCAATGCAAACCAGTTCCATAGGGGCACTAGTAGTGATGTTGAGCAGGGGGGCAGCCCTCTGAGGCAGGGCCTTTCTTTGTAAGCATCGGCCACAGGTCCTGATATACTGCTCCACATCAGCACTCATTTTGGGCCAATAAAATCGGGACCGCACTAAGTCAAGGGTTCGGTCTATGCCAAGATGTCCCATGTGATTATGTAGGGACCTCAACACCAGTTCTCTAAAAGCAGTGGGCAACACCAGTTGTTGTTTGACTACTCGCCCCTCTTCGCCCACGGTCTCCCTGTACAATAGTCTACTAAACAGTTTCAACTTTGGTCCTTCTTTGTACAACAGCGCAGTTCTCAGGTCAGTGGAATGCAATTTTAACACATCTCTCCCTCCCTGCAGAGCTTCCAAGACAGGGTTTATCATGCAATCTCGGGATTGAGCCTGTTGGAGGCTATCATTATTGAATTGGAGCAGCGCACTAGTGTCTAATGCAGAAAAATGACAGTAAGCAGCAGGTAAGCAGTTCTCAGATGGCCCCAAGCAGTCCACCATGCAGTCCACAGCATCAGGAGACACCTGTTCCTCCCTGTCAAATTTTTGGCAAAGGGCTCTTATGTCAGGTTCTGATAACCGGACCCAATCAACTCGGGACACGGGCCTCCGGGAAGGGGCATCAGCATTTATATGGTTCAGGCCTGCTCTATATTCAACAGCGTAGTCATAGGTTGACAACACGGAGAGCCACCTTTGGCCAGTGGCATCCAGCTTAGCTGAGGTCTGAACATATGTCAAGGGATTATTATCAATCTTCACCAATATCTTAGCACCATACAAGTAGTCATGAAATTGATCAACAATGGCTCACTTCAGAGCCAGGAACTCTAGTTTGTGCATTGGGTAGTTCTTTTCTGAAGGAGTCAAGCTTCTGCTGGCAAAAGCTACAGGTCTTAGACTGTTTGGGTGCTCTTGGTACAGTATGGCCCCCAATCCTTGCAGACTGGCATCAGTATGAAGAATATATGGTTTGGCAGGGTCAGCATAAGCCAGCACTGGGGCATGAGTAAGTTGATGTATAATGTCATGGAAAGCTTCCTCACAATCAGCAGTCCAGCGGGTGCCAAACACATCATTTGGGCGGAAATAATTTCTTCCAGTCTCAGATGGTACAGTTTTCTTATACTTTTTATGGGTTGGGGGATATCCCTGCGTAAGGTTAAGCAGAGGGTGGATCACCCGAGAATAGTCTTTGATAAATTGTCTGTAATACCCACAAAACCCCAGGAACTGTTGCAGCTCCTTCAAATTCTTTAATTGAGGCCAAGTAGTCAAAGCTTCCACTTTGCTGGGGTCAGTCTCTATGCCTTCAGTGGATACTATGTGCCCCACATATTTTACGAAGGTTTGAAAGAATTGGCACTTACTGTATCTATAGATAATTTGAGACCAAAATTTTCCAGTCGATCCAGGACTTTGAACAACCTGCTTTCATGTTCTTTCAAGGAGCTGCCAAACACTATGACATCATCTAGGTAAACCAAACATTCGAGCAAATTCATGTCCCCCACAGCACGCTCCATCAAACGCTGGAAAGTAGCAGGGGCACCTGAAATTCCTTGGGGCATCCGCATAAACTCGTAGAAGCCTAGTGGACAAATGAAAGCAGTCTTTTCTCGATCCTCCGGAGCCATCGGGATCTGGTAGTACCCACTGCGGAGGTCTAATACAGAGAACTATTTACTGCCATTTAGACAGTCCAAGGCGTTCTGGATGCGTGGCATGGTATAGTGGTCTGGTATGGTTCGCCGGTTTAGAGTACGGTAATCCACACACATCCGGACAGCTCCATTCTTTTCTCACTACCACAATAGGTGAGGCGTAGAGGCTCCTGGACTCTTGTATCACCCCAGCTGCGAGCATCTCCTGCAGGTGTCGCCTTACATCATCTATATCAGCAGGGGCTGGAGATCGCTCATGGAAAGGTCGCTCATCATGTAGCCAGATGTGATGCTCAGCCCCTTGCACACATCCTATATCCCATTCCTTCAAGGAAAACACCTGTTCCCTCTGGGCGAGCCTTTCACTAATCCTTTTCTTCTACTCTGCTGGTAGTGGGGAATCACTGAAATCAAACAGCTCAGGGGTCACTCGGTCACTTCTCCCGGAAGTGTTGTTGTGGGGCAGAACAGCAGTATTGGCACAGTGCACCGTGGCCAGGGTGCAACCCCGTTTCACTCGAATCTCTTGATCAGATACATTATGCACTTGAACCATTACTCTCCTGGCAAAGGCATGGGCTTTAGCAGGTAAGATACTGGGTTTAACCAGCATCCCCTCTGGCAGCTTTCCCTCACCTTGTGCATCCAGCATCAATATCTTATTCTTAACATCCTTTTTAATCCAGACTTCCCCCTGAAAAACACACTGGGCATTTGGGGCTAGTAGTAATGGTTCTGGATCCTTCTTCCAGACGACACCCACCGGGCCTTCGGGTTCCACCTGGCTGGCCTTTCTGTGAGTCTCATAAGCCTTCTGAATCAAGGCGGGTATTCTGAGAGCTCCCCCAGTCCTGGACATCTGTTTCTCAGAGCACAGCTGCGCTAAGCGACCAAACATGTGAGCATTGGTTCCAATTAACAAGGGCACCCCATTATACAGTCCAGTGGGGGGACACACTAGTGCCAAGGTTTCCACCTGTTCAGCCACCCCAGCCACAGAAGTAGGAAAAGACAACCAGATCCAGATATACCTAGAATAAGGGTAGGCCTTATCGCTCAGTCCCCAAACATGTAGTCCATCCAAAGGTTGCAGAGGCACCTCAGGCAAGTGTTTCCGATACCAGTCCTGGAACATAATGGTCACCTGGGAGCCACTGTCCAACACAGCCTGGGTGGGTACTCCATTCACTCTCACAGTGGTCTCCATTGAGGGCCCCACCACATCAGACTATTTGGGGGGCGTAGCTTTGGAGGTTGCTTGGGCATTGGCACTGGTCACAAAACTCTTCCTAGGAGGCCCTCCCGGAGGTCTGGTATAGGCCTTGCGATGCCAGGCGACTAGCCTGCTATTGACCCTCCTTAAATTCTCTGGTAACCGGCACTCAGTCTGAAAGTGTCCATCCTCCCCACAATGGTAACAGAACTTAGTATCTCGGGGTTCTTTGTTGGGAGGGAGATATCTCGCCTGCCAGGGGGTGTCAGGGGTTCTGGAGGGCTCCTCTTGGCTAGGTCGTTTATTTCTAGATAACTCAGGTTCCCCAAACTTAACAGGGTGGGCAGCAGTTTGCTTCAAGTCCCTCACCAGTTCTCATAAATCTCTAATCTCGGCTGTCAAATCACTTTCTACCCGGTGATCAGAGGAAACAGCATGTACCCCCACTCCTCCTGGGGCCTCTGAGGGCACAGGAAAAGCATCAGACCCCTGGTTCAGTCCCCTCGAGGGGTGGGTCTCATCTGGTTCACTGGACTCAGGGGTCTGGCATAGATTCACGACTCCCACATAGGGTTCCCACCCTTCTTCATCAGTCTCTACTTCTCGAATCTCCCTCATCAATTGACAGTATTCGGGGGGGGGCAGCCCGTCGGTCATGTAATTTGAGTTTTAACAATATCACACTGGAAAACCTAGCAGATTTCAAAATATGATCCACCCGGACCTGGTTCAAGGCTGGGGCAGTTACCCCCACTTTTCGATAAGCTTTTTGCAATACCCTTTCCACCCTGGTGACAAAGGCTGACAATTTCTCATTCCTCCATTGCATGGCGGACTTGAACTTCCATAATAAGTCTTCCCTAGTTTCTCTACTCCCAAACACCCCCTCTAAGGCAGAAAGGTACTCAACTGCAGTGGCTTCGGGGCTAGTAGCCCGAAAGAAATGAATGGCTTCCAAAGCTGGGCCCCTCAGGCTCTCCATCAGTCTCTTTCGTTTCTCCCCCTCAGAGCACTGCCACTCTTGGACTAGAGGGGTAGCATAGTCCATCCAAGCCTCCAAATCATCTTCCCCCGAGGGTACAGGCACAGTACCAGGAGTCTAGCTGTATAGGGGGGACAACTAGGGGAGGTGAAGCCAGAATAGAAATCTTGGGGGGCCCGGGAGAGGTACCTGGGCAGATTTGGGGGGTGGGTTCACTAGAAAGGTCCAACGCCTGCAGCAACTCCTGGGTAGTCCTCCCTTCCACAGCTAGCAATTTAAGCAGTTTTTCTTTAAAGCTATTAGTCTTGGGGGACCCTCCTGGGATGACTGACCCACTCTGGATGTGAATGACCCTCCACCCCTGTTGGGCACCTTCTGGGTAAATCACTGGGGGTACCCTCTCGGGGTCTATAACTATACTGCATAAGAGTAACACCTGCAAGGTCTGGTCGAGTAGATCAGCCATACGCCCCTTCACCTCTACCTTGCCTAAACATTTAACATGCTCCACTGCAGAAACAAGGTCAGCGTTCTTTGTCCTCAGGGGTACATCCAGTAGTAACACAATTTTCTGGGAATCCAACTCTTCGGCTTCACCCCACCCCATCAGTTTATGTACCATCATCTTAACAGGGTCCAACTTAATCTTAGCCATGATATCCCCCTCCAGTTTTTCCTTTAGTTTGGCCATGTTGAGGTACTTCGTCTACTCGGCCACTAGGGGATGCTAATCCCAGCGGTGCCTCTAAAATGTAAACCCCAAGGGGCACTATCCCAAGGGCTACTACCCCTGCCTGACTTGCCGCTAACAGGTTGAGAGGCCTGGATCCGATGGCGGGTGCTCCACCCAGAGGTCGGGGTTAAGACAGTCTGATATGACTTGGTCACAGCCCTCTGGGTCACTGCAACCCCCCTTTCTTCCCACTAGTGGCCCACACAGGTCAATCACAGTACCCTGGCAATATACACTTCCCCCCAGGCTTGGTTCAATCAGCTGGCTCTGGGGACCCCCTGTAAAGTAAGATGCAATTAGACAATAACCATCTGTACAGTAATTCAACATAGACACACAGGTCAGTCAGTATACCTTTGCAAAACAACCAATCTGATTTATTTAGGGGGAGATAACAAGGACTGGGGGAAATCAGGTTAATTAGCTTACCACTCTAATATATATATATGTATATATCTAGGGCACTATGTACAGGCTTAACCTATAAGTCACTGTCTCCAGGTACCCAGGCCATAGAAGGCTAGCCTCTCAATGCAGCTGGTTGGGGCTCTGACACAGAAAACAAGCATTTGATTCCTAAGAGGATTAAGTAGTCAGCAGGCTCAGTTTATGTAGCCAGTAAAGTAGCCAGACAAATCTTGCCCTCACTATGAACATCTGACAGGGAGCTACCCTGATTTAGTACTCACAACTCCAGACAGAAAAGCGCTCTCTCACACCACTTGCAGGTCGGATTCTGGGATTCAGGCACTTCTCCACACATTTATATGAAGAGCAGAGGGGTACCATACCAGACAGCTGCTGTATAATCCCGATCGCTTTCACTACCGAACACTGGGCCCAAACGACGCAGCTTCACTTGTCCTGACAGACCGAGCGCAATTGAAGCAGATTCTCCAGTCCTCTACAGGGTGAGCCTGGTAGGTAGCTGCACTTTTGCACAGCCTCCTCTGACCGCTGCCTAGTGGATTTAGTCCGAAACGGCTGGCGCTCAATCCGCTGAAATCTGGCCTTCCACATGGGCTTCCCGTGCAAAAGCTCAACAGCGCAGGAGCCCAGAGCTCCTTCCTCGCTCACAACCACAACGACTCTGCCCCTTGGCAGTGTGGGCAAGGACTCTCAGTTCGGGTGCCACCCGATCCCATTGGTGGGCTACAGATGCCAGTCACTTATTCCAGCCTCCCATTGGTGCAAAAAGGCGCCGTAGTCCAGAACTCCATGTCCCAGAATTACTAACTGTATCCCCTATGGCCAGCCGGCTCCAAAATGAGTCCTGATTCTGGTTGACTCAAATGGTCTCCATTTTAGTGTCCCCCCCTTTCCCAATTGGCCCATCTCAAAAGTCCAGGTCCAAAATGGAGGGGCCAAACACACAGAGTCCCAGCTGCAATGAAGGCAGGTTAAACAAACTGTAATTTCACTAATACTTTAAATGATCACAGCCAAACAGTTACATCTGTCAGATGGGCTCCCGTTGAGCTTTCAGTGACTATGAAATAGAGCGATTACACCGCAGCTCAGGCAGGATTTGAGCAGGGAAACACCAATCCCTCCCTATACAAACCCGCTGGAGCCTGCGAGCAAGCAGCTCTTAAAGAGACAGTACTGGAGGCTTTAAAAGCACTCACACCGGCCGCATTTTGGGCGGCATTGCGCCGAACACCAGTTAGGCAAGGAGCTATTAAGCAACTCCGGGAAAGCTTTTGGGAATCCCCATTTGTAGGGGGGTTACACCTACCTCTGAGAAATATACAGGAGACCTTCAGTTGTGCAACCGTACATCCGTCAGTGGGTGCCTGGAAAGCTGATACAGCCACCAAATGCACCTTAACCCTTAAGCGATGAATACTGCAGACTCGAGGTGACAATGACAATGATAATAAATAGTCCAAGATGTCCGACTCCTGCACCAGACAGGTGAAGGGGCCTAGTGTCCTGCAAGTGGAACATAAAGAAAAATGTTTCCATTTTAGTGCATAAGTATGTCTGATGGAAGCCTTTCAGGCTGCTATGAACACGTTAACTATTCTAGGTCATACAGGAAAGCGTGCAATGGCTGTGTTTTCAGGAACCATGCATGAAGATGCAGTAACTTCTGATATGGATATAGCAGGGAGCCCTTGCTCTGTGAGAGAAGGATTTGGCACAGTGGCAAGGGTAGTGAAGATTCTATCACTAGCTGACGCAGAAGAGGAAATCAGATTTGATGTGACCATGGAAGGGCTATGAGGTTGAGGGTGGCACCCTCCAGTTGCAGTCTGAGTAGTATTCTCTGTATGAGAGGCAGTGGAAGGAACGCATACAGGAACAGAACAGTTACATAAGAACTTATCGTAACAGTAGCTCTTCGAGGGGATCTCAGTCATCAGGTCACATCAACTTCACCACTGGTGAAGGGGAATCCACATGGAAGATTTTCAGCAGTACAACTGGGGCCGCCCACGTCCTCACCAACCCTATAGAGGCATGAACGGCCCTGCCACCTCCTCAGTTCTTTCCCCTGGAGACAAAGGGAGCATAGCCCTAGCCATAGGGGACCAAGGAGAGAGAAAGAGGTGCCTAGACCTATGTGAAAGGCTGGATACACCAGACAGCCATTTCCTAGACAGGAGCCCCAATAAGGGGATGGTGGGAGGGAAACCAGACCTGATGACTGAGATCCCCTCGAAGATCTACTGTTATGGTAAGTTCTTACGTAACTGTTTTATCTTCATTGGGGTTATCTCAGTTATCAGGTCACACCATAGGAATGAGTCCCAAGCAGTTACAAGTGCAAACAGTCTGGGAGGAAGGCTCTCCATAAACTTAAGACAGGAGGCCTTGCAGCACAGCCCTGCCAAAACCTGCATGGGCTCTTGAGGCAATATCCAGACTGTAGTGCTTGGTGAAAGTATGGACAGTACTTCAGGTGGCAGCTGCACAGATGTCAGTGACTGAGACCCCTCAGAAACAAGCCACAGAGGTAGTCATGCCTCTGGTGGAATGAGCTTTGACAGCACCAGGCAATTCTTTGCCATACTTGTTGTAGCAAAACACAGTGCAGATAGCCAACCATTTGGATAAACATTGCTTAGAAACTGAAGCGCACTCTCTACCTGGGGTGAAAGAAACAAAAACTGCTTTGACTTCCGACTTTCCTTGGTCTGAAGCAGGAAGTATTTCAAAGCTCTGCGCACATCTAGCATATGGAGCAGTGCTTCCCCTGGATTGGCACACTCAGGAAAATAAACAGGAAGGTGGATAGACTTGTTGAGTGTAAACTCTGAGACCACCTTAGGGAGAAACTTAGGATTCATGCACAAAGACACCCTGTCTTTGTGAAAAATCAAATAAGGCTCCTCGCAACAGAGGGCCTGAAACTCTGAAATTCTTCAAGCAGAAGTAATGGCAACCAAAAATAACGCTTTCCAAGAGAGAAAGTGCAGGTTGCAATTTGTGATTGGCTCAAAAGGAGACAGGGTCAACTTCTCCAAAATAAAATTCAAGTCCCAAGCCAGGACAGGAGAACGGATTGGGGTTTCAGATGCAGAATGTCCCTGAGAAAGGTACGGGAGACATCCAGCTAAGTAATCATGCAGTCACCCATGGGCTCATGAAATGCAGAGATGGCCATAAGGCGCACCTTGTGGGAGGAATACTGGAGACCTCTATTCAGACACAAAGATCAGGTAGTCCAGGATGTGGTTCACTGGACAGGTGAAAGGGTCCAGTCTATGTTTGGCAGACCAGATGGCAAACTGCTTCAACTTCATGCCATATGTGGCTCAAGTGGAAGGCTTCAGGGCAGCCACAAGGACGTCCGCCACTCTGTGCGAGACCCCGAACCTGGCAATGGCTATGTCCTCAGGAGCCAAGTGTGCAGATGGAGGGACCTGAGGTTGGGATGGACCATGGTCTCCTGATCCTGGGTCAGCAGATTCCTGCATAGAGGGAGAGGGAGGTTCCTCTGCCAGGTGCTGGAGCAGAGGAAATCATATCTGCTGAGGCCAGAATGGAGCTACTAAGATCATGCTGGCCCCCTCTATCTGCAACTTGATCCTCTGGATCAGAGGAAATGGAGGGAATGCGTATAAAAAACTCCCACTCCAGAACAGGGACAATGCATCTCACCAGAAAACTCCAGGCCCTGGATTTAGCGAGCAGAAATTGGGCAGTTTTGCGTTGAGTTGGGACACAAAAAGGTCCAACTCTGGACGACCCCATCTGTTGAACAAGCCTTCAGCGACAGATGTGAGAAGCTCCCTTTCATGCATGCTGGAATGAGCCTTGCTGAGACTGTCCACCAGAGTGTTTAACACACCTGAAATGTGGAATGCAGAGAGTGTCAGACGTGATTCAGTGCCCAGTACCACACTCTCATGGCCTCCCTGCATAAGGGTTATGAATGAGTCCCCCCTCCATTTGTTGATGTAGTATACTACACTTAAACTGTCTGACTGTACCAGCAGCTGACCCGGAGTTCAGGTGGTCCTGAAAAGCCTGCATGGCATTGAGCACTGCCCTCATCTCCAGGACATTGATATGCAGGGAGGTTTCCAGCTGGGACCAAGATCCCTGGGTCTGGAAGGAACCTAGATGTGCTCCCTAGCCCAGACCTGAGGCATCCGTAGTTAGGATTTGCTGGGGGGAGGAGATCTGGAATGGGACACCCTGAAGCAAGTTCAAGGGGTCCATCCACCACTGCAGCACCTTGTGGACTGGGGAAGAGACCAGGACTGGTTGATCTAAATTGTCCGTGCGCTGGTCCTACTGTACCCAGAGGGCACTGGACAATGTGCATATGAAGTCTTGCCAGTGGAACAGTGGGTATGGCAGCCACCATAAGGCCCATTAATCTGAGGTGCACCCTGGCAGGAATGTAATGGCTTTGAACAACTTCCTGAGCTTGGGCTATAAGATGCTCTGCCCTGTTTTGGGTCAGGAAGGCCTTCCCTTGTGCCGAGTCTAGAACCGCCCCTATGTATTGCAGCCTTTGGGACAGTACCAGAACCGACTTGGGCAGATTGATCATAATGCCCAGGGAGTGGAAGAGCAGGAGAGTCTGCTCTAGAGTCAGTAAAAGCTGTTCCCTGGACGGGGCCTTTAGGAGCCAATCATCCAGATAAGGGAAAACATACAGTCCCTCCCTTCTAAGAGCTGCTGCAACTGTTGATAAGCACTTGGTAAAGACTCGCAGTGCAGAGGACAAGCCAAAGGACAGCACTTTGAACTGATAATGCTCACCCTGAAAGGCAAAATGAAGAAACTTCCTGTGAGGAGGAAAGATCAAAATGTGCAGGTAGGCATCCTGCATGTTCAGTGAGCAGAGCCAGTGCCCCATTTTGAGAAGGAGCATCAGGCCAGGCAAAGTTACCATCTGGAACTTTTTAAACTGGATGTACAGACTGAGGTCCTTTAGATCTGGAATGGGCCTCAGATTGACGTTTTTTGAGGGACCAAGAAAACCTGGAATAAACCCCATGTTTCTCTGGTGCCTGGGCACTGGCACGATGGCCTGCTTGCTAGAAGAGACTGTACTTCCTCCTAGAGAACAGACAGGTGAACCGGGGGTGACAAGAGGGTGGGGGAGGATTTATGGGGGTTGCTTGATGAGCTCCAGGATGTGCCCCCTTTCTATGATCTGCAGAATCCATACATCCGAAGTTATGGTTCTCCATTGATTCAGATGGAGGGAGAACCAACCTCCGACCACCGCCTCATGGTCCAGGACCAGAAGAGGGGGGGTCTGGCAAGGAGTCAAGCGGAGGCGGAGCCAACCGTTTGGGCTGGTCCATCATTTCTGGGGCACCTGGCTGCAGCTCCAGTGCTGGCGGGGGTGGGGAAGGCAGCCAGGGCTCTACATTTCCCCTGGGCCTGGTGGCTCGTCCCGGGCCTATTGGGTGCTCTGCAAAATGGAGGGCATCCTCTGCCTCTCAGTTGGTTTGTATGGTAGAGGGAGTGGACAGATTTGAGGGCCGTGCCCGAGGCTTGGAGATCATCAGTAATATCCTGGACATCAGGGCCAAACAGCTTAGTGCCATTAAAGGGGCATTGAGCACTTTTGCTGAACATCAGAGGCGAATCCGGATACTCTCAGCCAGGAGTGCCTGCATAGGCATATGCCTGTTGTGGCTGCCCTGGCAATGGTATCAACCATTTTGTAGAGGGTCCAGAGGAGGTGCTTACTAACATCCTCAGCAGCTTGGAGGCACTGAAGTATCTCTTGCTTTTGTATGCCATCTGGAAGGGCCTGTTTCACGGCCCTGCCCTTTTTCCAACTGCCATTTTGGTACTTCACCATTTGAGACCATCTGCGACAGGTAGTTTGCAATCCTCAAACTCAGAGTGGAGGATTCTGAGACTCTTTATCTGGGGGAAGGGAACCAAGGTGCTTAGGTGCCTTAGACCTGTCAAGAGCTGTCTGGATGACCACTGAGTCTGTCTCGGGCTGGTCAGCATAGCAGGGGTGCATGATAAAGTTTATCAGCCCTGTGAGGCATAGCTGGCACCATGTCTGGTCTGTGCCAGGCTGATGTGGCTGCATTCCGCAGAGCAGGAAGGACTGGAGGAATGATTTTAGGGGGAGAATCAGGGATCTCCAGGAAGTCCGCCGGCTCCTTTCTGGTGGTACCCTCTTGCTTAGTGTGGAAGCCAATGACTGAGGACAGCTGCTTCATCACATTAAAAAATGTGAGGTCCTCAGGAGGAGAACTGGAGTATGCTTCACTGAGTCCTCACTGACAGAGGAGGCAGTAGATCTGTCAGAGTGCAGGATCGTGTCCTTTTCTTACTCCTCATCATCAGGAAGAATGAGGTCTGGGTGGTACTCCTCCTCGACACTGACCTCTTCAACCTTTAGGTCTGGTATTAGATGCGCCAATGACCGCTGATGGTCGACAAGTAGACGTCAACAGTATTGGTGGGGAGGCCTAAAGGCCCCCAGCTGCTGTACCAGCACGTTAGGTGAATTTAAGCAGGACTTCGGTCAAGTCGATGGTGGTCATTGACGGGGGTTTGATGGCACAGGTGTCAACGACCCATCTGCTGGGTCCTGAGAACCCAAAGAGCTTGTAGTCCTGGAGGGAGATGGGGCAGGCTTCGATAGGAGAGTCATCGATGAAGGAGGGGCTGACGACCTGAAGGTCAATAGCCAGCCACCCTGAGAATTGGGCAAAGGAGCTGTCGGTATGGGTCTGGTGGGCACAGAGACCTGGACAGCAGTTTTCCAAGTCGGTACAAATGCAACTGAAAAGGATCCCCCAAAGGAAGGAGAAGAGGCCATCGGGGAATGAGATCGTCGCCGGGGGGGTCGCGATCTTGGTCCTTTTTATGACTTTTCCCTGAAGATTTGTCTCAGGCCTTGGAGGACTGCGAGCTCGATGATCTGGTCGGCGACTGAGAGGCTGTGACCCTGGAGGACCCCTGCCCAGAAATGGCTACCTGCTGATCCATCAGGAAATTTCTAAGAGCCTTTCTGCATCACCTTAGGGTAATTTGGTTAAACTTCTAGCAGAGCTCAGAGTCAGAAACTTCGTGGTCAGGCCCAAGACAAGAGAAACAGAGAGAATGTCTGTCTGTGGAGGCAATCTTCTTTCCACAGCAGCAGCACAGAAGAGGGAAGTTGAAGGATTAACTCTCAACATAAACAAGTTAGAAGAATCTCTTTTTTTTTTTTTTGCATAATCTGTTTATTCAAATTTTCATACATATGGAAAAAAAGACAAGACAAACCAACACAAAATACATTTACTCAAACAATAGAGTAAATTCAACATAACTATGTACTTGGTTACAATTCATTGCTTCTTAAACAATATAATAGTAAACAGAGTATAACTGTATTGATACAAATATTGCATATTTAAAACCTCTTAATCGCACAGTGGTTTGTTCATCTTATAAGGTATGGGATCCCAACTAGTGGCTTACTGGAACCCAATTCAGGGGGATTGCCCGTCAGCCATTGTTATGCACACCAGAGAGTCATTGCAAGCCTTCCCGTAAAAGCTGAGCCTCCGACGGAGACAGGGAGGAGAGAAAGGGTCCCAAACAAGGAAGAACCTCTCAGCTTTACATTTGACCATGAAGGACAAACGCTTCAGAGCGAGCGTCTGAATAACCAAATTACACCATTGTTGTATCGTAGGTGTAACGCCCAAGAGCCAGATATTGTAATATACAGTGGTGTGCCAATATCAATAGGACACGGGCTCACCTTGGCAGAATCTCCCATCCCTCCGGCCCCAGATCCTCAATGCCAAAAAGAAGCAGAAGAGGGTCCAGCGGTACCTACCTCCCCATCAGGGTTCCTATCTCCCGAGCTATATTTGCCCAGAAAATCTGCAGAGCAGTGAAAGTAGGAGCCCAAATCAGACCTACACCTCCCACATATCGGAGACACAGCAGGATTAAATTGATGCACTATCAGGGGAGGGCAATAGAGCCCGTGAATGAATTCATACAAGGACTCTTTGTATTTGTACAGCTTTTCGAATCAGGCCTTTCGCATCTATCCTGGCCCTAGTTATCAAATGTTCCACCTGGGCCAAGGGTGAGCTAGGAACCAAGTCCCTACCCAGCCCTCTAATGTATGCCCTCACCTGCAGGAAGCGAAAGAGATGTGTATGTGGTATACCAATACTTACCTGCAGCTCCTCAAAAGAGCGTATACCTTCCTTAGTTTGAAGGTCCCCCACACATCCTTAATACCCCTCGCCTCCCAGTCCCTAAACGCCACATCTACTAGGCCAGGGACAAAAAAAGGGTTCCAGGCAACCAGGAATAGCAGCGTTTCTTCCTCCTGTACCCCCATCAGGTGATGAATCTGATCCCAGCAGTCCAGAACCGATGCTGCCAGGGGATTAGCCCGCTCCAACCCCACATACACTCTGCGGCCCTGCTTGGCAATGTAGGCGGACAACCTCCCTGGGCAGTTCCGCTCCTCTAGGCCCAGCCATCCTGCCTCCTCTGGTCTACTGACCCAGTCTTCTACATAACGATACTGCATGGCCAGATAATAGTTTTTGAGATCCAGGAAGTTTAAACCACCGCCCCCTTTGCACATCCATCTTCAAATGTTGAAGGCTAGTATGGGGCCTTTTACCCTGCCAAATAAACTCAGAGAAGGCCTACTTCAACCTTTTAATATTAGTCCTTGTAGGACCGACATGAAGCATCTGCATGACTTAGAGGAGCCTAGGTAGGGGATTAATGCGCCCTAGCCAGGAAATAGACAGGGCTCACCATCTGTGTAACTCCTCTTCAATAGTTTTGATAAGGGGAGAGTAATTAAGATGGTATAGGGCTCCCAAATCTTTACCCACATGTATACCCAAATATTTGAAGGAGGCCGAATCCTCCTTCAAACCCCACGTACTTCCCCAGACCATACCTTCCCCTCCTCCCAGATTTAGCAACTCTGACTTCCCCAGATTAATCTCATACCCAGAGAACTCAACAAACTGGGCAATTAAGGCAAGAAGCAGTGAGACAGACTTCTGCGAGTCTGTGACATATAGGAGCATATCATCTGCATATAATGTTATTTTTATGCGTGCGACCAGATTTCCCCAAGAATCCTTTAATATTCGGGTTATCCCAAATACTTACTGCTAACGGCTCTATAGCCAGTGCAAATAATAGAAGGGAGAGGGGGAATCCCTGCCTTGTGCCCATAAATAAGAGGAACTTGTCTGAGAGAGATCCAGTCACCAATACCGATGCCTCAGGGGACTTGTAGAGTGCCCGGACCAGCCCCACGAAACCATCCCCCAAACCAAACTGTTCCAGCACTTCAAACAAATATTCCTATTCTATATAGTCAAATGCCTTCTCGGCCTCCATGGACAGCACCAAAGTGCCGCCATGGTGCCAAGAAAGCCGTAGGTGAAAAATGGTGTGAATACTGCATCAGAGCTTTCACAGAGACCCATGTGACTGAGTTGACAGTGGGAAAGAACTGAGGAGGGAGTGAGGCCAATTACGCCTTTATAAGGTTGGTGACATTGAGGATGTCAACGGCATGGGCGACCCCAGTTGTACTGTTAAAAATCTTCCGTGTGGATTCCCCTTCACCGACGGTGAAGTTCCTACAGTGTGACCTGATGACTGAAATAACCGCAATGAAGATCTCCCTTTCCAAGAGAGGGACAACGCATCTCACCAAAACATTCCAGGCCCTCACATGAGTGAGCAGAAATGCGCAGTTTTGCACTGATGGGGACGCAAAAGGTCCAACTCTTGATGACCCCATTTGCAAATATGTTCGGGTCACTGCGCTGTAGTTCCATTCATGCATCTGGGACAGTGACCTGCTTATCTTGTCTACTCAGACATTTTGGGCACCTGGGAGATGCACGACTGATAGCTCCAGGCTGTATTCCAGTGCCCAGTACCAAACTCTGTTTGCCTCCCAGCATAGGGGATAGGAATGAGTCCCTCCCTGTTTGCTGATGTAGTGGACTACACTGACATTGTCTGTCTGGATCAACCGAGGGCCTTGTTTTAGGTGCTTCTGGAATGCATGGAGACTGTACAGTACAGCACGCATTTCCAGGATATTGATGTGCAGACTGGCTTCTTGGTGGATCCATAGGACCTATGTTTGATAGGGTCTCAGATGAGCCCCCAACCGAAGTCGGATGCATCCGTGGTGAAGATTTTTGTTGGTATTGGAGTTACAAATGGGATGCCCTTTAACAGGTTGGTGTAGTCCATCCACAATAGCAGGGTTTTTCTCAATTGGGATGTGACAAGGAACAGCAGATACAGGTTATCTGTTAACTGGGTCCACTGAACTCTTAAGAGTCCACTGTGGAATGCGTATATGAAAGCGTGCCAGAGGTGCTGTAACAATGGCTGCTGCCATAAGGTCCACCAGACATAAGAAAGGTCTGTCTGAGACCTTGTGACTGTTGTAGAGAAGCTGGGCTTGAGCAATAATGCATTCTGCTCTGTCTAATGGCAGGAGGGTTTGCCCTGAGCAGTGTCTAGGACTGTACCTATGTACTGCAGCCACCGACATGGTGATAGGATTGACTTCAGCATACTGACTGTGACTCCTAAATCCTCAAAGAGCTGTCCCGCTCAAGACAGAGTCTGCAGAAGACTGTCCCTGGAGCCAGCCTTTAGAAGCCAGTCATCCAGGTATGGAAAACATATAGGTCTTCCTTTGAAGGGCTGCTACTACTACAGTTAAGTATTTGTAAAGACCCATGGCACAGAGGATAAGCCAAAGGCAACACTTTGAATTGGTAACACTCCCTCCAGCATAAAGCATAGTTATTGTCTGTGATTCTTTCTGATCTCAATATGAAGATAAGTTTCCTTCATATCCAGGGAACACAGCCAGTCCTCGGGTTGTAAAAGGGGAAGGATGGCCTGAAGGGAGACCATATGAAACTTCTTGTGTTCTATGAAGAAGTTGAGTCCCCACAGATGTAGTACAGGCCTCAGATCTCCTGTCCATTTTTGAACTAGGAAGTACTTGGAATAGAACCTTTTGTTCTTCTGAGTTGGAGGAACCGGTTCTAAGGCACATTTTTATACCAGTGATTGTATATCCTCTTTTAGCAATAATATATGTTCTGGAGGATGTCCGGAAGGAGGAGGAGGAGGATGCACTGGAGAAGTTTGTAAAAGCTGCAGTGCATGCCCCTTTGCAACTATCTCCAGTATCCATTTGTCTGTGGTAATCTGTCTCCATTTTGGCAAATGAAGGGAGATACGACCCCCTATAGCCACCCCTGGAGGTAAAAGTGTTTGGGGTGTATGAGGAATGGAGTCAGACTGAACCAGTGGTGGCAGGGCCACCAGTACTAATGGTCTTTGGTGCTTTAGAGTGTGCACTGTGGAGGAGAGGACCTAGCAAGGCACCACTACCCCTAGTTCTGGAGAGCTGATGGAAGGTGGCATGACTACCCCTGGCAGCAGTGTTGTGAAAAAAAACCTCTACCGCTACCTCTTACAGGTGTGGGATGGAGGCACTTACCTGACCTGAGAGTCATTCTGGAAGACTGAAGACTTCTTAAAGTTTCTTCAACATCGTGACCAAATAGTTTCTTGCCCTTGAATGCTTAACAGTGCCTGCTGGACATCAGTAGCAAAGCCAGCCGCTCTTATCCATGAATATCTTCTCATGCAGATGTCAGAAGCATCAGCCCTTGCAGAGACATCCGAGACATCAAAGGCTGAGTGTAATAGGTGCTACCTACCTCAGCACCAATATTTACACTGTTTTAGAAACTCCGCTTTGCAGAACCATCTGGTAAGGCCTGTGCAGCTCCTTGGCATTCTTCCGATGGCATTTTGATATTTAATCATATGGGCCTGATAGTTATTCTAAGGACCAATGAGGCTGAGACATATGTTCTTTTGCCCATGACATCAATCTGCCTAGATTCCCTAGCAGGTGGCAGGAACTAAGATGCTTGAGTGCTTAGATCTATCATGAGCAGCCATAACCACCACAGAATCTGTTTCTGGGGGTGTGCATAATATGGTTTAGCAGTAGGTGCAGGATACTGCTTATCACCTTTGCGTGACACTGCAGGGATAGTATATGGCCTGTGCCAAGCAGCAAAGGTAGCATCCTCAAAAGCTGGATAAGTAGGAGGTATGAGGATGGAGGGAGTGCATGGCACTTCTGAAAACTCATTTAAATTCTTTTTAGTGGCATCTCCTTCGACAACTTCAAATCCCAGCTCAGTCTGAAATTCCTACATTAAAGACTGAAAAGAGGAGACCTTGGGTATTTACTACAGAGTCTTCACTACAGGAAGACAAAGTAGAATTAGTATGGGGATTATATAGCTGTTCCCCATATTCTTTCTCCTCACCATAATCCTCCTCCATCATAAGGTCTGGATTATGCTCCACATCATCGTTGATAGGCCTGTTGATGAAAGATGGATGTCTGGGCCGGCAACGCTAATGGCAGTTGTGAAGAAGGAACAGGCAGTGAACTAGAAGTAACTAGGTGGGCCTGGTGTTCCTTTTCTGCCGTCACTTTCCTTTGTTCCTATGTTCCTGTCAGTTGACAGGGCTTGAATAGTCAGCAGTCCTATCAACTGTAACATGGGTTGTGATGGCAGGCCCAGTAAAAGGTGCTGAATCATCTCTGAGAAAGACCCCAGTACTGCCTGTGAGTTGACAGCACCCTGTCCAGGGGCCATGCTCAGAATGGTCGATGACTGGTTGAGACTAGACGACACCAGCATTGTACTGGCTCTAGTTAGGCCCGTAGTGCCAAAGTCGTACCCTAATGTTGGTGTCTGATCGACAGTCGGGCAGGGCCGGATTAAGGCATAGACAACATAGGCACTGGACTAGGGCCCCCACCTGCCAGGGGTTCCCAGCAATCCCCAGAGTATATTTACTGCATACCCTTTTCTTTCTGCCTGAGCTGCATTTTTTGTAATGCACTTGGCTGCTGAGAAATCTGAGCAAGGCAGGAGCTGAAACTGTGATGTGAATGTCACCTCGCTGGTTAGGTGTTAATTATAGCTGATAGCTTCAGGGAGCTCCAGTCAGACTGACCTTTAAGGTGTAAACAGGCCCATTATCTTTGCTTTGTCTCCGACCCCCGGTTTACCAAGTGGCAAAAAGTGGCTAGAAAGATCCCTGCCCCCCCCAGCTGGTGTTCCTGATAGGGAGAGTGACTGATTCAAATCTTAAATGGGAACCCCCTGCAGTAGTTTGTCCACTACTTGCCTCATCTTTTGCATTTGAGGGGGCCCCCATAAATCTTATTGGAAGGATCAAAGAGCCAGCAGAGGTTGCGTATTGGAGAGTCTGTTCCAAGTTCTAGGTGTCTCTCATTAGCACATGGATGTTTTGTGACTTTCCCTGGAGCTGGGTCACACAGTATGCAGGTAGAGGTTGTGGTTTTCAAATCCAGGTGTTCTGAGTCTACATGTTTTTCAGGTTATTGGCTTGGGGCTGCAGCCAATAGGCTATATTGCCTAATGTATGAATTAATTTTTACACTCCTTCACTGCAAGTGGATTATCGTTACATGCAATTCTCCTCTCAAGGAAAATTAGTAGGGGGTTATTGGTTGAGTTTAGATTGGGGCAATGAGTGTCATGAAAATGATCAAAGTTATGAATAAAAGAAAAAAGGGGGTTGAATTTTTTAAGTCCTTTAACAATACTATATTGCAGTTCGCAAACAGTATGGCCAAGCCCGATCTTTAACACCAACCACAAAACCATAGTTTAATGACACAAAGTAGTAAATAGGCCACAGTGCTATAGATAGGCTTACAATGCTGCCAGGAGCTGCTGTGGCTTTTCGATCATATTTGTTTACTTTGCAGGCAATTGTACATGTTATGAGGCTATATACATGCAACACTACCCTCATTATGTACAAGTGCATGCAAAGTAAACAAATAGTATCTGAAGGCCACCACTAACCGTTTTAAGTCTGTCTGTAGCACTGCAACCCCTTCCCTGTGTGGTTTTGTGGGTGGGGCTATTTCAGGAAGTAACACTGTACTTGAAGGAAGTTAAAGGGAAACTCTCACGTACTCAGTATTTGTTCAGTAGTGCCCCACACACCTATTCAAACTAACTGTCATTTGTGCCGCTTCAGAAGTATAGTTAATTGACAACCGCAACAAGCTTTAGTGTAGCCAGTTGCAGTGCTCTATTTCACAGCACGCATGCGATAACGCTAGGTTGCAACTGATGTCAGTGACGGGCTCCATCCAAAAGCAGCAGACACACACTTTGTGGGTGTCATTCCTGAAAAACCTCTCTGTACTCGCAGCATCATAAGAGCATCAATGGCTGGGAAGTCATGCCGAGATAAAAAGAAGAAACTTTTCTGTATAGGAAAAAAAAGTTTATGTCGATGGTGTTTCCACAACAGATCCAATGAGGCTAATCAATGGTGGGAAAAGAACTGAGGAGAGTTAGGGCTGCTCACAGTTATAGATGCACTGACATGTGACGTTGACATGGGCGGCCCCAGCTTAGCAAAAGTTTCCGTGTGATCCTAAAGCCTGACAGCTGTTGCTCCAAAGGTGTGACTTAAGGAAGAGATATCCTTGAAGTAAGATCCACACGTACAGTATATAAAACAAATGATGGGAAAGTTTGATATACTCATGAAATAATACCATCTCTGGAGTCCGAACAAACTCCATAAACACCACTTTCGTCCTTCGGCTTGTGGCTTTAATGGCTTGTTTGACCCCTCGATGGTATTATTTCCTTCTGTACCACACACTGCCATCATTTATTCCCTGTACACTGCTTTTTGGTACAGTTTTTCGCAGTGAGATGGTTAGTTATGTGCAACATCTGCTTTCTAAGACGGCCTGGGAGTTAGGCCAGTAGCAGTGTTAAGTTCATGGTTACAGGTATAATGTATTCTATACTTCTATATATTTAGCTTACAGCAAGTCATATAGATAATAATAAAACTTTAACAGTAATTTATATTAGACGGTACAAGCTACAAGGGTATAGCTAAAACTAGGCATGGGTGAGTACTGAAATACCTGACCCTCCAGACTACCTGCGGGTGCCTTTAAACTACCTGAAATTACCCTAATGAGAAATGAGTAGTTGGTTAGGGTCACGTAGTTACTACCCAATTTATTCTACTGCCCTAGTATCGGACCCTGACCATAACAAAAATCAAGTGAAAGACTGTTTTTGACTGTAGTCTGTATACTATTACACTGTTTGTTAGGTGCCCTGAGCCATTATACCCATGGTGGGCATTGCTGAGGTAGGTATGATAGGTACAGCTGCTCTTTAGTGAGCCTGCTGCTGTTTCCAAAAATCATACCCATGGCGGGCATTGCTGAGGCAGGTACGAGAGGTGCAGCTGCTCTGACTGAGCCTGTTGCTGTTTCCAAACATTATACCCATGGTGGGCATTGCTGTGGCAGGTACAGGAGGAGCAGCTGCTGTGAGTGAACCTGCTGCTGTTTTCAAAAATTAAACCCATGGTGGGCATTGATTAGGTAGGTACGAGAGGTGCAGTTGCTCTGATTGAGCCTACTACTGTTTCCAAAAATTATACTCGTGGCGGGCATTGATGAGGCAGATGTGAGAGGTGCAGCTACTCTGAGTGAGCGTGCTGCTGTTTCTAAAATTATACCCATGGTGGGCATTGCTGAGGCAAGTACTAGAAGCTCAGCTGCTGTGAGTTAGCCTGCTGCTGTTTCCAAAAATTATACCTATGGTGGGCATTAATGAGGTAGGTACAAGAGGTGCAGCTGCTCTGATTGAGCATGCTGTTGTTTCCAAAAAGTATACTCATGGCGGGCATTGATGAGGCAGACGTGAGACGTGCAGCTACTCTGAATGAGCCTGCTGCTGTTTCCAAAAATTATACTCGTGGCAGGCATTGATGAGGCAGATGTGAGAGGTGCAGCTACTCTGAATGAGCCTGCTGCTGTTTCCAAAAATTATGCCCATGGTGGGCATTAATGAGGTAGGTACAAGAGGTGCAGCTGCTCTGATTGAGCATGCTGTTGTTTCCAAAAAGTATACTCATGGCGGGCATTGATGAGGCAGACGTGAGACGTGCAGCTACTCTGAATGAGCCTGCTGCTGTTTCCAAAAATTATACTCGTGGCGGGCATTGATGAGGCAGATGTGAGAGGTGCAGCTGCTCTGAGTGAGCGTGCTGCTGTTTCTAAAAATCATACCCATGGTGGGCATTGCTGAGGCAAGTACGAGAGGTTCAGCTGCTGTGAGTTAGCCTGCTGCTGTTTCAAAAAATTATACCTATGGTGGGCATTAATGAGGTAGGTACAAGAGGTACAGCTGCTCTGATTGAGCCTGCTGCTGTTTCCAAAAAGTATCCTCATGGCGGGCATTGAAGAGGCAGACGTGAGATGTGCAGCTACTCTGAATGAGCCTGCTGCTGTTTCCAAAAATTATACTCATGGCGGGCATTGATGAGGCAGATGTGAGAGGTGCAGCTGCTGTGAGTAAGCCTGCTGCTGTTTCCCAAAAATATACCCAATGGCGGGCATTGACGAGGTAGGTACAAGAGGCGCAGCTGCTCTCAGTGAGGTTGCTGCTGTTTCCAAAAATTATACCCATGGCAGGTATCAAAGTTACATAATAAACTGATGATTGACAAAACTAAGAGTAGTGTGGCACATGCGGCTGGCATGGCGGCAGTGGTGACGGTTCTATTTGTTTCGTACACAACCTAGTCATCATAGTCAGTATCACTGTTTGCAGGCTGTTATTCATGTTCAAGGTCAGAATTGCATAATTCAGTGTTTGGGACAATTGGGAAACTGTCAGCATTCATTTTGAGAAATGTAAGCCATTCCACATTTACAGGACTTAGCAGTGTTCTGTGGTCTGTGACTATTTCTCCAGCTGTACTAAATATACATTCTACATATATGTTTGAAGGTGGACAACTGAGGTACATTATTGCAAAATTTGCTAGACTGGTCATATTGTTCTCTTTTGTTTCTAACAGAGTAATGGATCTTCCTCGAGAACAATCACAGTATGGTCGTCAAAATACTCCTGGATCATTGTGCTATGTGAGGTGGTTACCAGTCTGGCAGATAAACCAGCTGCACTTTCTTTACAGGATATTAGTCCATCTTTTTGCAGGTGACTCAGAACTGATTTGCCTTTCTGACCCTGAACATAGGATGCCCAAGAACTAGTTGTAGATGTCCTTTCTCTCGCTGATAACACTGGTGATGGTGAAGAATTGATAGATGTGCTATTGTCTGCACCAGAGGCGCACTCTGATTGTTCGGCAGAGTTTAACTGCTGTGCATCAGTTAATGGTGTTGGTGGGGCAATGTCACTTTTGGTTAGCAGAAGATCTCTCCTGAAATTAAAAAGATTGTTGGTGGGTAAAGTTTACCATGCCTCTTATGAGGATCAGCCCCTTAAGAGAGGGGTGGCAATTTTAATTCACAAACACTGTCCACTAGAAGTGACAGAGGTACAGCCAGACCCTATGGGTAGATTTCTACTCCTCAAGGGTACCTATAGGCAATTCCCTGTTCCCTGCTTAATATCTATGCTCCAAACCAAGAAAAGGAAAATGGCCAGTTCTTAAAACATACCCTGCTGAAATTCACACTGTCACCAGGAGAGTTGTGTATAGTAGGGGGTGACTTCAATACAGTCCTCAACCCCAGCCTGGATAGATCAGGCACTGGAACATCCACTCGGGGACCTGCCGCAAAGTGTCTGGGGAGGATAGCAAAAGAAACTGGCCTGTTGGAGGCATGGCGTTACCTGTATCCAAAAGTCAGGGGCAGTTCCTGTTGGTCTGCCCCCCACCAGGTCTACTCCAGTCTTGACCTTTTTTTATCTTGGCTGATTGGGTACACCCCTTGAATCAGCCTGACTACTCCCAAGAATGGTCTCCGATCACAGAGCAGTGCGCATGTCCCTGTCTCTTTCACCCACCCAGAAAACTCCACTTGGAGACTGAATGTTTCATTGTTAGATAGAGATGACTATAAAACAATGGTTAAAGCCTGTCTGGAAGAATATATTGCCAGAGACCCACCCCAGGATCCTTCGGCAGCAACCTGGTGGGATGGCCTCAAGACAGTGCTAACTGGTAGAACAATTAGTATGGCAGCAGGGTTAAAAAAAGCCAGACTTAAGGAACAGTCTGATCTAGAGTAAAAAATATTTGACCTGGAGGCAGAACATAAGATAGTGCTCAATGAAGAGGTGAGGATGAAACTAGAGTAACATAGAGCCAGGCTTAACAAATTACTAGATGACAAAATTGAAGGGGCCCCACCGCTACACCAGACAGAGATACTACAAAGCTGGAAATCAAGCTGGGAGGCTGCTGGCCTGGCAGCATCATTTTTTTTCTCATATTGTTTCTGCACCCCCAGCTCCGGAACTCTCTCCGGCCACTCCACTCACCTAGTCCGCTCTACCGCCCACTGCGAATCCTGCCTTCTTCAAAGTCGTTATTTCTCCCCGAGCCGTGGCTATGGGCCCGAGGAGATCAAAGGACAGAGGCAGGAACCAGCATTGGGCGCATGAACGGCACTGGAGGGCCTTCGCCACACAGGCTGGGGGGATTTTATGTTTTAGTCCCCTAACTACCCCTCCCTCCCTGAGCATGACATCTCCTGATGCCATGGCACACGACAACCCTGTCGGTGTCAGCCACACTCACCCCAACATGTGGTCTGTGTCCTGCAGCACTCCTGCTATCCACTGGGGGTCGCTGGGACGCCGGACAACCCACAACCCTCCCCCTGGGAGAGAAGAGCAGCCCTTCAGATGCTCAGTCCTCTCCCTTCCCTGCTGACCCCCAGCACCTGAGCCCACTCCCAAACTCAGGTTGCCGGTGTGGTGCGAGGTGTGGCGTCCAACGCCTCAACCTTCAGCACCACTGGGCCAGCCAGCCTGGCAGCATCATAAAGAGGTGGTTTGCCCTGCTTGTTTTGCAAATAAGAAGGGATCCAGGATATACACAATACGATACTGACCCCCAGAAAATAATAGCACTTCCTAACATTTTACAAAAATCTCTATTCTGATGAACAGACTAACAACTTTTCAGAAAACTTAGAAAACTTTTTTTTAACAAACTGACAGTTAAAACACTATCAGTAGCTCAGAAAGAAGAAACAACACTTTGATAACTTTGGAGGAGGTGACAATGATTATAAGAGAGCTTAAAGGAGGGAAGTCTCTCCCCACATATCTTTCCTGTTCAAATTGAATTACAACAAATTGTGGGCAGAGGTAAAGGGAGACATAAAGAGATAGGAATCCTGCCACTCACACTGGGGGGCAGGATAGCTACCTTCAAAATGAATATCCTTCCAAGATTCCTCTTCCTGTTCATTCCCTAGCATCCCAATCCCAGAATCATTTTGGAAATTAATTAATAAGTACATACTAAGATTTGTTTGGAAAGGAGGGACGCACAGAACAGCTATGAAGATACTATCACACCCAAGAGAGAATGAGGGATTAGCCATGCTGGACTTAAAACCATACTATTATGTCGCTCAATTAACCCCAGCAGTGAAGTGGATCACACAAGGTGGAGAGTCAGGCTGGAGAGAAATGGAAGCACTACAAGCAGGAAATATCCCCCTCTTCGCTTTACCACATGCCACCTTTACTCCCACGATATGAAAAGAAGTGGTAAATCCCTGGACTAAACAGACATTAAAAATCATTGCCAAAGCAAGATCTCTCACACACACGCACCTAATGATGTGGAGCCCCTCACAGAAATAATTGGGACCCCAGGGTTCTTGCCGGCAAGAACTGACCCAGGATTCTGCAGATGGAATCATTGCACACTGATCGGATACTGTTCATTGATTCAAAACAAGATAATAGTGTCACTTGTTGACCTTCAAACAAAATTTGACATTCACCATTCAGACTTTTACAGATTTCTACAAGTCGGGCACTACATGTAGTCGAATAACCTAATCCCAAAAATAGATAGAGATTTGACTCCACTGGAGAATTCCTTATATTGATCAGTTACGCTCCAGGGCTCCAGAGGAACCATCTCAGTGGCCTGTAAGGCCCTGTTGGGAGCAGGTGATCAGGCATTAGCAGATCTCTGGAGTAAATGGGAGACTGAGGCCGATACCCCCATTCCAGAGGATAGTTGGAAGAGGGCCTGGGAATGGGGTTAGAGAGTTACAGCTTCTCTAAGTTGGAGAGAGTTCAAGTGGAAATGCATGACAAGGTTCTTCCACACCCCCACAATAACTAAACACTTTGCAGAGGGTAGCTTGGCCCAATGCTAGATGGGCTGCGGTTAGGTGGGGTCCCACCATCATATATCCTGGATGTGTCCAAAATTAGTGGACTTTTGGGCCAATGTACATGCCAAAATGTCCATATTATGGGACACCCCAGTTCATCTGATTCTGCGCCTGGAAGTCCCAGGGGTAGGAGGCCCCCAAACACAGGGGTTGCTCAGAATTCTTTGTCAGCCCAAAAGGAAATCACAGCAAACTGGCTGAGTGTTACTTCTCCTTCATACAAATCCTGGATTCAAAGGGTGGATAATATAGAACTCATGGAAAGCCTGACAGCTAAGCTTAGACTTTGAACTGAGAAACGTAATGAACTGTGGAACAGATGGATAGTCAGACAAGACATGACAGTACTGGGAATAAGGGTAGAAAATAGACTGGGGGAGGGACACTGACTACATGGGACTAGAAATAGGGCAATTCGACATATCTTAAAGACCTAGGCATAGAGTAAAAGATACATAGATACATAGACAGTGTCGGCAGATAAGGGACTATGGCCCACTCAGTCTGCCCATTTAAGTTTCTAAGTTCAGTTTATGTTTTCCAAGAAGTCTGTTGCCCCTTACCCCTGACCTCCAGAATTCCTTTATGTCTATCCCATGCATTCTTAAATCCCGTGATTGTTTCAGCCCCCACCACTTCCTCTGGCAGGGTGTTCCACTTGTCCACCACCCGTCTGGTGAAGAAAGTCTTCCTCACGCTTCCTCTGAATCGTCCTCCCTCCAACTTCATCCCATGCCCTCTAGTCCTGGAACATCTTTTCGCTATAAATAGTGCATCCTGCACCCTGTTCCTCCCTGTAAGATACTGGTATGTCTCATCATATCCCTCTCTCCTCCTTCCTCCAGGGAGTACATGTTCAGTGCCTTCAACCTGTCCTCATAGGACTTGTGATGCAATCCATGCACCATCTTTGTTGCCCTCCTCTGAACCTTCTGTACCCTGTCTATGTCCTTACGTAGGTAAGGGCTCCAGAACTGCACAGTGTACTCCAGGTGCGGCCTCACTAGTGTCTTGTATAGTGGAATTATGACCTCCCTTTTCCTGCTGGTGATGCCCCTGCCTATGCATCCCAGCATCCTATTTGCTTTACCTGCTGCCTTGTCACACTGTTTCCCTGCCTTGAGGTCATCAGAGATGATTACCCCAAGATCCCTTTCCTGCTTGGTGCATGCTATATCCTCACCCCCCAACTGATATATTGTGCCAGGGTTTTGTGCCCCATATGCATTATCTTGCACTTCCTTGCATTGAATTTCAACTGCCAAACCCCTGACCATTCTTCAAGTTTCTGCAGGTCCCTTCTCATTCTGTCTACACCCTCTGGTACGATACGATACGAGAGACAGTTACAGAATAATGGTAATAACACCAAATGTATGGTTATATTTTCTCTTTACTTTCTTCCCTGTTGTTCCTCCTTGTTCCCATTTTCTTTTCCTTTTCTTTCTTTTGTTTTTATGGTTACTAGTTAAGTTTACAAATTCAGTAGCCACGGCTGGCTAGAGTAAACTTGTTATTATTCACTAAATGGGGAAAGGTGGAGCTAATAAAATGACAGTAAACATCGTAAGTGGTATACTGATGTGATAGTAGAAGTTTGATTTTTCAATACTCTAACACCAAGGTTGTACAACATGTGATATATTATGATCTCCTGTCATTCACATACACAATATGTACAGTATGAATGGTATAATAAAATTAAAGACTTCACAGTTGTAGTATGTTTTAACTTCCCTAATAAAGCTCAGTTTAAAAAAAAAAAGATCTCTCCAATACTCAATGTCTTCCCCTGCAGGAAGGATGGCTTCAATGTTCCCCTTAAAGTGGGGATCTAGCAATGTAGCCAACATATAGGTGTCATTCTTAAACATGGCATTTCTTCTCTGATCAGTCGACAGTCTGAGACTCAAGTCATCTGCCAGCATAACAGCGGTGATGTTTTCTCTTGACTGAAAGTCTTTCTTTATGTCATCAAGGAAAATGCAGAAATCTTTTTTGAAGAAGAAGAAAATTTGAATTTGAGTTGCACTGTCTGCACTGACATCATGTGTGGCAGCCTCAAATGGCTCCAATAAGGTGACCAAAGATTCAAGTAGAGTCCAGCTGCTGGAACTGAGCATGATGTCTGCTCTACCTATTTAATTCTGCATGGCATAGTCATGTACAGCTTTGTTCTGTTTAAGAAGCCTTTCCAACATGTAAAATGTTGAATTACAGTGGGTTGGAATGCCCTGCTTTAATGTATGCAGTGGGAAGTTGTTTGACCTCTGCAGCCCCATCTGGATTTTTTGTGCTTTCACAGAGTGGCTGAAATGCCCATATATTTTCCTAGCAAGACCTGACAGGTTGTCAACATTTCTGTTTCCATTTAAGAAATTATGGATGAGAACGTTTAAACAATGTGCAAAACAAGGTATGTGTTGGTAGTTGCTATCTCTAATAGCTTTGACTATGTTGGCACCATTATCTGACACTATGAACCCTGGAAATAAGGAATACAGAGTAAGCCATTTCTGGAATTCCTGTTCCAGCTCCTGCAGAATATTCACAGCAGTGTGGTTTTCCTCAAAAGTGGTGTCACATAACATAGTCTGCTTCCTACTGCTTACAGTAGAGCAAGATTATTACTTTCTGAGTGAAAACTTGAGCAGTGAGCTGTAATAGTCATGTAGTCAATTGGTTGCTGGTCCATATATCTGTAGTTGCCGTATGTGAAACTGCTTCACCTCAGGGAGTTTCAGCTGCTTAATGACTGCAGTACACACCAAGTCATACAACTGTGGGACAGCCTTTTTCGAGAAATATGTTCGACAGGGAATGGTGTACCGTGGTTCAATCCAGTTCATGAAGTTGAGGAAAACTTTTTGGGCAGCAAAAGATAGTTGACAATCGGTCAACAACTCTGCAAAGGCTCTATTTAACAGCTGGCATGTTAAATGCTTATGGGTAAATTTTGATGTCCTCGCAAACACTTCCTTTTAATGTTAGTTGACGAGAATTATGAGATATTTTTAATTTCGGAGGGAATGTATTTTTCACACTTTTTTCAGGTGGAGTGCTACTTTGGGATTTTGCAGTATTTGATGGTGTGAGAAGAAAACAATCCATGTTTGTCTGGGAAGACTGCAAGGACACATCAAGTGATTCAATGTCAGTCCCTGCTTCAAGTTCATTGTCACTATGGTCACTGTCACCACCATCTCCACTACCACCCATAACAACCGCACTGTCCCTTGCCCTGCCCCACTCAATTGGGTGTTTTTCCTTTCCATGTTGTGTCATTACCGATGTTCCAAAATTTGCTGCTTTGCACCACGACTGATGCTCTTTTTGCACAGACTGCATACAGCTCGAGAGTTGTCTGCAGGGTCAATATAAAATAAATTCCACATTAAAGATTTACCTTTTTTGCTTTGTGCCACGGTGCCCTGCACTATTTCTTGTACAGTCAAGGGACCTGGAGGAAACCTACACTGCCATTTCCTTGTTGAGATGAATTGTTCTCATTCATACTCATCTTCTTATTCTTATGTTTAGCAAATAATTTTTTTTCTGCACTTGCCTTTCATGCCTTACAATGGCATCCTCTCCTACCCCCTCATTGAAACTATCGACCTCATCGCCATAAGATTCTGAAGAACTGGAAGTCCCATCATCATATGTAGGACACAGCCTGAGCTATCCCATTCCCAGTCACCACTATCACCACCATCTTTATCAGCATTTGTTGCCTCAGCATCTGAGCTTATATTTGAGGAGGATGCCTCCTTGCATGCTGCTTCAGCAGCTGGACGTATCCTGGCACATGTGGCAAGATGTTCAGTACATCTACAATAATTCCCAGTCAGTTCTTTCCGAAACTCTACTATCATTTCATTGCTAACATGCTTTTTTTGTTCAGAGCATTTAGTGCTGGTCCTGGTGATGTTATTATTATTGTCACTATGTTTTTCATTAGGGCTATGATTCAAATTATCCACATTAACAGCTGCATGTGCAGCAGCACTGTGCTTCCTTTTAGTAGACTTAGACTGGGAAATACGAGACATAGTAGACACAGATGTGAGAGGATATTGTTTCACTAACTGTTGCAAAGACAGACAATGTAACTCACCATGTTGCAGTAATAAATGACAGGGCTCGGGGCACCTGACAAACAGTGTAATACAGCTGTAAAAGGCTTTCACTATGCTGCAAAGACACACAGTGTATATGACCATGTCGCAGTAATAAATGACAGGGCTCAGGGCACCTAACAAACAGTGTAATACAGCTGTACAAGGCTTTCACATTTTACTATGCTGCAGAGACACACAGTGTATCTGACTATGTCACAGTAATAAATGACAGGGCTCGGGGCACCTAACAAACAGTGTAATAAGCTGTAAAAGGCTTTCACTATGCTGCCGAGACACACAGTGTAGCTATGTCACAGTAATAAATGACAGGGCTTGGGGGCACCTAACAAACAGTATAATACAGCCATAAAAGACTTTCACTATGCCGCAGAGAGAGAGGGAGACACACATAGTATAGCTGACCATGTCACAGTAATAAATGACAGGGCTCGGGGCACCTAACAAACAGTATAATACAAACATAAAAGGCTTTCACAGTGCTGCAGAGAGCTACAGTGCAGCTATGTCACAGTAAAAAATGACAGGTATTGGGGCACCTAACAAACAGTGTAATACAGCCATAAATGTCTTTCACTATACTGCACAGACACACAGTGTAGCTGACTATGTTACAGTATTAGATGACAGGGCTCAGGGCACCTAACAGTGTAATACAGCCATAAAAGGCTTTCACTATGCTGCAGAGATACACAGTGTAGCTGACTATGTCACAGTAATAAATGAGAGGGCTCGGGTCACCTAACAAACAATGTAATACCGCCATAAAAGGCTTTTACTATGCTGCAGAGACACACAGTGTAGCTGACTAAATGTCACAGTAATAAATGACAGGGATCGAGCCTCAGGGGCACCTAACAATAACAAAAACTGTTATACAGCTGTACAAGGGTTCACTACCTGCTTCAGAGACAGACAGTGTAGCTGACTATGTCACAGTAATAAATGACAAGGCTCAGGGGCACCTAACAGTGTAATACTTTTTCACACCAGCTGCCCTCTGTGTTTTTATGTTTGCTTGCACGCATGTGCAAGAAACATAGTGCCACCATACGAGTTTTCGTAGGTGTGCTACCCCTGCTTCCAATGCCCTGATCCTTTTTGCAGGCACGGCCACACCGCACCAATGAATGTCCGAGCTGTCTATGATAGCAGTTCAGATGCAGTGGTGTACAGTTGGAAGAAAATGACCACTACAATCAGCGGTGGTAACGTGTAGGCAATTTGCATATGGCAAATTGCCTACAAGTCACCACCCGATGCGAGGTCCCCCCAACACACACAGACTCACAAAATATGTCTCTAAATCCCTAAATGTTTCACGGTGCTCCACTGCACACCTTGCCTGATTCTCACTGCTGAAACCAAAACCCGCCTCTCCCAGTTTTTAAAGCCGACGGGGGTGCCCAATCCCCCTGTAGGCATGCCCCCTTCCCGGTTCATTTGCCGACAGGTTAGCCCATTCCCCATTGGCATGATGCACCCCTCCCATTTGTTGTGGGCTGAGGGGAGTGCCCAATCCCCCTCAGCTAATGCACCACCACCCCCAAGCACACTGTATCGCCAACAAGGGTGCTCAGTCCCCGTCGGCTCCAGCCCCCCCAAAAGAAACATCCAGGTGTGCCGGCTCACTGGGAGCCCACCCCAGTGTGCAAAAAAGCATCCCACATTGCTGTTTAGCTTTTAAACCTGTAAAACTGAAACAGGTCCCTCACGGTCTCTTGTGCCCCTCCCCAACCCGCACCCACCCTCTGTGCACCCTACTTCCCCACACCCCTCACCCCATACTTACCTCTGGAGCCTGGCATAACGCTCTTCAGTGGACCTGAAGAAATGCCGGAAAGTTGTATAATGGCATAAATAGGTTTTTTTTCAACTTAGGTGGATATCTTGGCCATTTTGGGGAATTCTTTCACCAAATTTTCAACATGGGATTCTTGGGACCCCACCTCATGAACTCAGTCACTGTCATTTTGTTATTCGGTCCTGAAAGGTGATTTTACGGTCACTGGACGGAACCACCTTTTGGGACTGAGTAACGAAACAACAGTGTCACAGTTCATGATGTAGGCCCTCAAAAACCATATGTTGAAAATTTGGTGAAAAAAATCCCAAAAATGATTGTTTTATGAACGTGTGTTGCGCAGTTCCTACACATGCTCATAACTTCGAGAATTTTGAATATTTTTACTCTAGATTTTCAACATTACCATTTTACCACACCTCCTTCTGAAGAGTATAGCTGTCATTTTTCACATCTCGACCAAAATGTGTTTTTGCACATGTAGTGCACAATGGCGTGGTCAGTGTACGAAATCAATGTTTGGGACAGATTAAAAAAATCACAATGACACTGTTCATGAGCAGAGGTCTTACAATGCCTATATTGAAAATTTGGTAACAAAAGTCCATAAAATGATTGTGTTATGAGTATGCATTGCGCAGTTTCCACACACCCTCGTAACGTCACAAATTTGTAATATTTTCACTCCAAATTTTCAACACTGGCATTTTTCCCCACCTCCTTATGAACAGTACAGATGTAATTTTTCACATCCTGGCCGAAATGTGTTTTTGCACTTCTGGCGCAGAATAGCGTGGTCACTGTGGGAAATCAGTGTTCAGGACGGATTAAGAAAATCACAGTGACACTGTTCATGAGTGGAGGTCCCAAAATGCCTATGTTGAAAGTCTGGTGTAAAACATCCCCAAAATAATTACATTGTAATGTAAAATTTATTTATATAAGGTGCCCTACCTGAGTTCAGGGCGCCCTTACGATAACTATCACAATAATTTAAAATCCACATTACAGGTGTGCATTGCGCAGTTTCTACGCACACTCGTGACGTCACCAGTTTTTTTTTTATATTTTTACTCCAGATTTTCAACATTACCTTTTTTTACACTTCTTCATGAACAGTACAGCTGTCATTTTTCACATCCTGTTCAAAATGTGTTTTCGCACCTGTGGCGCCAAATGGCTAACGAACTGATAGTGTCACTGTTCATGCGGTGGGGTCACAAAGAGCCCATGTTGAAAACTTGGAGTAAAAATACCAAGAAATGCCCAACCTGCAGCCAGTGACAGGCATCGAGGTGCGCCTTGGACACTCTGGCTTCAGAGTTCACCCCATTCTCCTATACTGCACCCATTTCAGCGTATTTCCTTATGAAATGAGGTGAAATGTCATGACCATTATGGGTGACGACCCAAAGGCACACCCCAATGCCTGTCCATCTCTACAGGATGGGGGTGGAGTTGGCGTCAGTTCAGTACTTCACTGCCATTCCTATACTGCATCTGTCTAACTCTTGCACTTCCACTGCTAATGCCAGTAAGCGACCATTCGGCATTGACAAATGCTTGTCTTCCTCTGAACCTAGTTACCTGCCTGCTGCTCAACTAGTATTTGTCCCTGGATTCTTCACCCCCAAAAAAAAAATGCATAGCTTTACACTTTTTCCTCTTTAGAATGTCATGATGGTATCTGTTATTCTCCCTCTCTAGAACCACTTGATGGTATCTGTTCTGTTTGAATTGTATGCTGCTCTGACCGGAGTGCGGTGTGGTAAAACCTCATAAGGTGCTTGTGTTTGCTGTTTACTTGTAGTGACTGTGTTAGTCATGGTATCTAGGCACTAAGTTCAGAGGAGCTTTTGTTGGTGTGTGGATATTGATTTAACTTTTTGTAAAGGAAGGTGTTATTCATGGAGTGGGAACTGCAGATTTGTGAGAAGAGGGGCTAAGTTCTAGTCCCCCCAGAGCTTTTTCTCCCCAGATATGTCCTGTCAGGGATATGCCCTATTCTGGCATGTTAACCCTGACATCCTTTCCCCCTGCTGGTGTCCATCCACCTAAAACTCCCATGATTTTCCCTTGGCGGTGTCTCCCCGAGGCAGTCCACTTGGGTGGACTAGGAGCTAGCATCAGTATGCAGCTGGCCTCGGGTGGTTTTGAGAGTCCAGGCTGTTCTATAGATAGTTCATGGGTTTTTCTCCAAGCTTTTCTCTCTGGTTTCTCCTTCCTCCCCTGGCAAGGGCTTAGCCCATCAAGTAGCCTCAGCTGCATAGTAACGTGCTGCAGAGTGAGCAAGCTCCCTTGGGCCACTGCAGGGGTTGCTGTGGCAGTGGAACCCAATGCCATCTCTCTTCACCCCAGTGCACTGCTGAGCCTAAGCCTGGCAGCATGATTCCCCTAAGGATGCCACTGTATGTATGCAAATGAGGGACCCCGTATGCATAATGGTGGTGGTTTTGGTGGCACTAAACAGCTGCCAGCACGGTGCTGTTTAATGTCACCAAAAACCTGGCCCTAACCATGCACCGAGGCTGTGACCTCACCCCAACCCCAAATGCCAGGCAGGTGTATTGCAGGTGTATTCTTTGTAGTCTAGTGTACCTGCCTCCTCCTGATTGCCCCTGTGAAATAGTATTACTGATAGTCCTCCCTGGCACCTAGTGGACCCCTAATTGCCTCTGTAAAATAGTATTACCAGTTGCTCTCACTGGTGTCTAATGGACTTCCTTTCGTGTGCAGACCCCCAAGTGTCACCCCCCACTTGGCCACCTACTGAGGACCCCCCATCTTGCAACCCTCCTCACCCTGGTCACCGGCCAGCACAGCCCTTCCCTCACCTCCTCGGGTGGCCACAGTCTGACATGCAGAGTGTGATCAAGCACAGTACTCACGATTGCGCTCTATGCATGTCAGATGACTGTTGGGCAAGGAAGTGAGCCAGATGGTTGTGCCAGTTAGCCATCATGGATGGAATGACCTGTGATCAGAGTGGGAGGGGTGGAGGGTTCTCAGCAGGTGATCAGATTGAGGGGGTAACACATAGTTAAGGGCCATTGGCACGGGCCACTAGACACCATGGAGGATTGTGACTAATACTAGATGCCAGGGAGGGATTTCGGTAGTACTATTTCACAGAGGCAATCTGGGGAGGGGGCCCACTAGAGGCCAGGGATTCCTTACATCACTTGTCCTCTGTTGGCACTTGGGGGCTACCGCATGCATGCATATGAGCAAACAGTGGGCATGCAAATGTGTCCTTACTGTCATGCTTGCCCAGTGAACACTCTTGCTGAGTATGTCCCACAGGGCCCCTGGCACTATACTGTTTTGGGTGCACTATCCCCGTGGCCTGTGTGCAGCCATATTCACTGCACTGACATGGCCCCATATTTATTCAGTTAGCATGCTCCATTAAGGCATGCTCCAAGCTGGCTGTGTGCTGTTTCTATGCATGCTCGTGAATTCACCAGTTTTTTTAAATATTTTTACTCCAGATTTTCAACATTACCATTTTTTACACCTCTTCTTGAACAGTACAGCTGTCATTTTTCACATCCTGTTTGAAATGTGTTTTCGCACCTATGGCGCCAAATGGCGCAGTCACTGTGCAAAATCACCTTTCAGCTAATGAACTGATAGTGTCACTGTTCATGCAGTGGGGTCACAAAAAGCCCATGTTGAAAACTTGGAGTAAAAATACCAAGACACGCCCAGGACGTTAGGGTTTCTGACCATAACGCCCTACCCTGTAGGGACTGACAGGCATCAGGGTGTGACTTGGGATCTCGACAGTAATGCTAATGCCATTCCACCCCACCCCCACCCTGCAGCCAGCTATTGCATCTGAGGTGCGCCTTGGACCCTTTGGCCCCAGAGTTCACCCCATTCTCCTATACTACACCCATTTCAGCATATTTCTTATGGAATGAGGTGAGTGTAAAGCCCAAACACCCCAAGCCACACCTCAACACTTGTCAGTGTCTGCAGGGTAGGGTGAGGTAAAATGTCATGACCGTTATGAGCGACAACCCGAAGGCACACCCCAATGCATGTCCATCTCTGCAGGGTGGTGGTGGAGTTGGCGTCAGATCAGTACTTCACTGCCATTCCTATATTGCATCTGTCTAACTCCTGTACTTCCACTGTTAATGCCAGCAAGCAACCATTCGGCATTGACAAATGCTTGTTTTGTTAACCTTACATTTATTAATTTTCTGTATAAGCAGACAATTAACATCCACAGAAACTCATACACGGCATAGAGAATTAAAATATGACATCCAGAAAAGTGTGATATACATATATGTGAGTCCATATAATCTTGTACAAGTGGAGATGGCGGTAATCCTGGACTGTCTGTCCACATAATCAAGTTCCCAAAGTCTTTCGATAGTTGCCAGCCTCTTCAGCGGTATGAGGTGTGTCCAATAGGGAGTGTTCAAACTCAAAAAGAGTAACCACAGTCCAAGGACTGCTAGTTTAATCTGTTGCATGACTAGGGAGAAGGCATACAATACTTATGACCACTTTACACCAGCCTCAGCATGGCAAAGTATAATACATATTAGAACAGTTTTACTGAGGCTCATTGTAGTTAAATGTGTCACTGAGTTGTTCCAAAAGTAGAATATAACAAAATGTTTAAACTAGCAGTAACATCTATACAGATCTGACCTTACAGTACATGGAGCAGTATTCCCTGGTATGGGGCACATTGTGAAGCGAGACGACATTAAGGCAGGAAACCTGCAACAAACCACATGGCATGTCTACCACCAAAATTACATTTATTAACTGTACCATCCCTTGAATCATGCCCCTAACAACTTTTATTAATAAATGGTGCAAGGGGGGTGAACACAACACTTCCCCTCCCTACACCCCAAACCATAAAAATAGTTTTCAAAGCAGGGAATTTGCTGTGTAGTCCAAAACTGAATCGCCGTTTTTATCTGACTCACAGTTCAAGTGTCCTCTAAATCGGAACTCTGAGATCCAGCTGGAGCCTGACATGCTGCAAATTCTTGCTCGACCTTCTCCATCCAGCGTCCTGTGGGTTAGTAAACTGCCGCAATTTTCCACTGTATACCACCCTGAGTTTTGCAGGCAATGAAAAAGAATGAATGATTCCCAGACCTCGGAGGCGATGGCGCACTGCATCGATGCTCTTATGTTTAGCACGGGTCTGATAGGAGAGGTCGGAGTACAGCTTTACATCTGCTCCATTGATCTCTAGGAGATAAACTGCTCTGGCTGCTGAGATCACCGCATCACAGATCTCTGATCCCCTGGATTTTAAGAGAATGATGCATGGCTGATTGGTATCTGCTGGGCAAACCCTCAGAGTGACTCTATAAGCCTTCTTGAGTGCATCCCATGGAAATCCTTCATCTAGGTGCAGCTTACTCTTTAGCCAGTCCAACAAACAGGAAAGCAGAGATGTCCCTTTGACACCTTCAGGGATCCCTACAATGTGAATGTTCCCAGCATGCATCTCATTTTCAAGGGCCTCCATGCACCCATGGAGATGGCCTTTTTCTTTCGTTAGGGAAGCAACGGTGGCTAGGGTAGACACTGCCCATTTTTCCAGTTCTGCCACAGACCCCACGAGTTTCAGGATGGCAGCATCATGTTGTTCCACTTTTTGTAGGGTCTTCTCAATTTTTGAGTCCATGGCCCACATAGACTCAAGCATGGCTGGCCAGGGTGGTGCCACCAAATTTCCTGGGATGCTGGCTCCAGTGCTACTCGAGGGGCCCGCAGCCTTGGTAGAGTGTGGTGGCGGGTCTTTCTGCTGCCCCTGTTGTTGCACTTTTGTTCTTCCCATAATAAATTCGGTACCTTCCGACTCGGGATGCTTTGATGTATTGAGTGCTGAAGTCCGTTTTTCAGTAAAACTGTTTAAAGTGATACATTTTCTTCAATTTCGCCACCTTGTGAGAGAGAGCTTGCAGAAAAGCTTCTGACCTGGAAGATGGCTCTCTTGTGCCCCCTGTCCTTTGTGTTTTTATCCCCCACCTTGCTCCTTCTCTGTTCTCTCCCCAGTACTGCACCACCTCCTCGACTGCGGCTCCACCCTCCCTTGGCCTCCCCCTCCTCCTGGCTGAGATCGTTTCAGTTCCCGACCCCCACTATTCCTCCCCTCGAACTCCAAGTAGGTTTTAAAATTTCAAATGCTTGCTTCAACTTTTAAGTTTTGAGTCACAGTCTATACCACAATTTTACTGCAAAGTGAGCGCCCACTGATGTGGAGCTGCTTCCCAACTGCTGCCGGCTGCTACTGTATAGCAGGTTGAATTAGCATTTGTTATATTTAGCGGGAGTCAACCTTATACACATATTCACATCTGATAGAATTAGTGCAGACTGCTTACTCTTCAGTAAACTGCTACTGAAAATCAGCTGTCCATTATTTTTCATTATCTGTTTATTTTCACTGATTGTCAGCAATAGCGAATATAGCGAAAATAACCTTATATATAGTATCTGTGTCACACAGGCTCACAGCAGATGGAGCACAGCCCTATAGACACAATTGACCAATCAGGTGTCAGCCCAGCATCATGTGCTCCTATTCTGCTGTAAGTTCCATGAAGGACCCAACAGGCTGCCCTTAATGCCTGTTTCCAAGTCCTTTACCCGTTACCTGTGTCAAATTAACCGACCCAAGAATTACATTATTATGTCGGGTAAGGTAGTAGATTACCTGAATTACCTTACCTGTCCAAAAATAGGTGATTCTCGCACTACCCGACCCAGCTACCGGTCGGGTAGCCCATGCCTAGTTAAAACTAATTAAAATTGTGTGTTTAGCTGCTATGGTTTATTTATTGAAATGTTTCACCAGGAAAGCACACTGAGCAACAAGAAAGGGTTATGAAAGAAGTCTTAAAACTGAAGGTGGATAAAGCAATGGGGCCTGGTGGGATTTATCCCAGAATTCTAAAAGAACTAAGGGAAGAACTAGTAACACCACTGACTAAACTTTTTAATAAATCATGGGAGGATGGTGTGGTACCTGAGGACTGGAGGAGGGCGGATGTGATTCCCCTTCACAAAAGTGGGAGCAAGACAGAGGCAGGAAACTACAGACCTGTCAGTTTGACCTCAGTGGTAGGGAAAATGATGGAATCACTTCTGAAGGAAAGAATTGTTGAGTATCTAGAGGCTAGTGGGGCACAGGACCCAAGGCAGCATGGAATCACAGCAGAAAGGTCATGTCAGACAAATCTAATTGATTTCTTTGACTGGGTGACCAAAGTAGTAGACCAGGGAGGGGCAGTGGACATGGCCTACCTAGATTTTAGCAAGGTATTTGACATAGTCCCACACAAAAAATTAATAAACAAATTAGCCCGCCTGGGAGTGGGTCCCAGGGTGGTAGCCTGGGTAAAACACTGGCTGGACAACAGGACGCAGTGGATAATAGTAAATGGAGTCCACAGTGAAGAAAGGGGGGTTACTAGTGGGGTACCGCAGGGTTCAGTACTAGGGCGTTTTTAATGTCTTTATAAGTGACATTGCAGAGGACTGGAAGGAAAGTATGTCTCTTTGCAGATGACACAAAGATCTGCAACAGGGTTGATACTCAAGGTGGGGTGGAAAGGATGAAAAGGGACTTGGCAAGGTTGGAGGAATGGTCAAATGTATGGCAGCTTAGATTCAACGCCAAGAAGTGCAAAGGAATGCACCTGGGAAACAAAAACCCAGGGGAAGAGAACACAATGGGGGTGAGATACTGACAACAACAAAAATGGAAAGGGACCTGGGGGTAGTCATATCAGACAACCTAAAGGTGGGTCAGCAACGTGAGAAGGCAGTAAGGAGGGCTAGGGGGATACTGGGATGCATAGGGAGAGGCATCACCAGTAGAAAACAGGAAGTTGTTGACCCTCTGTACAGACAATTGGTAAGACCACATCTAGACTACTGTGTACAGTTCTGGAGACCTCATCTCCACAAAGACATAGACAGGGTGGAGGCTGTCCAGAGGAGGGCAACCAAAATGGTGCAGGGTCTGCACCAGAAGACATATGAAGAAAGACTAAAGGAGCTTAAGATGTATAGCCTGGCGGAAAGGAGGGAGAGGGGGGACATGATAGAAATGTTCAAATACCTCAAGGGAATCAACAAAGTCCAAGAGGGTAGCATCTTTCAGAAAAAGAGATGTGCAAGAACAAGGGGGCACAATTTGAAGATAGAGGGGGGATGGCTCAGAGGTAATGTGAGGAAGTATTTCTTCACAGAGAGGGTTGTAGATGCATGGAATGGCCTTCCTGAGGAGGTCGTAGAGTCAAAAACTATGGGGGAATTCAAGAATGCATGGGACAGACATAAGGCAATTCTAGTGGGGGTAGGAGGAAGTAGGCTGTTGGTTAACTAGGATCTGCAGCTTATCCGTTAGGTAGGGAAATGGGCAGACTAGGTGGGCCAAGTGGTCCTTATCTGCCATCAAATTCTATGTTTCTAAGTCATTTGTCTCCCGGTGCAACCTGGAGGGAAGGGGTACGATAGGAATGATACATTAAACATTCAAGTTACAAGATCAACATTAACATACAGTTGTAAGGTGGATGTTACAAACAGTGTTACAACAGTGTTGCGCATAACATGTAGAAAGAGTGGACAATAATAAGTGCCGGGTTAATAAGTAAATAAGTGCTTATGTGAAAGAAAAGGGAGGGAGGGTGAGGTGGGGAGGGGTAAGAGTTGTGTCCTGGTGGGACCCCCTTTAGGGATGCGAAACCTTGCAAGGGACTGGTAGGACCAGAGTGAAGGGATAAGGCCGTGTCCTAGAGAGACTTCTTAGGATGGTGGGGAAGGGAGTAGATCAAAGATACAAGCCCTTTGGGGGGGTAGGAGAGGGACCCATGGAGAGCATTCGGGGTCCTTTACATTCTGTGAGAGATCAAGGGAGGCCAGTAAGTGGGAGCAATTTGGGGGAAGAAGGGCTAGAGATTGGGGGGGTGGGTGAGTGTGCACAGGGTAAGATGAAGGTGAGGGTAGAGAGATAGGGTTTGTCCAGGGCTTAGAGGAGGGAATTAGGAAGGGACATGGCAGGAGCAGCTAGATGCAAGGTAATTATTGAGGGAAGAGCTGATGGAGTAGGCAGAGGATGAGTACCAGATTTGAGGTGGGAGGGAATTCCAGATTTTTGGGAGGCGGTGAGAGTAGCTGGATTGGCCAATTTGGGCCAACCAAACACCTAAGTACCTGAAGGAGGATGTGTCCTCAAGAAAAGTCCCATCAGGGGTGTGGAAAGTGGGTAGGGAGGGAAGCCTAGAGAGTGTCTCTGCCTTGTGTTAAAGGTCATAGAAACAGTCTTCTTGGCATTGAGGAAAAGTTGATGGCTAGTAAACCAGAGCAGAACCTTGTCGAGGTCTGGCTATAAGTTGGTTGTAACCTCATCAGGACAGGAGCCAGATGCATACAGGACTGTATCATCGGCATACACATTTTATTATTTTTTAATTTTTTATTTTAGTCTTTGGTAACCAGGTAAGGCCCACTAGGCACAAGTGCCTGTTTTGAGGGGCAGCCTGGAAGCACTAGGCGGTTAAGTGACTTGCTCAGAGTCACACAGTATGCAAGTGGAGGTTGTGAGAATCCATCCCAGGTCTGGTCTGCTGGATGTACTAAGCTCGTTCACAGCTCATTACTCTAACCTCTAGGCTATACTACCAGCTTAAATAGCGGAGGATGGGAAGCAAACAGAGGGAAGATCATTTAAGAAGATGGAGAATAGGAAGGGCCATACCTCTCAAGTGTCCCTCATTATGAGGGACATCCCTCATTTTGCCCCTTAAAATTGCTCTGTCCCTCATGGAAAAGGTGCTGCCCACACAGAGAATGTGCTGTAAATTCAGACTTTAAAGCAGAAACTCTTAATGTTCTAAAACACTAAATCCAAAATAAACTTTGTGTAAGTAAACACTATGGTTGTCATAGTGTTCTGAGCTTGTATCTCCATGTTTAGGGATGTGTCCCCCATTCTGAGGGTCTGTCCCTCATTGTCCCTCATTTTGAGTGTCCAAAAATGTCCATGTCCCTCATTTCACTAACAAAAGGTTGAAAGGTAGGGGAGGGGCCCTAATACCGAGCCCTGGGGGACTCCAGTGCTAATCAGGGGGGAGGGGAAGTGACGTCCATGATCTTAACTGATTGGGTTCTGCCAATAAGGTAGACCTTGAACCAGTTTGTGGCGGAGGGTGCCATGAGTGAGTCACAAGCATAGTAGCAAGGTACATTCAGGTACTTGAACATAGCAGATGTAAACTGATTTTGGTTTGCACTGTTTTCCCTGTTCCCACTTACTGTTGCTGAAAATGCAAAGGTTCCCCCCTCTCAACTGACTTTCTAATCTAAGGGACTTGAAATACTTGCAGGACTTGAGAATCGAGTCTTTAATATGCTGCAGGACATGAGTAGTAGAGAGCCGAGGTACTTTGAGTATTGATCTTGAATACATTTTTAGATATCAAGGAGGTCCAGTGGAACTTCCTCCCATCAGGAAGCCAAGACTCCTATAAGGGTCCCACTGGTGCAGAGATGACCCATCAGTACAGTGGCAGCATGCTGGTAACCCCAGTTTGGAAACAGAGGAGGGAGGGTGCCTGGCTCCAACGTATGATAGCTACCTGGGAGACCTAAGGTCAAAGTGCAGGTAAAGCAGCTCAGTGAAAGAGGGGACAGAACTGGGTGCACACACCAGCACAAATCAGTGTGTGTGTGCACCTGGAACCCTTTGCCATCAGTGTCGGGCAATGTGGGAGAACAAGATAAAATAACTAGGCCCAGCGTATGATGCTGCAGCACTCTGGCCCTAGGTAACCATCCGGACCCCGAAAGAACACTGAATATAATTGTCGGAGGGGCTTTGGGAGCCTAGAGGCTGCCGTGAGGGTTAAGTCATTGGGGATGCTCAGTAGTGGTGACTGTGCATGCTGGGGACGGAGGTGTTCGCATGGATGACTGGTTGGGTCTTTGACTAAAGCATACACAGTAAATGAAAAAAAAAAGTCACAGTGGTGTGTTACTATGTCACAGGCAAGCACAAATCCATAGATTTTGTTATACAGTCAATTCCACTTGTATGCCATTCGACTGTGTGCACATCGGATGTATGCACACAAAACCAAATTCCCGTTTCTTTTACCATTGATTCCATGTTAAATGTTCCGCTTGTATGCAACTGCTTTTTCGGTTGTATACACAAATTCCACAGTCCCTGGCTGCTCCCAGGCCACAGTTCACACCTGCTAAGTAAGTGTTGATAGCATTAATGGGGGTCTGGCTAAAAGGGGATCCCTGCTGAGAACAACAGAAGGGTTTACCGGAATAACAATGGAGATGGCAATATGCTAAATTTTATCTGTAGAGTGGAAAGTCAAGCTGCTAGAGTAGTCTAAACACCCGGGCATCACAAGAGAACAGCTTGACAAGGAGTTTGGGATTGATGTTCCAAGTGTGGATCACATTTTAAAAACCACATAGAGACCCTGCTCGAGGACAGAATCCATGGCTGTAATAAATAGCCTAGAAGAAAATGGGATGGGAAGGATGGCAATGTGCGGAGTCCCACTGTCAGGACCAATCCTCCTTGAAAAAGCTAAGCAGCCATCTCGAGCAATGGATATTGAGGGTTTTGAGTCTACATCTAGCTGTCACTCCTGTCATCGCATGCACAGCAAAAAAGCCGAATCACACTTTGCCTCTTTAGATGAGTGGCTCAATAATGTGCTGCCTGATATTCTGCGGGGGTATACGCTGTCTGAAAATTACAGTGCTGACGAGACAGCTCTGTTTTTCCATGACACACTGACATTAACAACCTAAATTCTGCCCTCTCCTCTGATTTCAAGAACATTTAAAGTTGGCTGCACAACCATAAATTGGTTCTAAATGCCAAGAAAACGAAGGTCATGCTTCTAGGCTCGGCTGCTAAGCTGAGAACTGGTCCTTCTTCCCTTGCTGTACCTGACCTAGAAGGAACCGTACTTGAATCCCTGTCATCTTTCAATTATCTTGGGATTATGCTGGACCAATCCCTGGATTTTAACCTACATATCCAATCCACCTGCAAAGCAGTAAATAATAAGCTGGGGGCTGCTTACAAGACAAGCTACATGCTAACGCCATGTGCTAAACTCGCCATTGCCAAGGGAATCCTACTTCCTTCCCTTACCTGCTGTGCTCCTGGCCATGTGGCTGTTTAGAAAACATCCCTCCTGAAGTGGGATGTTACTTACAATAACATATACTGATACGCATCCTTGGCCACCGACTAAAGCACCGTTACCAGCTATATGCTGACCTTGGGTGGCTCTCCCCTTCTGCATCTAGGCATTACTACCTGGGCTCCCTGATTGATTCTATCCTTAGGCTAAATGTACCGAAATCTCTGGATGTGCTGCTCACTCCTATAACCTCTGCTCATGGACTTTGGTCAGTTGACAAATCGCTCCTTAAAGTCCCTAGATGTCATACCTGTAAAGGCACTAGTGCTTTCAGGCATATGGCACCTAAATTTTGGAATACTCTTCCCCTGGCGCTCAGGCAGACTAAGACCCATAAACAATTCAAGAGTGAACTAAGGGGTTATCTATTGAGTACTGACCCTTGTGCTTGTTTTGACCCCACCTGATTTTGCATACGCTCTTGCCTGCTCCTTAGTTACGACACCTGCACTTGCTGTCCTACCTGACTTCCGACTTGTACTTATTTGTTTCCAATTTGTACTTATCTGTTCCTTAGAGCCTCTACTTCTCCTCTCTACTTCTCTCCTTTTCTCTTCTTGCCACACTTGTGTCTCTATTGTGTTTTCTTTTATCCACTCTCTACCTCTCTCTTGTTTTTCTGCCCCTGCCGCCTCTACTCCTACTTTCCTCCTGTTCTTTATCCTTCTCCTACTCTGTCTGACTTAAATATCTCTACCAGTCTCTGTACTGATAGTCTCCCTACCTACCTACTTATGCTCATTATTCCTATCTTAAATTCTACAATTTTCAATTGCTTGGCAACTATCTTGCTTCCTGTATTGTTTAATGAATTGTACTCTTCTCCTCGCTATTATTTCTCTGTACGTCACCTGCTTTATTTTCAGGCACTACATGAAGAGCAAATTGCATTTGTATTACTGACTGCCTCTATTACTGCACCTTTGTTAGCACTAATGTTTTGCACTTTCTGTACAATGACTGCTACCTTGGAATTGTATCTGCCTGAAACTGTTTCTGTATTTGTTTACTATGTCTCTGTACTCTCCTGGGTCATGCCTGAAAATAGTCAATTTTGGCTAGTGCACCTACTCGGTAAACAAAAACAAAATAAAATAAATAAAATTTAAAAGGGAAATCTTGACTGGCTTTAAGAAAGTCAAAGAATAAGTGTCAGGACTGGTAACCAGCAACACTGACGGTACGGATAAACTGCCTCTTTTGATACATAGATACATAGACAGTGTCAGCAGATAAGGGCCTGTGGCCCACCCAGTCTGCCCATTTGAGCTTGTAAGTTCAGTTTATGTTTTCCTAGAAGTCTGTTGCCCCTTACCCCTGACCTCCAGAATTCCTTTATGTCTATCCCATGCATTCTTAAATCCCGTGATTGTTTCAGCCCCCACCACTTCCTCTTGCAGGGTGTTCCACTTGTCCACCACCCATTCTGTGAAGAAATTCTTCCTCATGCTCTCTGAATAGTCCTCCTCCAACTTCATCCCACGCCTCTAGTCCTGGAACATCTTTTTCGCTTAAAAATAGTGTATTCCTGCACCCTGTTCCTCCCTGTAAGATACTTGTATGTCTCTATCATGTCCCTCTCCCTCCTCTCCTCCAGGGAGTACATATTCAATTCCTTCAGCCTGTCCTCACAGGACTTGTGATGCAATCCATGTACCATCTTTGTTGCCCTCCTCTGAACCTTCTCTACCCTGTCTATGTCCTTACGTAGGTAAGGTCTCCAGAACTGTACACTGTACTCCAGGTGGGGCCTCACTAGTGTCTTGTATAGTGGAATTATGACCTCCCTTTTCCTGCTGGTGATACCCTGCCTATGCATCCCAGCATCCTATTTGCTTTTCCTGCTGCCTTGTCACACTGTTTCCCTACCTTGAGGTCATCAGAGATGATAACCCCAAGATCTCTTTCCTGCTTGGTACATGCTATATCCTCACCCCCAACTGATATATTGTGCCAGGGTTTTTGTGCCCCATATGCATTATCTTGCACTTCTATGCATTGAATTTCAACTGCCAAACCCTGACCATTCTTCAAGTTTCTGCAGGTCCCTTCTCATTCTGTCTACACCCTCTGGTGTGTCTACTCTGTTACAGAGCTTTGTGTCATCAGCGAACAGTGAAATTCTGCCTTCTAGGTCCTGCGCAATGTCACTGATGAAGATGTTGAATAGGACCGGTCCCAGCACTGATCCCTGTGATACCCCACTGGTCACTCTTCCCTCTGTGGAGTGACAGCCATTTACCTCCACCCTCTGTGTCCTGTCGCCCAGCCAGTTACCTACCCACCCCACTACTGTCCTGCCCACACCCATATTCCCCAGTTTGTGTAATAGTCTTCTATGTGTCACAGTGTCAAAGGCCTTGCTGAAGTCCAGATAGGCCATGTCCACTGCCCTCCCCTGATCCTCCTTCCTAGTCACCCAGTCAAAAAATTCAACGAGGTTGGTCTGACATGACCTCCCCCTGGTGAAACCATGCTGTCTTGGGTCCTGTAGTCAATTGACAACCAGATGTTCCACCAATCTCTCCTTCAGTAGTGCTTCCATGATCTTACCCACTACCGAGGTGAGGCTGACTGGTCTGTAGTTCCCCACTTCCTCTTTGTTCCCACTTTTGTATAAGGGGACTACATCTGCTATCCTCCAGTCTTTGGGTACCTCCCCTGTTTCCAGTGATTGGCTAAACAGGATAGCCAGAGGTTCAGCCACCACCTCTCTTAGTTCTTTAAGGACCCTGGGGTGCACCCCATCTGGCCCCATTGCTTTATCAATCTAATCTGAAAATCTGAAAAGCTGCATTGTTTTCATGGTGTTACTGTGGAAACCTTGCTGGTCCAGTATTAGGCTAATGCCAATACATGCATGACCATGGACATTTTTGGGATATGGTTGCTGGAGCTGGACAAAACAATTATTTGAAAACAGATGAAAATCTGCATGATCGTAGACAACTGCTCAGCCCATAAGCTCATGACGTTCCACAATATCAATCTGGTGTTTCTCCCACCCAGCTGCACCACCACTGTCCAACCAATGGACCAGAGGGTCATTCAAAACCTAAAAGTGCACTACAGAAAATGTATTGTTAGCAAAACTGTTGGGAATATTGACAGCTCACAAGAACACTTTCACCGACTGGCTAAGGATATCTGTATCCTAGATGCAATCCATTTAAGCCATGCCGCATGGTGTGATGTGAACAGTACCACAGTCCAGCACTGCTTTAAAAAAGCTGGCATAGCCCTGGTGCCGTCTACCAAGAGGGCTAGTACCTCTGCCTTAGTGGCCACTAACCATGTTGAGGGGCCTGGGTTCCTATTTTGCTGTTACCAGGGGTTCTTTCTCAAGATGAACAATATAATGCGTAGTGCCTCCACCCAGAGCACATTTTAAGTGGGTTTGAATATTAGCAGTACAACCCCCTGGGATGCTGTACCAACCCACCTCCCCACACAGTCACCCCAACGCATGGATACCATAAACCAAAACCCCCAGTTGTAACACTTTGCATTTAAAGCCTTAAGCTAATAATATGTTCACGAGTCAGAATTCTTTAAAAACAATAAACCATTCTTTTATTTACATGGGGAGGGTTAGGAAAGGGTAACTGGAGTAGAGGTTAAACAGTCGGCACATTTTTCAATTTTCATTTAGAAACTGGCATTTTAGAGCAATCATTTCCCCTTTAAGTTTAAAACACATATTTTAATCATTGCAGCCACCAACGCTCTGAATTAGCTAACTGCTACAGGGTTTTTCAACTAACAAGCCCAACTGGTACCATTTTCCCTCTTTTGTCCTCTGACCAGGTACCCAAGTATTTGTTGCAGGCCTGAGGTGCAGCTGGTCAGCCAGCACTGGTGCACTTACTGTAAAATTAAACTTATCTTTCCCTTTCTCTTTGATTTCTATGCCAGTGGGTATAACCTGAGAGCAAACTACATACATTTCCCATGTGCAGGACAATTCCTGCCTTTACTCATGGTTCCACTGACAGTCTCTGGTGATATGGTGACTGCATCTCTAGGGAAGATGGAACAGCAGAATTCAGGGAACTTGGATTTGAAGAGACTTGAGATGTGGAGCAGGCACTCTGTAGCTTGAAACTTCTGACTTGATTGAAGGTCTTGCAGCTTGTCCCCTTCAGCCTGTTTCCAGGCCTGATGCAGAGCGCGAATGTAAGGCTTTCTAAACCACAAGAAGCCCAGACCCAGGAGTGACCCCATGCTCTTGCTCCCCTAAGGATCAGAGTGTCCAAGCACTCGTGGCTCCCTGTGGCCCAGTCGGCTCCACTTGATAGGGCTTGGCTGGTTCCCTACCTGGCTCCAGAACTGCTGCTTGCAGATTTCAGTCTCTTTAGCTCAGCTTGTCAATTTTTGGTTGTAGAAGTTTAAGAAAACATCCCTCAGCTACACTACCATAGTTGCAGCCGTAGCCCTTTTCTCACAGGTCACAGTCTCTGGCTTCCCACTGAGCACACGTTCCCAGAGGGACTTGGGCATTCACCTTGGGCTCCTCTGAGGACCCTGAACTGCGCCCTTGACTGAAATCTTTCTTTCGCTTGATGCAGGCAAATCCTTTTCCTCATTGTGCAGGTGTTAATAGATGTAGAAAGGCTCACTCTTCAACCTTTTCGAGCTACCTGGATTTACTGGCCAAGCCTCTGTGTGTCTGGGAGTCTCCCATACCAAGTGTCTGTACCAAAACCAGTCCATTTTCCGTAATTTGTTTTCCAAAACCAGAACCATTCCTTGAGCCTTTTGTCCTTCCCTTTTCCTTAAGACGCTGTGTCATACCATGGTACAGACAGAAGCCTTTTTCCTTGCAGGAACCTTTATTCTTGTTTCTCACTGCTGTGGCGTAGATGGAATTCAGTCTTTCCCTGCACTCAGGGCTCCGCAGCCCCCAAGAAGACCTCCATCTGCCTTGAAGTTCCAAACGACCTTTTCCCTGGAAACCTTTAGATGAAAACCTTCACTGCTGTGGTCTAGCTTCTCCACATAGCAGCCTGTTGCAGGACCTCGCAACTCTCTTTCTCTCACAGCAGAGCTGCACACCAATTCTCCTTCATCACATTCCTTCACCCTGGGAAAGTTGTGACCCAGGCCCTCGGAGACAGGTAGCTGGCAACCCCTAGGCAGGCCTTACCCAAGCCTTGCAGCCCCATTATTCCAAGGGGCTGAAGCCCCCCTTCCTCTGGAGGGGCTCCCTCCGAACTGACCCAGAACCAGACAGTCTCTGGGTTTTGGGAGCTCTCTGACAGCTCCCCATTGGCTGAATTCACTGTCCTTAACAAAAATTAATACGTATGAGGCTTCCTCAATGCCTGATTGGTTGAGTGGAAGGGCGCCACATATTTCACCAGCTTTTCCCCCCATAAGTTCATTTAACAGTCCCACAGTCCTTTGGTAAAATCCTGGCTCTCCTATTGGCTGAAACAGGACAAAAGCTTGCTAACATGGCTGCTGAATCACAACTCCAAACATAGTCCACCAATGCACCACTCTCATTCCCTGGTGCAGCCAGAATAAACGTTTATCTTTTATAACAGCCCCACAGAATTGTTGCAGTTCCTGTGCCCTGTAAAGCGACTGCACAGTCCAGCCTCTTAAACGAACCCTTTGCCTGCTGCCATTTTAGATGGTTCCCAGGCAGCCCATACATAGCCCCACTATATTATCCTGTGCAACCTAAATAAATATTTTAGTTTAACGCTAGCCCCATGTTCTGGAAACAACCCCTTTCTCCCTTCACACATTTCAGCTTTGAAAACATTTTTGTTTAATTCCTTGCCTGTCGCTAGTGATGATTTTTACTCTGTCCCATGCACTAGACAGGCTTCCTCATTATTATGCATGCTGCCTTGTGAATATTAATGAGGTAGCCACCTGATTCTTGAGCACTATTGACGCTCCTCCCAAAAACACTTTTTCTGCTCCTGTTGCACCTCCTCCGGGTCTCCAGTCCCTGTTAAGAATAATTTTGGACTGGGGCCACCAGAGAAGGCACTCGTGTGGCAACAAGAATGTTCCAAACCAAAATGCGCTACTGTGTACATGCGGACCGCCTCTGCATCAAGTGCAAAACAGGGTAGCTGCTCATGATTTAGCTCCTCCTGGCCCGATTTCACCGCAAACAGAAAAACAATGAAGGGGCTGAGGATGGCTCCAGAGGCAAACGGACAAGCCAGGAACCAGGAAATTACTGGGGAAACCGGGACCGGGCAGCCCGTGAGGCAAACAGATAAGTCCCACGGCGGGGGATTACACTAGAATTAGACTGACTGCTGGTACAGAGGACATGACTGTATCTGCACCTCCATTCACTGAGCCACCCGCTGGAATGGGACAAGCTCAATTTCTGGCTTACACAGAAATCAACACCACTTTGCGCCACGCCAGCGGCTCAGGTTTGGTGACGGACTCGGGTTGCTGGGGATCGGCTGGGGAGGGGAGAGGGATCGAGCACTCGATGGTGGCTCTCCCTCTCTGGGGAGGGATGCAAGCAAGCCCTGCCGCTTTACTGCCATCTCCTGGGTGAACCTGGGTACCCACAGTGCAGTTGGGGCAGCAGAAGGAAGGGGAGGGCTGACCCGACAGAGGGCCCTGGGTGGAAGCGTGACTGGCGTGCCTCTGTTCCATTGGCCCTCCTTGAGCGACAACATCAGCAGGGAGGGCACAGAAAAATGGAAAAAATGGCACTCGCAGCTAGTCCAGGCGACGAGTTACCACACCGCACTTCTGCAGTAGGAGCTGAGGGCAGACTCTGCTGTACACTCACTCTCCTGAGGATTGGAGGAGGTAAGAGGGGGTATCCTCCTTTGCCCCACCTGGGGGGGGGGTTAACCGGATCTCTAGATTGAATAAAAGTGGTGTGCTCTAGGAGCAGACACCTCAGCCCTAGCGGCGGAGTGTGAGTGCTTGGGGCTCTGAGAGAGTGGAACGGTTGGGGGAGAAAGAGAGACAGCAGCAAAAATAAAAAGTAAAAAAAAAAAGAAAGAAATCAATGCCACTGAACCAGCTTCAAGAACCCTAACAGACAGTGAGATCTGCCTTTCTGTGCTGAGCAATGCCACGGAGGAAGATGAGGAGGACAAGAAAGATCAGGGCATCACTCCATCAAGTACATCTTAGTTACAGGACATGACAAAAATCATGCACTATGTTGAGAGTAACGAGACTATGGACTTCACATGGTTTTACACTTTTGAAAAGCCGCTTGAAGTGCTTCCACAAAGTGCAACAAACAGCTGCATTACAGCCTTTTTAAAACGAAAACCACAGAAAACCAAGAATAAAGTATAAATGTATTGATTTATAATGCTTTTAATGATTTATTAATTATTTTAATGACATTGAACATGAATAAAATACAATTGACACTTTACAAGTAAATTGTTACTGCCTCCATTATCTGTATAGCACTCTGGTTGTATGCCATTTCAGATATATGCACAAAATTTGGCTGTCTCGAGCATGTGCATACATCTGGAATCCACTGTATATCACTGTTCACCACTCCATACATTTTAGGAAAGGCAGCATAGCCTACAGGTTAGAACAACGAGCTGTAAACAAACTCTGTACATTCAGCAGATGTCACAGGTGGGAGGTGGAGCCCGGAGGACAGAGGATGCTGGAGAGAGTTCCCCAAGGGCAGTGCAGAAATAGAATTAAAAAAAACGATTGCTGCCTTAGTAATTTTCTTGTCTCAGGGCTCAGACAGTGCCCTTGTCTATACAGCATTTAATATTCCTGGTGCTTAGTTTTCTCCGGGTTGTCTATGTGGAGGTTGAATGAGAGGTATGAGTCACATAATACACCCAAGGGGTACAGTACCTGAATACAAGGACCACATTTAGATAGATGCCTTTCTTAGCTTCTCCCAGGTCTTACCTCTGTGCTCAACTACTACAGCTCTATGTACTTCGGGGTCACTGGAGGGACCCTCCGCAGATTGCAGCTAGTGCAGGGTGCAGTGGCCTGGTTACTGACTGGACTGTGTAGATTCAGTCATGTGACTCCGGTCCTGCGAGCCCTGCACTGGCTGCTATCAGGTGAGGGTCCTCTTCAAGGTGGGTTTGCTCACCTATAAGGCCCTATATGGACTGGGTCCTGGCTTCCTGACTGAGCTCGTTACACCTGTCACCTCAGCCTGCTCCCTCCGCTCCTCATCCAGGAGCCTCCTGGTTGTCCCAGGGTTCAGCTTAAGACATCTGGTGACCATGCCTTTACTGTCGCAGGTCTGACCCTATGGAACTTGCTACCATTTGTGATCTGGGAGGCCTGTTTGGTTCAGGTGTTCAAGCAGAGGTCGACAGCCCACCTTTTCTGCCTAGTGTACCCAGAAGAATCTCTTTGACCTGCCTGAATGAGGATATAATGTATACCAGCTGATATTTTATTCAGGTTTTAGCATTTTATCTGTTATATTTATAGAATTATATTTATATGTGGTATATTTTTGAATTTATGTACGCTGTTCTTCCATTTGTAAGCCCACTGTAAATGCAGACCTTATGTTCCCAGTTTTAGGCATCCCTTTCCCCCTCCTACCCCCCCAAGCTAAGAAATGGGTTTAGTGCTCTGGGGGATATTGCACTGGATGCCTCAAGGTTGTATCAGAGAGCAGTGAAAGGGTATAAAAGGGACTGACAGGAAGTAGCGGGGCCTTTCCAGCCCAGGCATTAGGCCTGGGGCTGGAGGGGGAAGCTGGAAGAGTAGCATCAGGAGCAGATAAGGTGGGCAAGTGAGGGAGCTTGGTGGTCCAGAAGGGCCAGTGGGGACCTCCCCCCCAAAAGAGTGCAGTCAGGACAGCTTCTCATGCCCCATGGTCGACGAGAAGTGGGGGTATGGAGCTCCATGGGGACACAGATAGCCAGGGCCTACGTTATTGGGGGATAGGATGTTAGGAGACTTTAGCAAGCCTAGTAGAGAGATGTAGGAGCCCTTAGGAAGCTCATTTGGTTGTATACTCAGGTTGGGAGGGCTGTGGCAGGGCCCTCTCAGGAGGGGAACCGATGGCAGAGGTTCCCCTCGCACCCAGTGTGGCAGGGCAGCCTGGGGGTCGAGGGATCCAGGGAGCTTTTCACCCAAAACAGGGAGCCTGTTTGGAGGGACAGGTCATGGGGTGCCGGTCCATCAAAGTCCAGGCGGATCGCAGGCCAAAAAATGGTAGACCTTGGAGGGTGGTCCCTGTGCTGGACTTAACTCAAGCCCAGGAGTAGAAGCACGGATGTGGGCCTGGCAGAGATCCCCCATAAGAAATAAGTACCAGCAGAACCCCTGAAGTGAATTGGGGTCATTGGAGTGCTGAGACAGAGCCGAGTGATCATGGCAGGTGTGGCCTTAGCACTATGAACAGTGCCAGCCATTTGGTGGTGGGTCGGGGCCTGGGTCATCAGGAAAATTCCTGGATCCCCTCTGTGGCTTGGGCCAGTGCCCAGGGTTCCAGGTGGGGAAGGCCGCTTGCTTTCCCATGCCAGTGTAAGGGGGGATGACCAGTGCCACAGTAGAAGGGACCCGTAAGGAAAAGAAAATGAAGGTTAGGAGATTGCAGGGATCTGTGTTCTAGTGAGTCTTGGGTAGAGCACCTGAGAGAGTGAAGTGGTAAACAAAGGAGAATCCTTGCTGTGTCTCCTAAACCCTTGGGTTTCTGCTGTTTATCATGTTCCAGCCCGAACTGTAAAAAAAGTTAAAGCCCCATGGAGCTGCTTATTTATTTTTAGAGAAGAATGGTGACCCCTATATCACTGGAATAATTTGCCATGCAGGTGAAAAATAAAAGCCAGTTGGGGAGAAACAGTGGTTTGTGCCTTACTTGACTGTAGGAGGGGGAGGCTAATGAAATGAAATCCTTTTTTTCCCCCTGTATTTGCAGTCTAATAAATTTTCCTTAAATTGCATTCCAGAGGCAGAATCCAGCCTTGTTGGGGCTGCAGGGGCTTCTGAGATCTCTGAAGTGAAGGGGAAGGTCTCGGTCAGTGGTCGGCTCGGGGAGGAGATCAGATGCTGAGGGATAGAGGAGGTACAGTGCGCAGCTATGAAGATGCCGAGCAGGTAGGAGACAACTGTTTCCCTTCTGTTTTAGTATGCAAAAGGTCTCGAATGTTAGTGTAACCCCCTACAAATGGGGGTTCCCGAAAATTATTCCTTAAGCTTGCCTAAATGCTCACTGCCAGGCTGGTGTCCTGCATTTTAGCAGTTTAAGTGTGACTGCCAGAGAGTGCTTGTATAGCCTCTGTGTACTGTCTCTTTAAGAGCTGTCTGGATTGCAGTCATAAGTAATCTGAGAGGGAGCTCTGTTGAAAGATGTAACTATTTGCTAAAAATCATTTAGAGTGATAATGATAATGTAGTTTGTCTAACCTGCCTTCTTTGTAGCAAGGACTGTTTTGTTTATCTTTACTATCTTGGTCCTGGACTGCCGAATTGGACCAATCAGTTCTGGTGGGACCTAAAATGGAGCCGGACTACAGGAGCTGTCTGGAGTCAAAATCTATAGGAATTGTAGTTTTGGGGTTTTTGCACCTTTTTTCACCTGAAGGGGGAGCCTTTGTTGTGACTGACAGGAGGATCAGCCAACTGAACCTTTTGGATCTTGGGGAAATTCCCAAGCTGCTTGCTGTTAGAGGCAGATCTAAGTTGGGAGCTGAAGAAGCAACATGCTTGAGACAGTCAAGCAGCCGTCTGAGTAGTTTCACTCGGGAGAACTGTGGAAAGGCCTGAGTTGTGGCCTGTATGTCTGCCTGCTGCCCCTGAGAGGGCGAGAAGAGATTTATTTAGGACTAAATCCAAGTTTGTGAGAGCAGTAAGCCACTGATTTTTCACCAGGCTAATATCTGAAGAAGGCCGAAGATTTTGCTGAATGCGATCGGCCTGTCAGGATTTCCAGCTGCTTTTGAATCCCCGGTTTGTGCAGAGACTTTGCAATCATGTCCGGAGAGCGGTTTGCCTGGTACAGTAGAATTTCCTTACATGTAAATGTGCTGTGTATTGAAAGTGGGTCGTGACTTGGTTCCCCACTGTGTGAACTGTGTTCTGCTTGCTGGAAGCTTTATCCAGCCTAATCAGACTGAATCTGCGTTCATCTCCATTCGGCCTGGGCCATGCCATGCTGGCCCTGCCAGACTACCCCACTGCACAGAGAAAGTCACCAATGAGAGACCTGCCTAGGAATTAGCCCCCTGCTCCACGCTTGAACAGGAACAACGCCTGGGTGAATCGTGTGGGCCCTGCTTCTCCTGGCACTTCAGATTAACCACCTGCTGTCTTGATTTTCCTCCAGCCTGTGTTCAATGAAGTCTTGGGTATCGTGAGTAATCATCAGGGTAGCTCCGTGCAACAACAGCCTAATCTAAAAATGTGTCATCTGATTGTCTTGTTGTTTTCATTTTACAAACTGAGCCCTCCGGCTCCGGATTACAAATAGTGTGTGTTGTGCATGTTGTTTTCTTCCATCACAGGACCCCAACCAGCTACAACGTTCCTGGCTAGCACACCATTCTCCATCTGGGTACCCAGAGTGTGTGCCTGTTTATGGACCCTGAAGTGCATGCATAATTGTTTGATTGATACAGCCTTTAAGCAAATTAACCTGATTACGCCCTTCCCTTGTTCAAGTCCCTTAAATAAATCAGATCTCTTTTTTGCATTTACCCTGACTGTGATTCCAGTTTGTGCAAGAGTACTGTACTGCTGTTATTTGCTGTGTATAACCTTGTTTTACAGGGGGTCCCCAGGGCCGGGCCAGAGGAAAGCCCTGGTGATAAGTGAAAACAGTGTGTACTTGTGTGGTGAATCAGGGGTGTTGTGAAAGTGATTATTGTGTATTGTTCTGGCCACTAGTAAGGAAAGAGGGGGGGTTACAGTATCCTGGAGGGCTGTGCCCAGGTTAGCTTGACCACTGCCAACCCTGACCTCCGGGTGGAGGCACCCATTTCAAAACTCAGGCCCCTTAACCTGCTACTAGCCAAGCAGGCAGAGGTAGTAGCCCTTGGGATAGCACTACCTAGGGGTTACATTAGTGCTTTGGAGTGTTTCCCCTTTCCTGCCTGGAAGACCTGAGTATTAAAAGTACGCCGCTAGACTGGGCAGGAAGTGGGGCAGTTACACATTGTAAGGCACCCAGAGCCTTTGGGATTGGGTGCCATATAAATAAAATTTGCCTTGCCTTGCCTGGCCTTGTTCTCCTGTGGCAGGGAGTGCTCCTGACCCACTGGGTCAAGGATCCAGAAGGGACATGCCTAAGTCGCTGGATGGGGGGCCTTCGAGGGGTCGGCATTCATCCTACCAGCCAAGATGCCTTTTCCCATTTTTTTGGCCCCCACCCCATTTAATGCGGAGAAGCGTGCATGCAATGAAGTGAATGGCAGTGCCACACATGCTCCCGTGCATGGCATGCCGGACATCTGCCACTCCTCTGTCTCCTAAGTGTGGTCCCAGTGTCCTGTCCCCCAGCCTCCATTAAGGGACAGTCTAACTCTGGATGCCATGCCACCTCCTCCCCAGAGGAAAGCAGTCCATCACATACTCATTCCTCCTCCCCCGACCAACCCTCTTAACATCCCAAGCTTGTTCCTGAACTTGGCTCATCGTCACTGCAAGCAGTAGTGCTACCGCTGTGCCAGCGAGCCGGCTGCCTTTGTCTTTTTAGCACTAAGACCCTAACAAAGATTTGCCCATTCTTATTTAAACAACAACAAAATATTCTGACTTAGAGTTTTGTATGAATGTTCACCAGATTATCATGTCATGGACAGTAAAAAAGGGCTTTTGACCCTGATATGCCCCCTGGACAAAACATATAAATAGTTTTTGTCATTGCAACTAACAAATCTATGCCTGTGAAGGGAAAATGTCTTTCAAAATATTTCACTTACCATTCCAGAAAATCTAAAGCCTGACACATTTATTTTTCTGGCCTGAGTGCTAACTTGACAGACATCCCGGTCTAGCCTTGGTGAAAGGCGTCTTGCAGGGAGTGGTTGAACTTGTCCACTGAGTCATCGCCAGCTTAGAGCAGTGATCTGTGTATATGCAGACATGGCAACGACTACAGTACATGCCGAAGGAAAGTAACTTTTAAAGGGAAAGTCCCCGCCGTCTATTTTCTGTATACCTGTGTAGTTTGTAGGTATGAACAATGATTCCCTCTCTTGCATCCCCCTAATTTCATCTTACTTTACATGTAAATGAGATTGCTTCACTCTGTTTTGCCCTGGTGTGGAGACTTGTTTGCCTTCATTGCAAAGGTCCTGACCCCACTCATGCAAGGCATCACGGAGTCGATGATGTATACCTGCACAAACATATGGTTAAGGTGTCAGGCACTACTCCCCATTTTGCTGCATCAAAGCCTGCACTTTTTCAAATTAACTCCAATGTTCTTACTTTTCATACTTTTGGAGGGGCTCTTGATTCTCACAAGCCAGCACAAGTTATACTCTCATTCAGTTATGTTACATGTCTTGTGAAGCCCCGTGTTTTTCCTAACTCAGATACACTTTAAACTACAAAAAAGCAGGGCACTTACTATGCCTTAAAAAGTTTCATGACCAGCATAAGACAAGAACACAGGGACTGCAGGGGATAGCAACAGCACTGGCTAATACAGTATAACAACTGCAGGCTTTAGCACTAAAACATCATAAAATTCCAGAATGCCTTACGGTCGGGTCATGACCTTTGCAATGCAGTCAAGCAGGTTTTCACACCAGACTTAAGCACCTTCATTTACATTTAAATCTAGATGAAATTAGGAGGATGCAACAGAGGCAATACTTTTTCATGCCTACAAACTACACAGGTAAACAGAATCCAAAGTTAATGGGGACCTTTCCTTTAAATAGGGAGAATAGTAGAGGCAACTATAGGCTTGTTCACATGGCAGGTTCTGCACCATTGTGAATGCAATTTGCATCACAGTATCTGCATACCTTGTGTTTCACCACAATCACTCTTTTTAAGTGATTACTTAGTGGTATTGACGTTTCGCATGGCCATGTGAACAGGTGGCACCACTCACAACGGTGCCAGGTAATTTCCTGTGCTGCACTTAGGTAGACTTCCCGCCCTACTGGAAGACAACTCACAATGCAGAAAGCGACCCTGCAACACCTAATACCTCTGTCCGCATGAACGTTCGTCGGGACTGTTTCACAAACTGCGTCAGAACCAATGGGAACAGGAGCGATGAAGTTGCATGCCGTGTGAACGAGGTATGTGACACAGAAAGAGACAGAGAGCAAGAAAAAGAGAGAAGGCTGACAGTTTGCACACTGAAACTAGCCCGACTCGCTGTGCCTCTCCCAGTCACCAGTTTGCACATACTGTAAATATATAACCAGTGCTGGAGGTTTTACAATTTAGGACCATCCCCTTCAATCTGTAATGATGGCTGTTACTTATCCCATTTAATATGCTCGTTGTCATGTCGATGCATCTTCTTTGCATGGGGGGTGTCAAATGCTTTTGTCTGGGAAATAAAAATAGCTCTTAGAAGGACATATTCCTCAGCCTCCCTACTATGTCTGTGATATGTATATTTTTTTCTTACTTTGAATAGAGCTGTTGTGGAGTGACTGGGCCTGAAACCTGATTATTCACTTGCCAGGATATTGTTACTGAGAAAATGGGTTGATATTTGTTTATGGATGAGCGCCTCAAGAATTTTGTTCAGTGTTAAAAAGCATTGATATTAAATAGCAGATGTTTGGGTTACTCGGGTCTTCACACTTGAGCAGACAGGCACCCTTTTCAGATGTGTGGAGACTGGGCCTGTGTACAAAGATATGTTGCAGAGAGTGGTACATAGGGTGGCAGCTGAGAAGTCACTAGTTTTAGGTCAGTGCCATCTGCTCCTGCACTTCGAAAATAGTATACATACAGTGCTGCCTAGCATCAGGTCCTCATGTCAATCAGTATCTTCAGTAAAGAGCAGTCTAGAATAATCAGGGCCATCACTTTGTACTTGCTTGTTTTACAATTTGCCAGGTGACTACTGCAGACTAAAGGGCTTATGGAAGCACACATGTGCACGGCACTGTATCTATACATTGCCACCAGCTGACTCTATAACAACCCAGCAGCTGATGTATATTTTTAGCATTTAAAAACAATGCCACCAAGTGACACCAAGCATTACAAACTAAGGGCAACTGAGGACCTTGTAACAGCAGTATACAGAGATCTGTATTCATGATGGAACCTGACAATAGGCGTTGCTGTATTGAGATAATTATCTACATAGGAACACAGTACACATGAGACCATGTGGTTCATGTAGTCTGTCCCCCGCCACTTTGGCAGATGCACTTGTCATGTGTGTGCTGTAGCTGCAACGTGCTTGTGCACTCAATAATTTGATTTGCAGAGTGCCAGTTTGGCCTAGTGCTTAGATGGGCACACCTGTGAACTTAAGAGACTTGGGGCCCAATATTGAAAGCCTTGCCCAGTCTGCATTGCCCACCATCTGTCTGGGGTTTGCACCTGTGCGCGATATTCAAAGGGGTCTGCATCATGTGCAAAATGGGATAGCACGCGCAAGGATCAGTGCGCAAAGGGAGGGGGGGACATGAATATGGGTGTAGTACCATTTTCCACCTATTAGTGGTGCATAAAAGGAGTAGCACTGGCCACGTTGAGCAGTGCAAGTATTGCTGAGAAAAGGCCAACTTATTCTGGACAGCCCTAGTGGCCAGCACAGACACTGCAGCCAAAAAACAAGTTGACAGTTGGGGTAGCACACCTGCTCCCTGATCTAGTCGCACCCCCTACCCTCTGAACCTCATCCCTGTAACAGCACAAGCAGTCCCTGGTGTCAAGTGGCACTCCTCGCCCTCCAATCACCAGCCCTGTAATGAAGCACCCACTCCCTAATGTCCAGTGGTACATCCCACCCTCCGATCCCCGTCCCTGTTTAATACAGGCAATTCTGTTGTGTTCAGTGGTATCCCCTGCCCTACAATCCCTGTCCCTGTTAAGTACAGGACCCTTCCCTGGTGTCCAGTGGTACCCCCACCCTCCAGTCCCCATCCCCATAAAGTACAGATATGTAAATTACGTACCTACAGTAATTCTTGATCTTCTTGGACGAAGTTTCCACCACTCATTCACACTGATGGGACTACGCCGGAGGTGCTAGGACCCAGCGGGAGCCAAAAATCTTCAGGAGGGCCGGCGCTGAGGTAGGGCCGTGAGGAAGCCACACCATGAGCCTGGCTCGTGCCATATAGACTACCTCGGCGTCGACCCTTCAACCGCCTCAGTACTTTTTTTTCCAATGAGGTGCAGTGTAACCTAACCTAGTAAAACTAACCTATGTTGGACGTAAGATAGTCCAAATGACCCGTGTAAGAAGGGTCAACACAACAGAGTCTTCACAGCCCAGCTATCTATGGAGTGAAGACCATGAGCAGATAAGTGAGCGTGGGGGATGGCGGGTGGGTGTGTGAATGAGTGGTGGAGACTTCGTCCAAGAAGATCAAGAATTACGATAGGTACATAATTTACATATCTTCCTGGACATAAAGTCTCCATCACTCATTCACACTAATGAGAGAGTGCTGAGCTAAATAATCCCCCAAGACGGGCGGCAGGAGAGAGAGAGGAGCTCACTTAAGACAGAAGTCCATTAAGGATTGTCCTGCCAAAGGACTGATGCTGTCTGGCATGGACATCCAAAGCATAGTGCTTTACAAATGTGTGCGTGGAGCTCCAGGTGACTGCACTGCAAATGTCCGCAATGGGAACACTACAGATTTCTGCTAAAGAGGCCGCGACTGCTCTGGTAGAATGAGCATATACTCTGCTTTCTAGCTTGACCTGTGCCATGGAGTAACAGTGATGGAGGCATGCTACTAGCCATGCTGAAATACTCCAACTAGCCACAGGCTGGCCCAGGCTAAATGAGAAAAACAGTTGTTTAGAAGTTCAGATGTCCTTAGTACTGTCTAAGTAAAACCGCAAGGCTCTTTTCACATCCAGGGAATGTAGGGTATGCTTGCCCTCATTCTGGAAGTTCGCGAAGTAGGTAGGAAGGACCAAGGGCTGATTCAGATGGAATTCTGAGACAACCTTGGGAAGAAACTTGGGGTGGGTCCTGAGAACCACCTTGTCTTTGTGAAATACCTTATAAGGAGGATCTTTGACCAAAGCGTGTATTTCCGGCACTCTGCGGGTGGAAGTGATGGCCACAAGAAAGGCAGTCTTCCAAGTCAGAAATTTTAGGTACACGTAACTAGGGGCTCGAAAGGTTTACAGGTGAGCATGTCTAGCACAAGGTAAATGTCCCAGGCTACTACTGGACATCTGATTGGTGGCCTGGTATGCAGAATGCCATTAAGAAACCTCTTGACTACAGGAAGCTGAGCCAGAGACATGGAGTGTACGGGCTCATGGTACGCTGAGATTGCGCAAAGGTGAACCTTAATGGTGGAGTATTGCAGGCCTGTATTTGAGAGGTCTAGAAGATACTCCAGTACTTTGTTTGGTGTGCAGTGAAAAGGGTTCCAGGAGGATTTTGCACACCAGACGGAGAAACGCTTCCACTTAGCCGTGTAGGTTTTCCGAGTAGTTGGCTTGTGTACCGCTAATAGGATATCAGAGACCCTATAAGAAATGTTAAACCTGTTCACCTCTATCTCCTAAGGAGCCAGGCATGGAGGTGAAGAGACTTCAGGTTAGGATGGACTGCAGGGCCCTGGATCAGCAGGTTCATCTGAAGTGGAAGTGGTTTCGGGAAGGTTTCTGATAATCTGTTGATTAATGGAAACCAGATCTGTCAAGGCCAGAACGGGGCGATGAGAATCATTCTGCCCCTCGTGCCTCCAGTTTGAGCAGCACCCTCTGAACTAGGCGGAAGAGGAGGAAATGCGTACAGAAATCGTTTTGTCCACCACAGTCTGAATGTATCTGGACAAAAATCGTCAGGTCCTGGATTTCTGGAGTTAAAGAGAGGCAGTTTTGTGTTGAGTGGAGATGCAAAAAGGTCCAGGTCTGGAGTTCCCCAGTCTTTGAAGAGTGACTGCACGGCGATTACATGGAGAGACCACTCATGAGGATCTGTCTCCGTTCTGCTGAGATGGTCCGCCAGATCTTTCTGGACTCCTGGCAGGTAGATCGCCTGGATCAGAGCTTCGAGCTCCAGGCACCATTCCCACACTCTCATTGCTTCCCTGCACAAGGGGTAAGAGTGCGCTCTGCCCCGCTTGTTGATGTAGTACATCACTGTTTTGTTGTCCGTCTGGAGGAGAATGGTCTTGTGACAGAGTATGTCCTCCAAGGTTCAAACAGCATAAAGGACGGCTCTCATTTCCAGAACATGTATGTGAAGTTGAGATTCGTCCTGACTCCAACGACCCTGGCTGTGGAGATCCTGGCAGTGAGTTCTTCATCCCAACAGGGATGCATCCATGGTAATGGAGATCTGGGGATCTAGAAGGGCAAAGGGATACCCTACCCGAAGATTGTTCTCCTGAGTCCACCAGGTAAGCGACCATTTCAGCGGTTCCATCACCTTGATGTGAAAAGACTGAGGGTGTGTGGTTGGAGACCACTGAGTGCTGAGCATCCACTGAGTAGTTTTCATGTAAAGCCAAGCCAGAGGCACGGTAAACACTGAGGCTGCCATGAGACCCAGCATCCGCTGCATCAAGAGAACTCGGACCAAGCTGTGTTCTCTGATGGAGTGGGCCATCTGCAGGATGTTGTTCCTTCTGTCCTCTGGGAGAAAGGCTCTCGTGTTGGAAGTATCCAGAAGGGCTCCTATGAATAGGAGCCGCTCAGAGGGCTGTAGCTGTGACCTTCCCAAGTTTATCAGGACTCCCAAGGATGTGAGGAATTTTGAAGCCATAGTTATGGCTTCTTGAGTCTGTTATCTGGAGGGGCTTGCAAGAAACCAATCATCCAGATACGGGAATAGCTAAATCCTGAGTTTCCTTAGATGTTCTTCGAGAACTGCAAAGCACTTTGTAAAAACTCGAGGCGCCGAGGACAGCCCAAAGGGCAGGACTCTGAATTGGTAGTGTTGACCCAATGCCATGAATCTGACGTATTGTGGTGGTTTGGGTGTATGAGAATGTGTTGATAGGCATCCTGCATGTCCAGGGAGGCTAGCCAATCGTGTTGATGAATCAGAGGTGACAGAGCACTGAGTGATATCATCTTGAACTTTCCCTTGTAAAGGAACTTGTTCAACTTTCTGAGGTCGAGAATAGGGTGCATACCACCTGTTTTCTTTGGAACTAGAAAGTAATGGGAGTAGAAACCTTTGTTCTGCTGTTCCAGTGGGACTATCTGTACTGCTCTGTTGTTCAGAAGGCCTTGGATCTCGGAAGCAAGAAGGTCTGACCAAGAGACAGACAGCTTGGGCTATCGTTTGGGTGGATGATCCAGAGAGGTTTCCAACAAATTTAAGGAGTACTCCTCATAGATTATTCTGAGCGCCCATTTGTCTGATGTGATTGATTTCCACTGCTCATAAAACTGAGTCAGATGTCCTCCTACTGCCGAGGAAGAGTCCCCCTCGGACAGCTGAGGTGGGACCTGGGCTGTAATCTCAGAGGGTTGCACTGGGGGCTTAGGGGCCCTGTGCCTTCTGCTGTGTTTTCTTTTGCGGCTGATAGGTTTGGTTCTTGTTAAAGCCTCCTCTGCCTTCACCATGAATAGACTGATGGTTATGAAACTGACGCCAGTTCCCACCCCTTTGAGGGGCTGCGGAAGGGGGTCTAGCCATTTTGATGGCCATCCTAGTTTTCTGAGTGGCCTCTAGTGCCTGCTCAACCTGAGGACCAAACAGATTTGTACTGTCAAAAGGTAAGGCCATAACTCTTTGTTGGGCATCATTTGTGAAACCAGAGGTGTGCAACCAAGAGTGACGACTGGTGCAAATATCAGCCTCTGCAGCTCTGGAGGCAGTGTCAAAGGCATCCATGGCAGCTTTAAGCTGCTGATTAGTGGATTCAATACCTCTACTAATAGTTTGAAGGAGCTCTGAGTTAACATCTGAATCAGGAAGAGCTTCTACCATAGCCTTGAACAAATGCCAGAGTGTATACTCATACTGAGAGAAGTAGCCCTGGTAGCTAGCAATGCACATGCATAAGGTGGAAGCAGCAAAGACTCGCTTACCCAAGGTGTCAATCTTGTGAGATTCTTTATTTATTGGACATGCTGTGGATTCTTGCGGAAGAACAGCCTTGTCATTCTTTGCCATAACAACAATGGCATCAGCAAAAGCTTGAGAGGCCAGAATAGGTCAATCGTTAGGAGGGGCATATTTCCTATCTATGGACTTAGCCACAGAGGGAATAAGTACCGGATTATCCCACACCATCTGAGAGAGTGTCTCGAAAGAGGGCTGCACTGGAGGGGTTAATTCCACAGGAATATCCGGAACGTGCAGGTACTGCAGATGCAGCAGCTTCCCAGGATCGATATCCGAAGTCTGGAGAGAGAAAGTGAAATTTAGATTTCTGAGCAGAGACATAAAGGAAAGGTCCTTGACCAAAGGCTCTGTAGAATGACGTTTATTCCCTGCCCCCAGGGCAGAATCATCGTCGAAGTCATCCCCTAATCGAAGATCAGATCGGTTTCAGTGTCATCCCCTGCCAGTTCAAAAGGGACTGTATAGATAGGAAAGGGGTGAAAAGAAGGGGGAGGAGGAGGAGGAGCAGAGAGAATCTGTGTTGAAAACCTCTGAAGCCCATGTGGTACCGCGCGCGCTCACAGCGCTGCCACAGGAGGCGGCGCTGAGAACACAGGTGGTTCTGGCATGGGATGTGGCACAAAAACACGGTGCCAGCACAGGATACCGGAACTGCATGCGGGCGCCAGGAAGCTGGCACCGAGTGCTGCTGCCAGGGGCTGCACCACAGATGGCAGCCACAGTAGAAGTTTCCAATCTCCAATTGACAGAGGAGAAGCGAAGAAATTCAGCAGGAGATAAAGGCACCGGTGTGGACCCTTGTGCCGCAGCCATGTGAGGGGGATAGAAACCAGTGCGCAGAGTCAACGGCACCGGAGAGGGCACCACATGACTAGGAAGCCCCAACAGCCCCACCTGCAGGCCTGAAGCTGGCAGGCCCAAAGGCCCCGGTGATGGACTACCCGGCTCAGGTAGCTGGGACAACCTCTGCACCCACTGCTCCATAAGAGTGGCCCAATGGTGAAACTGCTCACTGGTGGACCCCCTAATGGGTGGGGAGGGGCTCCAGAGTCAAGGATGCTGGGTACCAGGGACAGAAACCGGAGAGGACTCTGGAAGAAGTGGAGATTGGCCCCTGCCCCCAGCAGCCAATGATCGATGCGCAGACATACCAGAAGGTGACCTCGGCGTGGCCATTTCTTTTCGGACGGGAAGCTGAAGAAGTGCTCAGGTGGGGCAGTGGTGCCTAGAATGAGACCGCCCTTTTTGGCGCTGGGAGACTCACCCTCCCCCAGCACTGGACTGCCTGTAGTCAGACACCCTTCGAGAGGGTGGTGGACCAGACCCAGCCTGGCTGACTGAACAGCTTTCATGGAAGTCTCCCACCCGTCACCTGCCCGACTCATGGTCGACTCTGTCGATGGAGGGCTGAAGACTTCGTCTGATGAAAATTTTTCTAAAATTAATTATTTTATTTTTTTTTCTCTAGAAAACAATAAAACTAGGATAAACTAAATAAAGCTGAAAACTATACGTTTTGACTCCCGGCGGGCGAGCAATGTCGTCAGTGAAGTGCACTCGATGGTGCAATAAAAGGAACTGAGGCGATTGGAGGGTCGTTGCCGAGGTAGTCTATGTGGCACGAGCCAGGCTCGTGGTGCTGCTTCCTCGCGGCCCTACCTCAGCACCAGCCCTCCTGAAGATTTTTGGCTCCCGCTGGGTCCTAGCACCTCTGGCGTAGTCCCATTAGTGTGAATGAGTGGTGGAGACTTTATGTCCAGGAAGATCATTCCTTTTCATCCAGTGGTACCCCCTGCCCTCCGATTCCTGTCCCCATTAAGTACAGGCCATTCCCTGGCATCTAGTGGTACCCCCCCACCCTACAATCCCCATCCCCTTTAAAAGTGATAGGAAACAGTTTTTTACACTTATAAATGCACTGTTGTTGTCCCTTTAGTGTATACCCAATATTCTTATATGCTTTTGACCTTTTGTGTTAAATGAATAATCTCATTTTGTTGCCTTGGTAACTGCCCTGCATCCCTCTCTCCTCAGTGGTTGCTGCTCTCACATTTCATACTGCCTGGATATTCTATCACATCAAGAACACCCATTCCAGGCCATTCAGATGAACAGCATGTAATGGTGTTATTGATGGCATCGAATATTTTAGAAATGAGAACAGAAAAAGCAGTAGCTGGTGAGGGGAGTGGAACTCTATATAGATGAGGGCACCCCAAAGCTAAATTATTTATTTATCAAAAATTGGTCAAAGCATATCAGAATACATAACTGGTATGGAAAGGAAGATCAAAGGGCAGTTAACTATGTAAAAATAATTTCCTATCTCCTTTAAGTGCAGATTAGTGCCCTGATGGCTAAGAAAGCACTGTTCGGCCTCACCCCTTCAGCAGTTCAGGATCTCTTCTGCCATGTCACCAACCAACATTTCCCTGGAAGTGTGACCAGACAAGCCCTTGAAGTTCCCTTCCGAAAAACAAGTCTGGGAAGGCACTCATTTGCAACGCGTGCTGCCCAATGGCTAAATGAACTCCTGGAATCCCTATGGGTCTCCTACAAATTGCACAATTTAGGAATGCTCTAAAAAGAACTTACACTGAATTCAGCCTGTTGCTGCTTTAAATGACTCATACCTGTTTTACCACATTGCTCCATGACTGTCAGTGATTATAATGTGCACTGGCAATACCTTATTGCTACTTGTAAATGTTGTCCCTCTGGGACTGTTGTGGTACAGTTTGTTGATAACTCCTTGTAATTTCTGCTGCTTGTACCTGACCAGGCTCCCCTTGAGCTGGTGAATGTCTGTTGATCCAATTTGTTCCTTGTCCTGTACTGATGTAGAACCTTTGTAAATGAACACTTGTGCTCAAAGGTGTTTTCTGCATTACAAATAAATAAATTAAATAAATAAACAAAATATTGAAATCTTTGCACTGATTGCTAGATCAGCAGAGAATTCAGCGTATGATTCTCTCTTTGGTTTACAAAGCCTTGCAAGTGGTGCCTCTTGGGTATAGGTAACTCTCTGACTTCTTAGTGCTTGTCATTGGGTTAAAGAATTTGCTCTCAAACACAGAACAATATTGTGCCACATACGACTGGGACTTCTCTCTGTATAGAATCCTCACCTTTGGAAGTCTGTTACTTTAAAAATATAGAAGGCCCTCTCCCCTATGATTTTTCTGTCGCATTTGATAACATATGTATTTAGTCAGATCTTTTCAACATATTTCAACCTTTTGGGCTGCACAGTTGCTGGGCACTAGGTGTATATATACTGTAATGTATTATATTTATGGTTTTTATATTTCCGATTAGTATGGACGCAGTGCTTGTTACCATGGGTAGTCGTTACTTTGTGTTTATGTGCATGTGTGATGCTCACTGTTCCTGTTTTTACATTTAAATGTACAGCACTTAGAGATTAGAGATGGTTTTACATGATTGGTACTTTATAAATAAAAATTGCTTGCTGTTTTTTTCTTTATGCGTGGCCTTTTTTTCTATTTATTTTTTCCTTCGTGTTTCTGTTTTTGGAAGACTTTTTCTCTCTGGCTTGCTCAGCTGCAGTTAGGAGACTTTTTCTTTCCGGCTTGCCAGACTGCAGTTAGGAGACTTTTTCTCTCTGGCTTGCTTGACTGCAGTTAGGAGACTTTTTCTCTCTGGCTGACTTTTTCTCTCTGGCTTGCTCGGCTGCAGTTAGGAGACTTTTTCCTTCTGGCTTGCTTGACTCCAGTTAGACTTTTTCTCTCTGGTTTGCTCGACTGCAGTTAGGAGACTTTTTCTCTCTGGTTTGCTTGGCTGCAGTTAGGAGACTTTTTCTCTCTGGTTTGCTCGACTGCAGTTAGGAGACTTTTTCTCTCTGGTTTGCTCGACTGCAGTTAGGAGACTTTTTCTCTTTGGATTGCTTGACTGCAGTTACTGTTTTGGGGATTCCCAGTGACAGTCCCCTACTGACCCCTTATTAAGGCTTGCTAGAGTCTCGCTCCAGAGTGTGTGACAAACAGCTGGTCTTTGCTTTACACTGCTGCCAAGTATCTTGTAATTATTATGCTGTCAACAACATTTTTCTTTCCCTCTTGGGTCAGTTTCAGTTGTTCTGGTATGTACAGTCTCCCTTAAAATGATCAAAACACCTACGCAAAACAAATCTGTGCATCATGTGCTCCTCTCTTTCTTTTATTTTCCTTGCTTTACTTTTCTCTACTTGTGGCAGCTGGGTGCTAGTAATGCCATTTATAGGTGCTGCCAGGTAGTAAATCGTGTTGGCGCTTTTAGCTGAACACGGGTGCTAGTGCCTCCATCTGTAAAACCAAAGAGTGTGTCTCTATGAGGGTCTCATGATGCTGTTCAGCTAGTTCAGGTGCACTGACCTGAGTTCTGTGGGACCCAATACACTAAACTATGAAATTAAACCTCTAAACTTAAAGGGACCCTGTCAACCTTTTTTGCATCATATTGTTTCTAGTTACCCCCCCACCCACCATTTTATGATTGCTTACCTTCTCTAAAATTAATTGATATTACTGGTTGCTCTAGCTGCCTCCTGCTTAGCAGACCTTAAGTGCATGCTAATGTATAGTTATTACCAACCTTGATTTGTTTCAAATCCTTGATCTACTTCTACTGCATACTTCCGAACATTAGAAACACCCCCAAACAGTGCAGCCACTCATGATGCAATAGTCTCTTCTACTCCCACTGCATTATGAGTGACTAGACTGTGTTGGGGTGTTCACAAGTCAAGGACAGATGCAGTAGGAGTTGAGCTTAATCTCAGTAAGGAGCACCTTACTCAGGTCATGTCCGAACCCACTAGAACTGCATTTAATGGAAGAAAAGCCTCACTAATAGACTGGATCCTAACACCCAGGGCCAATAGGATCATCTCCTCAGGTGTGCTACCACATGTAATCAGTGACAATTCACCGGTTTTCTGTGTGGAGAGCTAAAATTCCAAAAGCCCCTCGAGACTTCTCCACTTTCATGACTCTGCATACTTTAACCCTACCTTGTTCAAGCAAGAGGTCAGTTGTACTGACTGGTCATACCTCTGGAACACAAACGCTGTAAATCTGGCTGTGCCTAACTTCAACTTACAGGACAGACATGTCCCACTTACTACCTAGGGTTTGTGGTCCTGTAACCAACAGGGTAGGCGGTATTGGGGAATACTGGACCGCCCAGGGGCGTAATGAGCCTGAGGCAGAAGGCCTTTTAGCTCCTGGAAGGTCTGGTATTCCGAATACCGCCCACCCTGGAGGGTATTATTGCACTTAGAAAATGACCCATCAGTAATATTTTTTAATAAACTATAACAAACATTTTTAAAGGGGAACTGTCATCTACAGGATTTCTTAATGTCTGAAAGCCCATAAAAAGCAAACTTGAGTGAGGTATTGTGTGTATCTGTGAGTCTTTGCAGTCCAGAGTTATTCATATGTAAATCAGCCTGTAATTAAGGGCTGGTGGCAGCCATATGTTTTGGGTTCCTGACAGGAAATGATGTCACCAAGGGTCTTGCTCCACTTTGACTGTATTAAATCCAACAGGTTAAATAGGAATTTAACTGTTTTATTAAGTGTGTTTTAAGGTATTATTACAACACTTTCTACATCTATAATCATTGTTTTGTATGTGCATTGAAACTAGTGAGTTATCATCTTTACATTTCAAACTGTTAGTAAAAATAATCCATCTTCTGGATTGCTTTAACCTCTAGGCTATACTGTCAGTTGAACATGTCAATACAGATTTCTGGGGCTGCCACAGTACCAACTTCTGTCTTTTTCTGTTTTCTGTCTTACAGCCTTTTCTCTTACAATTTTGGGTGTGAACTCTGGTCTATAATATGCAAATGTGGCTACATAACTATTGACCTGTAACCAGGGCCTCCCTGTGCTCCCACAACATACCCGGGAACAAGCTATTGCTCAGTGTGCCTTTCCTGGACAAAGACAGTAAAAACAAACCGAGCATGTGTTATGATTCTGAAAATATTATGCTCTTTCTATCCAGATTTGACTTGAAAAGAAAAAAATAGGGCACAATTACGTGTTTATTAATTGCAAAAACACACATATGGACAAAATTGTTAAAACATGCATAACATGAAATGCATTAATAAAATAGTATTTTACTTCTTTTGATTAAGTTAAAAGTATAACAGTTTCTTGCTGAAATACTTTGGATGGAATGGGATTTTGTAATTACAACATTTTCTACATTTATAATACATGTTTTGTATCTGCATTGAAACTAATGAGTTATTACCTTTACATTTCAAACTGTTAGCAAAAATAATCTAATAGAATTCTGGCATTGTTATGGTAGAAAATCCCATTCTGTCCAAAGTATTTCAGTAAGAAACTGTTATACTTTTAACTTCATCAAAAGAAGTAAAATACTCTTTAATTAATGGTGATCATTTTTTACATACAGGTAGACACTTTTAACTCCAGTTACAACCTCCCGGTTGATATATTTTGTTATAGCCGGAAGGTTGTAATCAGCACCTGTCAATCAAGCCTCACCACAGAAAGCTAACTGGCACGTAGTTTAATTGTGGGCGGGCTGAATATCTTGCCCAACATGGCAGCTCCATTACCAAGCACCAGTACCAGCACTCAAGCTTTGCCACACACTGTTAAGACAAGTAAGTTTTTAAATATCTATTTAGTTGATCTTGCCTTGAAAATGAAAAAAATCAATCTGTTTGACCCTGACGCTCATACCCTTCGAGTGCGTCTTACACTATGCAGCTATGCTGATGGACCATGTCTTTCCAGAATGCCATTACCACTGTAATGTAAAAAAGAAAAAAAAAACACAAATGAAAAGAAAAAAACAAAAGGGAGAGACAGGCAGTGTGTGTGTGTGTGTGTGTGTCTATTTCTGATAGAAGTGCTGCACTAACTGAGCTGTGCTGAAAGGGAAGAAAATGATCACCATTAATTAAATAAAATAATATATGGGTGTGTGTGCATGCGTAAAAACCAGAATTTTACACACACATACTATGTGGGATGCTTTTATAAACCCTTTGGGCTTCACCCTCGGGGTTTATGTAGCATCCCACATCTCGGGTGTGTGTAAAATTCTGGTTACACCCACCCACCCATATTCTATTCTATATTTTAATAATGCATTTCAGGTTATGCATGTTTTAACAATGTTATCCGTCTATGTGTTTTTGCGATTAATAAACAAGTAATTGTGTCCTATTGTTTTTTCTTTTCAGATCAAATCTGAATAGAAAGAGTAGTATTTTCAGAATCTTAACACATGCTCAGAACCCATTCTGCTGGGTGAAAGAAGCTTGTTCAAAGCTCTTTGCTTTAATTTCTAGACTGTACTGCCAGCTGATATTCAAAATCTACCCATCTCATGACTGGTCCCATGATGCCAGGCCAGTAGGTATGTAGCCACATTTGCATCTTGTGGACCTGAGTTCACATCTGAAATTGTAAGATAAAAGGCTGCAAGAGAGGGAACGGAAACAGACAGAGGTTGGTGCTGTGGCAGTTCCAGAAATCTGTACTGACATGAACACAACCAGGGTTCAAAAATCCTGATATGGGGCCCCAATACCTGTTGGCACCACGAGCCAGCCTTGAGATGTGTAGTTTTTGATACTTTATGTTTATTATTTTCTTTTATGATTATAATCAATAACCTTTCCATATCTGAGACATAACCAATTACAGTTTAGTTACCAACTGGAGAAGAAATCCCCTTAATACAAGGAAATAAAAATGCATCCCAGATATGCTGATACCACATTGGGAGGTTAATCTAAAGTAACAACTTAAATTTACTAACTAAACAGTAAGCAGTGTTACCAGCCCAAGAGCAGTATGACTTATTCATAAAAACTTAAAGTCCAAATCTGAAGGAGTGTCCGATGTTGCACGTCCCAACAGGAGCTTGTGGCGTCATACTATATATCTCAAGTCCATCTACGCTTTATTAATCACCAGCAATAATTCGCACCCAGAAAAAGCCAAAATTACAAATGACACTACAGATGATTATTAAAAGAAAAAAAGAGAATCCAGTTTTCAAAGGCAGTAAATGAGCTCCAGTGAGCAAGGAAGAACCATTACCCCCACCCACCCAACAGTATTGCAAACCATAAAATGCCTAATACTATAAGAGGAGCAATATTCAACAAGAAAAGATTATTGCTTCAGTCCATTAAGCATCTCTCAGCCGGTGTCTAAATCCTCTGGATCATTCGCATCCTCTTCTCGATTATCACCGCCTTGCCGAGATGTGGAAACAAATCGAGTCGCCCACTTTGCAGCTTCAGTCAGATCCGCAAACACCCACACTTTTCCTTGATGCACAATCCTCAATCTGGCAGGGAAAATAATGGCATGAGGTATCGCTGCTGCCTTAAGCTGCTTCCTAGTAACATCATATCTCTTGCATTGCATCCTAGTAGCGTAACTGATGTCTGGCAACAGGTACACCGCTCGATCTTCCTGCGTAAGTGGCCCTGCTTGTCAAGCCAATCGAAGAATTTTGTCCCTGGTTTCAACTTCATCTGTAACCAGAAGGAGTGTTCAAGGTGCTACAGAGTCTGCTCTATAACCCCGCGGGGTTATCAGATAGGCTTTCTGGAGCTTAAAGCATGAATGCTGGCCTTCCAGTAACAATTTCTCCTCTAGCCATTCTTGAAGTAACATGGGAGGATGATCCCTCTCAATCCCATCTATGAGAACTAGGATCTGAATATGGGCCTCACGGGCCTGGTTCTCCAGAGATTCCAAGTGAGCTCTGAGATAGGTGTTTTCTTTTAAGACTGTAGCAGTGGCCGCACAAGTGGATTCGGTCTGTCTCTTTACATTGGAGAATTCAGTTTGAAGCATTTCCATCGTCTTCTCTACCGCATTTACTCTAGTGGCGAAAGAGTCCAGCTTCAAGTTGATATCTGAAACTGCAGAAATAAGCCTCTGCATCTTGAGGCCCAACGAGGACATTGTTTCTTCTGGGTATGGCGTAGATGCAGCCTGCGCCTCCACCCCAGTCCTCGTGGTGAGGGAAGTTCTCAATGCTTTACCTCCAGAGCCACCACCTTTGTCCTTCCAAGGATTCCCCATTTTTCTCTCTAAAGTCTAAGCTGTCGAGCAATATAAAAAATATTTCTGTTTGCAGTGTTTAGAAAGTCATTTGTAAAGATTTTATTAAATTTTAACAGAGAGCTCCTGAAGTTGCTGCCTCTCAGCTCGGGCTCCACAGCACGCACACCCCCCCACTCCGAGATGTGTAGTTTTTGATGATCAGCTGGCAGTATAGCCTAGAAGTTACAGCAATCCTGAGGATGGATTATTTTTTATTAACAGTTTGAAATGCAAAGGTGATAACACACTAGTTTCAATGTACATACAAAACATTTATTATAAAGGTAGAAAGTGTTGCAATAACACCTTAAAACACACTAAATAAAACAGATGATCTGTTTAATCTGTTGGATCACATACAGTCAAAGGAGGACCAAGTCATTCGGTGACATCATTTCCTGTCAGAAGCCCAAAACATATGGCTGCCACCAGCTCTTAATTACAGGCTGATTTGCATATGAATAACTCTGGACTGCAAAGACTCACAGATAAACACAATGGCTCATTCAAATTGGCTTTTTATGGGCCTTCAGACATTAAGAAAGCCTGTAGATGACAGTTCCCCTTTAACTAGTTTAATTTATGTTGAAAAAAAACAAATAAATCTTTTTGTAAAGTAGTCCCTGTACTGTGGCATGTATGCTAGTAGAGGGCAATCATTTTCTTTGTTTGAGCTGCATAGTTGCCATGGGGTTTTATGGGACTTGTAGTTTTGATGAGGATGGGATTTGAGGCCATGGACTAACGTGAGGTGTGGATTTACAAGATACATTTTTGTGTGGGGAGTTTATTTATGACATCAGGTGAGGAATCGGCAGTTATTGGTAACTTCAGAGTGGGCGAGGAGACGGCTGCCGGGAGAGGTGGCTGTGACAGACTCTGGCGTGGTTTTCAAAAAAGAAATAAGAAACAAAAAAGGAACTGGAACAAGCTGCCTAGTGAACTGAAGATGCAGAAGGAGGTATGCGAAAATGTGACCAATATTCTTGTTGTGAGGGTCTAGTCGGGGTGAGGAGTGGAGGCGGGACATTTTTGAATTTGGCTCTGTGTATGTGCTGATTCTTTGCCGGCTTGGTTCAGTACTGCATCCACCAGCTTTTCAGTAAGACGGAGACGCAGTTCTGTGTGTTGATATGTAAAACACCGTGGTCCATGTTGGTTTGCTTACTCGGGGGGGGGGTGATTCTGTCATGGAAGGGGGTCTGTCAGGGTAATGCTCTGCTTACATCGTGGTGCTGTTGATAGGTTTGTGTTATGTAGGATTGTGATACATGTGTGATGTGGCACCTTTAGCTGGCAACAGCTGGATCTAGTTATTTATTGGGCTAGCCTACAGTACCTGGTATTCCCAGGTGGTCTCCCATCCAGTATTAACCAGGACCAACCCTGCTTAGCTTCCGAGATCGGGCGCATTCAGGGTGGTTATTTAGTGGGCTCTATTGAAAAATACCTGCCCACTCATATTGGTGTCCTAGCCAACCTGAATGCTAGGATTGCTTCTGCCATTTTCTAATTCAGATATAAATAGCATCATTTTTCTAAGAATAACATGTAGCCATCGATCTTAACTATTATGTGCTGTCGACAGAAAATAATTATGGTAGAAGATACTGATTAGTTCAGTTCAAAATTACCAGTGGACAGCCATACAAAGAAATATAAAAAATAAGTCAAAAATGAAATAATCACCTACACGATTGGTCTCGCTTTAACATAATCAGTTCTCCTTTTGGAGGTTAATCCGTAAAATCTATATTACTGCGTTCAACGTATGCACATTAGATCCTGAGGCCCCTGACTGGGCACTCTCCCTCCGTGTGGCACTGCTTTCTGCCACCACCGTCTGCCCTGCCTGCCGCTGCCGCAAAGCCCGCCTGCATTAAGATCCCGAGGCTCCTGACTGGGTGCTCTCCCTCTGTGTGGCTCTGCTTTCTGCTACCACTGGTTGCCCCACCTGCCACAAAGCCCGCCTGGATTAAGGTATGGTCCCACAAGCTAGAGTCACTGGCATTTTTGGACTTTCTGGTTCTCTGGTGCTCCTACAGCTCAGCTGATTGGCCCCTTTCCTCAAGTGTCTCAGCAGAATGGCTGTTTTTTCTTACTCCTAGCTGGCCATTGATCGGTACCTCAAGCCTGCTTTCTGGGTCGAGAGTGATTGTTTTGTTTAGGAAAGCTATTTTGCCCCACCACAGCTTTGCTGCTGCTCCCCCCCTGCCCCAATCCCTCCCACCCTTAGCTGGCCATAAATATATAAGGGTGGATATCACATGACTACAAGGGGGTGGTTTGTTGCTTTTTTCATTCTCCTTACTTTCCCAATTGCAGGTTATAGCTTTGCTCCACTAGAGGTCTCTTTTCCTTTTCCATTCCTGTACTCCTTAACTGACTCTGTTCATTGCCTGTGCTGAACCTCTCATCCTGTCACTCTGCAGTGTGGTGATCTTATTTCCCTGCTCCTAATTATCTATTTCCCTTACTTAGTTAGTCCTGTCACCTCCAATCTTATTTCTTTGTCCCTCACTCACGCCTGGTTGTTTGGCAATGCCCCATCTCGTGAAGTGCCTTATCCCTTTGCTTACTCTACTTGCTCTTGACTCCCTGTTCCTATTCTCTGGGACATCCTCTTACCATACTGATCTCGCTCTTGGTAACTTCACCTACTCCAATATGCTGGTAGGTAAGCCCTCTACTCCTATCCCATTGTTGGGCCTTTGTTACTTACCTGCTGGGACATTCATGAAGTACATTATCCACAGGAAATTCACTTCCCCAGGTGTGTCTCCCGTGCGATGGTGCTTGCCACAATATGGGTTATTGCGCTATCCTTTTCCCTAGCAGGGGACATTGAGCCAAACCCTGGCCCTGCTACCTCTAATAAATTCTTGTCACAGGCCACTGGAATTACTGTTGCCCATCTGAACACCCAAAGCTCACAGCCAATCTTACAGAGCTAGAAGCTTGGGCACATGTCAATAACTCAGATATTCTAGCCATATCCAAGACTTGTTTAAAACCCTCTGTACCGGACATTTGCTCACTCCCGGCTATAGCATGCTACGTGCTGACCGACCTAATTCCAAAAGAGGTGGTGGCTTGGCATTGTACTTTAAGTCCCACCTTAACATTACTCATATGCCAACATCCCACTAAACAACTGTGGGGTCTTACACTATCTTCTTCTTTGGGATAATGCTATGAAGATCCACATCTTTAGCGTGTACATACCCCTAAGAAACAGCAAGGTAGGTCTTGAGGAATTCATGGAACTGTCCAGGAAAAATGAAATGATCTGCCTTGGGGATTTTAACCTCAACTGGCTAGGTCCCAACTCCTCTCACCTAGCCTCCACTATCAGCAAGGCCAGCCTTGGACAACTTATCTTGTCCCCCACTAGGAAATCTCTGAACGGTTCCTAGAAACATAGAAGTGTAGAATTTGATGGCAGATAAAGACCGCTTGGCACACCTAGCCTGCCCATTTCCCAACCTAATGGATAAGCTGCAGATCCCAGTTAACCAACAGCCTACTTCCTCCTACCCCCCACTAGAATTGCCTTATATATGTCCCATGCATTTTTGAATTCCCCCACTGTTTTTGACTCCACAACCTCCTCAGGAAGGCTGTTCCATGCATCCACAACCCTCTCCGTGAAAAAATACTTCCTCACATTACCTCTGAGCCATCCCCCCATTATCTTCAAATTGTGCCCCCTTGTTCTTGCACATCTCTTTTTCTGAAAGATGCCACCCTCTTGGACTCTGTTAATTCCCTTGAGGTACTTGAAAGTTTCTATCATGTCACCCCTCTTCCTCCTTTCCTCAAGGGTATACATATTAAGCTCCTTTAGTCTCTTTTCATATGGCTTCTGATGCAGTTCCTGCACCATTTTAGTTGCCCTCCTTTGGACTGCCTCCATCCTGTCTATGTCCTTGCGGAGATGGGGTCCCCAGAACTGCACGCAGTACTCCAGATGGGGTCTCAACAACTGTCTGTACAGAGGGATAACAACTTACTGTTTTCTACTGGTGATGCCTCTCCCTATGCATCCCAGTATCCCCCCAACCCTCCTTACTGCCTTCTCACATTGCTTGCCCACCTTTAGGTCATCTGATATAACTACCCCCAGGTCCCTTTCCATTTTTGTTGTTGTTAGTATCTCACCCCCCCCCGCCACTGTGTCCTGCTGCACTCTTATTGAGTGGATACTCACCAACAGGAAGGACAGATTCTCCACCGCTGGTGTCCTAGCTGACTCATCAGTGATCACTGTCCTATCTATTGCTTGTGGAATGCCTTCTCTCCTCTTACCTTCCAAAAGTGTTATCCTTTTCCAACTTCTCTAAGCTTGACACTGCCGCTTCCTACATGACCTACTAATTTTGATTGATTGTCTTTTTTTAACTTATATTTCATTAAGAGCAAATAGTGTTTACAATTTGTCTTTTAGTTGGTACAAGGACAGAACAAATATTATAAGTAAATATACTGTACATTTTATCCAAACCTTCAGTCTGTTGGCTATCATGCACCGTAGAAAGTGTACTATGACTAATCCTCCTTCTGTATATTTTGTGTCTCTCCTAAGCCATCTATATTAAAGTTAGCAACTGAAGTCCCAACTGCACTGTTGCATGGATCTTCATGAAACAGCAAAAGTCCATCTAAAGAAGGAGGGTATCAACTATAGCAAAGTCCGAAGCTATGAATATATTGCTCTGCCCACTCCATTAAAGTCAACCATGGCTCTTCCTATACAAAGTAAATTTATAATAACAATAAACATAACAAAACTGTTAACAATAAACTTGTCCATCGCTTTATTGTGTCCTATGTCCCTACTTTATTAGGTAGGAATTTAGTACTTTAAATGAGGTTATATTTATGTATTTCCTAATCTGTTCCTCTCCCAGGAATCCAGCCTTCACCCCATGCAGCAGGTGTTTAACCCTGACCCAGGAACCCGAACTCACCCATTCCACCTTATAGAGCTTATGAATGCATTGGACTTTGAAATATCATCTTCACCCAAGCTCGGTCAATTCAAGTTCTTCTCCACCGGTATCTTGTATCCAACAGCTCCTGCAGTTGCCTTGCCTAATGACAATCTGCTGCTGCTAACCCACTTGAATCCTAAAGTATTCTCTAGACTTTTGTGGAACAAGATAACAAAAGAATCTAAAAATCACATACCCCATTAGTCTGGCAGCTTTCAAAACCCTATATACATTCCATTTCAAGGAATCCTGTGTCTGCTCCTCCTGACCTAGGTCCCTTTCCTTCAGAGCTTCCTACTCTATTCTCTGACCTTGCCCCTGCCTTGTCATGAGTTTAGGTCACTTTCTGTTGTTGACTCCACTCTTCTGCCATACCCATGCCTTCCTCCTTCACTCCCCTGCCCACATCTACACTTTATATCCACTTACCCGTGACTTTTAACCCCTATTTTTGTCTGTTTATCTGTTTTTGATTGCCTGAGCATACTCTGTACCTACTGTTTCCCCCATGTTCTGCACTTTGTATACGATGCACGAATTATCTATCTGTAATTAATGTTTTTACAATCTTTTGTACCATTTACTTGCATTTATACTGCCTTTGCCTAATTGTTGTACGCATAATTGACATTGTATGTTGATCTCACCTAAATTGTAATTTGTTGTACACATAGTTGAAATCGTATGTTGATCTCACCTATATTGTATTACCTATTGTTTGTCCCAGGTCCACCTTGAAAATGAGCTTGCTCAATGGTGCCCGCCTGGTTAAATAAAGATTTTGATTGATTGATTGATTGATTGAGACTCCCCTTTCCTGCCCTCCTTTTGCCAGGGCACATCTAATCTCATCTCTCTCTCACTCACCATCTCCCTTTCACATACTACTGTACCTATTACCATGACATAACCACCCCATACTCCTTGTTGCTGGTGGCTCCAGCATCCCTCCCTTTATCTTCCTTTTCCCTCTCCCTGTGCAACTCCTCCAACCTAGCTCACACTTCTTTCCTCACCTCCCAACCTAGCTCACCCATCTTTCTCACCTCGTAGCCAGTATGACAAGGCCTTTGGCTGCTTCTCACCCTCTAGCTGTCTCTGCTCTTCCTCTTATCCTCATTTACCCTCCTATCTCTTACCTGTTCTCTAACCTCCGAGGCTTAATTGAAATGTTCTAGTTTATAAGTAATTATTTTAGCCTGATACTTTGCCATAAATTGTTATGCTCTATGTCTTACTAGTTAACCAATGTTAGTCTTCCTCTGTTGTGTGTAACCTCCCACTGATGTGGAACTTTTGTAAATGAGCTGCTTTTGCTCAAAGGTATAATAATCCTGGACTGAAATAAATAAATAAATGTGGAATACATACTTTTACTGCCCAAGAAGGTGGTCTAACACTATTTTTTCTCCCTCGTCCTCTATGTAATGAAAAAATGGGAGCCATCGTGTATTATGCTTATCAACTTGAAATCTTAATTTGGCTGTTACAGCTTCTATATTCTTAATATTGTTTACATTATTTAACCATTGTGTTTCACTGGGTCTATTTGTTGATAGCCGATTCTGAGTAATTGTTTTTAAGGCTGCCACTTTCAGGATCTGAAACAAATATTTCTCAGTAGAGGAGGTAATTTCTTCCGTGGAAGTCCTAACACCATATTAGCAAATTAGAGATTTTGTGAAATCTGCAGTATACCCTTACTTTTATTTATCACTTGATGCCAGAAAGGTTTAACCTTTCACAACTCCAAAAAATATGGTAATGCGTTCCCGTTTGGCCACATTTTCTCCAGTATAGGTCAGAAAAATTTGTACCAAGATATTTAGATATAACTGGAGTTATGAAGAAAAGTGTGCAAACCTTCAATTGGAATTCCCTCCAACCAGCTGAAGCTGTTGTTCTATGAATATTTCACCAGATCATCTCCCATTGTTTTTCCTCCAGAGGAAGCCCCCACTCCCGTTCCCATTTATCTTGAATCTGTTGAGTCCCTAGAGTTCCTATGTTGTCCTGCAACAATCTATAAATATAGGAAATCAATTTCCTGGTGCCGGACAGGATTGCTCTGGTATGAATCAAAGAGATCCCCAGGGCAGGGTTGCTTTATAGTGGGGCCACTCCTCGTCCCGAGTTAATGAAATGTCTGCATTGCAAATATCTATAAAAATCCTGTTTAGGTAACCCAAATTTTTGTTGATGTGAATAGAAATCCATAATAGCATTTCCTTGCAATAACTATTGCAATGTCCTTAACCCTTGCACTTCCCATCTGTCAAAACATGTGTCAGGGTGACCAGATGGGAAACTGGGGAGAAATTTTAAGGGAATATATTACCAGACTGGTTCGAGAAGTTCCCATTGTTGACAAGCCGTAAGCCAGATTTCCAGTGTGTGTTTTGTCTACTTATTCTGTATTTCTCTCAGATTGTGGGGCATCATTACCCAAGAAGTAATTAATCAGAATCATGGGATGGGCCTCCTCCTCAAATGCACCAGCTATTCCCTAGTGTTGGGGATACCATTTTTAAGTATTGGGAGCAGCTGGGTTGTTATATAATATGAAGGCAAATCTGGCAGTCCCATTCACCCTCTTCCTTCAGAGTTAAAATAGTAACCATTTGAGTCTTGTTTTTGATCCGCCACACACAAACTAGGATATCTTCTTCCTGAGGGTTTTCCACTCTTTTAAGGGATGGATATCGGAGAGTGGAAAAAGAAAAGGCATCTGAGCAACACATTCTGCTTGATTGTATCTATTCGATGACAAAATGATAATGGAAGAGAGCTCCACCTTTAAGGTCTGAGTATATCTGGTAATTGGGGGGGGGTAATTATATTGATATAGGTTTTCAGGTTTCCTGGGGATCCAAATACCCAGGTATTTAAGTTTGTCTTTCACCTGCTTAAATGGTGACTTGGAAGCTATAACATGAGAGGGAGATCCGTTCAATAACATTACCTCGGATTTTTCTTTCTTAATTTTAAAACCTGAAATTTGTTCATAGTCATGCAACAGCTGGAGAAAACAGGGGAAGGAAGTCTCCAAGTCAGACATATATATTAAAGTGTCATCTACATAAAGTGAAATTTTGCAGGTATGTTTTCTCTCCCTTTATTTGTTGGGATTCTTGAATTGCAGCCGCAAAGGGCTCTAGACTAAGTGCAAAAAGTAGGGGAGACAGTGGACATCCCTGTCTGGTACCTTTGCAAATGGTGAGTGGGTCCGAAAGGGTGCCATTGACTCTAACCCTTGCTGGAGGTTCTCCATAACAAAGAAAAACTCAGTGCAGAAAGTTACCTCCCATCCCATAATGCTCCATCACTGTGTTAAAAAAAATCCCAATTTAAGCGATCAAATGCTTTTTCAGCATCAAGAAAAATCGCTAATTGGGGGTGTTCAGATTTTGATCTATGGGCCAGGACATTCAAGAGTTTCCTTACATTACCTGTTAACTGTCTGTGGGGGATAAACCCTGTTTGGTCCTCATGAATCAACTGTTCGATATGTTTTTGTAATCTTAGGGATAACATTTTAGTTAAAATGTTCATGTCCTGATTTAAGAGGGAAATTGGGGCTGGATATTAAAAAGGGTTGCGCCATGCGCAATAGGGTTGCGCCTGCAAAAGTCAGAAATTGCGCCATTCTGCCATATTCAGCAGGAGGCAGTTGCGCCCCCCAAGTCAAGCTGAGCAACAGCGCAATGCAAATGAATGCATGCTGAACCGGAGGGGGAGGAACCATGCATAAACTGCACAACCTGATATTCAGTGGGCTGTGCAGAGTTGTGCAGGCGCAACCCCCAACCTGCGCCTGCACAACTTTGAGCCAAAAAAAAAAGGAGTAAGTCGAGGGCCACCCACAAGTGAGCTGCCGCATTGCAGGGCGCAACACAGCAGCTGCCAGTTGTGGCTGGCCCTCAACCTACTCCCTGTGCCCCCCTGCAGCCCGATCGCGGGCAAAAGTGTAAAAAATTCCCCCACCCACCGACTGGCCCGATCACGGGCAAAAGCATAAAAATCCCCCCTCCCCCTGACTGGCCCGATCGCGGGCATAAGGTTAAATAACCCTCCCCACCAGCCCGATCGCGGGCATAAGCTTTAATAACCCCCACTAGCCGATTGCGGGCATAAACTGTCGAACCCCCCACCAGCCCAGTGCGAGAGCACAGAGTCCAACCCCCAGGACATATCCCTGGTGGTCCAGTGGACCGCTAAGCCCGATCGCGGGCTGCAAATGTGGCAACCCCCAAGACCAAATCCTGGTGATCTAGTGTCCCCACCCCACCCACTCCACAAAGCCCCACCACGCTCCCCAGCCGGGGAGCGGCAGCATCCACCCGCCGCCTGCCGATTGATTGCGCCTGTAGGGCTGCACGCCCATTGGTGCAGAGCAAGAGCTAATGGGCATGCAGCCCATACCGCATAAGGGGAGCGGGTGGTGGGCTTCGTGGGTGGGTAGGTGGGGGACACTAGATCACCAAGGATCTGGTCTTGGGGTTGTTACATTTTGCAGCCCGCGATCGGGCTTAGCGTCCACTGGACCACTAGGGATACGTCCTTGGGGGTTGACTCTGTGCTGCCTGCGATCGCGCCAGTCGGGGGAAGGGGATTTACGCTTGCCCGCCATCGGGCCAGTCGGGGTGGGGGATTTTTTTACACTATTGCCCGCGATCGGTCGGTAGGGCGCCGGTCCCCGACGGGCTGCGCTCTGGCAGGGCGCCAGGTGCAAGTCCTCGGGATGGCACACCTGCATAATGGCATGCAAATGGGGCTATAGCTAGATGCAAATGGCCCCCCTGCGCCTTGCATGAATTATGGCCCCATTTGCATGTCACCTTTTGAATATGGAAATTAGGATGGCGCAATGGTATAACGCCACCGCAGCTTGAATGCTCCACTCTGACCACTTGCGGTGGCGCAAGTTCCACTGCGCCATGCACAGTGGCTGTAATGAGGTGATATTCAAAGGAGTTGCTCAACAGCGCAACTCCTTTGAATATCGCCGAGCCACAACCCCCGCGCAACTATTTTGTGCAGCGCAGCGGCTTGTGCCACAAAATAGCGCAGTTTGAATATCCAGCCCTTGGTCTATAAGTTTCACATGTGTTTTGAGTTTATTTGGTTTTGGAGAACTGCTATCAGTGCATCATTCTAGGATGGTGGGATCTCTTTTCCTTCAGGCAAGTATTAAATACTTGAGCTAATATTGTCGAAATTGAGAACGCAATTTTTGTAAAATTCTGAACTGTAACCATCCAGGCCTGCTGATTTTCCCAAGGAAGTGATTTTATAGCCATTATCACTTCTTGCTCTGTAATCAGGGAATCCAGTTATTGTCTAGCTAGTAAAGATAATGTTGGCAACTTTAATTTGCTGAAGATCTGTTTCATACCAAATTATGTCCTCTGAATTTTTATCCTCTGTATATAAACTTTGATAAAATTTCCTAAACTGTTGTGCTATTTCCTTGGGTTTTGTCCATGGGTGATTAGGATTTTGTATATTGAAATATAAGAGACCCACCTTGAGGCCTGTGCCTTTGTAACCTATAAGCTAATAATTTAGTGGCTTGCCCCTGTATCCTGATTTTTGATTTGTAAATGTAAGTAGACCTTCAGCTTTAATATTTTGTTGTAGTAATCTCTTCTCTAACTGATTATAGTTTCTTAAAAATTGTTTTGAGGTGTTTTTTTTTATGTTGCATCTCTAACTCAGCCAATTTACTCATTAATCTATTATGGGTGAGGAGTCGTAATATTTTTGGGGCTGCAGTGTAACTTATAGTGTCCTCTTGTATAACAGTTTTTATTGCTTTCCAGGTAGACAGTGGTGAGCACTTTTGAGCTACGTTAATATTACAGATTTTGTGTATATTATCCTTTAGTTTATTTACAAATGTCTTGTCTCTGAGTAAAGAAACGTTCAGTCTCCAGAGTGTGGTTCATTTTGAGGGGGCTAGTTGAATCTCTATAGATAGTGGCGCATGATCTGATAAGATAAAATGATGTATCTGAGATTTAACAATCCTATGTTTAAAATGCATTTGTGTAAAAAAATAGATCTATCCTGGAATAGGCCTTCTGGGGTACTGAGTAAAACGAATAGTCTCTTTCACCCAGATGCTGTGCTCGCCAGGCATCTATTAAGCCCATCTCGTCCATTAGGTTGCTTAGGGTCTGCTTGACCTTCTTGTTTGTGCTTACCTTACCTGAGGATCGGTTCAATTTGGGATTAATGACTACATTGAAATCACCCCCAAAAAGAATCTGACCAGGTGGCATCTGGGCCACTTTATGCAAGACTTGTGAGAGAAAAACCTGTGGTTTTATATTAGGTGCATATATATTATTAAGATGCAATGTCTCCCTAATAAGCTCTCCCATCGCTCTCAAAAAGTGCCCCTCCATACTTTCTTCCATGGATTGAATCTGAAAGGGAATACCTTTTTAATGAGAATAGTCACTCCTGCATGCCTGGGGTTCGAGGACGTGTTGCTTTACGCGCAACCCAACTCTTATGTAATTTTAGGTGCTCAGTCAAATTTAAATGCATTTCCTGTAAGTATATAATGCCCCCAACCATTTCAGTTTTCCTAATAACCTTTTCTTATAGGGGAGTGTATACCTTTCACATTATAAGTAATGAAATGGGTCACTTCCATCTGGAGATGAACTTACTATCCATATACTATCCTTACCGTGGGTGAATCTAGGTTCCTTATTTGGGAGAAAATCAAGCAACGAGCCACAAATGATAAACTTTAACCATTTACAACCAATCGAAAACATTCTCCTTAGAGAGAAAAACAAGAACTGAAGAACAGAGTATCCCTCTGCCCTTCGTGACACCTCAAAGTGAAATCCCTATGCCTCCACAGCAATTGGGAACTATTTCTTAATCCCCCACTGTAATAGTAGGGGATAAGGTCTGCCCTGCTGTCAGCAATTCCAACAGCAGGCCAGATAACTAACAACCTAAGTGGTCAAGGCCACTGCTGTCTTAGCCTATGGGCTAAGTGTTACTAAATAAATGTATTGCCACTACTCCATGGTCCACCCCGATATAAAATTAGTGGCATCATAACCCTCCCTGTCTATAAAAGGGGGAGATGGTCTATATCCCTAAACTAGTTGGAAGGGGGAATAGGGGGTGAGGGGAAGGGGAAATTGTTTAACCAGGAGAGGCACACTAAGCCAAAGCTTGTTTCCAGATGTGAGGAAGGAGTACAACCGACCTTTTCTACATGGGGAGACGACTGAAGGAGGAGTAGTTAAAGTAAATGTTGAAGGTTCCCATAGCAAATGGGAGTAGTAAACTTAGGTGTTGTGAATCAGTTTTCACCATTCAAACTGCCAAACAGTGCTGTTTTCCATGAAAAAAAGCCTTTTATTTTGGTGCTCTGCTTCATTTGCATAATCTGCCCTTTTTCCTTAGGGTTGCAACCTCAACTGTGACATCATACCAGGAAACAAAGTTATTAAAGGGACACTGTCAGTTTTTAGTTTTAGATAGACAAATCAGCTATGTATTGTACCCACAATGCCTCATTATGTAAATTAGTATGAGTATTATATTTCTGTGCTCACTGCAGAAATAGGAGACTACATCACTCAGTATTGAAGTCTTATAGCTAGATATTTTATGCATAATGCATTTTTGTGAAAATAAACATACAAAAGCTTATACTGTTGACCCCACTACAGAAATATGGGACAGCATCTCACAGTAAGGAAACTGGAAAACAGTTTCTTATTTTACCCACAATGCCTTGCTATGGACATTTTCATATTAGTGCTCACCACTACCAACATACAGGACTGTACTTCTGAGTATGGTACATTTAAGTAAACATTATAAATTATCCAGAATTCCTTGTTGCTGTATGTAAAACATTGACAGCTACCTGGTATGACATCATGCTGGGGGTGTGATCACACACAGAAAACTGGAGGGCAAAACACTGATAAAATGTAAAAAAATGACTATGACAGATTTTTTTACAAAACAAATTGCAGCGTCAACGTTGGAAGCATGTCTGGCAATGGCATGCTATGTGTAAAAGGCATTTGGGGAACCTTCAACATTTACTTTAAGGGAGGCGTACCCAGACCAAATAATTCCTGTAGGCACCTGCTACCAACCAATTAGTGAGAATTTCCCCCTTTCAATTCGTCCTCCATCCGGGAACATTGTTCATGCTGTTATTTAAGTGGCTATACATTAAATTACCTCCTATGATATATGCCCACCCCATGTTACTTAAATTAGTTTCCTAAGAGTATATGTTCCAGAGAGAAATCCCCATTCCTCCTGAGTGAGGAAAACCAAAATCCACACTTTGCTCCTTTATTCAACCCCAGATATAATAAATGTTAATTATTTCCAGGTATCTGCAGCATGTAGTCCCATATCAAAATTTCCAAATATAACAGTCTCTCCTCCACCCCCACATTCATAATATTCATGTCACCTTCCCCCATTTCCAGTGTCACTGGGAAGTAACAAAACAAACCCCCCAGTACATCACTGTGCAGATAGTGCCTATTGTTGAAAGAAAAAGAATGAATTGCTTCCCAGCTAAACAGTCAATATGAATCTGCATAGGCCATCTACACCAGCTTCAGTCAGTCCTCAATTAGGACATAAACGCAGAAGAAGCATTTTTAACATAAAATATGGTGAAATAATGGTGATGCCCCTTATTAAAGAGTCTAACAACTAAAGTCTGTATCATTTTCAGTGTCCCTGGCATGAATACCATCCCTGCAGTGGTCCAAACTCGCCCTTCACAAAGACAGCCGAGCCAAAACAGAAAAGTGCACCAACCTTGCCTGGCCCACTTGGGCCGAGTCTCCAGCTTAAGTTCAGCTCGGATTTTTGTCAATGGAGCCGGCTCCACTGGAGCTCCGATGATTCTGGCTCACATGATGTTGACGGGCTTCTTTTATTGGCATGCCTTAGGAGCTTAGTCACATCTGGAGCCAGTGATTTTGGGATGGATCCTCTCGCTGCATTTTTACTGCCCGCAGACACCACCGAACAGGTTTCCTGCAGAAGTTTCTTTTCAAACACCTCCATTCCTTCTTAAATTCGTTCAACACTAGTTTCAGTCAGTTATTGTGGGTGAGTTCACCAGCACGCTTGCCAATTTACATCTATATTCATCTCTATATTTGGGCTTAGTGTTTTAAATAGGTAAATCCACTTCATTTCACATTTATCAAGTTTCTTTGATAATTACCACCTCTTTCTGGTGGGTATACAGTGTCTATTCCCCACAGTCTAAGGCTAGCTCCTGTATGGCCTGCTATTTTAAAATGCATGGTTACTTGTGAGTTCTCATCTTGCCTTTGAATGTCTCCTTTATGTCGCTATTCTTTTTTTTAACTGTCTGGTTGTCTGCCTCTCAGAAATCAAATCACACGGGTACTGTAGAATACACACTACCCATTGAGTTTGACAGTTTATTGGTTGTTTAATCTTGAAAGTCTGACTGTTATGAGGATGTTTGAAAATATTCTTTTGCTCACGTCCTGCAAACTGAACATTTCCACATGGGATCATGACGAGCTGTAGCGGACCCAGCAGTAACTGTTCTCCTGCTGTAGTGCTATATAAAATTGGGATCTTAACAGTTTTTCCTTTACTGTTGAAACTTTCTTTGATGCCACTATCTGATTTCTGGTTAATACTGTTACCTGTGGGTTGTCCTGACTGACTAAATGCCAGTGCTTATGAATAATTTGTTTGATCGCTGGGAATTTGTGGTTGTATTTTGTGGCAAATACTAGTTTCTCCTCCACAGTTTTTTTCTCTCTGGGTGTCAGTAGCTCCTGTCTCACTTTCTGTTGTATTTTGGTCTCTGCTTGTTTTATTATTTTATGACCACAACCTCTGTTTTTGAATCTCTGTACCTCTCTGATGGACAACGATATTGTGAGGCCAGAAACAAATGTACCTGGGCCATTCGCCATGACAAGGCAAACCCATTATCAACAAGCACCTCCTCCTGGGGCTCCAGGAAGACATTTCTGAAAAACATAAAGGAACTTAACAGGAAATCTGCCACTCCCCACACCTGCCCAGCTCTCGGTTAATGGTAACCTAACACAGGACCTCCAGTCCATTGTAGACACCCTGAACACCACATTCTCGGATCTCGGTGTCCTATACCCCCAACTTCTTCGCCCCACTAGACCCCATCCCTTGTTGCAACCCACCTTCAAACATCCTGCACTTTCACCTCCAAATTATCTCTACACGGGAGACTAGGAGATACCTCTCCAAAGCCCTTGCCATGTCCCACGTTAGCAGTGACTCCACTGACCTGAAGCTCCTCCATCTAGCCCTCGAGGAGGTCCTACAACCTCTCACCAAACTTTTGGACAAATCCCTCAGCCTAGGGCAATTCTCTGCCCTCTGGAAATGAGCTATCATCACCCTTATTTTCAAGAGTGGTGACTGCCTGTCCCCAATAACTATCATCCCATCTCCTGCTACCTCCCTTCTCCAAGGCCCTCGAAAAATAGTGACTGATCAGCTGATGGACCATCTGTCTAAATATAACCTACTGTGCCCCGAATAGCATGGTTTCCACCAGGGCCACAGCACCACCACTGCCCTCCTAGAACACTCCTCCTACATCCACGGTGCCCCTCGAATGTGGTCACCTAGTGGGTCGGTGTACACGACCTCACAAAGGCGCTCGATGCCATTACTGCGGCTATTTTTCTGGCCTTCCTGCCCTCCCCTGGGCTCTCAGATGAAACAGTAACTTGTTCAAAGGTTACCTCTCTGACAGATCCCAGCAGATGAAAATTATCTCCACTCTATCAACCAGTCTCCAGGTCTATTCAGGAGTACCTCAAGGCTCCATCTTGGTATCCCTCATCTTCAGCCTCTTCCTAAACTCCCTTCCCAGCTCATGCCCTGGAAAAATTCTTCTCTATGAGAACGACATGGTAATTTTATGAAGCCACCCCAGCCCTGATTCTCTCCAGCATGACCTGCAGGTTTTTTTCACTGAAGCTGAGACATGGTTCTGTTCCCACCACTTAGTTCTAAACTATAAGAAAACAAAATCAATTATCTTTGCCCACCATCAGAGTCCTCATCGTGACTTCCTGCTGACCATCACCAACTCACTAGGATCACCACTTCAGCTGGTTGATTTGTTCAAATACCTAGGTGTCACCCTTGATACGGCTCTCACCTGCCATGCACATATCCAACAATTGTCCTCGGCTATCCACTCCAGACTTGGGCTTCTGTAGCACCATAAACACTTCCTTCCCCCAATGGCTATCCGCCTGGCCATTACCTCTTCAGTCCTCTCCCTGGAAAATTACGGCATTGTCATCTACGGCACTACTGACCCCACTGCATTGTGATGCATCAAAGTCGCCCTAAACAAAGTGTGTAGACCGGTTACAGGTTGTGACAGATGGACATACTCCTGTGATCTCTACAGGATCCACGATGGATGGTCGACAAATTTCCCATCGACCGCCCGGCAGCAAAACCGTCAGGTCAACCGCATTTGCAGTCAGCTGCCGGTTTCTGGTGCTGGCTGTAGCTGTTTCTTGAGCTCGCCTTCTGAACCCCCATGCAGGGGCTCTGCCCCGCACACCCCCCACTTAGGGATTATCAACCCAAGCCACAGTTGATTCGGGGGTTGCAGGACCACTGACAGACAGTGCCGGTTCCAGCGGGTCACCTACAGCAGCATGGTGCTGTAGTCGCTGTGGGAGACCTCACTGTCAAACTGTCGCTGTCGGTTGGGCAAACGATCTCATAAGTCTGCCGTCATGGTTGCCATTTGACGCCTGTCTTAGGTAGCATACTTGCCTCCTGGCCAAGAAAATCCACCTTGGTCAAGCCCCGCCTGGTCTGCATAGCCTCATCCAACCCACCCCATTGGTCAGAACCTCCCATAGCTCTACTGGGACCTCCCTACTAGTCCCGCACTACTGAACTTCCCTTGGACAAACAGCCTTTTTCTACAGAGTCCCCGCTGGCTCAACAACCTCCCCTCCCCGTCTCCCTGGAGCTCAGGATTGGTCCCTTCAAGGTCAGTCTCAAAGCTCATCTGCTAGAATCTTCAGCCTGTGACTGTCCCTAATCCTCTCTTCCTCCTGCTCCCCCTTCTTGGCGGGGCTCTGTAATATAAGTATAAATGTACCTCATAAATGTTATGATATATATGGAAAACAAAATGTGTATTCATGTACTACCTAAATATTATGCATATTATGGATAACGCTGGGTCCTCCTCTCCCAAAGACTATTGTTTCAGTATTCCCCATCTGTTTGTTTTGTGCATTATCTTTCTTCCATGATCACTGTACTTATAATATTGTATAATTTTTTGCATGCGTGACTTCCATTACTTGTTTTCTCTCTTGTTTCTGTTACCTAAATACTGTACTGCTTAATACTATATGTATGTCCTTATTGTTGTTTGACGTGGAGCCTTTGTAAAGGAGTCGATGACTCAAAGGGTTGTAATTCCGAATGTTATTAAATAAAATAAAATATCCTTTTTGTTCTTTGCAAACTCTTGTTCTGTTGTACTATTTCTCCTGACTCTTAACTAATTGCGAGTAAGGAATGCTTTTTTCAGTTTTGGTCCGTGAAAACTGTTGCCATGCAACAAAGTGTTTCTGTCTGGTTTTTTTTCCTGTACAGTCTGGTGTGCAGTTTGTCATGATTTTTCATGATTCTCAAGTCCAAATAAGGAATTCCTTTCAAATTATAGTCCATCATAAATGTTATGTTTCCATCCATGTTATTGAGATATGTGGAGACCCTTTTAAGCTCTTCTTCTGTTCCGAGCCACATAATAAACACATCGTCTATAAAGTGGTGCCAAGTTAGAATATTTTCAAAAAATGTGTTTTTCATGCTGTTCAGTATATGTGTTTGTTCAAAATTAATCGTGTACGCGTTAGCATAAGCGGAAGCCATTGTGCTCCCTGTTGCTGTCCCCCGTACTTGCAAATAGAAAGTCCCATCAAATTCAAAATAATATTTTTGCAAAACTAGTTCTGCTAGTTCTTGTAGAACTCTAGTTTGGAGTTTTTGTGGCTCTGATCTTTTATCTAGAAGTAAAGCAAGAAACCATTTTCCTGAGACTCCTTAAACAAGGAACTTTTTTGATCCCTCAGTATCCTTAACTAATGCAGTCAGCCTTCTGTGTTGAACTGCCTCAGAGGAGAATGGAATGTACACAGAGCTCCGCAACAGAGCGGGATGCACAGCAAGCCCCTAAGGCTCAAACCTCACTCCCCCATTCACACACAGAGCTCCACAATGGAGTGGAATGCACAGCAAGTTCCTAAGGCTCAAATCTCGCTCCCCCTCTTCATACACGGAGCTCCACAATGGAGCAGGAAACACAGCAAGCCCCTAAGGCTTGAATCTCACACCCCCTTCACACACGGAGCTCCACAACAGAGCGGGAAGCAGAGCAAGCCCCTAAAGTTTGAACCTCGCTCCCTCTTCACGCACAGAGCTCCGCAATGGAGTGGGATGCACAGCAAGCCTCTAAGGCTTGAACTTCACTCCCCCTTCACACACGGAGCTCCGCAGTGGAGCGATGCACAGCAAGCCCCTAAGGTACGAATGGCAGGAAGAACACAGGACTATCCTATGCCGCACTGTTTTGTGTGGGGTGTTACTTACTAAAAGGGAATTCATGAATTGTGAGCTTGTATGTCTCCGGTCAGCAGAATGCAACTGATTGATTTATCTAACTAGTTTAGTTCTCGTTTGCTACTATTTTATTGCTTAATCTGGGTAGTACTTTAAGAAGTCCCTGGAACAGTGAATTCCAGTCAGTATTTTGTGAACTAGACAGGATTTGTGTGCACCACATATGTTAATTCGAATTTGGCCTGTTACCTGACCTGCAGCTCTGTGTCTGCAATGCTGCGCATGCTCAGTAGGGCTCTCTTTGTCTACCGCTTTCCTGACGGTGAATTTCCTTTGTTATCTCCCCTTTTAGACTCGAACCTCACCCCCTTCACACATGGAGTTCTGCAATGGGCGGACGACAGCAAACCCCTAAGGTAAGGGACGCAGGAAGAACACATGGCTATCCCTTGCTGCACTGGTTTGTGTGGGGTGTTAGCCCGTCAACGCTTCGTGTTGACTGCCTCCCCACCCAAGGCCGGCCCTAAGTTTATAGGGTGTCTGTAGTCACAAGACTACAGGTGTTTTTTACATTTGTAGATTATATTTTCTGGCCACTATGGGGGCAATCTTTAACCCTACTAGTTCCCGCATTTTCTGCCTCACTTCTTCTACCACCACTGACTCTTCCTCCTATATTCTCCCTCTATACACCCTGCTTTCCCCACCCCATCACCTTTCCACCCTCTTTTCTTTCCTCCTGCCCTGGGTCTTGAATCCCTGATCTTCTGTATAGTAGGAGGAACCCTCACCGCCATGATACTAACAAAGACCTACTGCCTCATGTTCTCTGTCAATCTTATATGCTTCTGGTCACACCTCCTCTTTGGTAAATATCTTGTGCACCCCTCCACCTCAACTGCCTCAGTTATGGGGCTCCCACTGTTGTCTGCTTTCCTCTTCCTACTCCTGTCTCTTGCCCCCCACCCCACTCACACTCCAACCCCTGCACCTCTCCTTGCTCCTCACCTTGGCAATGATTTACCTAGGCAACTGGATGACACTACTAGCGTCACACTCCGCTGTGCCACCAAGCATATGCCCCAACACCTCCCCCGGTCATCCACCCCTACAACCTCTTCTATCTCCTGATGCCACATGTCCTCTCTCTCCCCCCATCCCCTCCATCAGACCTAAGCTCCCCAATAGTAAAATGTTTGTCAACCCTAAACTTCTGAAACAAACCCTCTATAGGCTCGCCCTCTTACTGTTGCTCCTCTCTGGCAACATTCACCCTAATTCAGGGCCCATTCAATTATCCAGTCCTGCTAGTAATCAGGTTGGTGGCCTCCTACTGGCCTCGGTAAACATTTGCAGCCTATTAAAGAAACATGACATCCTCCAAGGCTGGCTAGCCCTGCACAATCCAGACATTCTGGCAGTTGTGGAAACATGGCTGTCTCCTGAAACCCCAGATTCTGCAGTTGCCTTAAATGGCTACACAATTTATAGAGATGACAGGGTGGGTAAAAGTGGAGGCTGTGCCATCTACCGTCGGACTCACTCCAAGGGCATGTCCTCAGACCAATTCACCAGGTTACGGGGCCCAGGCTCTTACCATCAAACTAAGTATCGGGAACTCTGGCAAGTCACTCTGTGTTATGTCTGTCTACATCCTCCCTAAAAACCAGAAACCTGCCTTCAACTCCATCCTGGACTGTATCTCCTGCCTTCCAGCAACACTGAGATCATTGGTCTGGGAGACTTCAATATTAATTGGTTGACCCCCTCAGCCTCCCAACACAGGGATGCGGCTGATGCCATCAATCTAGAACAGGTTGTTCCATCACCTATTAGGATCAACTATAAAACTGGTAGCAAAACCCTGATAGACCTCATCCTTACCAATCACTCTGAAAGCCTCCCAGACTCTTTAAGTGACCACTCCCCAGCCACCTGTAACTGGACAAACCACTCAACCACCCCCTGGTCACCTATCAGCATGTTCTCAAAAAAGAGTCACTCAGACAATTCCAGGACCATCTCTTAAATGGTAACTGGACCCCCCCTGAGTCTGCCACAAATACTGACAATGTCCTTGCATTCTTCATCTCCACCTTTAGCTCTGCCTGTGACATCTTCACTCCTTACTCCAAGTTGACTATTAAAGGTCTTGACACCCCTTGGATCAACCAAGCACTTCTCGACCTTATGCACACTGATAACATGCTCTGGCACAAAAACCTCGCATCTGGTCTCCCTGCAGACAGGCAATGCTACAGGGTTGCTAGGCGTCTATGCACCAGGGAAATTAGGCATGCGAAGATCACCCACTTTCAAGTCAGTCTCTCATCCACCTGGGGCTCGAGTGGGATGTTTTGGGACAATATAAAGGCCCTGAATGGCAAAACCTCCCCCTCCACCCGCTGAACATCAATGGAGTCCTTTCCCAGGACCCACTGCTCACCCAAACTCACTCAATACTGCTTTCTCAGATCTGAGTGGCGTTCTCCCCCCCAACTTTTTCGACAAAACCACAAGCTCCCACCCAACTCTCCCCTCCTGTGACATTCCCCCTTTTGCTTCAGGATCGTTTCCCAATATGAGGGCAAATCTTATCTTACCAGGGTCCTGGGGAAATCCAGTTTAGTGGAGATACCCTAGATCTGAAGCTACTACTACTGGCCCTTGATGCTGTGCTATCCCCATTGACCAAAATCCTCAACCTTTCCCTGTGCCTTGGCCAACTCCTCTCACAGTGGAAGGCTGTAGTCATAACACCCATACACAAAAGTGGGGACAGAACCTCCCCTAGTAACTATTGCCCAATCTGTATACTCCCCCTTGTTTCCAAAGCTCTTGAAAAAATAGTCTCAGATCAGCTCTCTGAATATCTATCTAACCACAGCCTCCTTTGTCGCCAGCAGCATGGTTTCAGGAGGGGCCACAGCATAATCACAGCCCTCCTGGAATACATCAATTTCGTCCATAAAGCCCTTCACTGTGGCCATTTAGTTGGGTCTGTGTATATAGCTCTAACTAAAGTCTTTGAAATGGTTAACCATGCCCTCCTGGTTGACTCCCTTCCTGTTATGGGCCTCTCACAGGACACCACCCACTGGTTTGCTAATTACCTTAGTGGAAGGTCCCAGCGGTTAAGATCAACAATACTCTCTTCTCTAGTCTACCCATTCGGTCAGGTGTGCCCCAGGATCGATCCTTGGTCTGCTCCTGTTTAGCTTATTTCTTAATACCCTCCCACTTGCTTGCTCTGGGCAGATATTATTATCGCTGACAATGCTGTCATTTTCTGTAGCCACCCTGACCCCCACACGCACACAAAATGATCAACAGAGGTTCTTTTCAGACCTGAAGCTTGGTTTTCCAGTCATAAACTCACTAAACTACAGAAAAATGAAAGTGAAGGTGTTTGCTCACCTTCAAAACAAACACAAAAGTGACCCACTAAGCATACTCAATTGTCAGCACTCTCTCCTGGATCAGGTACACAACTTCAAGTTTCTTGGCATCACCATTGATTCCTCCCTTTCCTTTCAAGAGCATATATACCTACCCTATGCTGCTATAAACTCTAGACTTGGCCTTCTCTATAGGCACAGGTTATGCATGCCTCCCGATGCCCTCCGACTGGCTGTAAATAGCTCTGTACTATCCCTAGTCAATTAAGGCATAGTCATCTACGGGGTGGCAGCTAACACAGCTTTGAGCAGAATCAAAGTCGCATTGAATAAAGCATATCGGCTTGTTGCAGGCTGTGAGAGACTCACCCTTACCTGTGACCTCTACAACCAAGTGAACTGGCTAAACTTTGATGGTAGGCTACAATACCAGACCTGCCTCTTAGCCAGAAAGATTGCCTCAGGTCTATTCCTCCCACCAGCCAACACCTTCTTACTCCCACCCCCCCTAACTTGGGCTCATAGAAGCTCTACCAAAACCCCTTTCCTTATTCCCCTTTATAGGACATTCCAAGGTCAGAGGGCCTTCGTGTACAGGGCCCCCCTCTGGCTGAATCCTCTGCCTCATGAGGTTTCCGCTGACACCAAACTAGGTCCCTTCAAATTTAACCTCATGCAGCACCTCCTGGCCACCAGTCACTGTAACTACTTCTAGCCCTCCTTCCTCACCTATTCTCACTCTCAGGTACGACATCTCTCTTGACTGCTCCAGCTCTTTCTTCCCCCCCTTCTTCTCCCTATCATTCCCCTCCTTCTCTCCTCTCCTTTAGCCATCCTCTTTGTAACTTGTATCCTGCTATGCTACCACTTGCGCCTGGTCTAGTGGCCTGTATGAACCATCAGCACAATAATTCTGGAATTTATAAACTGTATATAATTTGTAAACTGTATATAATTTATAAACTGTACTAAAACTTGTAAACTATCTGAAACTTTGGCCTGTATGAACCATGCTTTGTACACTTTGTAATTCTGTCTACTGCAATGTTGCCTCGCACACTTCTGGAACCCTGTATTGTCTATTATGTACTCTTATACTCATTATCTGTATTGTCTATTTGACATGGAGCCTTTATAAAGGAGTCGCTAACTCAAAGGTTTGTAATTCAGATTTCAATAACGAAATAAATAAATAAATTGTATGTAAATGATGGAACTCTCATTGGCTCATACCAGTTTCAGACTGCTGCCCCTAGTAACTGCTGTGTTTTGAAATGCTCAGATTCATTGTGAAGCCTAACAGGATGAAGACACACTAACTAGCTATGCTACTTAATACTATTCCAGTCTTAACAAATCCCCAAAAAGTATGATCCCTGTGAGACGGGACAAATAATTAGAACAAACCGGTTTAAAAAATTCCAACCATTAACCAGAACAAACATTTAAAAAGATAGTTACCAACAGGGATGCATAATAAGGATCCCTTTTTCCTGATTATGGAAGGGGCGGCAAGGTGGGAGCTTTAAGCATACTGAGGGATCCCCTGGAAGAAACAAGATTACTGTGGTAAGTATTTTGTTCTTCAAACCCCATGAATCCCTCAGTATGCTTAACTAATGCAGACTATCAAGCAGTACCTGTGGAGGTAGAATACAGAATCTATTTAGAGAAAAAGTTCACAAGAACTGCTGTGCTAAATCTGGAATCACTTCTGGACTGTATGTCCAAGCAGTAGTGCTTGGTGAATGTGTGAACAGTTTTCCATGTAGCTTGCTTTACACATTTCCAGTAGGGGTATGTCCCTTGCTGCAGCTACTGATGCAGCTGTACCCCAGGTAGAATATGCCCTGAGGCCCGGGGTCCTGCTTACCAACCTTACTGTAACAGGACTGTATACAGGTGACCATCCAGTATGCAATGGTTCTCTTGAAAGCTGGTTTACCCTTTCTCACTTCCCCATAAGTGAGGAACAACTGGGTATGGTCCAGTTAAGGTAGTGGCCGAATGCCCTCTTGACATCCAGGCTATGCAGTTTCTGCTCACCTGAGCTGGAGTTTGCAGTAAAACAGACTGGCAGTGTAATGGCCTGATTCAGATGAAAATTTGAAACTACCTTAGGAAAGAATCTCTCATTTGTCCTGAGCACCGTCTTATCCCTATGAAAGGAAATGTAGTGCAGATCTAAGCACAGGGACTGTAGCTCACTTACACACCTAGCCAAAGTATTGGCTACCAGTAAATAGCCTTCCAAGTAACATACTTCAAGTCTGCTATTGCCATAGGCTCAAAAGGAGGTTCCATAAGTCTGGCAATACAAATGTTCATGTCCCAAGCCGGAACTGGCTCCCTAAGGGAAGGGTGAAGGTGACGGAGAGAGACCTTTAAAAAACTTCCTGAAGACAGGGTGAGATGCCATAGACCTTTCCATATTAGCTGAAATGTATGCTGATATTGCAGCTAGTTGTACTTTCAGGATAGAAGGCCTAAGACCCAGAGAATATAAATGGGTCAGGTTGTCCAAAAGGACAGATAACCCAGCCCCAGATGGATTGATTCCAGTGCTGCCACACCAGATAGAAAATCTCTTCCATTTGGAAGCATACATTTTCCTGGTTGAGGGTTTCCGAGAATCCCTAAGGATATTCAGTATTTCTTCAGAGAGGTGTAGACTGACAGACTCCAAATCTTCAAGAGCCAAGCCCTCAGGCGGTGAGACTTGAAACTGGGATACAGAATGCTGCCCTGCGAGGATGTCAGTAGATTGTGTCTCTGAGGGAGGTGAATTGACTGTGCGACTGATAGGGCTAGCAGTAGGGAGTACCAAGGCTGCCTCGCCCAATCTGGAGCTACCAGGATCATTGTTGCAGGTTGTGTCTGGAGCTTTATCAGAACTCTGAGCAACAGAGGAAAGGGAGGAAAGGCATACAGAAATCTGCCTGGCCAGTCCAATGTGGTGGTTCTGGCTGAGGGAGTCTTCCAAAATGTTGTCTTTTCCTGGAAGGTGAATGGCAGACAGAGATACTTGCAGGGAGTATGCCAAGTTCCAGACCTTCATGGCCTCTGTGCACAGTAAGATCAACTTGGTGCCTCCCTGTTTGTTGATGTAATACATAGTGGTGTTGTCTGTTCTGATCTGCACTATCTTGCCCTTGAGCTGAGGTGCAAATGACAGAACAGCCAGGTAAACTACCCTGTGCTCTACAGATTGATGTGCAGAAGTGATACTTGGGGGGACCATGTACCACTGGCAGTGAGGTTGAGCATGTGTGTCCCCCATCCTGAAAGAGAGGCATCTGTGGTAAGCATCATTGATAGATTTTCCTTCCGAAGGGATTCTCTCTGACTCCCATTGCAGGACCTGTAATAGGGTTTTGTGACCGCACAGCTTGGCCAGAGGATCCCTCCTTTGAGACCAGTGAGCCCTTAAGTGGAACTGGATGTCTCTCATTTGGAACCTTGAACCTGGCACCACTGCCGTGACTGCTGCCATGTGGCTCAAAAGCTGCAGGAAATGCCTTGCTGGCCTGGGTCCGTTTAGTTTGAAGGATCCTGCCAGCTCCAGGATATTGTTTACCTTGTCCTGGGAAAGGAATCCCCTTCCTTGTAAGATGTCCTGCTCTGCCCCTTTGAAGTCCAGGATCTGTACAGGTTCCTCTTGAGACTTCTGGGCATTTATCAGGAATAACAGCGATCAAGAGTGCTCTGAGCGAGAGCCAGGGAGTCTCTGGTGTGCTGGGGGGACTGTCCTACAACTAGCCAGTCATCGAGGTGAGGGAATACTGTGACCCCTTGCCTTCTCAGGGAACCTACCACTATGGCTAGGCACTCTATGAATGCCCTGGGGGCTGAGGTTAGGCCAAAGGGCATGGCTGAAAACTGGTAGTGGCCCGAGGGAAGTCTGAACCTTAGGTACTTTCTGTGGCTGGGTCAGATTGGGATGTGAAAATAGGCATCCTTGAGATCCAGGGATGCCAGACAGTCCCCCTGCTGGAGTGTCAGGATTATCATATACAAAGTTACTGTTCTAAACTTTGGGTTTGTGACATGCTTGTACAGGAGTCTGAGATCTAAGATGGGTTGCCAGTCCCCATTCTTCTTCTGTGTGAGGAAGTACCTGGAGTCGAAGCCTTTGCCCCTCTGGGTTAGGGGAACAGGCTCCATTGCTCTGATGAGCAGAAGGTTGGCAACTTCTGATTCCAGCAAAGTCCTTTCTGACAGGGTTATACTTCTATGAAACATTGTTGCTTACAATAATATCAGTAGATTGTCAACAACTCTGAGCACCACTAACACCATTGCAGTTTGTATTTTGATTTGTCTTGTTTTTCTCCTGTTGCTAAATGGTGTTATGGCCTGGGATGCTGCATATTTAAAATTATCCACAATCAAAAACTTAAGTTCTAGGGGGGGACATGGATATGTTGTTCATCCACACTCATTGGCAGTATCCTTGCCGCTTTAAATCTTGCCGGAAGGTCTTCAAGCTTGCTCCTCCCACCCACCCGGGTGGTATAACTCTCGGCTCCGCCCCATGACGCCAGATCTTCCTTACCGCTTGGAAGCTCAGGTTCCCTCCTTAACGCTCTGCGTTTGCGACTGGTTCCTATTTCTCCGTTTCGGATTTAAAATAAAATTTTGCAAAAGACTTCAGTCTTCTATCCCTCGCTGACTCGATGGACAAATCGACTCCAGTTTTGGAGATGCCCATGCGGCAGAAGATGTCTCGGACGGATCCTCACTCACGGTGTATACTGCCTGGGCCTTGAGCACGACCCGCGGGCTGCGACCTGTGCTCATCTTTCTCGACCCTACGTCCTCGAGGACCGTGCTGCCGATTGCAACTGGGCCGTCCCGAAGCGTTCTCCTCGGTGAAGTCCAAGGGCCCGGTTGGCGGTGTGCATCCGGCGCGGGCTCAGCGGATCAGCTCGAGCGGATGGTCGCCTCAAGAGGAGGCGTACGCGCCGTGATCTTCTCGGCCAGCGCATTTATCCCGCCTCTCTGGGTTCTTCCTACACGGCTTCTTTTAAGGAGCTTTGTCTGTCCCTCTCCACTAAAGGAGAGGGCTCGCGTCTCGGGACCTTATTCTCGGTCCAAAAGAGGGACAGGGTAAATCCCCTCCGTCGACGCTCTTGGGAGCGGGAAAGGTCCCTCCCGGCCGTCGACCGTCGGCTTCGGTCGACCGCTCGGCTTCGGCCACTGGCCTCACGGTGTCCCCGTCAGGTCAGTTGACCGAGACTCCCACCGATGAAGTCGAGATTTTTCTCGACCCATTGGACGGGCTGTCGCCTTTAGCAGCCGAGATTCCCCTCTCCCCGGTTCCCCCGGGAGGAGTTGAGGATCCCGTGGGCTCGCCTGTGCCTCCGGTTCCGGAGCCCTCGGATGACCTTCGAGCGAGGGAAGTGCGGTTCCGGCCACCTCCCGCACCGTCCCGGAAATTCCGGGACTCGGTCTCGGTCGGACCTCTTCGCGGTCCAGCCGTTCCCACCGTCATCGGCGGTCTCGGTCTCGGCTTTGTGTAAGCGGCGTCGCGCTTGATCCTGTCCCTCCTCCTCGGATGAGGGAGGCTTCAGGTAGAATTACGCCGACGGCACGAGGACCTTATGTTGCAACAGCTTCTCCTGGCCGGAATAAGCCGACTCCGCGCCTCCGCCATTACGTGGCTGTCACCGAACGGCTTACACAACCCCCCGACTTGTCCGGAGGAGCTCTATACCCAGGCCGTTGTTGCAACAAACCAGTTGCTCCAATCGATTCGGTGGAACCTCCGCCTCCACAGCCACTATTGGGGCCCGCACCAAGGATTCTCGGTCGGCTAAGGGTCTAACCCATCGGCTGTCAGTTACCCTCACTCCCGACCGACCTCGGCAGGTGAAGGGTGGCTCAGGCCAGAGGCAGCTCTTCGAGGACACTTCCGAGTCCGAAGATGATTCCTCCTTCTTCTCCAAGCGACTGGACTTGGAGTCTTCAGGAGGTCAGTCAATGGACGATAGCCCATCGTCCTTCCTAGGACTGCTTCGGCTCATCTCGGAGTCTACCAGGATGGAGCTCGAACCCGTTTCCAAATGGGCCAGGTATCCCCTCACGGAGATTCTGGACCGAGGGGATTCTCTGGCGGAGGCCTTTCCGTGGCCGAGGCCATAGTGGGTCCGCACTGGAACTTTGGCAGCGCCTGCTTCCTGCCCTCGCGCTCGGCCAGGATGGCCAGGAAGTATCGCGGTCCCTACGGTTCCTTGTCCGGTTTTTGAACACCCTCTGCTGAGGGTTGGTTACCGACAGCGTTTTCGTGCGCGTGCAACGCCAGGGATGTGGACAACCTCCTGACAAGAGAGTCCAAGAAATTGGACTATGTCGGCGAAAAGTTCACGCTTACGCCTCTCTCTCGGCCTTCGGCCAGGCCAGTTCGGCCGTCCTCATGGCACATTTTTCTCATGCCCTGTTGGGCTCCCTGGATGAGGTCATCCTCATCTTCCCGCCGATCTGCAGACTACGGTTAAGCAGGTGCGGGACCAGGGCAGGGCAGTGGCCAAACAGCAGCTCCAGACTGCTTTGGATATAGGGACTCATGTGCCAGATCGGTGGCGCCGCGAGTGGCTATGCGTCGGCGGGCTTGGCTGAGGATATCCACCTTTACTTGGATACCCAGGCACAAGTTGGCGGATGTTCCTTTGGGGACTGACCTCTTGGCCCTGGGGGTGGAAGGTCACCTGCAGAGGATCGAGAAGTCCAATGCCACCTTGACTCGGTCTCTTCCTCCAGAAGGACAAAGGCCGCAACCACAGCCTAAGCCCTTTTCGTCCTTCTGTGCCCCCGTCGCGCCCGGCCCAGCAACGTCAGGGCCAGCAGGCTCGGCCTTGGCATCCCAAACCCAAGCCGCCGGCTTCCTCTAACAGGAGGCAGGGAGGAAAGGGCCCAGGAGGTCCCTCGGCCGGTCCCTCCTCCAAGCCTGCCCAGTGACGGGCTGAGGGGTGGCCGCCCATCCCCTGGCCACTCATTTCTGGGTCCCCGTGGAGATGGCTCCGCACTCTGTCTACTTGGTCCGCTGTTACCACGGACAGGTGGGTCTTGGAGGTGGTGGAAGAGGCCGCCTCTGGAATTCGAGCAGGCACCACCTTCAGAGCCGCCGCCTCGGGGGCTTCGATCCCAGCTCACTGGCGGCTCGCTCGAGCCGACATCGCCTCCTCCTCCAGAAGGAGGTGGTAAGAGAGGTGGTGGACCTCCTTCAGACCCAGGGTTTGTGTCCGGTACTTCCTGGTTCCGAACGGACGGGGGGCTGGCGCCCCATTCTCGACCTACACGACCTAAACAAGTTCCTAAGGTCTCGAACCTTCAGGATGGTCACTCTGGCTCAGATAATACCATCCTTGGAACGCGGCGTGTGGTTCTGCTCTCTGGACTTGCAGGACGCGTTTTTTCACGTCCCTATCCGTCCGTCTCACCAGAGATTCCTTCGCTTCCGAGCGGAAGGATCCCTCTTCGAGTTCCAAGCCATGCCCTTCGGCTTGTCTCCAGCTCCCAGGGTCTTCACCAAATGCATGGCAGTGGTGACAGCATTCCTGCGGCGCCGAGGGTCCGGTGTACCTTTTCGTGGGACGACTGGCTGATAGCAGCTCCCTCCAGGGAGGAGGCGGAGTGGTCCAGAGATCTGGCCTCCAGGTCTGCTCTCAACTGGGCCTCCTTATCAACGAGGCCAAGTCGGACCTCGAGCGAAGCAGGTGATTCTATTCATCGGGCGCAGCTCGACTCTCTGAGCCAGGCGCGGCTCCCGGCGGACAGGGCGAGGTTCTTTCCTCCTTTGCCCGATCATTTCTGGTTGGGCAATTGCGCCTGCCGGGACTTCCTAGCCTCCTGGGTCTCATGGCGGCCTGCACCAGCGTGGTCCGTTGGGCCCGCTGGAACATGCGTCCCCTTCAGTGGGGACTGGCCAGCCAGTGGTCACAACGCTGCGATCCCTTGGACCAGCTTGTGTCGGTGACACAGGGGATGTGGAACGCTCTCCAGTGGTGGACCGTTCCAGTTCATTTGCAGGAGGGCATCCCGTTCGTCCGCCCCGAGCCGACGGTCTCTCTATCGACCGATGCCTCTCTGATGGGTTGGGGTGCCCATCTGGGGGAACACCGGGCTCATGGCCTCTGGTCCCGCGGAGTCCATGCCACATCAACCTGCTGGAGCTCCGAGCGGTCCGCCTAGCTCACCGCCTTTGCTCTGTTCCTCCGGGGTCAAGTGGTCCGAGTCCAGACGGACAATACCACGACCATGTACTATCTGAACCGCCAGGGCGGGACGCGCTCCATGCTTCTATGCAAGGAAGCTCTCCGCATTTGGTCACTCGTGCGCAGCCTGGAGGCGGATCTCCTAGCCATTCACGTGGCAGGAGCCTCCAACACCCTGGCCGATGCCCTGAGCCGGATAGGGGCTGCATCCCACGAGTGGTCTCTCCTGCCGAGGTAGTACAGCATCTGTTCTCCCTTTGGGGCACACCTCAGGTGGACCTGTTTGCCTCCATGGAGAACGCGTTGAGTCTGTTCCATGCCCGCCCTCAGCAGGGCTCGCTGCAGGGGATGCCTTCGAGGCAATGGACCCCGGGCCTCTTTTACGCCTTTCCCCCATTTCCCTTGATCCACAAGGTGCTTCTCAAGGCGAGGAGGGACAAGGCGCAGGTGATTCTGATAGCCCCAGACTGGCCTCGCCAGTTCTGGTACCCAGATCTCCTCAGTCTCAGCTCCAGGACTCCGCGGCAGCTTCCAGCTCGCCCGGACCTGCTCTCAGTCAATCAGGGGAAGGTGTTCCATCCGGACCTTCAATCCCTGCACCTGACGGCCTGGTTCCTGAGCGGCTAGAGTTCCAGGCCTTGGGTCTTTCCGACGAGGTCCTCAATGTAGTTGAGGCGTCCCGTAAGGAGTCGACCAGAAAATGCTATGCCTTCAAATGGAAAAGGTTTTCCATTTGGTGTCAGGGCAAGGGCTTGGACCCTTCCTCCTGTTCCTTGGCAAGCATCTTGGACTATTTATGGTCCCTTTCTAGTCAAGGGCTTAGGTCGACGACCCTAAGGGTGCACCTGGCAGCCATCTCTGCTTACCAGGCGCGGGCCGGGAAGCAGTCGGTGGCGCGGGAGAAGGTGGTCTGGCGCTTTTTCAAAGGCCTTGATCACATTTCCCCTCCAGTGCGGGAACCCCCACCTCCGTGGGATCTACTGCTGGTACTGGCAAAGCTCATGGGCAAGCCATTCGAACCTATGCACAGGTGTGCTCTCTCTCACCTGTCGGGAAGACCGCCTTCTTGGTGGCTATCACGTCAGCCAGAAGGATGGAGAGCTCCAGGCGCTTCCATCGAGTCTCCTTACCTGGTCTTCCACAGGGACAAGGTTGTCCTGCTTCCCACCCAAATTCCTTCCCGGGTGGTGTCGGAGTTTCACCTTAACCAGGTGTTGACTCTGCCGTGTTCTACCCCAATCACACCTCGGAGGTCGAATATAGGCTCCACTCTGGACTCCTAGAAGGGCGCCGCTTATTATAAGGAGCCGCACGGCTGAAATTGGGAGAGGTTCGCCAGCTGTTTGTCACCTACGCTGAAGCCGCATCTGGCAGACCTGCAGCCAAGCGGACGATAAGCAGGTGGGTAACCTCCTGCATAGATCTCTGCTATAAGTTGGCGGGCATGGAGCCTCCCAGAGGGATAAGAGCTCATTCTACCCGCCATACTGCTGCAACGGGGGCTGCTTCCAGGGACGTCCCTATCCAGGAAATCTGCAGGGCTGCTACCTGGAAGTCAGCAAACACCTTCATTACCCACTACCACATCGACCTTGAGTCACGCCGGGATGCTGGTTTTGGGGCCTCGGTTCTCCAGTCTCTCTTTCCCAAGTAAGTATATGGGGTGTGTCTGCCTCCCTCCTCCCGGAGAACTGCTAGGAGTCTGCCAATGAGTGTGGATGAACAACATATCCATGTCCCTAGAAATACAGGTTACTCACCTGTAACAGGAGTTCTAGGAATGGTATATGTTGTTCATCCACACGACCCACCCGACCTCCTCGGCTTCGACGCACAACCTGAGCTTCCAGCGGGCCAGATCTGGCGTCATGGGGCGGAGCCGAGAGTTATACCACCCGGGTGGGTGGGAGGAGCAAGCTTGAAGACCTTCCGGCAAGATTTAAAGCGGCAAGGATACTGCCAATGAGTGTGGATGAACAACATATACCATTCCTAGAACTCCTGTTACAGGTGAGTAACCTGTATTTTCTGGCCATTCATCTTTAGTCTGTGCGATCACTGCATTCCACTGCACAAACTTTAGTAATTAGGCCATTTTTAGTAGGAAAATGGGACAAATGTAATTTTCCTATTTAGACACTGTTTTTTTGGAACATGATGCCTGTAAGATTCATTTTCCACCACCTTGTCGTGGACCACTAAGAACAAATTAAAATAATTAACCAAGACTTGTTTTTGTGATCTTTTTAGCAAGATAATGCCTTCAGGGAGGTTTGCTGACCCCCTAAAGGCACGACCTCAGTACTGAGCCTTGCAAGAACAGGGTTTATAAACTGTTTGTCTGAAAAATAACTGACCCTAAAGGAAAAAAAAAAAAACAGTGCAGGAGATAGCAAAAGGAAATGAATGAATCCCAGAATTTCTTAATCCATGTCTGTGTTGACTCCTGATGCCCTCTTCTTATTGACAAGAGCGTGTTCTAAGGTTCGTGTTATTAGCCATGTTTGCACAGCTGCACCGATAAGTCCCTTGGTCTGCACCAATCCTGCCTCCACCTCCTGCATCGATGCATGTTTAAACAAGTCCCTCTCATGTGAATGGCTACTGAAGAAGGGTCCATGATTCGAGGCAGGCAGGTGATCAGCAACATGCTAGCGATGCTTCAAATGACACGTGAACTGCTGGCGTCACTCCTCTGAAGTAGGTTGGGCAGGTGTCACCAGTAGTAAGGAGCAGCACATCTGTGGGCTGAGATAGTTCCTGGGTAACAGAGGAACACAGAAGTTTGCTCCCCTGTGTTACACTTCTATCACGAAATAACATTTCAGGTCCCAAGTACCCGATTGCTGATGATAGTTTGAGAGTATTCTGGGAGTACCATGTAGTTAATAGTGCTACTTCTGCTATATTGAGGACAAGTGTTTCAGGTTCAGGCAGTGAGCATCATGGGAGAGCAGAGGAGGAGGATGCTGGGAGTGGCAGTCATGTGTCAGAGCGAGCGGTGCAGCCTGTTCACATAGCAGCCTACACTGGATTACATTCCCAACTCTGCAGCAGCTCAGGGGGGGTCAAGGGATCAACTTACCATGATCAAGTAAGTGTCCAGACTGCGGCATTTGCACCGCAGCAGCCTCAGGTTGCTACAGTGCAAAGGTAGCAGTGTAAACAGGCCTTTACAGTGGGTTGGTTCAAGGAGCTCTGTGCAGCTGCTCTACGTCCTCCTTCATTCTTATGATGGGCTCCCTTCCCTCCCCTCCTTTCATAGTGTAATTGTATCACTTTCTTACCACTGTAGTTCTTGCAGGCAGATTCCCAGTCTCATGTCTCCAGACAGTTCAGCCAGCTTCTCAGCTAGCGTGCTCACTCTATTCGGGTTCATTTTGATGAGAATTCAAAGTCACAATCCCCTTCTTCAAAGAAGTTCCCAGAGTGCATGCTTCTTGTTTACTGTAGTACGTTCTGACTGGAAATTACAAGCAGGCACTCTGCTTATAAACTATGTAATTATTTAGGAATGTTAAGCATGTTAACTGCATCAGATTGCGTTTGCAGTGTTTATTGTATAAAAAAAGAATAATTCTTTGTTTTTCATCAACTTGAGTCTGTGATGAAAAATAACTCCAATTATACAGAGTACTTTATAAAGGAAGCTGGGGAATTAGCATTTATATTCATCATTCCCTTCTGAATAAACTTTCATAATTTTATTTATTAAGAAATTTGCAAATGAATGCCACATTTTACATGGTGGTTATCGGGGAGGGGATGCCATGACAGTTATCTGTAAGTGTACTTTAGTAATGTTACAGTTTATTCTCCCAAATCAGAGTACTCACATAAGGCGTCAATATTATTGTCCTTGAAGTATGGCAAGGTAATATACTGTACAGTACTTTGAATGTTCAATCCTTAAAGGGTTTATGCAGCATTTAGTTTTCCTGTGGTGCATCAGGTGACTGAATCCTGGCTTCTGTCCCTTAGGTAATGGATGCTGTTGACTCAGATCTAGCACTGGCACTGTGGTGCAGTATGGGGTGTACTCTGTTGGATGTGCTATCATTCAGATAAGATTTGAAACAGGGCTCCTGCTGACCGTCAGTAGAGGTTTTCCAGGTGGAAGTTAAAGATCCCATGAAACTGTTCACTGATCTTAGGTTACCTGGCCTGCAGCTCCTCTACAGTAAACTGGGCCCTGCCCGATGGCATGCTGGAGAGTGTTGTGGCTTACCATGCTGAGGATCGAGTCCGAGTCCCAAGCCTGAACTGTCGCACATTAGGAGGCACCGTCAGATCCTGCTCCCATAGGGTGAATGGATAGCATGGCACCTACTGTTCCATGGCAGCTCCCAGTGGCTCAGGAGAAGGTAATCATGTAGGCAGAAATACTGTACATAGCTTCGCATGGTGGTGGAGGGAGGAGGTGGTGGTGCAGTCGTACTGCATTGTGCAGGGTGCTAACAGAGGACACAGTAGTGTCATATGTTCAGTCCTGTGCCAGTGAGTGTCAGTTTGAGTGCATTAAAGGGGCCTGTTTCGCTTTCTGGCCATGCCCCAGTGGGGAGGGGATGGTAGTTGGGGAAGGGACGCCAAATGTGTGGGAATAGTGATGTTCAGGCTGCCACACTGCCCCTGACCAGTTGTGGTGCCTGGACCTCTGGTGACCCCCACCAATTTGAGAACATTACAGTTTGCTCTGCTTTCAGCCAGCTGTTTCACCTGCAGGGTTATGTTTGGTACAGTATGCTGTGTGAAGGGACAGGTAGTAAATCTTCAAAGAATCAGTCGTCACCATTAATTCACACTAGTGTGTCTGAGCCAGAGGTCCCAGGACCCAGGGGAGCCAGAACTTTTGTTGGGCTGCGACACAGTAGGTACCACATGTGCATTGGTATACAGCGTATGTACCCCAAATGCATCAGTTCCTTCTTTCCTATGAGAATCAGTGGCAATGTTGCTCACCTGCTGAGAGTCGGAACTTCACCATCTATATGATAACAGCATTCACTTCTTAAGGTTTTAGTGATTAGAGTTTGTAATTTTTGTGTCTGTTTAAAATACTTTGACACAAAATACTGCAGTTTCTGTCTCAGCCCTACCATGTGTAAACCGACAACCATGGAGGACAGTAAGGAGCTTGAAGAGGCAAGCTGCTCTAACAGTGGGGCTGTGTCCAGTCAGCAGCCCTCTCTGGGAGGGTGCTCTGATGACAGGCAGTCCAGTGCATGGGATGGAAGATCACCCTTCTGAAAGCACAAAAAGAAGTGGTCCCGATCCAGCACACACTCAGCATAGGGATCCAGACACCACTCGGCCTCGACTTCTTCCTTTTCTCGCAAGAAAGGGAAGAAATAGCACTGGTTGAGGTCGCCCTCTGTCACGTCTGTTGTGAAACAGTTGACTTTGGAGGGCTGGATGTCCCCATTGTTGTTGTTGATGACACCAGGGACTTCCAGGCCTGCAAGGTTGCTGTCTCTGGCCTGGAGTCTTCCCTTGTCTTCTAGGGAGGACTCTGGTGGATAGTTCAGTCATTGATGGCTCTTATGGAGCGATGGGTACAGCATCTGACTCATATGGCACCATCTCTGGCTCAGGCCTCTGACCCTCGGAGTCAACTGGGCTTGCCCTGCTTGGCCTGGATATGCATTCACCCGTAGCAGTGGCCTCCAGGTCCTTGCCTCAAGCCTTGCTACTGATGCCTGTCCCACTTGTGGTGTTGCCTTTGTCCTGTTAGGGGACAGGGACAGCCACGGTGCTGCCACCTGTCACTCTGATGCTGGATGGATCTGTAGCATTGTGTGCGGCATCAGTGTGGCATCACATGCTTGTGTTGTTCCTCCTGTTTGCCATCTGCAGCTGCGCCTCTGGCACCGTTCCTTAGGCCTCTGGGGTTGACACCAGTGTTGCTGCAGCCCCATGCTGTGCTGGCTGTTCTGCAACCCCTCTCTTTTATTTCCCCTCCCCTTGCAAGGATCATGCAAAGGGAGATGGGTCAGATCCTGATCTCATTATCTCTGATGGTGTGGATGATGACTCTTTTTATGGTCCAGAGGTCCTAGACCTGGCCCCTGTGTCTGTTCCTCGGGAGGACCTTTCCTTCCAGGCTTTGCTCGAAAATATGAATTTGGCACTGAATTCTGAGCTAGCAGCCATAGACCAGACTAGGCGCTTCCAGATGGAGTTTCTAAACATGCCTAATATCCTAGTCAGCCTATTCTTCCTATCCAACCTGCTTTAGAAGCCTTGCCAGACCCGGTTTGGAAGAGGCCTGCCACTCTGGCAACCATCATCGAGCAAGCAGACAGGAAATATGCAGCTCCCAAAAATAAGTCCATGTATTTCATTCAGCCTGTAGCTGTTGCCATTGTTATTCTTGATAAGAATGACAAATCCGTAGTACCTAAAGAGGTCACTGCACACCCCACAAACAAGAAGTTGTGTAAGACTGACACCTTTGGCAAGCGGGCCTATGCCTCCAGCAACCCCTTGGCATGAAGATAGCTAGCTACCGGGGTAATGTTTTCAAGTATGAGTATACCCTCTGAAGCAAGCTAAAGTCTCTGGCAGAGACTCTGCCAAAATCAGAGGCTAAACAAGATATGCTACTTACTGTTAATTCATTGTCTCCTAGCAAACGCCTGTAGTCGTCTCGTCACTAAAATACAATGGTATGTCCTGAGGACAGCTACTGACTTCCTGTGTGCCCTTGCAACATCTGGAGACTTCACTTATATATTTTAATATATAATATAGTAGAATATAATATATTTTTAATTGCATAGCACTGCTGGAAAGGTAATTGTGTGCTGAACAGCTTTGCCACCATACTTTTGTGTCTGGCACCTACGGTTCTTGAGCTATTAGGATTTGTTTGTGGCATGCTGAGGGCTTGATTTTGCTTAGATAGTCCCGGGATTCACTGTTAAGAGTATACAGGAGACAAGTGGTACAACTTCAGAGAACTCCTGTGGAGGCAAGATACTGAATCCAGCAGTCACCAGCTAAAAGCCTCTATGGATCCTTTAATGCAGCATCTCATTCTGCAGCCGGAGGCAAATGCATCAAGCAGCATTCCTGGCTGCAGACTGCTGGCTTTCACCCAGGATGTCCAAAAGCAGGTAATAAATGTGACCTTCGATGGCACTCACCTGTTCGGACAGCAGGTGAAGCAGTCTAATGAAACTAAAATGACTCTTTAGACCTCCAGCCCATCTCTCTCTAACCCCAGTGAGGCAGGGGTAGAGGCAGAGGAGTTCAACATAATAAAAAGCAGCCTCCCCAACTTCAAAAGAAAGTGTAACCAAAGGCACAGTCACCAAAAGCTCTTAGTGCCACTACCTGAAGCTTTGGCCCAGTCTTGCCTCAGCTGCCTGGGGTGGGCCTTTCTTCACCAGTAAGGTGGTGTCTGACCCATTTTTATCATCAATGGGGATCCATCACGATGAACAAGTGGCTCCTCAGGATTATCCCAGAGGGGCACTCTCTGGATTTTATAGAAACTCCTTTGGACTATCTACCCAGAAGGGAACCCCCTTTGTCAGCTCATGTCAGAGCTTCTGGCACAGGAGACTGTGGGCCTTCTGAGCAACAGGGCAGTGGAAATAGTGCCAGAGTCGAACAGAACATAGGCTTCTACTCCTAGTTCAAAAAAAAAGGGCATGCATCCTATTCTCAACCTCACACAAGGGTGCTGGAAGATAGTAAAGCTGAGGGGCTGAGAATCAAAGGGCACTTATGAAGGTACAAAGGGCACTTTTTCTGTATTGATTTTGCCATACAGAAATAAAAGTGGGTAGCTACCACCCTTTCACCCCCCTCCCTGGTTCAGCACCTATGACCTCACAAATCTGAACAAATTCATGGGTCAAGAAAATTCGAAAAAAGTTTCTCTGGGCTCTCTGCTACCCTACCTGAAGCCTCGGGACTAGCTAGCATTCGTGGATGTACAAGATGCATACCAGCATATACTGGTGCACCCTAGCCACAAAAAAAAAACCTTTGTTGTGCTGAGACAGCATTACCAATTCAGATTCCTGCCTTTTAGGCTTCACTCTGCACCACAAGTCTTTACAAAGTGCTTTAAAGTGCTCACAATGCACCTGAGAAGGTTGAGACTCCAAGTTTTCCTGTATTTGGATAACTGGCTGATCTCAAGCCCATCCAAACAGGAAACAGAACAGGAAGTAGCCACTGCCTCTCAGTTCCTAACATCCGTGGGAGTCCTGCTTAACCCTTCTAAGTCTTAGCAAGAACCCTCCCAGGAGATGTTGGTCATAGCTATTCTGGACCTAGCCCAGGCCTTTCTTCCGGAAGGCATACTATGAGCAATCCTGCAGATGGCAGGTTACATCTTGGATTGCAAAACTGTGCAAGCCCACACCATGCAGCTCATGCTGGGTCTGATAGCCTTCTCGGTGTTCACAGTGCCACTGACATGCCTGCACGTGAGGATGACCAATGGATGCTCAGTGCTCAATGGTCATAGGAATCAAAGCTCGAAGGTACCCCATTCAGATGACCAAACCTCTGGTAAGATCCCTAAAGTGGTGATCAGTGGAGGAAAACCTTCTCCAGGGCTTCCCTTCTCCCTGCTGGAGCCAGAGGTGGTTCTTAACATTGGATGCCTCCCTGTTGGGGTGGGGAGCCCACTGCCAGGGCCTTCAGGCTCAAGGTGTCTGGTATCTATCAGAAAGAATCTCCACATCTATGTGTTGGAGATGAGAGCAGTTTTGTATGGGCTGAAAGCCCAGGTGGACTCAGTCACAAAACAATCCTCTTCCAGACAGACACATCCATCATGTATTATGTCAACAAGCAGGGAGGAGTACACTCTAATCCCTCTCTGCAGGGAGGCACTGAGAGTGTGTGAATGGTCCCTGGAGCAGAGGATCCTACACCATGCAGTCTGTCTGCTAGGAGTGCAGAACACTGCCAGACGAGCTCAAACAGAAGCCAGTCCTCACGAATAGTCACTGCCTCCAGATGTTGGGAGAATGCTGCTCAGATATCCAGGACATGGCATTTTCTTACAGGATGCATTCAGACTGCCATGGCAAAATCTGTTTTTGTATGCATTCCTCTAATCCTCCTCATCCAGAGAGTGTTGCTCCAGCTGGAGATGCACAGGGCAAGATGATACTAGTGGCCCCCTGCTGGCCTTGGCAGATATTGTTTCCTCTGTTGAACAGATATTCAGTTAATGAACTGAGGACTCTGACACTCAAGACAGACTTGCTTAAGCGAAAAACCTTTGGATTATCTTTAAGTAAGTGTCCTCAACTTTTCTCTGTGTGCAGCACTATCTTGGACCTCTTGCTTAAAGGAAAACTGTGCTGAATCTGCAGGTTATTTTCCCAGCAGAAGCTGATTTTTCAATACTGGTTCAAACTATGTTATTGTACCATTTTTGCCGTCTGTTTAGTTATCTCAGTGAATGTTTCTAATTTACATACATCTGGTAAGTACCATTTTAGAACTGTATGATATACATTATGTCCCTTGCGCTGCTTTTCTATTGTTGGCACAATGCATCTATGTTCTACTGTAGAACTCAGTGGCTAGAAAGGGACATAAACTACACTATACAATTCTAAAATGATACTTACCAGCAGTGTGTAACTCAGAAATGTCTGCAGTGGTTACTGAAAGGCCTGTAAAGATTGTTACGCCCCCCGGCCCCCTCGTCTAGTGGCATAAATCTTCGTCATAGTTGTTCTATAGGGTACTAGAGAAGGGCTACATCAAGCATTAACCCGAGTCAGTGGACACTTATACGAGATAGGAAAATAGTGATCCTACCTTTCAAATGCCTTATTCACCAGTGCACTCTTGATCTCACCACTGATAATCTGGAGTCTCCCTGAATGCTGACAGTGGACCAGGATCTTCATGCTGCAACCTCCTGACTCTTCAAGCCCTAGAGCCCCTCGATTCCGTATGCAGCATGCTGGAAAACTCCTCTGAAATTAAAACTTATGAGATAAATTTGACACAAAGAGAGGAGTTTCTATTTCATTTGTCCCCTTCCAGCTTAAATAAGGCAACATCCACTAACAACTTCTTCCGAAACTAGCCTCTTTATTTAGCTCCTGCATCCTAAATGATTCTGGGAATGCAGGGGTCACATCTTCATTAAAATAAATAAAGCAGCTCCATGGGGCTATCTGAACTTTTTACAAGACATTCTGACTGGACATTCAGAGCAGCAACAATGGTTTACAGGCAGTGCAAGCAAGGCTTCTCTGATTCCACCTACTTGGATGATTTACCCAAGGCACCTCTCTACTTAGAAACCCACAGGATCCTGGCTCCCTGGCACTGGTAAGCCAAATCTTCTACTCCGGTTACACATTCTCTGTACGCTCTCTGACACTGGTCACGCCTATTCTCCGGCATGGGAAAGCGTGCTGCTTCCCCACCTGGCCCTTGGACCTTGGCCCAAATCACAAAGGGACACCAGGACTTTTTCCTGTGACCCAGGCCCTGTAACCCCTTGTTCTCGGCTTAAACAGGGAATCTAAACCTGCGAATGCTCCCATTCTTACGGCACCCGCTCCCTCCTTTCAGCTCAACCTTTCCTCTGTACTACTCTCCACTGGTGCAGCTGCCTTCAAACCCGGCCCTGCTCCAGTACATGAGTCCCTGGCTACAGGCTGCCCTGCCATGGGAGAGCCCCTGGGCCCTGTCACTGCCTAGGCCCCTCCGAGCAGCCCAAACTCTGCAAGTAGCGCCAAATTCTCTCTTCCATCCCTGATGTCCCTTGTGGAGGATCCATGCCCAGGCCCACATCCCTATCAAATGCATCCTGGGCTTGCAGTAAGCTCCAACCAGTGGCCACCCTCCAAGGCCTGTCCTACAACTTGTGACCTGCCCGTCCCTTTATGCCAGTGTTCCAGGACCTGCCCCTCCAAGCAAGCCCTATTAATGGGTGAAGGGCCCCTGACCCAACTGCCCTCAGGCCACCCTGCGCATCTGGTATGAGGAAGAGCCAATGCCATTGGCCTTCCACCTGTGAGGACCTGCCACTGTCTCCACAGCCCTGGCAGCCTGAGCAAACTACCTCCATGGGATCTCTAAGGGCTCCTGCCTATCCTGGCCTCCATGCTGCCACCTACACCTCCCTTCCCCAAAGATGCAGGACCTGGCTGACCATCCTCCACCACGGAGCATCCATCCTGGCCCCTCGACACCACATCACTGTAGAGGCCATCCCTATTCTGCACTTGGGGTCCCCCATGGGCCCACCCGGACCGCTGAGCTTCCTTTCCTGACCGCCTACTCTGCTCCTCCAGCCACTCCCTCCAGCCCCAGGCCTAATGCCCAGGCTGGAAAAGGTCCAGAACTTCCTGTCTCCAACTTTATATACCTCTCTAAACCTGTCCTCTGCTGCCACCTTGAGGCATCCAGCAGATGTTGACCCCCAGAGCACTAATGAATTCCCTAGCTCGGGGGAGGGTGGGGGAAAGGATGCCTAAAATGGGAGCATAAGCTCCTCCTTTAAGGGGGCTTACATGATGAAACAATAACAGAATATGAATCAGTTCTTAAAAACAGTTTCTACTAGAACAAGCATTTGTCAATTCCGAATGTTGTCTTGCTGGCATTGACATTGGTAGTGCAGGAGTTAGAGAGATGCATAATAGGAATGGCAGCGAAGTATTGAACTGACGCCAGCCCCAACCCCACCCTGCAGAGACTGACAGGAGTTGGGGTGTGCCCTTGGGTCATCGGCCATAACGCTCACACCATTTTACCTTACCCTACCCTGCAGACACTGACAAGTGTCGCGCTGTGCCTTGGGGTCTTCGGGCCTTACGCTCACCCCATTCCATAAGGAAATACACTGAGATGGGTGCAGTGTAGGAGAATGGGGTGAACTTTGGGGCCGAAGACTCCAAGGCACACCTCGATGCCTGTCACTGGCTGCAAGGTGGGGTGGAGGTGGAATGGCATGAGCATTACAGCCGACAGTCTCTAGTCACATCCCTGACGTCTGTCAGTCTCTACAGGGTGGGGCGTTACGGTTGGAAACTCTAACGCCCTGGGCGTTTGGTAGTATTTTCACTCCAAATTTTCAACGTGGGCTTTTTGTGACCCCACCTCACGAAGAGTGGCACTATCAGTTACTTAGCCGAAAGGTGATTTTGCACAGTGACTGCGCCATTTGGCGCCACAGGTACAAAAACACATTTTGGGCAGAATGTGAAAAATGACAACTGTACTGTTCATGAGGAGGTGTAAAAAAATGGCAACATTGAAAATCTGGAGTGAAAATATGAAACATTGGTGAAGTCACTAGCATGTAGAAACTGGGCGACGAACACCCGCAACACAATTATTTTTGTAATTTTTTAACCACATTTTCAACATAGGCATTTTGGGACCTCCCCTCATGAACAGCGGCACTGTGATTTTGTTAATCTGTCCCGAAAGTTAATTTCCCACAGTGACCACGCCATTATGCACCACAGCTGTGAAAACACATTTGGCCAGGATGTGAAAAATGACAGCTATACTGTTCATAAGGAGGTGTGAAAAAATGGCAATGTTGAAAATCTGGCTGGGTGAAAATATTAAAAATTGTTGAAGTTACTGGCGTGTGGAAACTGCACAGCTTACTCATAACACAGTCATTTTTGGAATTTTTCACCAAATTTGCAACATGGGCTTTTTGGGACCTCACCTCATGAACAGTGGCACTGTTGTTTCATTACTCAGTCCCAAAAGGTGATTCCGCACAGCGACCGCAAAATCACCTTTCTGGACCGAGTAATGAGACAATAGTGCATGTGTTCATGAGGTGGGGTCTCAAGAACTCCATGTTGAAAATCTAGTACCAAAATTCCCCAAAATGGCTGAGATATCCTCCTAAGTTGAAATCCCCCATTGCCTGCCATTATAAAGCTTACCACATTTTGTTCAGTTCCCGATCGGCTTTTGAAGAGTTCAGATGTGTTCCTGCTCCACAGAAGATCGCCACCCGCCCTCTGGAGGAAGTATGGGGTGAAGGGGTGGGGAGGAGGTGCGCAGAGGTTGGGTGCGGGTTGGGGATGGGCGCGGTGGGATGACGAGGGACCGTTTTTGTTTACAGGTAAAAGAAACCGGACTGTCGAGGACAGTTTTCTATTTACAGGTAAAAAATGATTTTGGGCACACTGGGTGGGCTCCCAGTGTGTCACCAGTTTTGGGGAGACATGTTGCCAAGAGGGATTGGGCACCCCCATCGTAGGCTGGGTGAACTGGGGGCATGCCAACATGGGGATTGGGCATCCCGATGTCGGCTTTGGGGGATTGTGGCAGGTGGCAGGAGCTGCCATATTTATTGACAGTTTCACCAGGAAAGGCACGTAATGGAACCTTGTCATCTGATGCTCCAATAAGGAAACTGCACCTCATTGGAGTGGCAGATTTCTTTAACCTTCGTGGTCTCTCTGAACCTGCTGTCATCACCAGCATGCTTGCTAATTGGTGGCTGAGGGCGCACCCACTAAAGCGTTCCTGCACTGGCCAACACTGATGCGCCTCTGAAAGTGCTACTACTGCAAGATGTTGCTTGTGCACGTGCAAGACAACATAAAATGACTTGTAGATTCAGTGCAGTTCTCCTTGAAGCAAGGTCTGCTGGTCCATCCCAACCTGTGCTCCCTTCATCTTCAGGCCTAGCTCCTGAAGAGATAGAATTAAACAGATACAAAGTGTCTCAGAGGGTCTCTGAAATACTTTTGGTTGGACATAAACCTTTCACTAGGAAGACGTGCACAGTCAAGTGGAAAGATTTTCCATCTGGTGCTCCAAAACCTGTATGTACCTCTTTTGGTGTCCACCTGACAAGGTTCTGGAGTACCTACTGGACCTCTCTGATGCTGGCCTGCAGTGTTCCACAGTCAAGATCCACCTGTGTGCTGTTTTAGCATACCATCAGCCCATTAGCATCTTCTATCTAGCACTGCTGCCACTGTTCAAGAGGTGCCTCAAGGGCATCTTACACACAAGGCTGCCCATCAGCAAGCTGTTGGCTCTGTGGAATATCAGCCTTGTACTGGATATGCTCACTCGCAAGCCCATTGAGCCTATTCCGACATGTGACTTCAATTTATTGAAGCAGTATTTCTGATGGCTACCATCTCTGCATGCAGAGTATCTGAAAGCCATGCTTTGGTCCGCTGTATACTGTTATCCATAGAGATAAAGTTGTGCTCCGCACACACCCCAGGTTTCTACCTAAGGTGGAGTTGGAGTTTTTTTGTCAACTCTTTTTCCCTCTGGTTGCCGGCTCACAGGATCTCCCTCAGGCTAGACCACACTCGATGTGGCTCCTACTGTCCTGCCTAAGACCCCCCGACCAGGGAATCGGGGACAGGATCTCCCTACTCCAACTCCTCCAAGCTCCCGGCTGACCCCCCGGCTTCCACACCCCCCCTGAGGCGGAGCCACCCCACAACTCCTACCTAGGTACTCTTTCTCTTAATTGAGACAGCCAAGGCCCAGGAGTAGAGAGGGGGTCAGAGAGAACTGGTCATGTTCTGTCCTGTCCTGGACATGTGGCTGGTCCCTCGAGGTCTGCCGTCGTTCTCCTGAGAACCGGGTATTTCCACTTTCTTGTTCATCCCACCCAAGCTCGGACATGCAATGACATCCAGCGCATGGTGAGTGCACACTCACCCCTCACGCAGGATGTCTGCTGACACCTTCCCTCTGTGAGACCCATCAGTTGTTGTGCTCCCAGTCTCCAGTAGGAGCCACTAACACCACAGGTCCATGCCCCCTCCTCCCTCCCAGGAGAGGAGGCCATCCTCTGACAGCAAAATGCTCAGGTGCCTCCTCGCCCAACCCCCAAGCTCATTCCCAAACTCAGGTCGCTGGCATGGCGCAAGGTAAGACAGATGCCTCAGCCCTCAGTGCTATCGGGCCGGCCTGGAGTTGGAGTTTTAAAGGTGATAGGAAGCAGTTTTTATACCTCCAGATTCCCTTCTGATGTCCTTTTAATGTCTGTTCAATATTCTGATAAGCTGTTGACCTTTTTTTGTAAAATTTATAATCTAATTTTGTTGCCTTTGTAACTATCCTGAAGCAGTTGCTGCTCTCTCTCTCTCTTTTCTTACTGCCTGAACATTCTCTGACCACCATTCCAGGCCATTCAGATGAATAGCATGAAATGGTGTTATTGATGTCATAGAATGTCTTAGCAATATGAAACAACATAGCAGTAGCTGGTGAAGAGGGAACTCTAGGTATCTCTGAGGGCACCCAAAGCTAGATTATTTATCAGAAATTAGTCAAAGCATATCAGAATATACTGTATAACTGGCATGGAAAGAAAAGCTCTGTTTTCACTGCCAACTTTGCAGTGCATCAACCCATGCAAAGTCAGCAGTGTAAACACTCTGTAGAGTGCCTTAAGCCCCTTCAGATCCTTTTTTGATCCGACTGAATTGGGAGATCAGCAGCAGAGTGAGCGCTTTATGCAGTGGTGTGAACGCTTTGCTGCACTTGCTCTGCTGCAAGGGCTATTTTTCCTTCATCCTCCGGTGAATTCACAGCCCTCCTCGAAGCGACCTGCAGTGCTGCAAGGGCAGGCTGTGTAAATGTGGATTACTGGAGAAGCAGAGAGCACAGCCTTAAGGGAGCGGCGTAGATGTCGGAGCACTGCCATCATGTAAACACCTGTTTACACTGCTGACTTTGCAGTGCATCAGCCCATACGCACGGTTGATGCGCTGCAAAGTCGGCAGGAAAACACTGTTGGGAACGTGTCAACTGCCCCTCAGATCATTTTTTGGATCTGACTCAGTTGTGGGATCAGTAGCGGAGCGAGCGCATTACATGGTAGTGTGAACGCTTTGCTGCGCTCGCTCTGCTACAATGCCGTTTGTCATCAGCTGCCAGGTGAATTCGCAGCCCCTCCTCAGAGTAACCTGAAGCGCTGCAAGGGTGGGCTGTGTAAAGGGGAATTGAGCCGGTGCATCTCTGCGCATTGGGAAGGGAGCGGTGCACGTGCCTCAGCTCTGCCGCCGTGTAAACAAGGCTTTTAAAGATGGAAGGGCAGTTAACGATGTAAAAATCATTTCCTATCTCCCATCAGACCTTAATCCTGCCTATCTACTTTGCCAATTTCCAGCATGAGGAAGAGAGGGCTGTCTTCTCACTGGATGTTAAAAGGGTCCTTAGGTTTTATCTACACAGAACCAAGGACTTTCAGACAATGCAGACAGCTTTGTCACCTTCAGTCCTAATTGAAAGGGACAGCCTGTTACAATTAAGTTCATTTCTGCCTGGATTGTGAATTGCTTAACTGCTGCTGTGCTGCGGCTCAGGTTAAGTTCAGGGGTCAACCGTAACTTTTTTTTACACTAGCTAGCCAGCCAGACAAGTTGATTAAAAATTGCACAAGCCCGCAGATGGTTGCACTAGCCCATAATTATAATGGTAAATTTTGATCGGTTATGCAGGAAAAATGCAAGCCAAGAAATATTCTGATTATTGCACATTTATCCTGCTTCCACATTGCTTCCTGCCCCAGCAAAAAAAAAAAGATTGCAATCCAATCACACACAATGTGTACCCCCATTGTTTTTTACCATGTGCCCCCTTGCTTCCTCTTTCTTCACTCCCTCCCTTCCAAACCAGAGAATACTATAATCAGTGGTGCAAATGGTAGACAAAAAGTACAGGAACTCGGGCACTGGCAAAAATGAAATGTAGAATGATGATCCTCAATCTGAAAGATAGCTGCATCAAGACACAGCTGTCTGTTTAGACACCAGTAGATTCACAGAAACACAGAATCATAGAAATTGTTGGGAGATAAGGACTGCTAGGCCCATCCAGCTTGTCCATAAGTCCTGCACTTGATTACAGCTTTTGACCCTCCCTCTGCTTAACCTCTATGGCTCCCCTATGCCTGTCCCATGAATGTCTAAATCCAGCCACAGTCTCGCTCCTACCACCTTCTGTGGCAGACCATTCCATGCATCCACCCCTGTTAAGAAACACTTTCTCACATTCCCTCTTAACCTGCCACCTTCCAATTTCATGTCATGCCCCTAGTTCTTGTACCTCCTGCACTGGAAGATCCCCTCCCACACCTTGTTTATGCCCCTGAGGTACTTGAATGTTTCTATCATGTCCCCTCTCTCCCTTCTGTCCTCCAGCTAGTACATATTGAGGTCCCTCAATCTCTCCTCATAAGTCTTTTGGTGCAAGCCCTGTACCATCTTAGTCAGCCTTGATTTAAGGTTACAGGCCCAGATACTGTCGTTGTGTTGCTGGTTTAAGAATTTCAGTTCCAGTGTCAGTGGGAAGAAGTACAGGAACTGAGTTTCTGTGCGTTCCTGTTCACTTTCACCACTGACTGTAATAGCAAATGTTCAGTCAAGCAGTTGTAGCTCTGCACACACAATAGCTAACATCATCACCACGCACCTCACCACAGTCCCACCCTGACCTCCTGGGCAACGTACAGAGTCAGGCAGAGAAAGACACTCATCCCCCACCCTGTGATTAACCAGACCTGCACTTCTGGAAGTTTTCCTACACTGCAAAGTGAGCCGGGGCAGTTCTAGGATTTCTTTGGAGATAGTTAAACAAACACAGGGGGCTTGGGATGTAAGAAACTCTGATATGTCTGTTTATATATATACCAGGCACAAAAGTATTGATTTAACATGCTCTGCCCTAACAACAGATTTTTTGTAAGTGTCCTTTCATCAGTCAAAGGGGAAGCAGTATACAGGCATGATGCTGTACTACCTCTCTTTCTATAAAGGATGATCTATGACATCAGAAATACCTATTTTAGCCTTTCAAATTATATATTTTACTAAGGTTTTGCTTTGTACCATACATGAGCCAAAGCATTGTTTTAGGATGAAATGACATGCCAGGTGGTATAAGGGTGGTACTGCATGGATGGCACTGATTGGTGTGATCGTTAAGAAGTGCTGGGGACCGCTACACCAGTCCGTAATGGCAGCTATGGGTCTATGGATGGCCACTTCAGAGTCTAGTCTGCAGTGGTGTCAAGGCAAAGTATAGAGAGTTGACAGACCACCTGGCTGGGCAGACAGTGTATAAACATCATAGCATTCTGTCACTGCAGTGTTGGACACAGGCACTCAAAAGGTTGGGAAATGAGGCACACTGGTCTTAATATTGTGGGAAAAATCAAAGACAAGTTCAGCAGACTGGAAGCTAGTGAACCACTCTACCCTTGATCACAGCATACACACTAGCTGAATGTTCCTATCAATTGAATGATAATGACTCACATTGAGTCTTTTGTTGGATCTCCCTCTTGAACTGCCAGACAATTGCAGCTCTTAATGAGCTGCTAATCACACCAGGCCACCTGGAACACTGAGGGAAGATTAGCAAAATGACTACTGCCTGCTAAAGCACTGCATTTTTCAACTTCATTAACAGCCATGAAAAACCTGTACTAGTCAAGACGGACAAGTAGAGGGTTAGCTGCACTAGCCCTGGCCAATTTGCACTAGGTGCAGGGCTAGTAAAGCAATGCTAAGATCGAACCCTGGTTAAGTTGGAGGGCAGTGTACACACCCACTCCACCAGAGCAGTCAACATTTATGTTTTCCTAGAACTCATAGATACATAGACAGTGTCAGCAGATAAGGGCCTATGGCCTAAGAGCATATCTGCAATTTGTTGCATGGTGCATACATGTGCATTATGCCTTGGATGTCCATGCCAGGCAGCATGCCACCTTTGGCAGGACATTTCTAAATGGACTACTATCACGAGTGAGCCCTCAGCTCCAGCCACCCTAGTCCAAGAGACATCTTCTGAGCTTGGTACTCTGACTCCCTAGCATGACTTAATGGTGAAGACTGAGTCACAGAAACATAGAAACATAGACTTTGATGGCAGATAAAGACTGCTTGGCTCACCCAGTCTGCCCATTTCCCTACCTATTGAATAAGCTGAAGATCCTAGTTAACCAACAACCTACTTCCTTCTACCCCCCACTAGAATTGCTTTATGTCTGTCCCATGCATTCTTGAATTTCCCCACTGTTTGTAAACCCATGACCTCCTCAGGAAGGCCATTCCATGCATCCACCACCTCTCCATGAAAAAACACTTCCTCCACGTTGCCCTGTGCAGTCTCCTTATATCTTCAAATTGTGCCCCTTGTTCTTGCACATCACTTTTCAGAAAGATGTACCCTCTTGGACTTTGTTGATTCCATTGGGGTACTTAAATGTTTCTATCATGTCCCCCCCCAACTTTCCTTGAGGGTATACATATTAAGCTCCTTTAGTCTCTCTTCATATGGCTTCTGGTGCAGACCCTGCACCATTTTAGTTGCCCTCCTCTGGACTGCCTCCATCCTGTCTATGTCCTTGCGGAGATGGGGTCTTCAGAACTGCACGCAGTATTCCAGATGGGGTCTCACCAACTTTCTGTACAGAGGGATAACAAATTCCTGTTTTCTACTGGTGATGCCTCTCCCAGTATCCCCCCAGCCCTGCTTACTGCCTTCTCACATTCCGTGCCTAACTGTAGGTCATCTGATATGACTACCCCCAGGTCCCTTCCCAATTTTGTTGTTGTTAGTACCTCCCCCCCACATTGTATTCTCTTCCCCTGGGTTTTTGTTTTCCAGGTGCATTACTTTGCACTTCTTTGCACTGAATCTAAGCTGCCATGCTTTTGACCATTCCTCCAACCTTGCCAAGTCCCTTCTCATCCTTTACACCCTCTCTTGTGTATCAACCCTGTTGCAGGTCTTTGTGTCATCTACAAAATGGCATACTTTCCCTTCCAGTCCTCTGCAATGTCACCAATAAAGACATTAAAGAGGACCGGTTCCCATATTGAACCCTGTGGTACCCCGCTAGTAACCCCCCATTCTTAGGAGTGAACTCCATTTAAAATTACCTTCTGTGTCCTGTTGTCCAGCCAATGTTTTACCCAGGCTACAACCCTGGGACCCACTCCTAGGCTGGCTAACTTGTTTATTAATCTTTTGTGTGGGACTGTGTCAAATGTCTTGATAAAGTCTAGGTAGGCCGTGTCCATAGCCCCTCCCTGGTCTACTACAGTACTTTGGTCACCAAGTCAAAGAAATTGATTAGATTCATCTGACATGACCTTCCCGCTGTGAATCCATGCTGTCTTGGGTTCTGTGCACCACCGGCCTCTAGGCACGCAACAATTCTTTCCTTCAGAAGTGATTCCATCATTTTCCCTACCACTGAGGTCAAACTAACAGGTCTATAGTTTCCTGCCTCTGTCTTGCTCCCACTTTTGTGAAGGGGAAATCACATCCGCCCTCCTCCAGTCCTTAGGTACCACACCATCCTCCCATGATTTGCTAAAAATGGTATTCAGTGGTGTCACCAGTTCTCTCCTCAGTTCTTTTAGAATTCTGGGGTGAATCCCATCAAAGCCCATTGCTTTGTCCACCTTCTGTTTTAGGAGTTCTTTCAGGACCCTTTCTTCTGTGAATGGATTGGTATCGACCCCCCCTCCCATCCAGAGTGCTTCTATTGTTTAGTTTAGATACCTCCCCCTCCTCTTCTTTTGTGAATACTGAGCAGAAGTATTCATTCAGTATCCCTTCGTAAGCCCACCCATTAAAAGAGGGGCTTATGCTCCCATTTAGGCACCCCTTTCCCCCTCCTACCCCCCCCCCGGAGCTAGGGAATATGTTAGTGCTCTGGGGGATATTGGCTACTGGACACCTCAAGGTGGCAGCAGAGAATAGGTTAAGGGAGTATTTAAGGGAGCAGACAGGAAGTTTCGGGGCCTTTCCAGCCTGGGCATTAGGCCGGAGCTGGAGAGGCAGAGTTAGGTGGGGGAAGCAGCCCAGCGCCAGAGTTTGGGGATGACCAGTGCCTGTGAGTGGGTAACCCAGAGGTAGCAGACTTTAAAAAAGGTTTGGCTTACCGGATCCAGAGAGCCAGGAGATTGCAGGGGTCTGAGTTCGAGAGGTCTTGGGTAAAATATCCAAAAAAGAGATAGAGTAGAAAAATCCTTGCTTGTTACTGCCTTAAGATCCATCGTTTCTGCTGCCTTAAATGTTCCAGCCAGTATGTCTGTAGAAAGTTTGATTAGCCCCATGGAGTTGCTTTATTTATTTAAATGAAGTATGTGACCCCTGCATTGCTGGGAATCATTTGCTGCGCAGGAGCTAAATAAAGAAGCTAGTTGGGAGAAGAATAGCAGTGATGTGCCTTATTTAAACTGAAGGGGAAGTTAATGAAATGAAATTCTTCTTCCTTTCCTTTCAGCTAAATTAATTTGTCATAAGTTATATTCCAGATGACATCTTTACCCTGCCCTTAGCAGGGCAGAGGGGCTCAGAGGGCTCCAGAGATGGTAGATGTGCAATGTGGAGTTCCTGGTCTGGCGTGCCAGCATTCCGGGAGCATCCAGATTCCATGGGTGAAGGTGAGAGTGCATGGGTATTGAACACACCAGAAAGGTAGGCCACAACTTTTCCTTCCTTGTATGAAGTGCATTTGTCTTGGTGTTTAGCGCTTGAGGGTACCCCTCCTTTATTGCCCCTGGACCATCTGCGAAAGAATGTATACCCCTAGATGGGTGTGTGTGTGCTGGGGGGGGGTTACACCTGCTTTTTCACTGTCACCCTCTGCCCACCATCCCCGTCCCTTTATTAAGCCTCACTATCCCTCCCTTGGTCTTTCTTCGCTCCCTAACATACCTATTAAAGGTTTTATCCCCCTTCTTAATTGGCTATCTTTTCCTCTGTTTGTGCCTTTGCTCTTCTGACTGCTTTCCCCACTTCCTTCTGCTTTAACTGGTACAGTTCTCTGTCCTGCACCTTCTGTGTTTCCTTATACTTCCTGAATGCTACCTTTTTCTTCCTAACCTTCCTTGCCACCTCTTTTGAGAACCATAGTGGCTTTTTCCTTCATTTTGTTTTGTTGATTTGCTTCACACAAAGGCTTGCTGCCTCTGTGATGGCTGTTCTGATTTTTCCCCATTGTTCCTTCACCCCTCTTTCTTGCCCATTTGCAAGTGCTTTTCTGAGGCACTCTCCCATTTTCCGAAAGTCAACCTTCCTAAAGTCCAATACCCTTGCTTTTGTATGGTTTGACTCTATGGATGTGTTTATCGTGAACCACACTGTTTGGTGGTCGCTTGCTCCCAGATGGCTACCCACTTCTAAATCTGAGATTCTCTCTCCGTCCCCATTTGAGAGTACCAGGTCTAAGATTGCTCCCTCCCGAGTGGGTTCCAGCACTAGCTGTCTAAGGCATACCCCCTGTAGGACATCAAGAATGACCCTGCTCTTGGATGTGGCTGCAGCAAAGGTGCTCCAGTTAACATCTGGCATATTCAGGTCCCCCATCAACAATATCTCCCCTTTTTCTGCCATTCTAAGGATGCCTTCTATCATTTCCTTGTCCATTGCCTCCTCCTGAGATGGGGGTCTATATACAACCCCCATGCAGACAGGGATGCCATTTCCTATCTCCAGGGTGACCCACAGTGCCTCCTCTCCTCCCTGTTTACCCTTATGTTCCATTGCTTTGATCCTTCCTTTATGCAGGAGCTACTCTTCCTCTTTACCCTCCCTGTCCCTCCTTTAGATTGTGTACCCTGGTATGTTGACATCCCAGTCATGGTTCTCTGTGTACCATGTTTCTGTGACTGCCACAATATCCAGGCAACCCTCTTCCATCAAGGCCACTTGTTCAGAGAACCTGTTACCCAGACTACGGGCATTGGTACTCATCGCCCTCCATTTTTTTATGGCCTTACTCCTTTTAGCCACATCCCTGTCCTTACTGCCTTTGCCTTTTTCTCCTTTTACCCCCATCCTGCTCCCTATTGACTTCTCTACCTGGGTGTTTACCTCACCAACTATCCTGTTTTGTGGGGGGAGCCTGGGATTTCCTGCTCCTTTTCAGTGCCTCCCTCCGGTGGTTAATTTAAATGCTTGCCAATGAAGCATTTAAACCTATCTCCTAGGATCCTAGTTCCTCCCGGACAGATGCAGACCATCACACCAATATAGGCCTGTAACCCTCCAGGTGGACCCCAGTCCCCAGTGAAGCCAAAACCCTGTACTCTGCACCAGTTTTCAACCATTCATTGAATCCTATGGTGTGGAATGCCCTAGCCTCACCCATGCCACAGACAGGCAGCACCTCTGAGAAGGTTACTGTACGTATACTTCATGGTTCAAGGCCCCTCCCAACTCCACAAACTCCTCTTGCACTGCTCTAATCCTATTCCCAGCCAGGTCATTTGTCCCCAGGTGGACAATGACATCCAGCCCTTTCCCGAGCAACTGCTCCCATGTTCCTAAGGATTAGCTCCCTGTCCCTCAAGCCATGGCACTGGGCAGGTACCTACCTCCTTGTCCCCTCCCTTCCCGAGCTCTACCCCTAATGATTGAGTCCCCACCAGAGTTGTTTCCTTCCCCTGTGGGTCCCATACCACACTCCTGTGGGTCTCTGTTAAGGAGGTTCCCAGCATCCTCCTTGTCTCCACTGCTGGTGACTCCATAGAGGAACCACTCTCCACCAGAATGGCGAATGAAATGTGGAGAGGTACAACTGAGGATGCATCTCTGTTCCACCACCCTCACCCTCCCTTAGCCCACCTTGGTCCAATCACTACTCTTTCTTGGCAACCTCTGATGGAGCGGCCCTGGTGGTCCCTTAGGCGGGAGGAGGTTTAATGAATCCTAGCCAGGTCAGCCTGGAGATGGGCAACCTCATCCCTCAGACCAGAGAGGTGCCTGCAAATAGGACAGCATTACAGCTTCCAGAACGTCTCCAAGACTGCTGCCCAACAGCCACTGCACTGCCACTCCATCACATATTATTTTGTGGCCCTCTCCTGTTACTTTGTGTATTCTTCTCTCCTCTCTCTATTTATTTTCCACCTACTGTCTATGTGCCCTTACAGCCCTCGCTCTTCCTGTTCTGGGACAGGAACTTTCTGTATTCTTTGGTAGCCTCCTTCTTTCTTGCTCAGAGTCAGACCTCTAGCAACTAGGGGGGTGGGAGAGCTACTCTTTTCCTTCAAGGATGGAGAAACTTATGTGTCTCAGTGATCCTTCCCTTCCTACTCTCAAACAGGAAGTTCCTGTTGTCAGTCAAATCCAGTGCCTCTAAAAGTGGAACTTGCTAAGGGTAGGAGGGTGGAGGAGAGGGAAGAGGGCAAGTAGTAAGTAAAGTTCTAACTCTTTAGTCAGCTGCTCCTTGCTCTGAAAGCAAGATGGCTGTCTGCCAAAGCTAGCAGCAGGGAACTGTAGTTGGAGACACCTGGTTTTCTGCTGCCTAAGCCACACCCCCAATTAACTGCTCTCCTCCTGACTTGGCAAACTGAGAAGCTGATACAGTCTCCTACCCCCAACACAGAACACATCCTGACTGCCTGCCCGTTAGATTCAGTAAATTCTTATCTACCTTAGGCAAAATATACAAAGCGGGAGTAATGGGAAACTGTGGGAAAAGGAACTTCAATTCATTTTCTGTAATTTCACCCCTGGTCTTAGCTGACTCTAGGATGGATAACAATTCTAGCTTGAATTTAGGTAATGGATCACTATTTAAAAATACATAATTATTTGTATCAGATAATAGTTCCATAACATTATTGCAATAAAAATCTTTGTCCAGTATAACCAGTATAATGCCCTTAGTGGCAGGAATTGATTCTTTAACTAATAACCTCTGCAAATATCTTGATTTTTTTCTTAAAAGGAGTGCGGTATGTATGGACTCTTACACAAGAGATACAATGCACATTTCAGAAAAACTGAAGGACTTTAGATGGGAAGAAGGATGCACTGGCTCACTATCGATATTGAGTCTCTCTCACACTTCAATTTAACACCACAGTGGTATGTTAGCCTGTGAATATTTCTCTCTCTTGAGACCCCTGAAAAGTAAGATGCCAGTTCAGTTTACCTTAGAGGGTTGAGTTTGTTCTACACCATAATTATTTTGAGTTTGTGGTAATTATTTTTACAAAAATGTATGCAGCAGTGAAGTGTGATGTAGCTCCAACATATGTCAATTTAATCCTCGGTCATTGGGAGGAGCAGATATTGTTCAACACAGACTGCAACCCCTTTCTACATCGGATCAGCAAGTGGGCATGATATATAGACGATGTGCTCTGTATTTGGTCAGGGAGTAAAGAAGAAACATCAGAATTCATACATTGGCTGAATCAAAATGACAAAAATGTGTGCTTTACCTTTAAATGTGATGCAGTGGAAATTTAATTCTTAGACATCATTTTGTCAATGGGGGAAATAATAAAATTCTTTCTAGAGGCTATACAAAACCAACAGCAACAAATAGTTTGCTTCTAGCTACAAGTTCGCATCCGAAAAATTCAAACATTCTATTCCATACTTTCAGTTTTAAGGTTAAGGTGCAATTGTAATGAACAGGACATTTGCTTTCACAAGCTTCAGAACTTAGAGGTTGATTTCTGGCAAGAGGTTATGACCCTGTACTGCTCTGACCAATCATTTGAACAGGCTGCAAACTTAAATAGCGACGACTTACTGCACTCTAAGGAAATATCTAGGGACCCTGACAATAGAATTACTTTTGTCACTGAGTTCAACCATTTATCTGACAGCTGAGTAATGTGGTCAATAATATTTCCCCATACTACACAGTGATGGTTTATTATCACAACATATTGGTAATAAACCCAGGGTTACCTATCACATGGGGAGGAATTTGAGTGATGTATTGGTTAAGAGCCAATTCAGGAAGGGACTAGCAAATAATGAGACTTGGTTGCCAGTAAGACCACCCAGAATTTACAAATGTGGTAATTGTAATATTTGTATGTACTGCAATCAAGGCAAGGACTTTGTCGCACCCACTAGCAATAGATTAGTATCCATCCGACAATTTATTTCATGTGCTACTACGTACATTGTCTAGGCCTTGTGGTGTGGTTGTGGCAAGTTGTATATCGGCAGAAATTTACGTCCTTTGAAACAAAGGATCCAGGAACATGTCAGGGACATAAAGAACTCTGACATGGAGAGTCCTGTCACTATACACTTCTTGGATAACCATCATGGTGACTCTAAATCTTTCAAATTTATAGGCCTGGAACAGGTGAGGGTAGGCAGGAGAGGAGGAAATTGCCTGAATAGGCTCTCCCAATGCAAAAGTTTTAGGATATACACGTTAAATGCACTTACACCAGATGGACTTAACCAAGATTGGGATTTAAAGCCCTATCTTTGAAATATTTTAAAAAAAAGATGTTTCCAAAATATATCCTAAATAATGTAATTATTTCAGATATCTTGACCCCCTCACCATACCCTCCAATCTTCAAATTCTAGATTTTAGTTTTAATTTTGTTCCCCAACCCCCCACACACACACATACACACACTTTCCAGTGTCTATCCATGATCAGAATTTTATGGGCAGAAGAGCAAGGTTATCTAGCTGAATTATTGTGACTAAATACATTTGCCAAGTGCTCTAAGAACATGCTCTTTGTTATACTGGTTTTGAATGCATAACAAAATGTATTAATTATGATTATATTCTAGTTTCTCTTTTCTTCATTAGCAGTTGGGGATGGTTGGCGAGCACAAGAATCCTGCACCACACCACTAGGCCGCTTTCAAGACCCTAATCAATTCAATTACATTTTTATTTTACCAGGAATAACACAATTGAGTGGACTCATTTGCAAAGTGGTCCTGGGAGGACTCAACAAAAAGAATAATACAAAAGCAAAATTACATATAGATCAAAGACAATACATTTTTACAATTACAAATGCAGAACCAAACTAGTTTACATATATGTAACTGGCAATATAAATCTTTATGCACAAACAGGGAGCAGATATGGGTACAAAAGTGAAAAGCCACTAAGTTCATGGAGGCAGCTTGTGGAGATTAGAGAGCGGGTGAAAAAAGGGTGATGCAGAGGGGTAGATTTAAGAAAGAGAATAAAAGTGGGTAACAGTGAGATCATGGTTGTCAGATAGGGAATAGGAGAGTAATGGCAAGATAGGCCGCAGAAGATAAAGATGCAAGTAGTGCACAGCAAAATAGCAGGGGATGGGGGCAATGCAGGGGAATTAATAAAGGATTAATGGTCTGGATGAAAAGGACAAGCTCAAGAGGGAAGAAGGGCTAGGCAAGGACACGAGTGGGGAGAGAAACAGCATAATAGCAACAACTAGCATGGTGAGGACAGGAAGTGCTAAAGACACAGTGCAAAAAGGTTTCTTGAATGAGGTGTAGGTTAGGAAAAACAGTTCAATTTTCCTCCTGTGATTGTCTCAGTAAGGACTTAAAGGTCTTCATTCCAACAATTTGTATAAGCTTTAGGGATCTTTGAAGAGTGTTCCAGAGCTTGAGGAGAGCATGGCTTAGAGATGAGGTGCCATAACGAGTTCGTACCTTAGGTATGTCGAACGTAATATATGTGTATCGTTGGAGTGAATAAACACCAGTGGAGATCCAAAATGAAGGAGGGCAGTCTGTTGGTGATAGATCTGTAGGCCCAGAGAGAGGCATTTTTCAGTCTCCTAGTGCTGAGAGAGGTCCAACCAAGTTGTGCGTATAGAGAATAGTGGTGGGTATTAAATGGTGCTCCAGTGATAAACCTTAATGCTCTATGGTACAGCACATCCAATTTTCTTAAAGTGGCAATGGGGGAGTGACTGTAACTAAAATCAGCGTAGTCGATGAGGGGGAGAAAAGTGGTCTGTACCAGTCTTATTTTGGCCTCATAGTTAAGCAGATGTTTAATTCTGAAGAAGAGGCCTAGCCTTTGTCTTAACCTTTTGGCAAGTTCCTTTATATGAGTAGTGAATGACAGTCTACAGTCAAGCCAAAATCCCAAACATTTAAATTTATCTACTATCTCTATAGGCTCCCCAGAAGGGTCATGATCTGCAGCTTAGCATACGTCGGCTAGTACTTGTTGATTGAGCTTGATGGGATATAAGCATGATTTTGGGTTTTTTGGCATTGAACAACAATTTTAGGTGCAGGAGGTTTTGTTGTTGCAGACTGAACTCCTGCTGCAGTTCAAAACATGTAAGCTCAAGGGTAGGCCACGCAACATAGAGTACTGTGTCATCCGCAAAAAGATGGACACTTGCTGTACTGATTTTGGAGTCAATGTTATTGATATAAATTGCAAATAGGGGTCCCAGCATTGACCCCTGAGGGACATCTCTTTGTAATGTTTTAAGGAGGAAGAGATCACCTTGGACTTTAACCTGCTGTTGTCCGCCTATCACGTAACAGGTGAACCACTGCAAGGCCATGTCGTCCAGGCCAGTGTCACGCAACATGCACAGCAATAGATCATGATCAATGGTATCGAGTGCCTTGCTCAAGTCCCAAAAAAGTACACTAACGTGGTTTTTGGAGTCTAATTCAAGTTGCCAATCATTGGTCTGAAGCCTGACTGGAGGGGGTTTAGCATGTTGGTGGTTTCCAGATATTCTTTTAGTTATGCATTAACCAGTTTTTCTAGTAATTTAGAAAGAATGGGAAGAAGGAATATAGTTGTTTTAGATAACTTGGGCTACCAGACTTAAAGAGTGGAACGATATGAGCAATTTTCCACAAAGAGAGGAGAGACCCTTGTGAGAGAGACAAATTGAAAAATGGACAATGGGTGGAGTTAAGAATTGATAGCCTAACTTAATAAAGAAGAGTTCAATTTGATATGCTCCTGCACTTTTTTTTTTGTGTCCAGAGCAATTGAGGTCCTCGACCTGCTTGAATGATATTGGGCTGAAGCTAAACTTGACTGTTTGTTTGGTAGCCTTTGGGGAAGGGGAGGTAGGGGAAAAGGTGAGTCATTATTGCAGTATTGTGCGAGACGTTTGCTTGCTGGTGAGGTACTGAAGGCTAATCCAGCAGTAGGACAGTGATTATTTAGCTGTTTTAAGATGTGGTGTTTATTAGTAAAGGTAGTGTCACCAGTAATAATCTTAGGGGGCAGTGAGGAGGAGGAGGGGCTATGCCCTTCTATGTCCCTTAGGATTTGCCAAAATTTGGCAGCATCATTTTTGGATGAGTCTAAAGCAGATTGGTAATATTTAGCCTTTTTTGCCCTAATGTTTTTGGTACATTGGTTCCTAGTGGTTCTAAAAGCTGCCCAGTCAGCAGGGAGTTTAGTTTTGCGTGCCCACTTCCATAGGACATCCCTGCCACGTAAGGCTGATTTTAATAAATTAGTGAACCAAGGGCAAGTCCTTTTCCTGGTTCTGACTTTTACTAGAGGTGCGAGCCTGTTAGTCACCTTCAGGACAAGACTGTGGAACAGATTATAGATCTCTGTGACTGTGGGTGCGAGATAAAAATCTTGCCATCTAATCTGGTTTAAATCTGCCAGGAAGTCAGTGCAATTGAATTTAAGGAGACTCCTTTTGAGTTTGAAAGTGGACTTGGATATAGGCTTTGGTAAGGACATCACACAGGCTATAGCTCTGTGATCACTTATGTCATTGTGGAATACCCTGGCATATGTAATGTTGTGTGGTTTATTAACAAGTTTTAGGTCAAGAAAGGTGCTAGTGCGAGGATTTTAGTATTGGGGTGAGTTAAGTCAGAAACAATTTGGGTAGGGCCATAGGTGTCACAAAAGTCTTTTAAGGTTTTGATCAAGGGGAGTTCTAGTCCAGAGTAAAGTCACCCATTATAACTGAGTCTGAATTAGAGTCTTCCAACAATTTGTGGAGCTGCGTTAGTAGACCAAGGCCCCTGGATGGAGGTCTGTAACAGCTCGTGATGAATATAGATTCATTAGGCGATAGGGAAACCTTTAAGGTAAGACTTTCAGCTCTTTAGGTATTGAGGATACATCAATGACTGAAACCGAGAGCTTATCCAAGACATAAATTGTGATGCTCTTTCAGGGCCTATCGGACCTATATACATTATAAGAGGGATATTAATGTTGTGGTCAGAGGCAGAAACTTTTAACTAGGATTCTGTAACAACTAGCACATCAGGCTTAGTGTGACAGATCCAAGCCTGGAGCATGTCAAATTTTTTGAGTAAGCTGCAGGCGCTTGATGTGTAGGAAACTAAGCACTTTGATGTGTGGTAGATCTGGAGGTGCTGCAATAGATGATGGGGAGCTGGGGTTTAATTCAATGGCTCCAGAATAAAAGTAGTAATAGGAGGAACAGCTGGCCCAGTGGCGTGGAGGGCTGAGGCATCCGTGCCTTACTTCCTGCTATGCCGGCGACCCATGTTTGCGGTGCGAGTTGGCCGCTGGGAGTCGGCCAGGGAGGAAGAGGATAGAGCATTTGGAAGACTGCTCTCCTCTCCCAGGGAGGGGTGGTGATGGAGTCCACTGCATGACTGGCCTCTGGCGGTGGCTGGGGACTGGCGCAATGGACCCATAAGATAGGGGGCAGATGCGGGGCAGGTGTCCGGTGTGCCATCGCAGAAGCGTGTGTGGCCTCGCCATTGGCATCATTGTTCGCCTTCTCTCCATGCTCGGGTCGGAGAAGAAAATCCAGGAAAAGACTCAGATTGGCTGGATGATGCCAACCTCCACATGCACAAGCCGCACCTAGTAGGAGCAGAGGTGAGTCCGATGACGTTGGGTGATGGGGCTGGGGGGGCTGATGGAAGGGGCTGCTTGAAGGGGAGAATGAAACAGATTAACGAATAATAGGAGGAACAACTTCAAGTCTGGTTATGATTATTCTATGGAGCATTGGTTGTCCTCATTTGAAGGAATTAGGGGTGCTGACTGATGCATAGGGAGCGATACATTGATGGAGAGGTGATGATGCATAATGTGCCACTCGGTCAGGGAGTATTACCATACTGTGAATGCGGTTAGATGATATGGGGTGCATGGTAAAAGCCACACTTTCCTGATAATCAGTACCAGAAAAGCATTTGGACTATCCAGTAGATAGTGAGCTTATGGTAATAGTAGAAAGGCCCCAAAAGATAGAAGGGACATTAATAAAATGAGGGCAGCTTAGAAAGATAAGGCAGCATAGCAAATTGTACCATATGCTGAAGAACTCCATATCCCCAGCTTCCCAAGTCTCTGTGTATATCTGATAGTGCAGCAAGAAAAACAATATTTGAGAGAGAAAGGAGGTTGCATTAAAAAGAATTCCACTTATGTGGTTAGCTACAGGAAATGATCTCTCAGGACAGAACAGGGTTAAGATTGAGGACGAATCCCTCTAGTGGTCAAGGAGTATAAGGTGCCAATGTGAAACTGGACACTTAGAGATTTTTGACCAATAAGATACTACATGTCATCTGACCAGCAGCAGGTATAAATATAATGTGCTGAGCAAGGTGGGTGGCAGGGGAGTGGGTGGAGACCTGGTGCAAAGCGCCAGCAGGAAGAAGCCACTGCTTGCTGGTTCTAAGAAAAGGATGGGGGCTGCCTGCTCCTGCCCCAAGGTGTCCTACATGGACCATGAAATGGGAGCAGAGCAGAGAGGTTAAGTATGTTACTGGGGGGGGGACGGGCTGAGAGAAATAAAAGAAAAGAAACGAGGGAGTGAATTTGCTCCCGCGCTTTAGACCTGTCTCGTATTTTTGCTTTATTGTGAGAATGCAATTAAATTTAGCCTTGTTAATTGAGTTTATTTATTTATTTAGACCTGTAATAGATAAGGATGTCTATATAATGAATATAATAGATTTTTTCAAAAGTTAATGCTCTATAATAAAGTAATAGCATAAACTGCAAAAAATCATGCTTTAAGTAGTAGTATTTGTTTTACAAAAAGATGTAAGCAAATTTTTGGTGTTTGAATCGTTAATGCTGTCTGTGTACTGTGTTATCAAGTAACTGTTATGTAAAAATATTCTTATGTTTTTCTTTTAGGCATCAATGTTTGGAATATACAATCTTGATGTTCTCAACTGATCTGGTGAAGACAGCACTTAATAGTTTTTTGTATGCACTTATTCTTTGCATTTTACTGATAATTTGATGATGTCATAGCAATCTGTGGTATGAAAGACTTACATCTGGTCCAGATACCCGTCCCTTGATGAAGTCATACGTGACGAAGCGCCGGCTCTGGTCTAACAGAGACTTCTTGCTTTGGTGGTATTGTACTTCCAGGTACTGGCTATTTGCAGCAATAAATATTCATTTTATTGAACAATTGTGTCCTGGACTTCACTGGAGCTACAAAGCTCCTGGCCCTGGTGTGTGAGTATGTTCTGTTTGTTTTACGTCTAAATGGGCCGCTGGCCTGTACTCACACCCTGCCCTGGTCCTGAGCGCAGCACCATTCTGTGTTTCTGACTAACACGACTCACCCCAATGTCTCAGCTTCCTTTCCCAGGGTGGCCGCAACTCACGATGTTCTTCGTCACAGGAGCTAACTCCCCAATCTGTTCTTCAAGCAGTTTATGTTTTAAAGGCAGCAACAGTCTTTTAGAAAAGTTGTTTGGCATCACAGGTTCAAACTCTGGCACAGTTCTAGTTAGGCCACACAGCTTATCTGTGCAATCTGCAGTCTCTGGTGTGTAAGTTGGCAGAAATGAGGTTCAGGTCTCCCCCCTTGGCAACTGGCAGGAGACAGTTCCAACAGCCTCAGTCTTCAGTTTCAGACAACAGTTTCTGAGGCAAACAGATATCTTACCGAGATACAGCTTGGTGATTTTTAGATACACTGGCACACTTTAAACAGAAATTTCAGCTCAGCAGATATCACCTTTTCTTTCCCTTTTAGAGGCTTTGAAAGCTATCTGCAGCACTTGGCAGTTCCAAACAATCTAGACAGGATTTCAGACTGAGGAGAGGTAAACAGGCCTGTTCCCAAATTCTCTGTGCTAAGTACAGAGCCTTCTTCTTGAGGGAAGCTCTCTAGCAACTGTCCCAGTTCAAATGTCCCTCTAAACTGAAGAAAACAGAGTTATGTAATCCGATTGGCTGTTGAGGCTGTCAATCATAATTCTAGCATTATGATTAGCTAAAATGGGCGCCAAGCACACAGTTCACTATTTCTCCCAGCATTCATAAAGAAGGACCCCATTAGGACCCCTTGAGTTCCCATTTGCCAGAAAGCAGGGTCAAAGTACCAAACATGGCTGCTACAGTGCAGAAAGTAAACAGTACAAACTTTAAAATTTGTTTCAGATACAACAGTTTAGTTTTAGACTGCAGAGTGGAGTTTTTAAGAGTGCTGCCAGGCTGGTCACAAGCTTCATTTCACTTGTACCCAGTACAGGCTATACACTATATACAAGGACTGAGCTTCTTAAAGCTTCAGCGCGACGGCATTCTTTTCACATGTTCACACAGGATCCAAGGATACAGCAACATCTTACATTAGATTTACATCTACATACAGTACTGGATTCTAGCCAGGTTCAAGAGGCAGAACACAGGTTGGGACATGGTCAGGCGGAGGGCAAACGCAGTGCCCAGGGAGATGACTTAAGGTAAGCATCACCACTTTGGGGGGGGGGTTACACTAATTTTTGGTTCTGTGCTGAACAGCATGACCTGGGTCTTTACAGAGTTTAATACTAGGCTCCTTATGGACAAGAAGCACTGTGCATTATCAAAACCTGCCTGCAGGTATGACTTAAAGGGACACTGCCAGCTTTGATCAGCTTTTAATGGTCTTGTGTGACTAGTGTGCCCTTTAACCTGATTTATAGCCAGAGTACTAGCAATGTTGACAACCCAGGTTCAGTAACAAGTCAGAGCCAGCAGAGGGACTGCCAGGAGAAGGAGGATCGAGCATTCCAATGGACACTGTCCTCCTTCTCTGGGAGGGGGACTCATAAGTCCGCTGCTCTACTGTCACCTAAATGACCACAGGTGGCTATGCAGAGGAAGTGTTGGAGTGAGCAGCAGTCAATCAGGTGCATCAGGCATGTCGGCACCCAATGACACACACACACTCTTGGGGGGAGAGTACAGGTCTACAAGGGAAAAATGGCACAGGACAGGTTTCAACCACCATGGCCCAGAATACTCCCCAGGTCTACACCTCCACTGTCAGTGGTCAGATAGACTGTGGGGTAAGAAATGCCGAAGTGACTGAAGGCTAGTCCTGGGGGGCCAGCCAGGGGGAAGTACAACAGTGAGATGTGGGTGGGCTGTGGGGTCCTGGACAGGTTGGTGATGAACCTACACAAGGAGAAACTGGGCACTGGCAAGGAGGTGGAAGGATGTTCCAGCATGTGACTAGGATGATAAACTATATTTAAAAAGGTACTTAATCACGTGAGCCATGTTTGAAAAATTAAACCATGACCTTAATGCGCATGTAGCATCAATGCTAGCACGCATGCTTGGGATTGTACTCATTTTAAAACAGGGTAAACAAATACCTAGAATACTCATCTTAGACTAAGATACAGATCCCGTGCTCAGAACAGCATCTGCTTTAAGCCACAACCATTTGTTGTATTAGTTTGGGATATAGAAACATAGAAACATAGACTTTGACGGCAGATAAGGACCGCTTGGCCTACCTAGTCTGCCCATTTCCCTACCTAGAGAATAAGCTGCAGATCCTATTTAACCAACAGCCTATTTCTTCCTACCCCACACAAAATTGCCTTATGTCTGTCCCATGCATTCTTGAATTCTCCCACAGTTTTAGACCCTACAACCTCCTCAGGAAGGCTGTTCCATGTGTCCGCCACCCTCTCTGTGAAAAAATACTTCCTCACATTGCCCCTGAGAGTTCCCCCCATCTTCAGATTGTGTCCCCTTGATCTTGCACATCTCTTTTTCTGAAAGATGCTACCCTCTTGGACTTTGTTGATTCCACTGAGGTACTTAAACGTTTCTATCATGTCCCCCCTCTCCTCCTTTCCTCAAGGGTATACATATTAAGCTCCTTTAGTCTCTCCTCATATGGCTTCTCTTGCAGACCCTGCACCATTTTAGTTGCCCTCCTCTGAACTGCCTCCATCCTGTCTATGTCCTTGAGGAGATGGGGTCTCCAGAACTGGAGCAGTACTCCAGATGAGGTCTCACCAACTGCCTGTACAGGGGATAACAACTTCCTGTTTTGGTGATACCTCTCCCTATACATCCCAGTATCCCCCAGCCTCCCTACCGCCTTCTCACATTGCTTGCCAACCTTAAGGTCATCTGATATGATTACCCCAGGTCCCTTTCCATTTTGTTGTTGTTACTACCTCCCCTCATTGTTTAATCTTCCCTGGATTTTGTTTCCCAGGTGCATTACTTACACTTCTTTGCATTGAATCCAAGCTGCCATATTCTGCCCATTCTCCAACCTTGCCAAGTCCCTTCTCATCCTTTCCACGCCTCCTGTGTATCAACCCTGTTGCAGATCTTTGTGTCATCTGCAAAGAGGCATACTTTTCCTTCCAGTCCCTCTGCAATGTCACTTATAAAGACATTAAAAAGGACTGGACCTAGTACTGAACCCTCAGTGTACCCCACTAGTAACCCCCTTTCTTCAGAGTGGACTCCATTTACAATTACCTTCTGTGTCCTGTTGTTCAGCCAATGTTTTACCCAGGCTACCACCCTGGGACCCACTCCCAGGCTGGCTAATTTGACTACTAATCTTTTGTGTGGGACTGTGTCAAATGCCTTGCTAAAGTCTAGGCAGGCCATGTCCACAGCCCCTCCCTGGTCTACTACTTTGGTCACCCAGTCAAAGAAATCAATTAGATTTGTCTGACACGATCTTCCTGCTGTGAACCCATGCTGCCTTGGGTCCTGTGCCCCACTGGCCTCTAGGTACTCAACAGTTCTTTCCTTCAGAAGTGATTCCATCACTTTCCCTACCACAGAGGTCAAACTGACAGGTCTGTAGTTTCCTGCCTCTATCTTGGTCCCACTTTTGTGAAGGGGAATCACATCCGCCTTCTTCCAGTCCTCAGGTACCACACCATCCTCCCATGATTTGTTAAAAGGGTAGTCAGTGGTGTCACTAGTTCTCTGCTTAATTCTTTAGAATTCTGGGGTGAATTCCATCTGGCCCCATTGCTTTGTCCACCTTCAGTTTTAGGAGTTCTTTCAGAACCCTTTCTTCTGTGAAAGGACTGGGATCGACCCCATATCCAGAGTGCTTCTGTTAATTGGATTTGGCACCTCCCCACTTCCTCTTTGTGAATACAGAACAGAAGTATTCATTCAGTATCCCTGCTTTTTCACTGTCACTCTGCCCACCCACCATCCATTCTATTCAGCCTCACTATCCCTCTCTGTGTCTTTCTACGCTCCCAGATATACCTATAAAAGGTTTTATCCCCCTTCTTAGCTAAGTTAGCTATCTTTTCCTCAGTTTGTGCCTTTGCTATTCTGACTATCCTCCCTGTTTCCTTCTGCCTCAATTGGTACAGTTCTCTGTCCTGCTTCTTCTGTGTTTTCTTATACTTCCTAAATGCTATCTTTTTCTCCCTAACCTTCACCGCCACTCTTTTGAGAACCATAGTGGCTTTTTCTTTCATTTTGATTTGTTTATTTGCTTCACACAAAGGCTTGTTGCCTCTGTGATGGCAGTTTTGATATTTCCCCATTGTTGCTCCACCCCTCCTTCTAGCCTGTTTGCTAGTGCTTTTCTAAGGCACTCTTCCATCTTGCCAAAGTCAGCCCTCCTGAAGTCCAGAACCCTCACTTTTGTATGGCTTGACTCTGTAGCTGAGTTTATTGTGAACCACACTGTTTGGTGGTCACTTGTTCCCAAATGGCTACCCACTTCTAGATCTGAGATCCTCTCACTGTCCCCATTTGAGAGTACGAGGTCTAAGATTGCTCCCTCACGAGTAGGTTCCAAAACTAGCTGTCTGAGGCATGCCATCTGAAGGGCATCAAGAATGGCCCTGCTTTTGGATGTGGCTGCCGTAAAGGTGCTCCGGTTAACATCTGGCATATTTAAAACTTGTGCATGCATGAGCTTACAGGAAATGGATACTACAGTGCATTCAGAGAGGCATCCAGTGGAAATTCATCTGAGCAGCAAGGTAATGTGATTGGGCAAAGCTAACAGTGCCCCTTTAAATGAATTGACTTGGGACCCACTACAGTACAGGACAGTGTAATCTGCATGTAGATACACCTTTACATGTGGTAACAATGGGCAAGAGTGTTTATGAATAGTAAAACAGAGGGCCCAGGATGTTGACAGTATCAAGGACTGATTAATATGAAACTCCAGTACCACCTTTGGCAGACATGTGGCCACGGCACCATGCAGAGGGGCCATTGCTTTAGAGGATATGAGGGACAACATGTGGAGGCCCACTGTTCCATAAAACAGTCCACCTGCCAAACTACTCACCTTAGGTCTCATCATTTGAGGTGGGGAGTCAAAGACAACAGTGTCAGACCAAATAAAATGGAGGGGCTCGAGGTGCCCATCCCCATCATGGAGGACAGTGAAGGCGGCTTTAAGGCAATGACAGTACCTCATCAGTAACATCCAAATCTGGGGAGCTAGGAAAAGGATGGCAGAAAATGAAAGAGAACTTATGTCATTGTTTTTTTCTCTTCTGAGACAATGAGGTAGAATGCTCCCAAAAACCCAGCACTGAGTGTAACCAAGATTGAGTCCATTTCTTTCTTGTGGTGCCATTCAGAAGACTCCATACCAGCAAGTCTCCTTACATGCCCATTTGAACACTGACTAACAGTGATTGTTCTCCTCAGGTCCCACAATCACAATGCATATAAAATCTGACTCAGGGTTCAGTTAGGACCCCCCAAATCTATAATCTACCTTGTGGTCACAGCTAAGACCCAAAATCCACTTCAGGATCCTTGATGCAATGTATATACTGTGCCTATGTACAATACTAGTAAATGTTATGTTTGTGCTTACAGTACTGACGTGGAGCTCTTTGCAAAGGAGTCTATGACTCAAACGATTGTAATTCCAATTCCTTCAATAAATAAATAAATAGGTAAATAACCATCAGAACAAAGTCAGTTGCTGTGCTCAGAATTTAGGTACTCCAAAACAAGAGGATACGGGGTCCTGAGCTGAAATCTTATTGCCACAGCTACTAGATCTAAAACCTGATATAATGGTCATTGAATGAATGAAGACAGGATGCCATGGCACCAAGGCCAAAAAGGATGACGCTGACAGAGATTGTGAAACTGAACTTAAAAACAACATTGAATTTAGATATAAAACAATAACGACAATTATAATACCCACGGCAAACTAGACAGAACACTACTTAAAGGAACAATGAAGTTCTTGTCCCCACAAGTAAAGATGTACGCATCAACAGCAGGAAAAAGAGGAACTGAGGGAGGAAGTTGGGTTTGGCTCTGCTTTATATGCTCTGGACACACAAACGATGCTAAATGCCAGTGCCATGCACCAGGGTCACCAGCCCCAAATGTTCTGGTTCTTGTGGGGTCCTAGTGCCTCTAGCTCTAAGACCAAAGAGTGTGACTCTACAGAGGAGATCTACTTTTCATGCAGATGTACTTAGAAATAACAAACAAGGGGAAGGTAAATACTAGCGATAGCTAAATTATTAGCTGAAATCTCACCAAATATTATGCTTTTCACAGTGCCACATGTGATGTCAGCGTCCCTTCAAATGTGCAACTTGTTACCAGCTGGTGAACGCTGAGACTGGGTAGATGTGTGTCATGTTTACTGACATGTCTACAGGGAACTGGGAGGGATGAAAAACTGGAAAATGACCTAAAATGGGCAGATGACATGGGCCCTGCACTCACATCCAAGGGTGAGCATCGGTACCCTCAACACTGTCCGCCCCCCCCAGTACTAAATGCTGAGTGATCATTGGCCATACAGCTAGGCTAGGCCACACACTGAGGAGAAGTTCCGGGGAACAGGGTTCAGGACTGGAGTCAGGGAAGGGAGAACATAAAAGCAGGCTGAAGTTACACCTGGACGGAGAAAGCATGCATCTGAAAAAGAAGGGTCCCATTAAAGGATAAGTAAAAGAGGGACAAAAAGAAAATGAATCTATAAGATTGTGTTGAGGGCATGAGAAATGGGTGAGACAAAGAAATGCTACTTGTTTCCCAAATGATTTTTTAACTTTGGGGATCACTGTTGATGTGGAGGTGCATGCCCCTCATCTCCTGAAAACAAAACGGCACCTCCTTGTTGCCATCACCCTCCTTTGCTGTCCCAAGCTATAAAACACCCACATTTCCCCTCCTGTCTGCTGTTCCCTGCCCTGTCAACCTACCTCTGAAGTACTATACTTGAAAATCTTCCAGTCTTTTTCATCCTGGTCTGTTCTCTGCTAACTGCATTTCTAAGTGCTAAATGGTGTGGCTGTTGGCATGTGAAAGCACTCTGCAGACCTGACCGCAGATATTAGATGTAACTGTAGGATCCACTGCTCTGTCCCGTCTGCAGTGCTTTGACATGGCACAACAAAGTGCACAGGACAAAAGGCAGCAGAGGCAAGCCGGGAAAGGAGGAGTTTTAGGTATTCTGAACGGAAATTATCAAGCAGGTATCAAAGATTTTGGGGAGGGGTGGCTGGGGAACTAAATGTGCATGCACTTCCTGAGTCTGAGATGTGTATGAATTTCACTGGATGTCAATGTGGCTTGTATCTCTTGAGAAGGGAACACAATCCAGACTTATATTGCTGGTAAACACAAGCAGGGCATAACTATGCATACTTCCCACACACAGTTGTGTACAGAATCTTCTCAAACTCAAACTTTGCTTGTCAAAACTGGCACTATGAATTTTGCCCTATCCCTGCTTGCATGAGCTTTCATTCAGCTGAAGAGAGAGTGGGTGACAGTGTGGCTAAGCACACTAGTTTCAGTTCGGCGGCACCTGCCCAGAGAGATCAAAGTTGTGGCTGCAATTTTGCCCTGTTGCCTAGTAATCTCGTGGGTGTCACTGGATGTAATCATAGCTGGGTGATGATCGAGTAACACAGGACTGGATGCCATGGAAAGTGTAGATCACTGGTGGTTCTATGGTTTGTTCCAATGGCGATGAGTTGCCTGTCCTCCACCAGACCTAGTGCCAGTCAATCCTGTGGCAAGCAGCAGCAGCATGCCCTTCGCTGCTTCCTTCCAACTGTGCTGTCCTCAGCTGGATTTGGCAGGAGCACCTCCTGCTGCTGGTCACTGTGGCTGTCTTCTCCAGCCCTGGGCCAGTCTCCTCAGCACCACTTTTCCAGTGCCCTGTTTGCTTTGACTGTGTGCTCCTGCCAATCCTGTACTGCCAAGCTGGGCACCTCATCTGCAACCAATGTTGCCAGAAGCTGACCTGCTGCCCTACGTGCTGTGGCTTGCTGACCCCCAGCATCTGGAACCTGGCCATGGATAAAGTGGCTTCGAATGTCCTCTTCCTATGTAAGGTAGACTTTGCAGCTGGCTATTACTGAGGCAGGGAAAGAGGAGGAGGAGGAGGAGGAGAGGGACAATGAGTGACACAACACCTCAGGAGAGCAGAACCAGGACTGCAAACACCATCGAGGAGCTCCTTCTCATCATGTCACCCAGGGCAAAGATGATAAGCTCAAACAAAGGTAGAAAGTGAGCACTGTGGTGGCGGTGCTCATGAAATATACTTGCATAAAAAAACACAGGAAATTCGGGCACTACACCCGCTTTTAAAGGGAGGACCCACATCTTAAATTCGTATTAAAACATTTATTACAAAAATTTTAAAAATGACCCACTGTGAACACACTGTGCCCGCCTGACATGTTTCGGATTAAATATAATCCTTTATCAAAAGGTATTTCCACAGGGCAAAAGTTTTTACTCTCTGTGGCAGAGCAGCTGGGCACAGTGGCATCCATACCTCTCAACTGTACCACATTACGAGGAATGTTCCTCATTTTACTTCAAAAAAGCTCCATGTTCCACATTGTGAGGACTTGTTCCACATTCAAAGTCAACATTTTAAAGCAAAAATCCATAGTAAATGATGGAAAATAAATTATTCAATTAATAACAGACTTTCTGAACATAAATGCAACATTTCAACAGTGTTTTGAGCTTCTTAGGTAAAGATTTGATTAAGTGTTCCACATTTTGCCCATTTGTTCCACATTTTGACAGGCAATGTTCCACATTTGGGGGACAAAAGGTTGAGAGGTATGGTGGCATCTGTAATTTGTGTGTGTGCCCTCTTTGGTAGACAGCTGGGCCACCAAATAAGGAGGTCTGGAGGACTGCCACAAAAAGCGGTAGCCAACATAAACTGTTTGCAGCACTCAGACACTGACTGACAAGTGAAACAAGTAATGCGCCCCACCACACATAGCTTCTTCAATGGTCATGTCTGCCATCAGCACAACAAGCTATAGCATATCGTTTTTTTGCCGGTTTATTTAGGTACTAGCTAGTATGCAAATGGCTGACTGGTTCCCCAGCCATTCAACAGCTGAATAAATCAGAATGACTAGCACTCTACATGCAGATGTGGAGAGTAGCAGTGTCAGGATTTAGAACAAAAGCTTCCTGAAAGAATATCCATCCATTTATCTAATTCAGTCTGCTGTCAGACTCAGCAAGTCAGATTCAACACACTGTTGCAATTTCTCAGTGCTATTCCTATAAAGAGGAGTGGGGGGGAGGGGAGGAGATGACTCACACAAAAATCTTTTTTATAAATATAGCATAGTGGTTTTGGGGTTATTTGATTAGAACTGTGATTAATACACAGGTCATTCAGCCTTTTCCTGTTCCTGTTTATTCCGCACGCATTTCATCAGGTTTCTTCTTGGATGTTTCTAAACTTTTCCATACTTAAGCAAGTTTCAGCCACAGTTCCTGTCTTCCTGACGTTTAAAGAAGTTGCCAGCTTGGTGATTCTCTGCAATAGCATGCCACTAATGAGGTGACAGTCAGAGGAACATCTCTAGACAGAGGAGCAAATGAAAAAGCAAAATTCAAGGCACCCTCATGCTAGCACACAACACTTAGGTCATAGTTGGCAGCTGTTATCAGGAAACATAAATCAGTGCTAAAGCCCCACAGTTGCCAGTGGGTGTCATTACAGAGTGGTAACCACAAGTGTTGCTCATAGGCAGAATACAGAATGGAGGTGTACGGTGGGGAGGGAGAAACAAAGGCACAAACAATGCAAATGTGCAAATCAACTTTTATTTTATGTTTAACCTAAATTGCTGAAATTATTCAGATCACGCACCATGTAATACAGAAAAAAAAATATAATTTTGCTATTCAAAATACGGGTTACATACTGTGGGAGCAGCATTCAAAGCAACAGAAATAAAACCTTTCTGAGGAAAACTGACAAAATTTGCAAGCATTTTCTTTCATTGTCGCTTGAGGGTATACAGCTGCAGGAATACAAAGCCTCATTTGATTCTTGAGCGCTGTCATGCCATGGTATTTAAAAGGAGGTTTTGTACTACAAATCCTAATGCCAGTACATCTTCAAAGTGATTCTGTGTTCTGTTTTTACACATGAGGCGCTTGAACTGAACTTTCAGTTAACCCATTTGAGAAAACAGATTTGCAGAAAGCCCTTAACGTCACAAAGGGGTGCATACTTGCACAAGTGTGGTGAGCAGAGAAGCTGGATTCCTGCCGCCATCAACTGGATACCCTTGTAAATGAGATGCTTCATCTTGGTGGGCCTATTCTTCATAAATATATATTTTTCTGCTGCTCTAATGTGCAACCCAGCACCCCACTCCTTCAGGTCTTCCTGGTGCCCCCTTCCTGGCAGACTCCCCCTCCACTACTGTCTGTCTTCTCCAGGATCCCAATGTCCTTGACAATCCTCTAGTGGTCTGGCATATGCCCTGCAGGAAGGGACCCTCCAGGGTGAAAGAAATGCTACTGATCACCAGGCCCCAGCTGAGAGGTGGGAACAGAAGAAAGCTAGGGCATCAGGTGGTGTGTGGGAGAAAATGAAGACCATCATCTTGTGTGCTAAATCAGGGGTATTTCAAGTTTGTATCCTTGCCTATTCACCCTGTACAAAAATAAGAACATCACGGCGTTTGGGGGAGGGGGAGCGGAACATGGTCACCCACACCACCATGTGGATCTCAATTGTGCCCCCACCAGGGGTTACTTCTGGAGTGGTGCTCATCATGCCCGCCATACCATTCATAAATCTGGTGACAAATGTAGAGTTGACAACTATAGACCGATTAGCCTTACCTCACACTGTTGCAAATTATTAGAACGGCTCATTAAGAACAGGTTATTGCAGCATTTAGAAACAACGGACCAAACTGATGTAAAACAACACGGTTCTATTAAGGGGAAATCATGCACCACTAATCTGATTACCTTCTATGATAGTATCAGTAAAAGCTTGGATGGTGGGATTCCATCTGATGTGATCCTGTTGGACTTTTCTAAGGCATTCGACAGAGTAGACCATGATAAATTAATTATAAAACTAATTTCATTAAAAGTTCACAGTTATCTGATTCATTGGATACACAACTGGTTACTGAATAGAAGACACAGGGTACGTGTGATCTGAGGAGGGGGATGTGGGTAATGGAGTGCCGCGGGGTTCAGTGCTCGGACCCTTACTATTTAACATCTATGTTTCAGACATGAATAAAAATATTCAATCCCATATAAGTAAATTTGCAGATGACACTAAGCTGGGTGGAGAAGTAAATACTATGGACAAACATTTTCAGTTAATTACTGATCTTGCTGAAATTGAAGTATGGGCATGTGAAAACAATATGAAATTTAATGTTGATAAGTGCATAGTTCTCCATGTTGGCAGGAATAATCCTAGACATTCCTATATCCTTAATCAAACTCTAATTAAGTCAACTAGTTGTGCTAGAGATTTGGGAATTATGGTTAATGATAGTTTTACATCCAATAGTCAGTGTAAAAAACTAGCCAACACCGCTCAGTCCCTACTTACTAGAATAAGAACAGCTTTTATTGGAAGATCGTAACATCTTATTATACCCTTATATAAAACCTATGTTCGTCTTATTATGGACTATGGTTCACAATTTTGGTCACCATACTTCAAAAAAGACATTAAGTTGTTGGAAGGGGTGCAAAGGAAAGTAACTAGATATACTCCTAGACTTAAAACTGAGCAATATATTTTTAGACTGCAGGAGACTGGTCTGCACACATCGGAGGCAAGAAGGCAAAGAGGAGACCTTTTGTTATTATATAAAATAATACATAGTGAGGATGGTTTAAAGGAATTTAATATGCACTATAGTAATATAAGGTGTGATCTCCATTCCATAATCAGAAAATATTGGTTGAAAAGACCAAAACACTTAAAAGAGATTACTTTTTACAGTTAGGTCATCACTTGCATGGAATAAACTTTCGCAGAACGCAATTGATAGTGCTAGTCTTGAAGTATTCAAAAAGTACTTAGATCGTACGTATTATAACAATTTATTGGTGTAATAATCCCACTTATGTGGGAGACATATATAATGGGCCTTATGGCCCCCTTATGTCATATAAATCCTAGTAATACTGGGAGGAGAGTATCCACACAGATGCCCTTTCACCCTTCTGCTGGCCTCTGCTTCCATCATCCCAGGCTGAGGTCATGAATCTGGGACTTCAGTGTGCCTCACTACTTTTTTTTTTTTTTTTAACTTTATCTCCACCACCTGGAGAACTCCTTCTGGCATCCTTGGGGCTCCCGGCCTCTACCTCCCTCCGTGACTTTTAGGTCCTCTTCACTCGTGCCACCCAGCACCACCTCTGGGTCTGAACCCTCCGGAGGTAGGGCCACCCTATCCACCCAGGGCGCTCTATCTATAGGGCAAAGTGCTAGGCACACGAGTTGGCCTGTGGAGAGGAGGTCAGTCTGGAATTGGGAGTGTGGACTAGGAGGCCGAGGTACCTTCATCTATCCCCAGGAGTGGGATTTTTCTTTTATTGTAGTTCTTGACCCTCTCGGAGTGCAGATTAGCCAGGCAACATAATACCGCAACTCCTCCCCTTGCATCCGCAGCGTTGCTATGCTGGATGCTTCCGACCATCACCAGAGGCCGCTCCAGGAGCGATCGTTTCCCCGCAACCCTCCCCTTGAAGAAAGAGCAGTCCTACGGATGCTCGATCTCTTCCCCCCCCCGCCGACCCCCAGTGGCCCGGGCTCATTCCCGAACCCCAGTTGCCGGTGTGGCACGAGGTGTGGTGTCCAGCACCTCAACCCTCAGCACCACTGGGCTGGCCGTGCCTCACTACTTGGCGCCGCAAAGCTGGCTCTGTATAAATATACAGTATTTTTAATAAGCTATTAAAACCATGGTTGCAGATACTATATGCAGCATGGATAGCAAAACAATTTAGTAGCAGCTAAACAAAACAAAATCCATATATTGTATTTGGATGTTACATATTAAAATCTTTAATTCTGCCAAAGTGCACTATGTACCCTGCAACCCATTTTTTATGTTTGCTTGCACGCATGTGCAAGAAACATAGTGCCACCATACGATCTTTGTAGGTGTGCCACTCAGCTTCCAATGCCCTGCTCCTTTGCAAGTGCTGTCTTACTGCACCAGTAAATGCCGGAGCTGTCTATGACAGCAGTTCAGATGCAGTGATGTACAGCTGAAAGTGAAAACACTGCAATCAGCGGTGGTAACGTGTAGGCAATTTGCATACTGCCATGGGCAATATGCAAATTGCCTACACGTCACACTGCATCTGAACTGTCAGACAGTTCTCCCCCCTGCCCCGAACACCTATGTAGCACGCTGGGAGCCCACCCCAGCATGCTCATGCACTCCCCCCACCCGCACACCATATGGCCGACGGGGGTGCTCAATCCCCCGTTGGCTCTGCTGCCCCCAAAACAGATTTCCAGGTGCCACATTGGGAGCCCACCCCAGCGTGGCAAAAGTCCGTATGGTGACTGGGGAGCCCAATCCCCATCGGCTCCACTGAACCCTACCCTCAACAAAAAACAACAACTTCCAGTTGCCACGCTAGCAGCCCACCCCAGCGTGGCATACGCTCAGATCGACGGGGTGCCCAGTCCCCATCGGCCACACTACCCCCAAAAAATAAACTTCCAGCTGCCACGCTGGGAGCCCACCCCAGTGTGGCCAAAAGCCCCTGCGCTGCCTTATAAAATAAAAAAAAACCTGTAAAAAAAAAAAGGTCTCTCGTTGACTGTCTTGCCCCCCAACCCGCACCCACCCTCTGAGCACTCACTTCCTACCCCCACCCCATACTTGCCTCCGGAGCCCAGCGCGACGATCTTCAGTGGAACGGGAACATTTCTGCACTCTTCGAAGACAACCGCGAACTGAAGATATGCCGGTAAGCTGTATAATGGCATGAATGGGTTTTTTTCAACTTTGGTGCACATCTCAGCTTTTTGGGGGAATTTTTTCACCAAATTTTCAACATGGGGTTCTTGGGGCCTCACCTAATGAACTCAGTCACTGTCATTTTGTTATTCGGTCCCGAAAGGTGATTTCGTGGTCACTGCACAGAACCACCTTTCGGGACCAAGTAACGAAACAACAGTGTCACAGTTCATTAGGTAGGCCCTCCCAAAACCCTATGTTGGTTTTGGTGAAAATTCTCCAAAATGACTGTTTTACGAGTGTGCGTTGCGCAGTTCCTATGTATGCTCATAACTTTGCAAGTTTTTAATATTTTCATTCCAGATTTTCAACATTGCCATTTTACCACACCTCCTTATGAGCAGTACAGCTGTCATTTTTCACTTCTCGCCCAAAATGTGTTTTCGCGCATGTAGTGCACAATGGCATGGTTGGTGTGTGAAATCAATGTTCGGGACAGGTTAAGAAAATCACAGTGACACTGTTCATGAGCAGAGGTCTTAAAATGGCTATGTTAAAAATTTGGTGACAAAAGTCCATAAAATGACTGTGTTATGTGCGTGCATTGCGCAGTTTCCACACATCCTCGTAAGTTCACGAATTTGTTATATTTTCAGTCCAGATTTTCTACAGTGGCATTTTTCCACACCTCCTTATGAACACTACATCTGTCATTTTTCACACCCTGGCCAAAATGTGTTTTGTACTTCCGGCGCAGAAATGCGTGGTTGCTATGGGAGATCAATGTTCCAGACAGATTACGAAAATCACAGTGACACTGTTCATGAGCGGAGGTCTCAAAATGCCTGTGTTGACAATCTGTTGTAAACAATCCCAAAACTAATTACATTACGGGTGTGCGTTGCGCAGTTTCTATGCATGCTCGTGACTTCACCAGTTTTTTTTTTAATTTTCACCCTAGATTTTCAGCATTGCCATTTTTTACACCTCCCCATGAACAGTACAGCTGTCATTTTTCACATCCTGTTCGAAATGTGTTTTTGCACCTGTGGTGCCAAATGGCGTAGTCGCTGTGCAAAATCAGCTTTCGCCTAGCAAACTGATATTGCCACTGTTCATGAGGCAGGAGGTCACAAAAAACCATGTTGAAAAATAGGAGTGAAAATACCAATGAACGCTTGAGGCGTTAGGTTTTCCGACCATAATGCCCCACCCTGTAGAGACTGACAGGCATCAGGGGTGTGACTTGGACTCTTTGGCCCCAAAGTTCACCCCATTCTCCTGTACTGCACCCATCTCACAATATTTCCTGATGGAATGGGGTGAGCATAAGGCCCAAAGATCCCAAGGCACACCGTGACACTTGTCGGTGTCTGCAGGGTAGGGTGTGGTGATATGGCATGGCCGTTATGCCTGACGACCCAAAGGCACACCCCAATGCATATCAATCTCTGCAGGGTGGTGGTGGCATTGGCTTCAGTTCAATACTTCACTGCCATTCCTATTATGCATCTCTCTAACTCCTACACTACCAATGCCAATGCCAGGAAGCAAACATTCGGCATTGACAAATGCTTGTTTCTTATAGCAGCAGTCAAACTTACATATGTTTTTTGTAGAGCATTTCAAATCATTATCCCCCGACCCAGTGGCTTGAAAGGAAAGGGGGAAGTGGAAAGGTAGATTGTTTAACCAGGAAAGGCACACTAAACTGACACTTGTTTCCAGGTGTGACCTGGGAGCACAAGGAAGTTAAATGACTTGCTCAGTGTCACACAATGTGCAGGTGGTGGCTGTGGGATTCAAACCCAGTTCTTCAGGTTTGTAGCTCAGTGTCCTAAACCACAGCACTATATTGCCTCCTTGGTGGCAGCAGAGTTAAAAGATCTGGTTTGGGAATGACCACTTGACTTTCACTTGCTGGGTTAATTGTTGGTGGGCAAGACTCTGCGGCTAAGTGTTTGCTCTCCGGGGTTGGGGGGATACAGTACATTGCCTGCTGACCAGTCAGAAGTAATTGGACCAAGAACACCCACTACACTCTGATTAGTAAAGTACATGCCAACACAGGTCTGGTTCCATGATGCCATTTCGTCATGCATATGTGTCCTGTGTCTTGCTGGTGGGTGGGTTGCTCCTCCCAACATAGGGCCAAGTATTTCTGGCCACATGACTCAATCTCCTTGGACTATTGTGCCAAACATGTATTGACAGGAGCTTCCAGTGCCCACCTTCCCCAAGCAAGGAAGCATCTGAAATGGATGCTAGTTCTCTGTGCCACCTGACGATGACGACGAGTCTTGGGACATAAACCCAGGTCATCAGCATGGCAAGAGAGTGCACTCATCAATGGGCCATCAGGGGTCAACTCTGTATCATTTCAACAACAAAAGCATTTTTTTTTAAATCTATTTTTTCCTCCTGCTGCTCCAGTGCCCCCCACTCCTTCAGTTCCGCCTGGGTCCCAGCTGACCCCTACTGACCTCACTCGAGTCCTGTCTCCCCTCTGACCTCATATTGCAGCTGCTTCCGAGGTATCCTGGCATATCCCATCGCCGGGCAGGTCCCCCTCCTCTGAGAGGGAATGCACCAGTGTGGGGCGACCTGGCACTATCTGTTAGGATGCTGCTGAAGTGAGGAGGACGGCTCACTGGAGGGCTTCGGTGGTGCCGGGGACTTGGTAGCCATCACCTGGTGGGCACTGAACTGTTTTTCCTTGCTTTTCTCCCATGGGGTGGCGTAGTGGTGTCATGGCAAATGCCAATGTCCACCCCTCCCCTGTTGCATACTGGGGCTGACGTCCTGCTGTGCCTCCAGCCTCCGCTAGCCAGCAGGCTGGTGCGCATCCCCACACTCCTCCGGGAGAAGGGAGAGCTGTCTCTGGATGCTCTATCCTCCCCCGCCTGCCCCTCCAGCTGACCGGTTCGTTCCCCAACCCGGCCGCTGGGCAGATGCCAGAAATCCAACCGTGCCGACGTCAGAATAAAAGCATTTTAACGTTGCAGTTTATATGCATCATAGCTGATCTGTAGAACTATCACACTGGCAAATGTTCCAAAGTGTACCATTTAAACATGTGGAGAGACCCCCCAAGAGTGATGCGATAATCACTCCTTTCCCATTCTCTTATTGACCACAGCACTTTTTCACATTCCTCAGCTGCTCTAACATACAATGCATGCCTGTACGGGCCTTTTCAGGAACTGGGGCAGGAAACCGTCCATTTATGTTTAAAAGATGACAAACAGCATCCCTATAACCCTTTCCCAATTACAGCAAACGTAGGTTATTTATTTTTTTAAATTAGTTACACTTTATTGAAAAAGTGGCAAACACATAACACTACAGGTAACAATGTCACAAACATGAAACTTTACTTTAACAGCCACTCCACACCACCCCATTACCTCACCCCCCAGTGGAGCTACTGTGGTACAAGAACCAAAGTAGTAACAACAGCAGAGGAATAACCCCAATAGTATAGACTAACTAGGAGCCAGGTAAGACATTATAAGACAGTTTCACAAATAATAATACTGAACCATCAAAGGTCTAGATGGTACAGAGAGCGTAGAGCATGCCCCATTGTTTATCAAAGAGGGGAAGCCGATGTCGAATACTTGCTATCATGTGTTGACTCTAAGATTAAATAACAGTTCCTGGAGCCACTCCTGATAGGAAATAGAAACTTGATCGAGCCAGTGCCATAGGACCACCTTCTTCAGGGAAAGAGAAATTAACGCCATGTAAAATTTACGTCCCTTAACTGAAACTGAAGTATAGTCCCCCAAAATACAGATCTCGGGCTTGAATAGACCTTGTAAACGCAAAAGTGGGTCTGCCTTAGCTTCAATAAGGCCCCATAAATGAGCAATCTTGGGGCAACTCCAGAAAATATGTAGGGTGGATCCCTCATCTAGTCCACATCTAGTGCAGACAGAAGAGGACAATCTACCCATCCTAGTCAGTTTCTTAGGATTGTAATAAAGATTGTTTAAAATATTGAACAGAGTAAGTCTCAGTCTATCCTGAGCAATCTAACGGTATACGTCCATATACTGTGCGTTGCTATTGCAAGGGAGATAATGGGAATAGAGTGTCCCACGAAGGGGAGGAACCATCCAGTTCTGGAAAAATCCTCTAAAAAAGTAGGCAATACTAGGCAGACACTGCATACGGTTTTAAAACCAGATCCTTAATAGTGACTAAAAGCCCTGAAGCATCAGTGGTCCAACTACCTGGCCCATACCAGTGAAGTAGAACATGTCTAAGTTGATAAATTTTAAAGACAGAATTGTTTCCCAGTTGAAGGTAATAGCAACTGTAGGTTAAAAAAAATGCTACCTATTAATGCTGCTCCCCCAAATGTTAATTAAGTGTAAAGAGCTGAGCACTTTCAGGTAGCTCTGATTCTAAGGTACAAACAAATAAAACTTCAGAAAATACAGAAGGCTGTTGTCAGTCTATCCAGTTTTTTCCCCCATCAAATCAGCGGGAATACCTTTTTGTCTTTTATAAGACTTCTTTGTAGAGCAAAGCTGACTTCTTGTGCTTACTATATGGCAATGCCACCAGAAACGGAAATCTGGGATTACCCTGATACTTATGATTCCCAACACAGCACACATCTATGCCATAAACAAGCACATACAGGCAATTCTATAGCGTGCAGTGATGTATGGTTTTGTCTTGTAAGAACTACTTTTGTGGGGAAGCAAGGTCAGGCCTGCCCATTTCTAACTGAAAGAAAAACGAAACAACTAGTGATATTCACCTCACTCTTTTCAGCTCCTGTCAGCAAGGGAAATGGAGAGTCGACACATGCCATCTCTACCACTGTCATGGCAGCTGAAACCCACTGTTGGTAGCCCTCCAGGGCTAATAACCAGTGCTACAGGTGGCATCTCAAAGGAGCTGCCCTGTTTCTTCTAAGTGTGGCTCCTCCCCTAACTGAGCCAACTTTAACATTAGCCGCAGATCATCGTAGGACTCTATCATAGGATCCTGATCATCATTCTGAGGATGACCACTCAGCCAGCTTCATCCCAGTGCCCCAATTTGGCCTTTGAAGTTAGCCACAGATGGGATTTTCATCTCACCACTCTGTACTTCTGAAGACAGCCACAACTATAGCAGCTTCAGCTTCATCCAATGGCCACAATCAAGACTTTTTTGTAAGCTTTCTTTATACTCCATCTCTGGCCACTTGGACTCTCTTTGGTGTGGTCACTCAGCACAACTCATCCCGCCCGCCTGAAGTCCCTAGCCTTACCTTACCAGTGGGGGGGACTCTGAGCCGCTTCTCTGCTCCACTGACTTCTCTGGCGACCTTTCTGAAATTTAGTTGGTGACCAGGGAACAGGTGGAGCACTGGAGGCAGGCTGGAGGACCTGGCGATGGGTGTGGGAGTTGGCCAGTTGACCAACCTTCGCCTACCAAGGGCCAGGGCTGTTTTTCCTTGTTCTGTTCATCGGCTGAGATGTGCAATGTATCCAGCACCTGCGGCACGCCTCCCACACATGCACACAGGTCGCCATCGCAGTCAATCCCTTACAGAGGATCCCATGAGCTGTTGTACCCCAGTCACCACCGAGTCACCCAAGGCCTGGGAGCTAAGATCCCTTCCTCCCAGGACAGGAGAGCAGTCCCACAGATGCACAATCCTCTCCTCCCTGCCGACTTCGACAACCAGAGCTCGCCTCCTGAACCTGGGTCACCAGCATGGTGTCCAGCGCCTCAACCCTCAGCGCCACCGGGCTGGCTCACAATCAGGACTTGCAAGCTGTTCCTTGACTGGAACCATGACACATCTTTTTTTTCCATATAGGTTTTTCTCCCGTAGTGGCTGGGAATGTTAATCAGCCCTGTCCAAGTCACCCTGAACCAGCCAATACCTCCCCCAGGACCCACCTCATCTGGGTCTCCCCCCCCCAAATTCCTCTGTAGCAGGGCCAGAGGGGTAGGGTCACCCCCCAAGATACACAAACGAAGTGGACCAGGAAGTCCCGGGTGGCAGTGTGGAGTCAGGGCTGACAGGCAGGGCTTAGCCCCAGCCACCATTTTCCCCCTTTCCCCTGCCGCCACCAGATGCAGATGTGTGCATGTGGAAGCACACACTAATCACGTAACCACGGTCCCACCCTTCATACCACCCATGATATGAATTACCAGGTGGCAGTCAGAGACTGAGCAAATGAGCCTCCCCTCCTTGTGGTGAGGAGAGCACTCCCTCAAATGCTCAATCCTCTCCTTCCTCGGCCAACCCCCCAGCAACCAGAGTTTGGTCCCAAACCCAGATTGTTGGTGTGGTGACAGGTAAGGCATCCAGCGCCTTAGCCCTCTGTGCCACTGGGCCAGCCCAAGGATAACACGTCTTGAGGCAGAGAAGGGAAGATATGTGTCAGTTTTGGCAGCCCTCCCACTTCAGTGATTCTAGAATTGCTTTTCATAGCCTTAGGGCTTAACACAAATCCCACAACTGACTGCACAGAAAACACAATGCATTCTGTCCTGGGCAAAGGGCCCTATCCCCATCTGCTCCATCATCTCTCCAGCTTGTTTCGCATGTTTGCACCATCCTCTCTCTCCAGCCTGCTTCAGCCACACTGTGGTGTCCTCTGTATCTGAGTAAGAAATTAAACAACCCCCTTTCCCTAACCCTGTTAGGCAGGTACTGTTAGGGCATAAAGGAGGGTGCTTCTGGTTGATGTGGGTGGTTCCTTCAGATTCGGAAATAATTTCAATATATGCAGAAGCAATCTGCTTTGTAATGTGCTATTATGGTTTCAAGCCAACCACTTAAAGGTCAACACAAAAGACAGCTGCCATGCTTTCGGGACTGCACAAAAGTTAACCAGAACCCCGACACCACCTGTGTTTACCACCTTGGATGGTAGCCCACTTGAGTTCGTTTCTGGCTTAAAATATCTCAAGGTTTGGCTTGACAACCATCTAGACTTCACTACCCACACCGACTCCCTATGCATCAAACTCTGCACAACACTGGAAGTACTTTTCTGTAACAAGGATTGCCTCCCCCTCCCTATTTACCGTGAACTGATCTCAAAAATGATCCTATCAATATTCGACTATGCTGATGTAGTCTGTGGTACCGCCCCAGCCTCCTCACTTTCTAAACGTGACACGTTTTTTAAATTCTTGTTGTTATATCGCCACAAATGCCCCTCCCCACGCCCATCACTGTAATCTCTTCTCCTCCCTGTCCCTCCTCCTCCTACTCTCCCTCAGGAGGTCTACCCATTCCCTAACCTTCACGGTTAAATTGTGGTTCGATCTCCTGTCTCCCTATCTCTCCTCCAAGGTATCTCCAGCTAGTCTGTCCTCCTATGACCTCCACACCAGGGACCCTCGCTCTTTCTCCTCCCTCCCTCCCTCCTTGCCCTTGCACCTCTACAGGTCAATCTGCTTTCTCTTACAGGCTCCCCTCCCTCTGGAATCATCTCCTTCTACAACACTGTAACTCCTCATCCTGCCACTCCTTCAAGCAACACATCCACCACCTCCAGGTTTCCCCCTGCTCTTGCCCTGCTTCCTCCACACCACTGTCTCTTCTCTTCCCTCACCCTCCACCTTTCCATTTCCAGCACCCTCCTCCTAATTTGCAATATTATCATTAAACAAGCAAACAAATCTTTATTTATATAGCGCCTTTCAATATCAAGGCACTGTACATAGTTTAAACCACAAATTATACAATGGCAAGGAAATTTCCTGTATTCTGATTGGTCAGTGGGTGCTTGAGACAGTGATGTTATTACACAATAACATCACTGTATGGATTTACTTTAGCACACTGACCACTTTTTTTCTCTTCAAAAACACAAAAAATCTACTAAAAACATTTTTAATGTTTTGTTTATTTTGTATAACATTGAGCCATTAGATATCAGTAATAGCATTCAAAGTGTAGTCATTGGTTAACGTCACTCCTGGTGTAGGAAAGCACTGCTTCGCCTCGTGCTTCAACCCACCTCAGGAGTGACGTTATTACACGATAACACACACCTTGTCATGCCTTATTGCTTAATTAAAAAAAACAATAACAGTATAAACTATATAAAATCAGTCTGGGAAAGCCAGTAAGAATAAATAAGTTTTTAACAGATTTAAAATTACTGATGGTCAGGCATTCTCTTAACTGATGAGGTAGAGAATTCCACAGGGTTGGTGCTGCAAATGAAAAGCACAAGCTCCAGATGTTCTTAGACGAACCCTGGGAATCTCTAGCAATCCCATGTTGGCAGATCGGAGGGGGCAATTGGGGATGTAGGAAGTCAGGAGTTCTTTCAGGTAGTCGGGTCCCAGTTCATGTAGGGCTTTAAAGGTAAGCAAGCCTACCTTATAGGTGATCCGCCACTGAACCGGCAGCCAGTGCAGTCCGAGCAGCACAGGCGTAATGTGACTGGACCTAGAAGTGCCAGTCAACAGCCTGGCTGCAGCGTTCTGCACCAGCTGCAAGTGGTGGATATCAACCCCAGACAGCCCTAGGTAGAGGCATTGCAGTAGTCAAGATGGGTAGTAATGAAGGCATGCACCAGAGTTGAAGGTCACCCAGTGGAACCAGGTGTTTCACCGGGCGATATTCCTCAGATGGTAAAATGAGGATTTAACCATGGCTGACACCTAAGATTTCAGGGTCAAGCCATCGTCAAGGACAATGCCCACGTTCTGCACCCGCTCTGAAGTAGTGAGCTGGACACTGTCAAGCCACAGGCCGGACGTGCGCAGCACCAAATCCCACCACTGGGCGACCCGGGTCCACAACCAGCACCTCAGTCTTATCCGGATTCAGCCTCAGCCAACTGGAGCCCATCCAGTCTTTAATCTTGGAAAGGCAATTATTTAGCACAGAGACCACATCAACCTGTCCGGGCACGAAGGACATATACAGCTGAGTGTCATCTGCATAGCAGTGAAAACTCAAGCCGTATTGCCTGATGATATCTCCCAATGGCAGCATGTACGCTGCGAGCAACATAGGCGCCAATATGGAGCACCCCACAGGACAGGGGTAGGGTATCAGAGGAATAAATTCCGGTGACCACCCTCTGAGACCTGCCTGTGAGGAACGATTGAAACCATTCGAGGACTGTACCTTACAGTCCACAAAGGAACTGCAGGGTCTCCAAATGCACCCCATGGTCCACAGTGTCAAAGGCTGCTAAGAGATCGAGAAGGACCAAGATGGTATGAGCCTCGCTTCTCTCGGCCATTAGGAGGTCATTTAGAAAATTTAACAAGGGCAGTCTCCATGCTGTTTTTCCTGAAACCAGACTGAAGGACTTCATAGACATTGTGGGTTACAAGGTGATCATCCAGTTGCAGTGCAGCTACCTTCTCAATAACTTTCCCCACAAAGGGAAGGTTAGAGACAGGTTGGTATTTAGCTGGTTCGTTGGGATCCATGGAGGTTTTTTTAAGGAGCGGTCAAATGACCGCCTCCTTTAGGGGGTCCGGAAAGACCCCCCTCTTCAAGGATCTCCATACAATTTCTGCTGGGATCAGGCAGATAACATATACACACCCCACTAAGAGGGGGGTAGGGCCCGGATCCAAAATACAACAGGTTGGGTGCAAAGTCTGGATGTTCTTCACAATGTCCATAAAATCTGATCAGCTGAAGTCCGTCCAGACAGACTGGGTGCTCATCATCTCCAACTGACCTCCGCAGCATCTCATAGAGAGAGCCGGGCCGATTCCGGACCTGATGCTGGCAACCCTATCTGCAAAGAACTGAACTAGTTCATCACGCTTACTTTGTGAAAAAGGTCTTCTGGACTGGAGACAGATTGGATTGCATGATCTGTCAATGGTTCGAAAAGTTGAGCTGGTCGATTCTGTGCAGCAGAGATCTCCATGGACAGAACTCTGCCTTCTACGGGTGATCTCTGATTGATAGCCCTTATAATATTCTAACAATCTAAGCCTGTCAGCATCCAAGCTGGACTTCCACCATGTCTCTCCAACCTTCGACCAACTCACTTCAACCTTTCAATGACCCATCATACCAAGGGAACCCTTGCTTAAGAGTGAGTGGTCGAACACGAACAGGAACAGTCAAGTCCAGGGCATCTCCCACTGCCTTATTATAGGCTAGAATGAGGTCCCCGGCTTGGCTCCACCCAGCAATCCTGATAGGTCCAGAACCACCAACAGACCATCTGGGGTAACTCCTTAAAGGGCGGAACCGACCATATCTCCAAAGGGGTAGGTCTATTTGGGGGGCCCCAAAACTGAACCCTATGGTGTGATGGTCGGACCAACTGACTGGTTCCACCCTTAAGTCAGAGATCTCCATCCACAGAAGGAATAACAGATTCAATGAGTGACCTCCGATATGGGTAGAGGAGGTAACCACCTGTTTAAAGCCCAGCATTACCATAAGCTGCAGGAGATTTTGACCAAATTGCAAGAGTTCATTGTCGACCCAGGCATTGAAGTCCCCCAGAATTATCCATCTGGGAGACTCCAATACCATGTCAATGATGAAGTCTGCAATCTCCTGCAGGAACAAACCCCCATCACTTGGTAGACGGTAAATGAGGAGTATCCTGCAACCTACACCCTGTCCCATGGTACTCTCAAAGGATCTTGTGGTCCCCACTGGAACATCCACAAGGCCCAGTTTTGTCTTAAAAAAGATGGCTACACCCGCACCCCTTTGATCCAACCTCAGGCGGTGAATCATTGAGAATCCAGCTGGAGCTGCAGAGGCCAATACTGGACCTGCATTTTCGTCCAGCCAGGTCTTGGTGACACATGACAGATCCACCGTTTCAGCAAGATCAGCTATAATAACAGTCTTGTTTTTAATGGATCTGGCATTACATAACACCGCCCAGGTTGGAAGAGTTGCTGAGGAAGACCTCGACTCCTGTCCAGCATCAATTGCGGGGCCCTTGGGTATGGGAATAAGACAGGGATTACCCTTGTTCTGGCACCATTTCACCCCAGGGCATCGCCTGGTCCCTACCACCCCAATTTGTCCCCCCCTTTCCGCTCCCCCACCAGGCCCAGTTCTCACCCCTTTCCTGCGCCTCCTAGCAATCCCAAGGGACTGACAGCATCTGTAAATCTCCACCGGTAAATAAGGGCAGTCAAAAGGGTGCAATTCTCTGAGCCTCATGGGGGAATACTGCCTGACCGGCATTAGGCCTCCTCAGCACATTCTAAAATCAATAACAAATACACCCAAATTAACTTAATCCCACCCAAACCTACAAGTATCAATTATAAATGATAACATTAACAAACCAAAGATACAATAAATACACTATCCAAAGACTAAATAAAACTTAGTGGTAATAAATTTAGAGGAAATGCATTGATTACTGTGTAATACTGCAAAGTAATGTAAAACAACACCCGGAAAGCTCCCACCAGTCCAGGTAATCAAAACGTCTTTAGTTCCAATACCACTTCTCACATAATAGGAACCAAAGAACCAGTAATTTGTGAAATGATAAAAATAAAATAGGGTACTGTCACCACCCCACCAGAATAGGCAATATCGTAAAGAAGCTGGACAATGAAATTCAAGAACTTAAAATTCCACCTGTAACAGATCATCACAAATGAGAAGAATGAGGAGCCATAGTTACTAATTCTAAGTCCACAGGCAAGATTTTAAAAATCTCACTCAACATCCATCCTCGAGTGTTTCATAATCCAGCAGGTTCCCAGCTCGTGGAAAAAGTTAGACCTAGAGACGATGACAGGGTAATCCAAAAGGCCCTTAACCAGTCAACCAGGAGAACCACTGCTCCCCACCAGACCCACGACTAGTGGCTACAGATGTCCAGTACATCGACTGTCAGACCAACCTCCAGATGTCTTAGTACCACTCCACACTCCCCTGTCGACTACTCAGCTGGCAGGTTCAGGTGTCCTGCCCCAGATCCGGGCATGGCAAGGAAACACTGGCCTCCCGATAGCTGGCTACAGGCCCTCCCCTAATGTTCCTCCAGTCGGGTCCTCATTAAAAAACCTAATTTAAACAAGAGTCCAAAAATCCAAAGATACCACCAAAGTCAGGTCCTCGGCACAGAGCCTAGTTCGAACAAGGGTCCAAAATTCAAAAACACCACTAGAATAGCAGCTCCTTACACCTACTCAGCTCCTTGCCCTGGGTCCTCGGCACAAAGCCTAATTTGAACAAAAGTCCGATAATCCAAAAACACCACTCAAGTCAGGTCTCGGCAGAGAACTTTGTTTGAACGAGGATCAGAGACACACTAGCAACAGCAGCTTACTCCTTCACAGCTCCTTGCTCCAGTCCAAATATTCAGAAGTCCTGCCCACTAAAACAAAAAAGCAAAATGACTCCAAATGGCTTGTTCAAACTGAAAACCGAGCGTCAGTTCAGGATTCAGCTCGGTATCAGCGTCCAGCTTCTCACAAGCGCCCACAGTACTCACACAGTAAACGAATGCCTCAGCCGCAACATACTGCATAACGTCCTCCAACCACGAGTGATTACAAAATAAGATAATATCAATCGATAAACTACAAAAGTACCAATATAAAGACTTTACTTTAAAAGCAGTTCTAATATAAAAAGCGGCTTATACTACCAGACTATCAGACAGCTGGCCCAGCATGGCCGCCATCTCTTTTTTTTTTTTTAATTACTCATTTCCCCCCCTACTGCCTGCTGACTCGGTCCCTTCAGGGCAGCCAAGGAGTCATCCTCCTGCCTCACTCGCTGAGACTTGCCTCTCGATCCCCCATGGAGCGGGGACGAGGTGGGGCCTCAACACCCCAACATCCTTCCTTTCGTCGGGCCGAGGAGGTAGTCCGGTGAGCGGGGCACATTGGAGGCATGCACCGGGAAGCCCATTTTCCCAGAGCCGGCAGGGTTTTTTCCCTTGTTCTGCTTTCTCCTACAGCGTGCGACCCTTGATGTCAAGGTGCAAGGCGCCGACGTCCATGCTGTATAGTGGCCGCCCATCCCCTACAATTAGGGCTTGCAGTACTCTGAGCCTCTGCTCGGAGTCAGGCATCAGCCTCCCCACCTCCCTGGAGAAGGCGAGCTGTCGTGGGACACTCAAGCCTATCTCCCCCCCCCCCCGGCCGACCCACCGGAGACCCGAGTCTGCTCCCGAACCTGGGTCGCTGGCATGGTGCGAGGTGTGGCGTCCAGCGCCTCAACCCTAAGCACCACTGGGTCGGCCGCTGCCATCTTTTTTAAATTATGCTCTGAAGTATTGTGTTTACACTGTAATGTTTTGTTACTCTATTCACCCAGGTTGCACCTGGAAAGGAGCCACAGCTCAGTGTGGCTGTCATGGTTACCAAGATTTTAAATAAATAATATGGTACCTTTGATGGCTCATCATGAAGTATGTTTTTATGTAACTGATAAAAAATCTTGCTCTTATAAGGGATTACTAAACTGTTATGTAAAGGACAGCCACTGAATGAGGGAAACTGGGACAGCAAAGTTGTGCGATAGGTCTTCACTGATCATTCGCAGTGCCAGCATGGTGGTGAAGGATAGAAGACCAAGAGGAAAAAAAGTACAGGGAGTGAAAAAAAGCACCAGAACTGTTGGGCCCTGCGCCCTGTTTGCTGCATCCAATAATTCATTATTGGTCCAAAAGAGTGCAGGGAAGCAGGTGCCATGGGGTGGGGGATGATAGTACAGTATACAGCTGCTATTGCCTTGCTGCTGTACTTTCTTAATGTGTCATGTTAAAGTCTATGTAGTTTAGGTCTGTCAGTATGCCTGGACTGTGTAACAATTGTAAATTGTCTGCTAATACTATCTGTACTCTTATTTCTCATTGCTGTCTATATCTTATTATTGTGGCTATCTCTATTTATAAACAAGCATTTGTCAATGCCGAATGTTGCTTGCTTCTATGTGCTGTTTAGGTATTTGGAAGTCATTGGAGTGTAAATATTGAAAATTTGCGAACTTACGAGCGTGCGTAGGAACTGTGCAACGCACGCTAGTAAAACAGTCATTTTTAGGACTTTTTTCACCAAATTTTCAACATAGCCATTTTAAGACCTCTGGTCATGAACAGTGTCACTGTGATTTTGTTAATGTGTCCCATACATTGAGTTTGCACACCGACTGCGCCATTATGCGCTACATGGCGGAAACACGCTTTGGGCAGGATGTGAAAATGACAGCTGTACTGCTCATAAGGAGGTGTGGTAAAATGGCAATGTTGAAAATCTGAGTGGAAATATTGAAATTGCAAACCCATTTAGCTGCATGGAACTGTGCAACGCACACCTGTAAAGCAGTGATTTTAGGAATTCTTTCATCACCAAATTTTCAACATTGCCATTTTAAGATCTCTGCTCATGAACAGTGACACTGTGATTTTCTTAATGTGTCCCATACAATGAGTTCGCGACAACGACTGCGCCATTGTGCGCTATATGGCGGAAACACGCTTTTGGGCAGGATGTGAAAAATGACAGCTGTACTACTCATAAGAAGGTGTGGAAAAATGGCAATGTTGAAAATCTGGGTGGAAATATTGAAAATTTGCAAACCTGCGAGCGTGCGTAGGAACTGTGCAACACACGCTAGTAAAACAGTCATTTTTAGGAATTTTTTCACCAAATTTTCAGCATTGCCATTTTAAGATCTCTGCTCATGAACAGTGACACTGTGATTTTCTTAATTTGTCCCGTACATTGATTTCGCACACCGACTGCGCCATTCTGCGCTACATGGGCAGAAACACATTTTGGGTGAGATGTGAAAATGACAGCTGTACTGCTCATAAGAAGGTGTGGTAAAATGGCAATGTTGAAAATCTGGAGTGAAAATATTGAAATTTCGCGAACTTACGAGCCCGTGAGAACTGCGCAATGACGTCAGAAACAGTCATTTTGTGGATTTTGGCACCACCAACATTGGGTTTCTTCATGAATGATGTCACTGTCATGGTAGAGTCGGGCCTGAAGGATGATTTGCAGTCACTGCGCTAAATCACCCTTCAGGCCCAAATAACGCCAATGACAGTTACATCATTCATGAGAAGGTCCTAAAACCCCATTTTGAAAATTTGGCAAAAATTCCCAAAATGGCTGAGATATGCACAAGTTGAAACCCCCTATCTAGCCCATTATACAGCTTACTGGCATTTCTCAGTTCGCGGTCGGCTTTGAAGAGTGCAGACGTGTTCCCGTCCACTCAAGATCGCTAGCCGGAGTCCGAGGTAAGTATGGGGTGGGGGTGTGGGGAGGCTGGTGCGCAGTGGTGGGTGCGGCTGTGAGGGGGTCGGAGACGACCGCGGGACCGCTTTTTGTCTTACAGGTAAAAAAAAAGACGTCAGATCGCTTGCCATGCTGGGGTGGGCCCCAGCATGGCACAAGGACGCTAAAGCGCCTGTCGACGGGGATTGGGCACCCTGTCGGCAAAGGACTGATTGCCACGCTGGGGTGGGCTCCCAGCGGCACCAACTACTGGGGACGACGAGCTCAGCCGACGGGATTGGGCACCCCATCGGTTATACAGTGCGTGGCGCGACGCCGCACGCCTGCGTAGTGGAGCGCGGTGAGCAGCTTTCACGCTGCTCCCTGCCGTAGCTCCCTTTCAACATATGGCCACTGCATTTGGAGCGGCATTACACACAGCTCCAAATGCATTGACAGGCCGCGCCTGCCAGCACACTGCCTGAATTGTAGGAGGAGGTACACCTCCGAAATCTCCGATGATGGCACTATGTTTCTTGCACATGGGTGCAAGCAACATAATGACTGCTGAATGTAATTAACTCTGGGTTGCTCCTGAAAAAGGAACTTTTAGTCTCAGTGAACCTACCCATTTAATAAAACCCAAATAAATGAATGAATGAATAACAAAAAAGTGTTCTAATCCAGACAAGGAAGGGGGAAGGGAATGCTGCTGGCATCAGGCTCTAGGCTTGTTTGGGGAGGGAATCAACACTCCCAAAAGACATTCTCCCCCTGCTCTGTGGAAGAAAGGCAGCCTGCTCTGCTGCTATACCACCTTCCCGGGCACAGGGGAGAGTGACGCTGGCTCACTCCTTGTACTTGCACACATATGCATGTGTACTGTACTATGGAGCCCTTGTGTTGGAGTCATGTGGGGGAGGATGCAACCAAGGAGAAAATAAACAATCTGCACTATTGGGCCCTGGTGGACCAATGCCCACTACCCCAGCTTATCAGCCTATCTCGTGGGGGAATGCAGACCCCCAAAGTCCTCACAGTGGGTAGGGAAAGTCTGTGGGGCTGGGTAAAGAATGAACATCTGGTTCTGAGAGACTTAGCAGAAGAAGGCAGTACTGGTGATCAGGAAGATAAAAAAACCTACATTAAGAGATCAGTTAAAGTTGATCCTTAATGCCGCAGAAGTGAGGAAATACCGTGTTAGGGTGAAAAAACAACTCACTTGAGCCTTGGTGAATCTGTGTTGTGGTGGTTCTCAGGCTTTAAACAGTCATACAACGTAATGTTGGGGCTTCCGTAACTTCAGCACTATCTTTCCAGGCACAAAAAATACTCATGGGCCAATGCTTTGCAGAGAGGGTGCCGAAGCTGGGGCCACACTGATGCTGCACCTCACAATCGTTCAAGGCCAGAGAAACTCCATACCACAGAGTTACCGTGACCAAGGGACTTTTTTTTTACCTTAAAGTAAATGTTGAAGGTTCCCAAATGCCTTTTACACATAGCATGTCATTGCCAGACATGCTTCAGATGTTGAAGCTGCAATTTGTTTTGTAAATAAAAAATCTGTCATAGTCATTTTTTTATGTTTTATCAGCATTTTGTCCTTCAGTTTTCTGTGTGTGGCCACACCCCCAGCATGATTTCATACCAGGGAGCTGTCAATGTTTTACATACAACAGCAAGGAATTCTGGGTAATTTATACCATTGACTTAATTGCGCCTTACTCAGAAGTACAGTCCCGTATGTTGGTATTGGTAAGCACTAATGTGTAAATATCTATATTAAGGTATTGTGGGTAAAATAAGAACCCGTTTTCCAATTTCCTTATTGTGAAATACTGACCCATATTTCTGTAGTGGTGTGGACAATATAAGCTTTTGTATGTTTATTTTTACAACAATGCATTGTGCATACTGTATCTAGCTACAAGACTTCTATACTGAGAGATGTAGTTTCCTATTTCTGTAGTGAGCACAGAAATATAATAGCTTGTATACTAATTCTATAGTGAGGCATTGTGGGTACAGTACATAGTTGATTTGTCTATCTAAAACTAAAACTGATAGTGTCCCTTTAATAACTTTGTTTCTCTGGTATGATGCAACAGTTGGGGGTCGCAACACTGAGAAAAAAAAAGGCAGGTTACAAATGAAGCAGAGCACCAAAATAAAAGGATTTTTTTTAATAGAAAACAGCACTATTTGACAGTTTGAATGGTAGGAGACTGATTCACAACACCTATAGGTTACTGCTCCCATTTGCTATGGCACTCATGCAACTTTAATGTCACATTTCCATACTTTTGTGACAGTAAGGGTCAACTTTAAATGTCTAAATGTAGTTCTTTTGCAAAGAATTTCCTTACTTCTTTAAAAAGGAAATTTCCTAACAGCTCTACACTACTTTGTATTGACAATTCCAGCCTCAACAGAATGGCAAGCATTACCTGGTCACAATGTCACTCCCTGCCCTTACCGAACCCTATGCCAAAGAGTCCCAGAAGTACACTGGCACACTCACATTCACCTCACCCCGTACCAGGTAGAGTCCTGTGTCCACTGCTACACTTCCTCGCCCCATCCCTTTATTAAGCAGTCCCTTGGGTCCCCTGACACCCACCTACAATCACACTGCCCCACTGCAAGTACATCTGGTGTCCACTCCCACACCCAGCTCTATGTCCAAGTATCCTTGGTGTCACGTGTTACCCCTTCCACACCCTGCTCCATGTCCAAGTATTCCTGGCATTTACAGGTACCCACCACCCTCACCAATACCCCTCCTCATTCCAGCACTGGATGCCCATATACAGGACTGTACAACTAGCAAGCTACAGGTCTGGGGCAGGATCCTGCTTGTCAGCTGCTTTGACTATGGCATTCAGAGACACATGCAAAGCCAGCTACAGGCCCGGCACTGTGCCCCAGGGGTTACTCACTTTGTGTATGGCCTGCAGAGCAATATGTGAAGCTAGCTACAGGCATGGGGTACTATCTGCCTCAAAAAGACACTGAACTGGCTGGCCCACCAGTGCAGCGGTTAGATTTCCGCTTGCAATGCCGCCGGCCTGGGTTCGTGAATGGATCCGGGGAGTTGGAAGGCCGGCCGGGGGGAAGGATTGAGCATCCTGGAGACTGCTCTCCTTCTCCGGGGGGGGAGTGACAGCATGAGCGTCTGGTGCTTGATGGACGCCTGGCGGAGGTAGGGAGTACCACAACGACCAGCACCGGCACATCAGGGAGGGCAGGACGGACGCCGGATGTCATTGCAGATCCCCGCCCCGGGGAAGCAAGCATAGAAAATGCCGGCTCCTGGCATGACAGCCCCGTTCATCAGCCGTCCCACTGCCTCTGAAGCCCCTGGGCGATCCCACTCGTGGCCCTGACCCACGGGGAGGTGGTCAGAGCTTGCCCACGATGTTCTAAGGAGGAAGCCCTTCAGTGGCCCCACCCAGAGGGGTAAACCTGGGCATGGGGCGGCGAGCGGACGGGGGCCTAAGGAAAGGGAGCTCGTTAAAAAAAAAAAAGGACAGTAAATTAATTTTAAAAGCTATGTTAATCTACAAGTTAGGTTAATTATTTTAGTAGCAAAAAGTAAGAAAATGCAATGTCAGGGTTTTTGAACCTTATCACCTGCTCGGTGAACTCCTATTAAACTGAACACCAAAGCACAACTGTCTGATGAGTTAGCTGCTTTGTGTATATGTTGCTGGTCTCTTTACACAATATGTCAGGCCTATAGCTTACTTTGTGTATGGCCAGCAGGTAACCCGCTACAATTTGCCATGGACAGTTCCACTGCTTGTGATAATGATGACCCGGTTCAGAAAGAAGCCTGGATCGCCCTGTTGGGCATCCAGAAGGGCGCCTCCACCTCAGGGACAGAGAGCCTGGTTTCCACTGCAGTATCAACACCTAGTGCCCACAGGTGGTGGTGCAGGAATGGGCCAAGGATCAGGAAGTGTGGACACTGGTGTGCTTAAGGCATGTGTAGCACATGTTGGCATGTGAAGGCTCCAGGAACAGCGCCTCCACTGGTGTCAAGTGGAGCTGGGGCAGAAAACTGGGAACACTCCCGACTGCAGTAAAGATGACACCCGCTGCTCACTGCAGGCCCTGCACTGCCACCCAAGGTGCTCTTCTGACTCCGGACTCTTAACTCTACTGGGGATATGGTCCTCCCCCCACCAGGTGGCCCCACCCTGAGGGTAAGCCCGGGAGTAACACAGGAGAGGAAAGTCATGGAGAAGGCGGGTGACGGGACTGGGTGAGCAGTAGGGCCGGTGGTGGGTAAGTCTGAACTGCGGGGGAAAAAGTACAATAAATAAACAAAAAATGAAACTGCCATGGACCTGTACCGTGCTTTGTGTAGGACCATCTGACCCCTACATGGAGCTGCTGACCTGTCAGACACTGTATATTAGGGTTCAGCTAGTGTTTGTGTCAAATCCCCTATTCTTAACAGATTACAACTCAGCCTTCCTAAGGCCTAGGGTTTTGAACATTGGTATGAATCCTCTTAGTCCTAGAGGCTAAACGCATGCAACTTTTAAAAATAATCAGTTCATGGCCAAACTGCTGGCCCAGCCACAGCACATTTGGGGGTTGTGCCTATGGTTCCCCAGACTGTTCAAGCCTGCCTTCATGGCCACCGCCCCAATTGCGATTAAGCTCATACCTCCTCACCACAGCCCCAGGTCACATCCCAGCGGTATTTACCCCAACACCCTGGAGACCTGGAGGGTAGGCTCAGGAGGTAGCTAGCTTTGGCGTGACTATGGTGGTCGTGGGGCAGCCTTCTTGCTGCCGAGGAAGGTTTCTGTTTTCTCCTGCAGAAGAGGCATGCAATGATGCCAAAGGAGGGGGCGCGCACACGTTCACATGCGCTCCCTCCAGGTGTTTGACCCAACTCCGCACCTCTTCTGCAGCATCGGTGCACTGTCCTCTGGTCTCCACCAGGGGCCAGTCAAGCACCGACCACTGTTATCCCACCTCCCCGGAGGAGAGCAGTCCTTTGGATGCTCAATCCTACTCCAATCCTGCCAGCCCCCAGTGGCCTGTGCTCGTTTCCGAACACAGGTCACCGGCATGGTGTGAGGTAAGGCATCCAGTGCCTCAGTGCCATCAGGCTGGCATAGCCGCAGCACAACATTGATGACCTTAGTTGGGAAGGAAACCAAGTATGACACATCGAAAGGCAGGCCAGGACAGCCGCTACTCAGTAGTGCTTCTTGGCTGGGGAGGGTTGCCGGGTGGGTTCTGCCACCACAGCAGCCCCTATGGCTGTGCTAGGGAGCTTGCTCCTGCTGCAGATTATGCTGTGATTGTGTGACACCAATAGAGGCATCATCCTCACCAGGGGAGGAGGGAGGAAGGGACTAAAAATAGAGTAGAATAAAAGAAAAAAAAAACAGTAGCTGTCTAAATTACATTTGAGTTTGGCCTGACCAGAATCTATCCTTTTGAACAGTGTATATCCCTGGCAGTGTGCTACCAGCCGAGGGGGGGGGGGAACAGGTTACTCACCTGCAACAGTAGTTCTAGGAGAGGTACTGTATATGATGTACATTTACACTTCCTTTTCCCTTTAAATCCTGCCGGAACATCTTCAAGCTCGCTCCTTCCACCCACTCAGGTGGTAACTCCCCTAGTGCTGCCCCGTGATGTCAGATCTTGCCTGCTGGAAGCAAGACCGGTGTGCCACTTGCCAGGGGGAGGTCCGGTGGGTCAGTGTGGATGTACATTATATACCACTCCAGAACTACTCTTACAGATGAGTAACCTGTTTTTCTAGGGAACATGGATATGATGTACAACTCCACACTTCTAGCAGACTCCTAGCAGTTCTCTAGGAAGGAGGGGGCAAGGCAAACACCCCCTACTTAGGAAACAGAGATTGGAGAGCTGAGGCCCCAAAACTGGCATCCTGGCATGACTCAAGGTCCATGTGGTAGTGGGAGATGAAGGTGTGTGCTGACTTCCAGGTGGCAGCCCTGCAGATTTCCTGGATAGGGACATCCCTGGAAGCAGCCACCAAAGGAGCGTTATGATGGGTGGAATGAGCCCTTAGCCCTACGGGAGACTCCCCACCCACCAACCTATAGCAGAGGTCAATGCAGGACACAATGCACCTGCCAATCATCTGCTTAGCTGCCAGTCTGTCAGGTGCAGCTTCAGCGTAGGTGACAAATAGCTGGTGAACCTCTCCCCGAACCCCAGCCATGAGCTCCTTATAATAGGCTAGTGCCTGCCGCAGCTCCAAAGTGTGGAGCCTGTGCTCAGCCTCTGAAGCGTGGTTGGTGAAGTACACTGGGAGATTTATCACCTGGTTAAGGTGGAAATCTGACACAACCTTCGGAATTTACTTCAGGTTGGGGTGAAGGATGACCTTGTCCCTGTGGAAGACCAGGTAAGGAGACTCCACTGAGAGTGCCTGGAGCTTACTGATCCTTCTGGCTGATGTGATAGCCACCAGGAAGGCGGTCTTCCATGACAGGTGAGACATGTAACACCTGTGCATTGGTTTGAATGGCTTGCCCATGAGCTTTTCCAACACTAGCAACAAGTCCAACGGTGGTGTTGGTTCATGCACCGGAGGGGAACTGTGGTCAAGGCCCTTAAAAAAAGACCAGAACCACCTTCTCCTGCACCACCGACTGCATACCAATCTGCGCCTGGTAAGCAGAAATGCCTGCCAGGTGCACCTTAAGGGTCTGTGACCAAAGGCCCAACTTAGAGAGTGACCAAAGGTAATCGAGAATGTTAGCCACTGGGCAAGATAAGGGGTCCAGCCCCCTGCCCTGACACCAAATGGAGAACCTCTTCCATTTGAAGGCATAACATTTTCCGGTCGACTTGTTCCGAGAAGCCTTGACCAGGGTGAGGACATCGTCCAAAAGACCCAAAGCCTGGAACTCTAGCTGATCAGGAACCAGGCTGTCAGGTGCAGGTATTGAAGGTCCAGATGGAGTACCTTCCCCTGATTATTAGAAAGTGGGCCCGGATGTAGAGGAAGACGCCTTGGGACCCTGTTGCTGAGGCTGAGGAGATCGGGGTACCAAAACTGACTGGGCCAGTCCAAAGCCACCAGGATCATCTATGCCTTGTCCTTCCTGGCCTTGAGCAACACCTTGTGGATAAAGGGAAATGGACGGAAGGCATAGAGAAGGCCTGGGGACCAGGACCTGGAGAAGGAATCTCACTGCAGCGTTCCCTGCTGAGGGGGGCAGGCACAGTACAGCCTAAGCCTTGCATTCTCCCTGGAGGCAAACAGGTCCACCAGAGAGGTGCCCCACTGGGAGAACAAACTGTGTACTAACTCTGGATGGAGAGACTACTCGTGTGACACCTCATCTACCTGGCTTAGGGTGTCCACCAGCTGGGTGTATATACCGCCACATTGATTGCAAGGAGATCGGCATCCAAGCTGAGCACAAGGGTCCAAATATGGCGAGCTTCCTGCACAGAGGAAGGGAATGTGCCCTGCCCTGTTTGTTGAGGTAGTACATGGTTGGTGTGTTGTCTGTCTGGACCTGAATGACCTGACCCCAAATGTGCAGAGCAAAAGGCTGTCAGCACCAGCGGAACCACCCAGAGCTCCAGCAGGTTGATGTGGAATCAGAACTCCTGGGGGTCCAGAGCCCATGGATGCTGTGGTTCCCCCAGGTGGGCATCCCAGTCCATCAGGGAGGCATCGATCCTCAGGATGACTGTCAGCTCTGGGCCGACAAATGGGATCCCTTCCTGTAGATGTTTTGGGACTAACCATCACTGGAGGGCATCCCACATCATCTGGGTCACAGTGACCGCCTGCTCGTGATGCCCTTGTGCTAAGACCACCGCGGCAAGCTCACACTGCAGACAGCACATTCTCCACTGGGCCCAATGACCATGTTGGTGCACACCACCATGTATCCCAAAAGGCACAGGAAGTCCTGAGCAGGGCACAACTGCCCAACCTGAAATGATCGGGCAAAGGAGGAGAGAGCCTCCACCATGTCCGCAGGAAGCTTAGACCTGGCTCTGCAAGAGTTGAGCTCCACCCCACTGAAATGAATCACCTGCGAGGGCACGAGTTCCGACTTGGCCTCTTTTGACCAGGTCTGGAAGGCCAGGTCTCTGGACTGCTCCACCTCCTTCCTGGAGAGACCCGCAATCAGTCAGTTGTCCAGGAAGGAATAAACCTGGACCCCCCCCCAGGCACCTCAGGTGAGCTACCACCACAGTGATGCATTTGATGAAGACCCTGCGAGTCAAGGACAGGCAGAATGGCACAGCCTGGAACTCATATAGGATCCCCTCCACAGAGAAGGAACCGGTGGTGGGATGGATAGATTGGGATGTGGAAGAATGCATCCTGAAGATCCAGAGAGCAGAACCATGTGTTTTGCTTGAGAGATGGTATGATTTGAGACAGAGTGATCATCCTGAAGGTATGCAGCCGAAGAAACTTGTTCAGGTTACGCAGATCTAATATGGGGTGCCAGGCCCCCCCCCCCCATCCATTTTGGCAACAAGAAGTACATGGAGACAAACCCTGGGTGTTTGTACATGAGGATCCAAGACAAGAGCCACAACTTCCTTGCAGAGGAGCTGGGCGATGTCGTCCTGAAAGGCTGACAGAATGTTGGCAGACATTATGTCCTCTCATGGGGTACAGGCTTGGCAAGGCAGGGAAGTCTCAAACTCCAGAGACAGACCCTGACAGACCACCCAGAGAACCCACCTGTCCGTGGTGACAGTGGACCAGGTGGAAAGAAATTGATGGAGCCAGCCCCCCACGGGAGGACCCAGGGAAGGCAGGATGGGAATGGGGGAAGCACCCCACATCCCATCACTGGGCAGGCTTGAAGGTGAGGAAGGGCCGGGTGAGGGGCTGCTGGGGCCTCAACTTTCTGGCTTCTGGATGACCGATGCAACAGACTTCATCTGGGGATGCCAAGACTGAGCCTGCTGCTGGGGACTGGGACGGTTTGGCCGCAGGAGCAGAGAGGGTCTGAAAGGAATTTTTTTCTGAGCTTTAGAGCCCTTGGGATCCTCTGGGTGGAAGTCACCATTCCAAGGTGGCATTGGACTTCTCTATTCAGGTGAGGTGGTCTTCGACCCCTGGCCCGAACAAGTAGGTGCCCGAGAAGGGGACATCTACCAACTTGTGCTGGGGATCCGCCGTAAATGTCAAGATCCTCAGCCATGCCCTGCAGCGCATGGCAACTGCGGCCTCCACGGAATGAACGCAAGAGTTGCTGATATCTGTGACTGTTTGGAGCTGCTTCTTAGCCACAGTTCAGCCCTGATTCTGGACCAGCTTGATCATAGTCTGCAAGTTGGCTGGGAGAAAGGGACACACCTTGTCAAATGTGTGCCCAAAAGGGCATGGGCGAAGTGGGCCATTAAAAGGGTCACTCTGTCCTGTTGAAGGCCGAGAGAGAAGGCAGATTAGACCTTTTGGCCATGTGATCCAACTTCTTAGATTTCTTGTCAGGAGGTTTATCCATGTCCTTGACATTCCCAGTGGACTGGAACACAGAGTTGGCCACCAGACCCTCAGCCGAGGGGTGCTCTGTGAAACCTGAAAGGGAACCTGGTAGGGACCACGTACTTGTGGGCCATCTGGGCCAATAGCGCAAGATAAGAGACCGGATGCTGCCAAAGCTCCACAGCAGGGCCAAGAATGGCCTCTGTGGGCTGGCCCAGTGGCACTGAGGGTTGAGATGCTGGATGCCACACCTTGCATCACTGGTGAGCAGGGTTCGAGTTCGAGCCCTGGTCCTTGGGGGTCAGCAAGGGTGGGGAGGCTGGGAGATGGATTGAGCAGCCATAAGGTAGCTCTCCTTTCCTGGGTGGGGACCCAGCGGCACCTGCTGCAGAGCTGCAGTGCAGTTAGGAGCGACTAGCATAGGGAGGTTGCTGCGGGTCACTGCGTGGGCATATCTCCACACATGTGCAAGCAATCACGGCAAGGGGTGGGGAGAAAACTGTAAAAAATGGAGCTGGCAGGCTCCATGATGGCCCCATAGTGACCGCACCAGCCCCCCGGAGTCTAGATGTTGGTCTCTGGGAGGGGGAGGAAAAGTTGATGCCCTTCACTCTCAGCCCTGCCATGGGGGGCGGGGGAGACAACCCACAGGGGATTACCGGCAGGGTCGGGTGTGGAGGTAGCAGAGGTCCTGAGACTGAGCCCCTCCAAGGGAGGGGCTCGAGCCCCTGCCAGCTCTATCATGTACCCCCACCACCAAGTATGTGGGAGGTGGTGACGGGGGTCAAAGAGCTTAATAAAAAAAAAAAAGAATGGCCTCTGCGACTGGGAAGGCTTCCCCAGAGGAGTCACCCCGATCGAGAATCTTGGTGAGTGGATACCTAGCACATTTTTTGAAGGGGGTCCATTAGTAACTCGGTGGATTCTGAGATAAGGTGGAGAAGGCTTATGAAAGAGGTGGGGCATGCTCCTCTGACAAACCCTCTGCTGACTCTGCATCGACCAGACAGGAGTGCAGAGAGGAGCCGCCTGACTTCAAGGATTCATCAATCAAACCACCTGCCAGGGTCCCCACTGACCCTACAGGGCCTGTCAGAAGTGATGCTGACCGACAGCCAATGAGGAAGCCCCAATGCCGTACAGGCATCCTAGGAGGAGGGCCAAACTTTGGCTGTTTTGGTGGCAGCTGCATCACAATCAGGCTGAGCCGCTCCTGCTGAGCTGGGGTAGGTTGGAGCCTCTGTGGTGAGACCCAAGTGATGGCCGGGTAGAGGCGGGATCAGCTATACTCCAGTGAACATTAGTTGGTGCCACATGAGCTCCTCGCTGCACTGATACATCTTGTGGCGGATCCTCTCCTCGTCCGAGGAGGAAGAAGAGGAGGAATAGCGGTGGTGCTGCTTGCCCAAATGTCAGAGCAGGAACACTGATACTGACATTGGCTGCTCAATCCAGGACTTCGGGATTGTGATCACGACCTCAACTGTTGGGGCTGCAGATGGTGGGTCTCAGAGGTAGCCGCAAAGCCAAGGGTCCTCCGGGTCCACCAGATGCTGAGGAGAGGGACCGATCAGCAGGCTGGTCCAATCCTCCCTGGAGGTAACAGGCAGGACCGGAGTCCTAGAAAGGGATGTATTGGTCTCATCTTGCAACAATGGATCGACTGCTCAAGAAAAATCTCAGCAGGAAGGTCGGCCTGTGTCTCGACCAACTGGCCCGATGGGGAGACCGTGGAGTCAGCAATCTGAGCTGACGGATCAACCATGGTCGAAACCTCTGTGGAAGCACAGGAATCTGAGGCCTGAGAGCGCTCACGATCCCCGATTAATGGCAAGACTTATTTTTAGCCTCTTTCTTGATTTGGATTTCTGCTCCTAAGGAATGACCCTGCCCAAGGGTGGAAGGGCCTGACACAAGTCTGTAAATGCCCTGAAAAGGAGGCGCCAAAGGAGGCAGAAAGGCCAAAGCTGAAGAAGCATGCCCACAGCCTGAACTGCAGCTTCTTCAAACGCCGCAAGCTGTTCAGTGAACCCCGCAGCCTATGGGTGTCCTTAGACTTAATGGGAGGATCCTGTTCATCGGGCACCCCTGAAGAATTCGAGTGTGTCAGTCTTCCAACGTGGAAGGATGCATGGTGCGACACAGGCTGCATGCCTGGGGATCATGCTCGTGGCCTAGGCAGTATACCCTCATGGTGTGTGGGTCCGTACTTCTTCTGCCCACATGCACACTTTTTGAAATCGGGAGTCGACTTTGCATTGTCCATCGTGGGAGAGGTGAAGGAGATGCCTGAAGACAAGTAATTAACAATTTGAAAGTTTTGAAAGCAAAGGGTCTACTCAGCGCGAGAGCGGTAAGAAGGGACCCTTCTTCTTCCATTGCAAAGGAATATCTAATGTCATGGGGCAGCACAGGGGAGCCACCACCCGGGTGGGTGGGTGGGAGGAGCCAGCTTGAAGATGTTCTGTCAGGATTTAAAGGGAAAGGAACACTGCCAGAAGTGTAGAGTTGTATATCATATCCATGTCCCTAGAAACCTTGGTAAAAAAAAAAATCAGTAGTGTCAGCGCTGTGAAGTGCATAAGTTATATGAAATAACCCCATTTTAAGATACTTTTTATGCAAGAATAATGAAAAATACACTGATTTAAAACCTGAAACTTTTAGCTTTGTGAGCTAGTGGCCCAAAATAGGGCCTTCCATTTTTTTAATTTAAAAATTCCAAACTAGTCCGGCCTGGTGGCACTGAGGGTTGAGGCTCTGGATGCCACACCTTGCGCCATCACGGGTGACACGAGTTAGGTAGCAAACTTGGGCCGCCAGGGGAGTCAGATGGGGGAGGTGCGGAGCTGGATCGAGCAGTCACAAGACAGCTCTCCTCTTTGGGAGGAAGTGAGGTTCCCTCGCTCTTGGCTGCCACCCGATGGAGGCTAGACAGTAGCGCCAGGCCATAAGAAACCCTGGCACTGGGCCAGGTGGTCAGAATGGGCGTCACTGGAGCCACTGGGCGCTTGTGCACCTCCATGGGCATGCATGATCATGCTCCGCGAACCCAGAGTAATGGGGAGAAAATCAAGAAGCCATGTCTCCCCATTACCAAGTAGGTACAGGGAGGCAACGGGGAGCAAAATCCGATATGGAGAGAAAAACAAAGGCCAAACTAAAACTTATGTTTTAAACTGCCGGAGCATGTGTATTCACAAAAATAAATAAATAAATGCTGGGGAAACACATGAAAAACATGAGACTTTTTCATTCATGAAAACATTATGTTCCCTCCTACTGCCCCCAATCACAAGCCAGAAAACACAAGGCCTTTTGTCCCCATTAGTAACTGACCTCCAAGTCAATCAGGAATGAAAAAAGAAACCAAAAAAAAGATTGTGCCCCCATACATGGCTCTTGCCCAGTCAGTTTATTAACGGGTGGATGGGTGTCCAACCTGCCAATGGCATCCTCACAATCACTGCAGTAACCAGAGGATGAGAGCCCAACCCCACTGTCACTACCCTTCCACCCACTGAATTAATTTGTTTTCATTATGTAGTTGAAATTGTTATTTTCAGTATGAGACTGTAACATTGCTACTGATGTGATATGTTTACTATTTATTATTATATTTTATATACACTGAAATGAGCCCAGGCTCAATCGCTACTATCTCAATAAACTTGAAATAATCACTAAAGTAGGTCAGTGCCACCCTGACGCCAACAGTGACGGATATGAGCAAGTGAAAATGGGCGAGTGAATATGTGCTAGTAGGGAACAGAAAAGATTTTCAGCAGTACAACTGGGACCGCCCACGACGTCACCATTCATCGATGTCACCAACCATATATAGGCATGAGTGGCCCCGCTCCTTCCTCAGTTCTTCCCCCCCGGAGACTAAAGGAGCTAGGCTCTTGCAATGGGGGACTGAGGAGAGAGAGAGGAGCCCAGATTTAAATGAAAGGCTGGATACACCAGACAGCCAGTTCCTAGACAGGAGCCCCAAGACGGGGGATGGTGGGAGGGAAAACATACCTGATGACTGAGATTTCCTCAAAGATCTACTTCACGTAAGTTCTTACGTACCTGTTCTGTCTTCTTTGGGGGTATCTCAGTCATTCAGTAATACCACAGGAACGAGTCCCAAGCAGTTACCAGTGCATAACAGACAGTTGGGAGGAGGGCTCTCCATAAACCTAAGACAGGAGTCCCTGTAACACAGCCCTACCCAATCCAGCACGAGCTCTTGAGGCAATGTTCAGACTATAGTGCTTGGTGAAAGTATGGACTGTACTCCAGGTGGCAGCCACACAAATGTCAGAGACTAGGACCCCATGGAAACAAGCCACCTCTGGTGGAATGAGCTTTGATAGCACCAGACAAATCTTTGCTGTACTTTTGTGGCAGAACACAATGCAGTTAGCCAACCATTTGGATAAACATTGTTAAGAAACAGAAATGCCCTCTACCGGGGCAAAGGAAACAAACAACTGCTTTGACTTTCTGGACTCCTTAGTCCTAAGCAGGTAGTACTTCAGTGTTCTGCGCACATCTAACTTATGGAGCAGTGCTTCCCCTGGATTGGCACACTCTGGAAAATAAACAGAAAAGTGGATAGACTGACTGAGTGTAAACTCTGAAACCACCTTATGGAGAATGGTACAGTTACGTAAGAACTTACTGTAACAGTAGATCTTTGAGAAGAGCACTTGCAGCAGGCTATAACCATAAGGACTAAGCTGCCAGATGTTAGGACCCCACGGAAACCTTCTAGCTAGCAGTGTTTAGCAGGGACCGCCCCCTGATGTCGGCCTGCCCCTGACGTCAGCTGATGGTATAAAAGGGGCGGTCCCCTGTTCCACCTCAGTTCTCCGCTGGAGACCCAGTCTCAGAGGTGGAAGGAGAACTGAAGAGATTTGAGATGAAATAAATGAAAGAAGCAGAAGGAATACTAGGAGGAAGGAGGGAGGGAAAACAGCACCTGCTGCAAGAGCTCTTCTTGAAGATCTACTGTTACAGTAAGTTCTTATGTAACTGTACTATCTTACTTCGAGTTGGAGCTCTTGCAGCAGGCTATAACCGTAAGGACTGAGTCCCAAGCAGTCAAGGAGAAGAGACTGACAGGCACGGGAGGAGGCCAAAAGTAGCCAAAGAAAGCAGTTCAGGACAGCATGCCTTGGAGAACAGCAAGGTCAAAGCCAGTCCTTTGTCTGGAAGTGACGTTCAAACTGTAGTGTTTAACGAAGCAATGGCAGAGGAATAGCCGGTGCAGCTGGTGCAGTCACACAGGGGCCAACGCACTTAGAGGGGCCCAGCACGCGGGGAAGGATTTAACGGTGTCCTCTGGTCGCTTGGAACTGTCCTTTTTAATGTACTGTATGCACTGCAATACTGTCACTTTAAGAGGTAAGCACTAGCACTCATTAGTGACTGGGGCAGAAACTATAGTTGATTGAGGCGTGACAGGCATCAGCACTTCAGAAAGTCGGTGGCAGATAGTGGGATGGACCAGCTGGTGCCGAAAAGGCACGTACGGTCTGACCTGTGGCAGTGGAACATTGCCTGGGAGTGGGTCTCTTCACAGCCAAAGTCTACTGAGTCGCCATTGTGATTCAGCGAACGAGTCTTGGTCGGTCTTCCACACGTAATGATGCATCCTTCGAGCAGTCGAGTGGTCTGTGAGTCAAACAAACTAATTGCGAGGTCGGTGACAGTCAGCCTTGGAGTGGTGGTGGTGTCTGATTCTTATTTGAGCCTCCTGTGAGGTAGGATTTTAATGATTCTGAAGTGGTGTTGTGGCCATGCCAATAATAGCCTAAGTGTGAACAGAGTTTATTTACACCTCTAAGGATTTTCGTCAGTGAGAGACCCAGCTAAAATGTGTCTGTGAAAGTTTTTTTAATCAGATAATGGACGGTGGACCAGTGTTTTGGTGCACTTAAGACTAGTTTGACTGTTGTTGGTTCTGATTTGGCTGGCCTGGGGAAGAAGGTAATGGACTGGGGTGTAATTTATAATAAATACTAAAAAAAAATGAAGAAAACATGTTGAATTTGTAGTGGTAACTGTGATTTGTGTTTGTTGGTAGAAACTGTTACTTACGATTGTTAACTTGAGAAGCAGAAGGGAGCATGGCTGCAAAATTTCTTATAAGCCTGGTTTTTACTGGCATTTCTAAGAACCAAAACATACAGTTAGGAACAGAGAATAATCAACATCACCCTAGGCAAAGACAAGGACTGTTGACAATTCCCTGTGTGACTCCTCTGTGACTTTTTTCTCTTTGTGTCCAGCATCTACAGTGTCTCTCCTTCTCAGTAAGACTCAGCAGATGCAGAGCAGCAGAATCAAACCTCTTGCCCTTATCCTCCTCAAGTCCTACACGTCTCCCTCCATGGTTGCCACTGCTGCAGCCTGAACCCTGAAGTAGCCCACAAAAAAATTAATGGTGGGGTGTGCTGGGGCAGGGCTGCTGTCGGGGAAGAGGGTGCTGTCTTGGGGTTGGGGGGGGTGCTGTGGGGCGGCGGGGGGGGGCCCCAAATTACAACATGCACTGGAGCCCATCTTTCTCTTCCTCTGCCTCTGTAACGAAGGTGTGGACAGAACTCCAGGTAGCAGCCATGCAAATGTCTGCTGTGGACACATTCCTCAATGAGGTGAAAGAGGTAGAAACACTCCTGGTAGAGTGGCCTTTTACCTGGCCCGGTAAAGGCTTGTCGTACTTATGATAACAGTAAACAATGCAGTTAGCTAACCACTTAGTCTGCTTAGTAACTGGTGCCCCCTCAAATCTGCGGGCAAAGGAAATAAACAACTGGTCGGTCTTTCTGACAGGACCTGTGCGATTAAGGTAGTAATGAAGCATCCTGTGGATGTCCAGGGTATGCAAATAAGGCCTCCCCTCTACTGGAATACTCTGAGTAATAAACAGGCAGGTGGATGTCCTGGTTCAGAGAAAATTCGGACACCACCTTAGGCAAAAACTTAGGATTTGTTCCTAAGGATACTCTGTCCTTGTGGAAAACTAAATAAGGCTCTTTAAACATCAGAATCTGAAGCTCGGAAATCCTTTGAGTAGAAGTAACGGCAACCAAAACAACACTTTCACAACAGAAAACGAGCTCGTAGTCTGTGGCTGGTTCAAAGGGGAGGCAAAGTGAGTTTCTTAACATAAAAAGGAGATCCCATGGAGGGACGGGGTCCTGAATGGGAGGTTTCAGGTGCAGGGTGCCCCACAAAAAAGTGCGGGACAAATCCAGTTGGGCAAGGGTCTTGCACTCTACAGATGCATGGTGCTCAGAGATGGCAAAAAGGTGCACCTTAATAGAGGAGTAACTCAGGCCGGAATCGGACAGAGAGAGAAGATACTCCAGAATGGAGTTCCCTGGACAGGTAAAGGGGTCAAGGTGGCAAGCAGAGGCCCAGAGGTAGAACCGCTTCCACGTCAAAGCGTAGGTGGACCTAGTGGAGGGTTTCCCTGCGCTACTGGGACATCAGCTACCTGGGGAAACCCCATATCTGGCCACTGCTAAGTCTGCAAGAGCCATGAATGCAAATACAGAGACTTGAGGTCCGGATGGACTAGGGTGCCCTGTTCCTGTGAGAACAAGTGTGAGCTCAGGGTCAAGGGGACCGGAGGTTCTGCTGCTAACTGTTGGAGCAGACGGAACCATATTTGACAAGGCCGGTAGGAAGCAATGAGGATCATCTCCACTCCCTCCACCTGCAATGTGAAGAGTTTCCCTCTGAAGTAGAGGAAAGGGAGGGAAGGTGTACTGGAATCTCCCTGTCCCACAGAGGGACAGTGCATCTCACCAGAAAACACCAGGCCCAGGATCTAGTGAGCAGAAACTGGGCAGTTTGGCATTGAATGGGGACACGAAAAGGTCCAACTCTGGCCATCCCCACCTGTCAAACAACTGCTCTGTGACTGACTGGAGTAGTTCCCATTCATGGGCTTGGGACCAAGACCTGCTTAGGCTGTCGGCCAAAACATTTTGGGTGCCTGAAACATGCACAGCTGTGAGTTCCAGGTGGTGCTCTATTGGCCAATACCAGACCCTCATGACCTCCATACAGAGGCAATACAAGTGAGTGCCACCCTGCTTGCTGATGTAAAAGACCACAAACATATTGTCCACCTGGATCAGGAGAGGGCCAGTGAGATGGTCCATCTGAAATGCCTGTAGAGCACAGAGGACTGCTGTCATCTTCAGGACATTGATGTGCCGTGTCTGCTCCAAAGGGGGCCAGGACCCCCGGGTCTGCCAGTCTGCTGAGTGGGCACCCCAGCCCTATCCCGAGACATCTGTAGTTAGAACCTGCCTCAGAGACTCCTGTCTGAAGGAACCCTCTTGAAAGATTGCAGATTCCATCCACTAACTCAGAGTCCGACGAGCTGGGTCAGAGACTGAGACAGATAGTTCCAGGTCATCAGAATGTTGGTCCCATGCACCCTGAGTGTCCATTGGGGACCCTCATATGCAAACGCAGCACAGGGACTGTCAGAATGGCAGCTGCCATGGGCCTAACATCCATAGAAAGGACCTGGCTGAGGTCTGACGGTAGACAAACCATCCGAGCTAGGACAGGAGGCAACCTGCTCTGTCTGGAGGCAGAAACGCCGTTCTGTACAGTATTCAGAATTGCTCCAATATATTGGAGTCTCTGGCTGGGCCAAGGGATAACTTTGACAGGTTCAGAGTGATCCCTAATTCTCTGAAGAGAGTAAAGGTGTCTTCAAGTATTCTTAACAGCTGAACCCTTGTGGGTGCTATCAGAAGCCAGTCATCCAGGTAAGGGAAGATGGAATGGCCTTGTCTTCTGAGGGCTACAGCCACCACTGCTAGGCACTTAGTGAAGACTCTGGGAGCCGAGGATAGGCCGAATGGCAGAGCTCAGAACTGATAATGATGCCCCTGGAACAGGAAGAGCAGAAATCTTCTGTGAGGCTGGAACACTAGGATGTGAGGTACGATCCTGCATGTCCAGAGAGCAGAGCCAATCTGCTTGGTGAAGAAGGGCAATTAGACCTTGTAGCATGACCATTCTGAACCTCTTGTACTCGACGTGACTTGTTCAGATGACTGAGGTCCAGAATCCTCTCTAACCTGGAGGACTGGCTCTATGACATGCTTTTGAAGAAGAGCCTGAATTTCCCTTCAATCAGAGTGATGTGAGACTGAGGATTGTGGGAGGACACTTGTGGATTGTCCGTGGCCTCTCCAGAAACTCCAGTGTGTGACCTCTCTAGGATTTGAAGGACCCATTGGTCGGCAGTAATTTTGCTCCATCCCTCCAGACAGAGGGAGAAGCAACCCCCCACTGCCTCTCCCAGGGACTCTGCTGGGGGAAGGGGATCTGGTAATAAGTCAGTCTCAAGCTCCGGGGGTTGGTAGAGCAGCCTGAGAGGGCTAGGTGGCTCTGGAGGAGGAACCCCCTGAAGTCTGGGAGGCGGCCTTGCATTTAAAACCACCTCGCTGCTGCTGCTGGTTTCGGGACTGCTGTCCAGAGGATTTACAAAAGGACTGCTTCCGAGAAGGTTTCTGGTTGGCCTTGTACATCTTCTGGATTGACCGGATAGCTTTGCCAGAATCTTGGAGGTGTGTAATCAATTTTTCAGCCTCGTCCGCAGAAAGGACCAATCCCTTGAAAGGGAGGTCCATGATTCCGGCCTGGAGGTCCTGGGTGAAACATGAGACCCGAAACCTTGAATGACATCGGAGAAAGATACCGGTGGCTGCTGCCCGGGCAGCTGTATCAGCAGTATTGTATGAGGCACGCAAAACATGTGTGCTGACGCCTGAGCCTGACTTCAATAAATCCAGAAGCTCTGCCTCTGTGGTACATCTGGCAGGGCTTGAGCCACCTCCAGGCTCTTTCCCACAGGGCATTTTGATATTGTACCATGTGGGTGAGAAAATTTAAAGACCTAATAGAGCAAGTAGCAGAAATGTAAACTTTCTTGCCCAGCTGGTCCAGATGTTTGGACTCTTGGTCAGGAGGCTAGTTGCTAAGGTGCCTAGGCCTGTTAGACCTGTCATGGGCTGTGGTAATGACCACTGAGTCAGCCACTGGGTGTTCCACAAGGAAGGGCTCATCCCTGGGTGCCCTATAGAGCCTATCCAATTTCTTGGATATGGCTGAGGAAGAAGAGGTGTGGTTCCAGGTTATCCTAGTTAAGTCCTGGAAAGTGTCCACCAACGGGGCACCACCAAATGCTTAGGCTTCTTTGGCAAAGGTACTTGGCCAGCCTGCACTTTCTGGGTCCAGGTCCTCCGTCTTCCATCCATTATTGGCCTGTACATGCCTCATGACATCCATGAATGTTGGACCATCAGGAGGGACCTGGGAGTGTCTCTGTTGTCCAGCGTGGGAGGGACGACCCCTGGGTTCTGAGTCCCTTGAGGAGGAGGAGGAAGATGAGCTGCGATTGGAGTTCTCCGAATCAGAGGAGGAGGTGACATGCTGGCATCTGCCTGAAGAACGGCACTTGCATTGGCTTGACGACCTAGAGAAAGAGTGCCTGTGTCTCTGACCCTTGTGCTTGGACCTGCCCCTATGCCCATCATCGGGGCACAGGGATGGGCTTTTAGGTTGCGGAGTCGGTTTCTGGGTTCCAGTTCAGGAACCACCACTACTGGCTCGAGAGGCTAAGGAGGGACAAGGTCACCCTTGATCTCATTCCACCAGAAGCGGAAAGGTCCTTCACTTCGCTCTGAGGAATCTGAAGGCCCTGAGGGCTCGCAGGTGCCTGGGGTTGAGAATCAGTGAGCATCAGAGGAGCTGGCAGTGGGTCTGGCATCGGGCATCCTGGTCCTGAGGAATAGGAGCCTTGGATGTCAGGCCCTCTGTCGTTGGTGTAGGAGAGATATTCATGTCTACCAGCGTATGTAGGAGGATCCAGCTGGCTGGGGTGTTGCTGGCTGACGCCGGGGAACCCGCATCGAGTGGATGGGCATCTGCTGACGATGGTCTGGGGACGCCGCCATCGACAGCTGAACTGGAGCCTGCAGTGAAGACACCATGGAGTGGGGCAGAGGTGTCACTGAAGCCGCAGAGGCGGATGCATGCTCCGAATGTCGGGCGGCCTTGTCCAAAGACTTAGAGGCCGGGTCCGATGACGGGGCCAGGCAGATTATGGATGCAGACCCGCCACCCAACTTAACTCTGGCCATGCCACGCAAAGACTTAAGTATAGCCTTCACCTTCAGGGGCTGCAGGCCGGACTGAAGCCCTGGACCCTGATGAACTTCCGCCTGTCGCCAGCACCAAGGCAGGAGGTTTATCCACTGACTGCCTGAGGAGTGTGGGCAGGCCGGGAGATCAGTCCGACTGCCTGTGGGAAGATGAACCTGAAGAGTTCTTCTTCTTGTGAGGAGACAGAGAACAGGAACATGTCTGGGTCTTCTCCTTGCCCTTGCCCTTGTCCTGGGACTTGTGTTACCCTGAAGACTTCTTCTTCTCCTAGTGAGTCGCAGACAACGAGGAGGAAGAAGAAGATGGGCTCTTCCCTGAAGAAACATAGAAACATATAATTTGATGGCAGATAAGGACCGCTTGGCCCACCCAGTCTGCCCATTTCCCTACCTAATGGATAAGCTGCAGATCCTAGTTAACCAGCAGCCTACTTCTTCCTACCCCCAACCCCTAGAATTGCCTTATGACTGTCCCATGCATGCTTGAATTCCACCACTGTTTTTGACTCCACAACCTCCTCCAGAAGGCCGCTCCATGCATCCACAACCTCTCTGAAAAATACTTCCTTACATTACCTCTGAGCTGCCCCCATCTTCAAATTGTGCCCCTTGTTCTTGCACACCTCTTTTTGAAAGATGCTACCTCTTGGACTTTGTTGATTCCTTGAGGTACTTGAAAGTTTCTATCATGTCCCCCCCTCCCTCCTTTCCTCGAGGCTATACATATAGATATACATATATACATATAGATTGCTTCTGCATGGCAGCAAGTTGTTTTTGAAAAAGGTGTGTCTTAAGAGCCTTCAGATGGTGAATCCTAGTCCTTTGGTTAAAGTTCTGGCAGTACTGGCAGGCCTCCGTATCGTGGTCTGGTCCCAGGCAGAGGAGGCAGGTCATGTGGCCATCCTTCGACGAGAGCTGCTTGTCGCACGTGCACTTGGACTGTCTCCACTCAACTGAAGAAGTTGGAGAAGACAACATGCAGAAAGAAAGGAAGGAAAATAAATTATTATTTTTTGTAAAGAAAATAAAAGAAACATAGGTAAACGCACAATGGTGGTTGACTGTAGCAGGAGGAGTCCCTGGAGCCAATGTGAACGGGTCGACGCCAGGAAAAGAACTAAGGTGGGGTTGAGACCATCCTTTATACCACTGGCTGACGCCAGGGCGGCCAACATCAGGAGTGGTCCCTCAGAAGACTGATAGCTAGAAGTTTTCCATGGGGTCCTAACACCTGGCGGCTTAGTCCTTATGGTTATAGCCTGCTGCAAGAGCTCCAACTCAAGTGAGATCTTAAGATTTATGCGCAAAGATACCCTGTCTTTGTGAAAATCAAATAAGGCTCCTCGCACCAGAGGGCCTGAAGCTCTGAAATTCTTCGAGCAGAAGTAATTGCAACTAAAACAATGCTGTCCAAGAGAGAAAGCGCAACTGCAAGTCATAATTGACTCAAAAGGAGGTGGGGTCAGTGTTTTCAAAACAAAATTTTAGTCCCAAGCGGGACAGGGGAACATATTAGAGGTTTCATATGCAGGATGCCCTTAGAAAGGTATGGGAGATATCCAGCTGAGCAACAGTGCAGTCACCAAGGGCTTATGAAAAGCAGAAATAGCTGAAAGGTGGACCTTGAGGAAGAGTACTGGAAACATGAGTCAGACAGTGAGATCAGGTAGTCCAGGATATGATTCATTGAGCAGCTGAAAGGGTGTAGCTATGTCTGGCAGACCAGATGGCAAACCGCTTCCACTCCATGGCATAAGTGGCTCGATTGGAAGACTGTCGGGCAGTCACCAGGACCTCCACTACCCTGTTAGAGACCCTGAACCTGGCAATGGCTATGTTCTCAGGAGCCAGGCATGCAGATGGAGGAACCTGAGGTTGGGACAGACCAGGATCCCCTGAGCCTGGGTCAACAAATTCCTGCAAAGAGGAAGAGGCACTGGAAATTCCTCTGCCATCTGCTGAAGGAGAAGGAACTATATCTGGCGAGGCCAGAATGGAGCCACCAGAATCATGGTGCCCTCGTCCATCTGCAACTTGATTAGCACACTCTGAATCAGAGGAAGTGAAGGTAGTGTTGCTCAGATGGATCCGGACAAATCTGGATCCACCAGATACCTGTCCTTTGTGGCAGGATAGTGGATCCGCTAATACTTCCACTATCTGCCGGTGGATCTGGCCACCAGATCCCTGGTCAGATCCTGCATTATCCAACGGCCAGATCCAGGGATCCGACACTGACCTGGGATCTGACCTCTGTATTCAGCCGATCCTGGGATAGATCTCAACTCAATAGTGCCACCATCCGCCGGATCACTATGGATCCATGGCAGCACTATCCGAGCAAGACTAAATGGAGAGAATGCATAAAGAAACCTCCTGCTCCAAGAGAGGGACAACGCATCTCGCCAGAAAACTCCAGGTCCTGGATATAGTGAGCAGAAATTGGCAGTTTTACATTGAGTGGGTGTGACAGGGAGAACTAATCATTCTAAGGGACCATCTCTTTATTCTTAAAAGCTGTTGCAACAGTTCTTCTATTGCTTAGCCTAATCTATCCTTTACAATTTCTAGTCCATAAGGTTGGCCACCTATGGGTGCCCCTCGCCTTCTTGACTATGCTATAGTGTCCTCTTTAATTTTCCTTTCCTTCCCAGGACCTCGTACAGGGAGGTTATTGTGGTGAAGTGATGTAAAACAACAGGCTGTGTTCCTCGTTGTTGGATTTAGTATGCAATAGCACTATGTCATAAAATATCTTGATGTATATGCCGTATGTGTATGAAACCTGTAAATGTTGAAACTACTAGGTACTAGGTGTTTTTGATAAAGGTAAAAAGTTACTAGGGGACTGTATTATAAAAATTAAGTTACAGGGGTAGAGATATCAAAAACCCCCCGTTGTATTATTTAAAATGCCTGTAAGTTACAAATTATTTGAGAGGCCCTTTGGCACCATGCATTCCTGCTTTAAACTGAACCAGCCTAAAATTTCATGGTGATTTGCATATACATCCCATGATGCTTTGCATTATGGGGGTATGTGTGATGTGTTTCTTTGAAACTTGGTTTTATTGCCAATGCCCTTTGGGGTAACCCTTGCTTTAGTACTTCTGCACTGAGGTTCTTTGTCTTTAGCTTGTTGTGGGGGTTTTCTTTTTTGAGCTCCCCATCACCCAAACACATAAGACCAACATAGGGAATTAAATAATTTTCACTAAAGAGATAGATCAGTAGATCAGTGGATGTTGACTAAGTGCAGAGGAAGGACACGGATAGTCTGTTGCTGCAAACTGATGTATTTAAGAAGGGATATGCCATTGCTTAGAGTTATTCCATGTGTTTTAAATAAACATCACACAGAGATTGTGTGTTGAACCAGAAGTTCTGTGTCTGGTCCACCTGTTATCCCACAGTCCCTTCACAGACTTGGTGTCAGAGTGGGATAACTTGCTGGAAAATCTGGACTGGGATAGGAGGACGTCTTCTGGCAGATATCGCCCAGATATCCCAGGTGGACCGATGCACCAGGAGTTGTCAGAGGAGAACCCAGAAAAAGTCTGTGGATTTCTGACCAGAACCATGGCTGACAGACTGGGAGAAGAACTGCTGCCTGGACTGGACCTGTGAGTTCGGAGGAAGGCCAAGGCTGAAGACAATGAAGAGATTCAAGAGGACGAGGAAGAATTGAGGGAACTGCCTCCTCTTGAAGATGCTCCACCTGAAGATGTAAGGGAGTTGTTGAAATGGCTTGCATAAAACAGGTGCAGACGGACAGAGACAGAGGCATTGAGCAAAGAAGGCAAGATGCCAAATGGCGGATACTTATGAGGGTCTTGCATGCCATCGATGCAAGACAAACTGAAAGAACCAGTAGCTGAAAGAGATTAAACTAAGCAATCGGACAGTGACATTGAAGCATTCTCACAACGCTTGAGAAGATCACTCAAACATGCACATGGTGAAGGGAACAGTAGGTTGTCTGACTGCCACCACACCTGACAGGCAGTGCCCAGTTGGTTTATAGCCACATGGACTCCCGAGAGGTAGAGGACTATGACCGTGTGAAGCAAGATATCCTCAGGTGCTATGACATAAACACTGAAACCTATTGCCAGAGGTTTAAGTTTCTTAAAATGCAGTCACTGGATACGCCCTGAGAGATTTATGCCCATCTCAAGGAGCTCTGCTACAAATGGTTGCAGCCAGATAACAAGAGCAAGGACCAACTTTTGGAGGCGGTAACTATTAAACAGTTTATTAAAGTTTTACCCCAGGATGTACAACTTTGGGTTAGGGAACATAAGCCTGAGTCCGCTGATAAAACCATCATGTTGGCAGAAGACTTCCTGGCAGCTCGACCATCCAGACCAAGAGGGTTCCAAGGGACATCAGCAGCTGCAACCACCAGCAATCTAGTAAAGAACCGTTTTACTTATAAATTGTCAAATCCAGCCCCAGTGAAACAAGACTGGAGAGTAAGGCCAGTGTAGAGCACCTGGGTTTTCTTTGGACCAAGGACAAACTTAAATGTTTGGGTATTTATCTTAGTACTGATCCGAATAACTGAAGTTATATAATTTAGACCGTTCTTACTCAAATTCAAGTTAACTTGGATCGATGGTCCTCACTACCTATATTCATATGGGTCCGTTTAAACATCCTTAAAATGAATGTTCTCCCACGCCTCATAATGCTCAATCTGGTTCAACCTAAAACTTGTTTTCTCCTTATCAATATAATGTTTCTCAATTTTTGTGGAAAGGAAACCCCCTAGGAGAGCCTGGGGTAAGCTTATGAGAGCAAGGGCAGTTGGTGGGCTAAAGACCCCCGATGTTTATCTCTATTATTTAGCCATTCACTGTTCTCATTATTTTCTCTGGTGCTGTCTAACCTCAGAGCCTTCTGAATCCGTTTACGTCCCCCAATGGTTAGATACTGAGCGGACATTGTCCTCCCAATTAGGATTGAATCTTGTCGTCATACTCTATGCTCCTTCTTATAAAATTCCTAGATCCCTGAAAGATACTCCCATAGGCTATTCTCTTTGTGCCCATTAACAACTGTGCTTCCTGTTTCACCTAGACCCCAGATTAGATATTACTCAACCTATTCTGGGGAATCTGAATTTGCAGATTGATGGGAGGGTGCTTACCTGGATGGCCTGGCCTCTGTTGCATGACCTATCTGTTGTTCAGCTGGTGCGGCTGGTAAGCTCTTGCCTTTTCAGAAGTTCAGTCTAAATTTGATGTCCCCAGTCTGCATGTTTTAAGTATTACCAAGTTCGCATATGTTGCTCTAACACTTTGGGAATGAGGTGTGGTCTCATCGATATGGAGACTTATTGCTCTCCTTGGGGACACATGCCCCTGTATCCCATGTCATAACCTTTTATCACGCATGTTTACGTGAAATCTTAGAAGGGAAAGATAAAGCCTTTTGTTATACATGAGACCAGGTTATCCCTTCACAGGGTAGTCCCCATGTCTGGTCTAGAATATAGAATTCCACTTGTAGATATATCAAATGGGATAAATATCGCTTTATGCAATTTCAGATTTTGCATAATATGTTTCTCAACCTGGTTAAGCTTTGCAGAATGGATAAGTTGACATCGGATCTATGCACTCGATGCCAGAGAGAGGTTCCCTGTTCCATATTTTTTGGACTTGTGAGAAAGTTGTACCTTTTTGGGAGACTATTAAACAACGCTTAGATCCCTTGTTGGGGCTTAAGCAAGCCTTCACACCCAAGATGAGATCTGTCTTCTGGGAAACTTTGAAGATACACTTATTGGCCTCCAGAAATCTCATATGGCCTTAATATCAGCCTGTGCCAAGAAGATCATCCTTAGACATTGGTGTGATCAAATAATCCCCACCTATCTAGAGTGGTATAAAGAAATGCTTTTTGCTATACAGGCAGAACATATTATTGCAGACATGTTAGATATTAAAGGGAGATATACTCGGATATGGCAACCCCTCCGCACCCTCCTCACACTTAACGCCCAGAGCCTCTAGGTCCTTGCATTCTATGACACCCTATAATCTTTTTCCTTGACCTTCAAGGAAGGTCAGATTCTGTTCCTGTATTCCATACTAACAGAGAGAAAGGATCTCAGGTATTTTGTGGAGATGAGTCAGCTCCCAGGGAAGGGGCGAGAGTGGGATGAGAAGAAGGGGGGAAGGCGGTAGCCTTTTTTGTACCCTTATTATGTTTTTGCTTGGATCTGTACACCAATCTGGTCATCACCACTGTGTAATATGTTACTCATGTTAGTCTGGCAGTATATATTACCTGTCTTTTTTAAGGATTATTGTGTTCAAATTTAATAAAATTTGTTCAATATGAAAAAAAAAAGACTGGAGAGCAAAGAGAGGGAGGTGAATTCCAGTAACAGTGATTGTATGTTATGGGTGCCAAAAGAAGAGACATTATGTAAGAAACTGTCCTGATATAAAGAAAGAGACAGCTCACCTAGCCTTAGCAAACTGGGGTCACTTTATGGCTACTGTGCAGCTTGGATTACAGCAGATGATGAGACTGATTGATTCAGGGAGCCGTCAGATGTGTGTAAACAGATTTGGTGACTAGGAATAATAAAGGGCTGGATAAACAAGTCATCTATGTGCATGGTGATACCCATTGCTATCCTACAGCCACCATACAAATGACTGTTCAAGAAAAGACACATGAGGTAGAAGTGGGGATGGTACCTTGCCTACCCATGCCTGCTGTTATCGGGTATGATCACCCAGACTTTGCTTCATTTACCGTATACATTGTCATGCCACCTAGGACTCTGCTGTAGTTTCCGTAATCACCAGAGCTCAAGTGAAGCAAGGACATTTACCATCTGTATTCCTATTTGATGATGATGTTTTTGAGGATCCTGGCAAGAACTATAAAATTAAGGCAGAGAAGAGGAAGCTATAAAAGGACTGGATTGATACTCATGCTGGTGTACAGCCGGATCTGGGACATATTTTTAAATGTGGTATGCAGCATGAGCAAAAAGCTGACCCTTCACTTAACCCTTTTTTTTTCACAGGTGGGGAAGGGAGTGGAAAAAGGTGCTCCTCAGTTGGCTGTAAAACAGGGAATACTGTACAGAGACTGCACTAACCCCAGAACTGGAGAGGTAGTAGACCAACTTATGGTTCCAGAAAAATTCCTCTCCCAAATCATGTATCTGGTGCATGACATCCATTCAGCAGGCCATGCAGGCAGAGATAGTACTCTGAATAGGATATTACCCAGGTTTTATTGGCCCCTATCCACAAGAACATAGCTGAGTATTGTAAAGCATGCGCTGTATGTCAGAAGGTAGCTCAGGCAGGAAAAAGGGATAGAGTACCACTACAACCCATCCTCATTGTGACTAACCCCTTTGACAAGATAGCCATGGATGTAATGAGCCCCCTGGAAAAGAGCTCCAAGGGTAACAGATTTGTACTGGTCATATTTGATTACACTGCAGCATTCCCTAGCCTCCCCCTTGACGAGGACAGGCAGTACCTCTGAGAAGGCCACAGAGTGTGCTACCTGCCCCAAACCACTCCCCAACTCCCTAAACTACTGCACTACCTCTAACCCTGCCTTGACCCTTGCCAGCTCATTTGTCCTAAAATGGGCAGTGACATCTAGTTCCCTCCTCCTTACTACTGCCCTGGTGATCCTCAGGATCCACTCTCCATCCCTCCAAGCCATGCCTCCGGCTACACACTTTACCTCCCTCTTGCCCTTGCTTCCCAACCCCAAATCTATCCCTCTGACAATGGTGTACCCCACCAGGATTTGCTTCCTTCTCCTCTGGGGTCTCCTGCTACCCATTCTTGGGGTTCCCTTGTAGAGGACCCACTCATCCTCCCTGGTCACTACATCATATGCCACTGTGGGACCTTCCTGCTCCTCCAAGACAGCGTAGGAGTTCCATAGTTGCACTGACTGGGGGATGTGCTGTTGCCCCACCTCCCTCACCCTCCTCGAGCCCACAGTAGTTCATCCACTTCTCCCACCTGGCAACCTCTAAGGAAAAGGCGGCAGACTTGGTGGTCCCTGGATGTGGGAAGGAGGCTTTCTGAATCTGAGCCAACTTGGTCCAGAGACTACCGACCTCCTCCCTCAGTCCAGAGAGGTGCCTGCAGCTGGGGCAACACCGTAGCATCCAGAAGTAGTGTTTCTCAGATAGTGCCACTGTGGATCTGTCAGTGATCCAGCGGATAGTGGCACTATTTGAGTGGGATCTGGCCTGGGATCCATCTGAATACAGGGGTCAGATCCTCATTATCCAGTGCCGGATTCAGGGATCCGCCATCGATAATGTGGATCCAACCAGGATCCAACAGCTAGATCCATAGGCAGATAGAGGTGGGATCTGGCGGATCCACTATCCTGCCACAAAGGCAAGTATCTGGTGGATCTGGATGGGCACGGATCCATCTGAGAACCACTATACAGAAGGTCATCCTGAAAACAGCTGCCCCACAGCCACTGCACTGCACCACTCCCATCATCCTCTTTCTCTCTCTCTCTCTCTTACCCTCTTTCTTTCTTCCTCCTTCTCTCCTCTCTTCCACTTCCTTTCTCCTCTTTCCCCCTACTTATCTGTGCTACTGGGTATTGGTTAGCCATTCCCTGCTTCCTAATAGAGTGGGAGGGGATTACTAGCAAATCAATGTTATTTGTTGTTCCTGCCCTTTCTGTACCTAACAAGAAGTTCAGGTGTCAATCAAATTGTATTGCCTATATAGTTAGGTCTAGACAGTGGTGGGTGGGTGGAGGGGCAGGTTGGAGGGCAATTTGTCTCTCTGGCTCCACTGTTCCTCTCCCAAATCTGCTGCTTCTAAAAGCTCAAAATGGAGCTGGGGCATAGCTAACTCTGCTTTTACAAGTCACAGGCCCCTCCCAGTTAGCTGTCTCAGCAGTTAAGTGATCCATATTTGATCTCTGGCTTTATCCACGCTTTCCTAAACACTAAAGTTCCCTATGCCTAGCCCATGCATTTCTGAATTCCTCTATCATTTTTTCTCCCACAACCTCCACTGGGAGGCTGTTCCATTAATCCACCACCCTTTCTGTGATGAAGTACTTTCTGTTTCCCTGAGTCTACCCCTCCAGTGTCGTAGCATGACCGTTTGTTCTAGAATATCATTTTCTCTGAAAAATGCTTCCCTCTTGTACCATATGTATACCCGTGAGGTATTTGAAAGTCTCTTTCATATCCCCCCTCTCCTCTAGGGTGTACATATTGAAGCTCTTTAGTCTCACCTCATAGGGCTTTTGGTGCAGACCCTGCACCATTTTAATTGCCCTCCTCTGGACTGCCTCTACTCTGTCTATGTCCTTCCAGCGATGAGGACTCCAGCACTGGACACAGTACTCTAGATGAGGTCTCACCAATGATTTGTACAGCAGTATCACCACCTCCTTCTTTCTGCTGGTGATACCCCTCACTTTGCACTCCAGCATCCCACTGGCTGTGCCCACTGCCTTGCCACACTGTTTGACCATTTTTAGGTCATCAGATGTGATCACTCCCAGGTCTCATTCCTGTTTGGTGGTCGCCAGTACCATTCCCCCCATCATGTACTCTGCCCCTGGGTTTATGTGCCTCAAATGCATGATTCCGCACTCTTTCGCATTGAATCTCAGTTGCCACATTCCAGACCACTCCTCAAGATTATCTAGATCCCTTCTCATTCTTTCTGCCCCCCCATGTTGCAGATCTTAGTGTTATCTGCAAAAAAGGCATACCTTCCCATCTAACACATCTGCAATGTCACCAAAAAAGGACATTAAAGAAGACTGCCTCAGTACTGATCCTTGTGGCACCCCACTGGTCACCCTCCCCTCCTCAGAGTGAACTCCGGTTACCACCACCCTCTGTCACGTATCTCTCAACCCATTACTTAGCCATTTTACCACCTGAGGACCCAATCCCAGGCTGCCCAGCTTGTTTATGGGTCTCCTATGTGAAACGGTGTTGAAGGCCTTACTGAAATCTAAGTAGACCACATCCACCACTCCATGCTGATCCAATTCTCTGGTCACCTAGTCAAAGAAATATATCAGATTTGTTTGAAATGACCTCCCACCAGTGAATCCATGCTGCCTCGGATCCTGTAGGCTGCAGTATTCAAGATATTCCACAATCCTTTTCTTCAGCAGTGATTCCATTAATTTTCCCACCTCTGAAGTCAGGCTGACTGGCCTGTAGTTGCCAGCCTGCTCCCTGCTCCCACTTTTCTGAAATGGGACTATGTATGCCCTCCACCCGTCCTCTGGAACCACTCACGTCTATAGCGAGTGGTGAACAGGACTGTCAGTAGTGCTGCCAGCACCTCTCTAAGCTCCTTCAAAATCCATGTATGTATCCCGTCTGGCCCCATTGCCTTGTTCACTTTCAGTTTCCCGAGTTCCATCAGGACTCTTTCCTCCATAAATGGACTGGTGTCCACCTCCCTTCCATTGCTGTTCCTGTCGGTCATCTGTGGCACTCCTCGAAATGGGCGGACAGCTTCAACTGCCTCCACGGCTGCCGACCGACCCCCTGCACCTCCTGTGGCCGAATTCCAGCTCCAGAAAGTCAGATCCAGCAGTAAGGTACACCCACTGATCTTCATTTGAGCCATTTTGGACGGCTAATTCCCGATTGGTGCAGCGCGTTCGCAGGCGGATTCTGATTGGACCGCCTGCTATCCCACTGCACTCCGATAGGAGCACCTTTTCCATAGACTTAAATAGGGACTTCTGGCTTGAACTATGACTGCTTTCCTCTCGGAGTACTGATTGAATTTTCTCCCACTCCCCCCTCACCCCCTTCCAGGCCTCTTTTAAATACAGAGTTACTCCGCCCCTTCGTATTATATGCCTGTTGATTGGATCTCCTAATAAAGAGGGTGTTAGGTTGTGTCTGGGCACCCACTCCGTTGTTTTACCCACCTCACGCTTCACACTAACTCTGTGCACATCTTCCTTCTTCTGCTATCCTTAATTCTCCTAAGCCAACAGGGTGCCAGTGTGATTTGGGTACCTGCTCAGTTGTTCTACCCAATTTACACTAACCCTTGTACCCAACCTTGTGGTAATATGGCTTGCTTTTTCATCTTACTCTTATTTCTGGCAAAAAGTATACCGCATACTACATTGCTCCAGGAAGAGCCAGGAGCTAACCCAGTCTTTGAGCCCATTATCGTGGCTCCTGCTGTCTCCTCATACTGCATCCCCGCTACTCTGACAATTCACCTGTCGGATATACATATTTTAAACTCCTGCGTCTGTGTGGTGGCTGCTTGTCAGTGTCTGTAGCTGAGTTTTTGTGGATTTATATGGTTTTCTGCTTGGAGCATACCTCTCAACCTTTATCACCCAATGTGTGACAAGATGTGTGACAAGAGGACAAAATGTGTGACGCATCATCAAACATGGCATTGCAAGCTCAGAATACTGTGGAACTAAGTGCACTAATGTTAATAATGTTTACTGATGGCCTAGCATCTTATATTATTACATATTTCTGCTTAAAAGTCTCAGTGGTCAGTGTAGAATGTCACTTTCTCAATGTGGAACAGAAGATTTCTGAGGGATAAAATGAGTGATGTGCCTCGTAATGTGTGACAGTTGAGAGGTATGACTTGGAGTAACTACACCATTCTTGCTCACTACATCCGTGAAAGTCTCCTGAACTGGATTTCTGCAAAACATCATCACCAGGTATCTGCATTTTTCATTTAAAAATCAACTTTTTAGAAGCTATCCCAAGCAAAACATAAGTCAAACAACTAAGTCTGACAATCTCAGTGACTCTAGGTCCTGCTTGAATCCACATTTTTGTCTGACCTGCTCCATGATCTGTATGTGGGCTTTTCAACAACCTCTTTGAATGACAAAGAAGCATGCAGACAAAAGGATTTCACATCCTGCATATGAGCAGGCACAGTTCATCACCTTCAGGAATTCTAACTCATTCTGTGACTCTGGACCTCAGCTGTTGATAATTTTTTTGGCTTATTACTTAACCACCAGGTATCTACAAGATGCTGAAATTCTTTCTCCTACAAATTCTCCTTATGCTGCTCCTGCTCTCAGGAAATGTTCACCCCAACCCAGGACCACCTGGGCAGCCAGCAGTGGCACCAAGCAGAAGGACAGGGACACTCACCATGGCATCCATCAACGCCTGCAGCATCCTCAACAAACTTGATTCCCTCCAAACATGGATCCTACAGCACAACCCTGATGTCCTCTCAGTTGTGGAAACACAGCTAAACCCTAAAATCCCTGATACCTCAGTCTCTATCCCTGGCTACTGCATTTTCGGGCAAGACTGGATTGCTAAACGGGGCCGGGGCTGCGCCATCTATCTTAAGGCTACCCTTATGGGTCACATCATCCCATCCCCTAGCCTGAGCAACTCCTCTCAGGTCATCACAATCAAAATCCTCCTTGGTGCACATAACAAGGAACTCACTGTCATCTCAGTTTACCTACCCCAAGAGACCAGACTGCAGGCTTCCATAGCATCATGGAATATCTAAGGTCCAGCAACATAATTCTGAAACCATAATCATGGGTGATTTTAACATTAACTGGCTCTCCACTGAGGCCGCTACCTATAAGGATGCAGCCGCGGCGCATCACCTCACTCAACTGGTCAATGCCCCCACTAGGTGTAACTATAGGACAGGCTCCCTTACGCTTCTAGACTGGATTCTATCTAACTGCCCTGAAAGCATCTCCAATGTTTCTGTACTCCCGTATACAATAAGTGACCACTCGCCTGTCATCTGCTGCTGGTCAAACAAATACCACAAGCCCCCTCCCAAGCTTATCTATGCCAGGGTTATCAAACAAGGGCACCTCCAGCTGTTAAAATCCCATCTAACCAGGCTGAACTGGGCAGTGCTTGACTCCCTCAGTGACACCAACAAAGCTCTGGACCTATTTATCAAACGTTTCAACAAAGCCAGTGACATCTATGCACCAGTGAAAAAGATGAAGGTCAAAGGACAGACTAACCCCTGGGCTACTACTGACCTTTTAACTCTACTCAAGCACAGAGACCACCTCTGGCATTGTGCTTGTGCAACTCCGAAGCAAGTAGACATACAATTATACAAAGCAGCCAGAAATGATTGCACTCGAAAAATACGGAATGCTAAACGCCGCTATTACAAAGAGGCTCTGACCAACTCTTGGGGCCAGGGAAACAAATTCTGGAACAACATGAAAGAGCTCACAGGCAAGGATCCTAAAGCACCACCCACTATGCTCAACCTTCATGGCACTCCTACACTCGACCTAGGTACTATCACCAGCACTTTTAGTAATGCATTTACAAACCTGGACAGTGTCCTTCCACCAAATTTTTCCGATGACCTCCCCTCCAGCTCCTCCCAAGTTACCCCCCAACTAGAATGTACAACCCCCAAAGTTTTTTTTAAGGAGGTCCCACCACAAGTAGGTACAAAATACATTCAAAAGGCCATCGGCAAACAAGGGTACAGTGGTGACTCCCTTGACCTGAAACTGCTGGCACAAGTCCTCGATGAAATCTTAGAACCACTTACAAAGATCTTTAATCTCTCACTTAGATTGGGCCATTTCCCCTCTCTCTGGAAGAAAGCCACTGTCACACCGGTTCACAAAAGCGGAGATAGGACGCTCCACACCAATTACAGACCTATCTCACTCCTCCCCCCACTATCTAAAGCGCTGGAGCGAATAGTTTCAGACCAACTAGTTGAATTTCTGGATAAGTACAATGTACAGTGCCCAGAGCAGCATGGCTTCAGAAAACGGCACAGCACCACCACTGCACTATTGGAATTTACAACCTTCATCCATGCCACGCTTGACAAAGGGAATTGTGGAGGGGCAGTATTTATAGACCTTACCAAGGCATTCGACACAGTTAACCACCCCCTACTGCTCAAGCAACTGTCCTCCATTGGGATCTCCAGCGATGCCCTTCCATGGTTCGCCAGCTACCTTGATAATCGGATCCAACGTGTAAGGATTGCAGGGATCTCTTGGAAGAAACCGTCCACTCCGGAGTCCCCAGGGTCTATTCTGGGTCCTCTACTCTTCTCCTCTTCATCAACAATCTCCCCAGTGCCTGCCACCAAAAAATATTACTATACGCAGACGATGCAGTCCTGTTTTCCAGCCACCATGACATCACAGTCCTTGAATCCCAGCTGCAGCTCAACTTCAAGCGCATCGAAGACTGGTTCAATTCTCATAAACTTGTCCTGAACCACAGCAAGACTAAAGCCATGTCCTTCTGTAACTGATGGAGCAAGCACAACTCTCTGTCCCTCACCATCAAGAACCACGCTGGGAACTCACTCGAACATGTCAAGGAGTTCAAGTACCTTAGTATTACCCTGATAGTATCCTCTCCTACACTTGGCATATTGACACTGTTGCCAAGACCGCCAATATACGGATTGGACTACTACACAAACACAAGCACTGTATGCCTGCGGATGCCCTTAAACTAGCCATCTACAGCTCTGTCACCTCTATCATTGACTACGGCCTTACCATCTATGGCTCTGCCCCAACAAGTGCCCTCCGCAGGATCTCAGTTTCTCTCAACAAAGCCTGTAGACTACTAACGGGTGCAGCCCAACAAACTCACACCTGTGATCTCTATGCACAGGCCAGCTGGCTACCCCTACTCAGCAGAATACAATACCAGACCTGCTTACTTACCAAAAAGATTCTCCTCGGTCTCATGCCACCTGGTGTTAGCTCACTCCTTACTACCTACAGTGGCACTCAATAAACACGTATGGCCAATCTCTAACCTTTCAGGTTCCCAGATGTCGTACCTCCATGGGTCAGCGGTCCTTTATCTATACAGCCTCTCAATGGTTCAATTCCCTCAATAAAGAAGCACTTTCCTCTATTACACCTGGACCCTTCAAAAGGAATCTCAAACTTTCCCTCACCTCTACTACTCAATGTGATTGCTTCTCTGAACAGAGATCTCTCTAAACACCTCCCAGCTCACTCATGTCTCACAGCCCGCCCTTTCCCAGTCTCATTCCCTCTGGCACCGGGCCTTCCTTGTGACTCTTTTTCCTGCTTCGCATCTCCACTGGTACAAGACAGTTTCCACCACCATCGGACAGTGGCCCATTAGCCTGCCAACTTCCTCTCCCGGTCGCACGCCTGCAATACTAACTGCCTATGGTGCCTTCTGTCTCTTATTGTTACCGCAGCCAGCTGCCTACTCAAGCTGCTCATTATATGAATATTATCTCAAAGTGTGTTATAACTGAGTATTTTTTCTTTTAGTTGTTTTGGTTGTTTATTGTGCATTCTTTTACTACCTCTGTATGTATGTTGACCCTCATCCTTTGACGTGGAACCTTTGTAAACGAGCAGTTTCTGCTCAAGGTATCTGTAATCTGAGATTTTAATAAATAAATAAATAAAATAAATAAATACATATGTAACCCCTAGATGGCGCTATCCCAGGGGCTACTACCCCTGCCTGATTTGCCACTAACAGGTTGAGGGGCCTGGATCCAATGGCGGGTGCCTCCACCCAGAGGTCAGGGTTTGCAATAGTTAAACTAACTTGGTCACAGCCCTCTGGGACACTGCAACCCCTTTCTTCCCACTAGTGGCCCACACAATATATCAGAATTACCTTCACAGTATACACTTACCCCAGGTCTGGTTCCGCACTGGGACCTCCTGTGAAATGAGATACAGTGCAACAATCACAGTACAGTACTTTAACATAGACAAATACCTCAGGCAGTATAACTTTGCTGAAACAAGCAGCTCTGATTTATTTAGGGGATATAACAAGGATGAGGAAATCAGGTTAATTAGCTTATCACTCTAATAATTCTATTTATGGCTCTGTGCACAGGCCTATCCTATCAGTTACTGTCCCTGGGTACCCAAGCCCTAGTGGCTAGTCCAAACCGTGGCAGCTGGTAGGGCCCTTTCACACAGAGAAAAGGAGAATTAAACAGTCAGCAGTACAGTAATTCCATTTGGATTTAATTGGCAATTCAACAGGAGCGACCTGAATTAGTACTCACGACCTCCAAATAAGATAGGGTCCTTCAATGTCAGCAGGGCTCACTTAGGTACACAAACCTCTTCACATCCATATAAAAGAAAGCACTATACCAGGCAGGCTGCATCTGTATCCCGATCGCAATTACTGCACAATACCGGAGAACACACAGCAGATTCAGTTCCTGACAGACCGAGTGCAATTTTCAGCAATTCTTCCAGTCTTCTACAGGGTGAGCCTGTTTTCTACTCTTCAGAGATCCTTTGATTCTTTTCACAGGCCGGATTCAGTCCTAACAAGCTGCAGACCGAACTCTGGGCCTTACACACGTTTTTGACTAAAACTGCACACTGAAAAAGCACAGGGCTCCTTCCTTCTTCACTGCCACAAGCTCAACTCAACTCCAACCGACAAAACCGGGCACTTTGAGTTCCTCCCAGTTCTTGACTGGATTGGCTGTCACTCTGGTGGGCTGCTGCTGTTGTTGGTCCAAAAGGCACTGAAGTCTAAACTACATCTCCCAGAGTCACTGCCACAATCCTCTTGTGGCTGGCTCAGATTATGAGTCCAAGTTCTGATTCGTCCAAGGCACCATTTTAGAGCTAGCTTCACCCCACACTGATTGGTCCAGTTCAGCAGTTCAAAACTAGAATGGGAACTAGCAGACACAGTTCTGACTGCAAAGAAAGCAGGTTAGACAAACTGTAATTTCATTATTACTCTAAATAATTTCTGGTAAACAGTTACATCTTTCAGATAGGTTCCTTTGCACTCCTAGTGACTGCAAAAATTAAGTGAATTAGCAGCAGCTCGAGTGGTACTCAGTCAAAGAAACACACAGTCCCCATACAAACTAATTATGTCTGCAAGCAGACAGCTCTTAAAGAGACAGTACCAGAGGTTCTAAAACACTCACTGATAAATGGCTTAAACGCCAAACTCATTCAGGCTTGGAGCATTCAAGCAAGCTCCTGGAAGTCTTTGGGAACTCCCCTATTTGCAGGGGTTACACCCTTCCTGGTTTGGGAAAGCTTGACGTCCTGGCTACAAGTACCCCACAAGTTTCAACTGCAACCATATACATTTGCATTAGGCTCGCACGTGTAATCATCAGTCAATATATCATTTTACCAAGAACACATTTCTGAAATATTGCAGTACGTCACTCTTTACACAGTATTACATACACATTGTACCATAACTCAGTTATTACTTCTTGTACATGAAACTGAAGAGGGGCCTTCCCTATCAGTTACCTTGGGGCTGGATGGGGCAAGGGCACCATATAGAGGGCAACACAAGTAACTTGGAGTTAGCACTGATGCTCAGTTTGGGCAATGAGCTCGGGACACATACACTCCTTTATGGACAACATTGAGAGCAAGTCCACAGGCCTCCCAAGTGAATCATAACTGAGGTGCACCACAGGCTTTACAGCTCGACCAGTCTTTCTAGGGGAACTGTTATAGTCTCTGCACTCTGAGCCTCATTTTCAGCATTGTCCTCACTTGTCAGGGGAGTCTCCATGGGGGTAGAGAGGCTAGAACTTGGGGCACTTTCAGCTCCAGGAGTTACAGTTTCTGAGTCCACAACATTTGGCTCGCATGGAGAGCTTTCGACACTGGCAGTGGACTGTCAGGGCACTCAAAATACTCTTCTTGTTCGGGTGTATCACCAGTCTGCCCCAATCTATCATTTTCCCCTGAAGCTCAAACAGTTCAACCATGCACAATGATTCCATTTCATCTGATCTGATGCTTTGCACTTCACTTTCTGGGAGCATTGGCTCAGGGATGAAGTTGGGGCTTAGACAGTCCAGAAGGCCCAGCTTTGTCTCCACTATTGACTGGGGATTGCCCGAAACATTGACTCAGTTCGTAAGAGGATAGTATTCAAAGTCACTCTCACTTTCTTCCGATATGGACTGACAGTCATGCTCAACTGGGACTTGTGGAGGGAACACTTTAAGGCTTCTGTAGGTGCAGACTTTCTTGATCTTTTCTTAGCAGCAGCTCTAGTCACTGGTCCAGAGGGGCATCTTCTAGGGGCTCAGACTCAATTAAGATTTGTCCAATGGGCAGTAAATGATTTCTATGCATTGTTTTTACATCTTTTGAATTATTCTCAGGCCTTACTTTGTACACTGGCAGATCATCTAGTTTGCCCACTACAATGTGGGGAGATGGTGCCATCTGTCAGCAATCTTGTGCTTGCCATGCAGTCCCAGATTTCTTAGCAATACCTGATCTCCCTCCTGGAGTTCCTGTGCTTTCACCTTTATCATACCATTTCTTTGTTGGCCAGATTTCTTTTGGCAGCCATGGTTTGAGCCAGTTGGTGCGTGATGAGTTAGCTGGGCCTTTAACTTTGCACATACTGTAAATAGTTGTCAGCTTGAACCCCATCAGAGAGACCCCAAAAACACACATCTACTGGTAGTCGAGCTTTCTTCCAAACATCAGGCGGTAGGGGAGAATCCAGTGGCATCACTTTGGTGCAGTTATAAGCATGTACCAGGGTGCTAATTTGTTGGCTCCATCTAGGCTTGTCCTTTGGGTGCAGGGTGCCTAGCATATCTACCAGCAAAAGTGCGGTTGAAACGTTCAGGCTGTGGGGTCCCCCCTGGGGGTGGTAAGGAGTGGTTCTGGACTTTCGCACTCCCCACAGAGAAAGCATCTCTTTGATCAGACGACTCTAAAGTCTCTCCCTTGATCAGAATGTGATCTTTGTGAGCCCCATAGTGAATGAAAAGTTTCTACAAGTACTTTGGCCACAGTGGATGCTTTCTGGTCTTTGGTGGGAAAGCTTGGGCATATCTCGTGAAATGGTCAGTGCACCACCAGCACATTACTGATATTTCTTTGATCCGACTCCAAACTCAGAAAATCAATACAGACCAGCCTCCATGGTGCACTGGTGGTGATGTTAACAAGGGGCAGCCCTCTGGGGCAAAGCTTTCCTCTGTAAGCAGCGACTACAAGTTCAATGTGTTGCTCCACATCAGCCCCCATCTTAGGCCAATAGAATCTGGATCTCACCAAGGTCAAGTGTTCTGTCTATACCAAGGTGTTCTATGTGGTTGTGCAGGACCTCAGTACTGAGTCTCAAAGGCAGTGGGCAGCACTAGTTGTTGTTTGTCTACTTGTCCCCTCTGTCTACTGTTTCTCTGTATAACAGTTTATTGATCAGTTTCAACTTAGGACCTTCTTTGTATAACAGTGCAGTTCTCAAATCAGTGGGCGTAATTTGGCACATCTTTTCCTGCATAGAGGGCTTCTAAAGCTGCTTTGATCATGGGATCGCGGGATTGAGCCGCGCTAAATACTGTCATTGTCCAGCTGGGCAGTGCACCAATGTCTATTGCAGAAAAGTGGCAATAAGCAGCAGGTATGCAATTCTCAGAGGCTCCCAAGCAATCCACCATGCAGTCCACTGCGTCCGTGGACATTTGTTCCTCCTGTCAAACTTCCGGCAGAGTGCCTGAATGTCGGTTCTGCCAATCGGACCCAATCATTCTGGGAACAGGCCTCGGGAGAGAGCATCAGCATCTATGTGGTTCAGACCTGCTCGGTATTCGAGAGCATAGTCATATGTAGATAATGCAGAAAGCCACCTATGGCCAGTGGCATCCAACTTAGCTGGAGGTCTGCACAGGTCAAAGGATTATTGTCCAGTTTTACTAGTATTTTAGCCCCATACCAAGTACTCTATGGAATTGGTCATCATAGCCCACTTCAAAGCTAGGAACTCAACTTGTGAACAGGATAGTTCTTTTCGGATGGGGTCAGGCTTCATCTGGCAAAGGCCACTGGTCTCAGGCCATTCTCGTGCTCTTGGTACAACACAGCCCCCAACCCTTGCAAGCTAGCATCAGTGTGCAGGACGTAAGGTTTTCTTGGATCGCATAGGCCAGCACTGGAGCATGGGTAAGTTGATATATGATCTCATGAAATGCAGTCTCACAATCAGGAGTCCACGGGCCCCAAATACTTCACTCGGATGAAAATACACTCTTTCAGTCTTGAGGGTTGCTGACTTTTGGTATTTTTGTGGGTTGGGGATACCCTTGATAAGGTTAAGTAAAGGCGGATCACTCTTGAATAGTCCTTGATGAAGCGCCGATAGCCGCTTCACAGAATCCCAGGAATCTTTGCAGTTCTTTAGATTTTTGGAGCTTGGCCGGGTGGTCAAGGCCTCAACTTTACTTGGGTCGGTCTCTATTCCCTCGATGGATACTATGTGTCCCACATACTTTACTGATGTTTGAAAAGAATTGACACTTATCAATGGACAGTTTAAGGCCAAAGTCCTCCAGTCGGTCCAATACCTTAAATAATCTGCTCTCGTTCCTCCAGTGAGCTGCCAAACACAATAACATCATCTAGGTATACCAGGCACTCTAGTAAGTTCATGTCCCCACTGCACGCTCCATCAATCGTTGAAAAGTGGCTGGGGCACCTGAAACTCTTTGAGGCATCCTCATGAATTTATGAAGCCATACGCGGACAGATAAAGGTCTCTTCTCACGGTCCTCTGGGGCCATCGGGATCTGGTAGTACCCACTGCGGAGATCCAGCACAGAGAACCACTTGCTCCCGCTTAGGCAGTCCAAAGCATCCTGAATGCGGGGCATTGTGTACTGATCAGGATAGATCCATGGTTTAAAGGTGCGATAATCCACACACATCCTTACTGTTCATTCTTTTTCCTCCACTACCACAATGGGGGAAGCATAAGGGCTTCTGGTTCTTGTATTACACCGGCAGCTAACATCTCTTGCAGATGCCGTCTCACATCATCTATGTCAGCAGGTGCCAGGCGTCGAGACCTCTCATGAAATGGTCTTTCGTCATGCAGCGGATTGTGCTCAGCTCCTTGCACGCATCCTACATCCCATTCCTTTAAAGAAAACACCTGGTCTCTCTGGGCAAGCTTCTCACTGATCCTTACTTCCCATTCAGCTGGCAGCGGGGTGGCGAAATCAAACAAGTCAGGCGTTACTCTGTCATTCTTCCTTGAACTCTTGCTGCTGGGTAGCACTGCAGTGTCTGCACAATGCACATTAGCCAGGATGCAACCTCTGTTTACTCGAATGTCTCTTCAGACACATTATGAACTTGGACCATTACCCTTCTGGCATAAGCATGGGGCTCTAGCGGGCAAAATACTAGGCTTGACCAGCAGTCCCTCTGGCAATTTTCCATCACCTGGTGCATCAACATTAATATTTTATTCTTAACATCCTTTCTGATACGGACCTCTCCCTGTAAGGTACACTGGGCATTTGGCGCCAGGATCAGAGACTCAGGATCCTTCTTCCATACAATTCCACCGGGTTCCTCTGGCTCTGTTTTTCAGCATCTCTCTGTGCCTCATAGGCCTTCTTAATTAAAGCCGGAACTCTTAAAGCTCTACTAGTCTTTGACCCCTGTTTTTTCATAACACAACTGTGCAGCCTTCCAACATATGAGCATTTGTTCCAATCAACAAGGGACACCATCATACAGTCCAGTAGGGGACACACTAAGGCTAGGGTCTCTACTTGTTCGGCCACTCCAGCCACGGAGGTGGGGAAAGACAGCCAAATTCGGATATACCCGAAGGGGTAGGCCTTCACTTAACCCCCATACATGCAGTCCTTCTAATGGTTGTAAAGTGCGTCTGACAAATGCTTCTGATACCAATCCTGGAACATAATTGTCACTTGGGAGCCACTGTCAATACAGCTCTTGTAGACACTCCATTCACCTTTACAGTGGTCTCCATGGAGGACCCACTATTCTGGACCAGTCTGAGAGGCGGTAGTGGGGCCTGGGCAACTGACCTTGCCACAAAAGGCGTGGATTGCATTTTGGTGCCCTCACTGGGATCATGTGTGCACCTCTTAACCACTGATTTCTTCTCCCAAGCTTCTCGCAGCCTATATGCAACTTTGTCAGTGTCTTTTGGGACTGGCATTCCCTTTCATGTGCCCATCTTTCCCACAATTATAGCAAAACATACTTGGAGTTTGAGCTGGCCGAGCGCCACACTGGGAGCCAGGGCGGGTATTACTAACTGGAAACCTGGGTGCCATCTCTGTCTGCGGCGTGATAAGCATTTGGAGACATCTCGTCAGTTTCTCCACTTCATGGTCAAGGAATTGAGTTTGGAGCTGTTATCAGCAGGAGATACATGGTGGGTACCCCCACTTCATAGTAGAGGCAGTCGGATATAGGTCAGGGCCCCGTACTTGCAGGCGTGGCCTTCATAAAGGGACTGTTTTGAATTCCCGGATCTCTCTCAACAGTTCGCCCCATTGTGGCATATCTTTTCCTTGTCAGAGCACTCATTGACTGTCAACCTCTGTCCCTGAACTTCACTTGATGGGTCACCCTCAGTCACTCGGGTCGTAGCCACAGTTGTTGGTGCAGGTACCTCCCGAGTCGCCTTTTCTCAACTCCTCAATTTCTCTCATTAACTCATCATAGGAGGGTGGGATTCCAGCGATTTGCCAGGCGTAACTGAAGCACCAGCAGTTCTGAGAAGGCAGACTTAAGGATTCTGTCCAGTCTGGTTCGGTCCAGTTCAATCGCTGGCAAACTACCCTTTCTGAGGCATTCTTGCAACAATTTTTCCAGCCGAGAGACATACACAGACAACAACTCCCTTGTACTTTTTTGCATTTTTTTACCTCCACCATAGGTCCTCATCAGAATCTGGGCTCCCATACACATTCTCCAAGGCCTCAAGATAGGCCTGTGCAGTCGCTCAGGGTTACTGGCCCGTTTAGCTACGGATGGTAGCCAGGCAGGACCTCGGAGGCTCTCACTACCCCTCTTTCGGCTTGGCCTCCGAGCATTGCCATTCTAGCACTTGGGGGCAACATAGTCTATCCAGGTCTCCCAGTCATCCTCCTCTTGGGGGTGGGAGGTGCCAGAGAAGATCCTCAACCTTGGTAAGAGTCGTGACTAATGGCAGGTGCAGAAATAGGAGTCTGTATTGGTTCAGCCACCATTACAGGCACTGGAGCAGGAGAGGGTGTTGGGGAGGAACACCCCAGGTGGCAAGAATAGTTTCTTCAAGTCCTCCACAGTTTTCCCTCCCCAGCAACCATTCAGCAAATTCTCCTCAAAAGTTTCAGATAGTGGTGGGGGCTGATTTCCCCGGTCTTTACTGTCCTTAGTTATCACTCTCCAAGCAGTGAGGGCTCCCTCTGGGGTAATGGTCTGTGGCACTTTGGAGCTATCTGGGATCCTTAAACTCTACTAGGGCCAGGAAAGTGTGGGTGAGCAGATTAGCATGCCGACCCACCACCACAGGGTTTTGTAAACCTTCCACCTTGGAAAGTACTCCTGTACAGTGTCCGTGATTGATACCCAGGGGGATGTCCAGGATAAGCATAGCATTTTGGGGGTCGATCTCCTCCCCAGTACACCACTCCACCAGCCGGTGCACAGCCACTTCTGTCGGGGTACCCATTTTTTTCTTAACAGTGGTTCGTAAATATGGCCACTAGAGGACACACAATCCAGCGGTGCCTCCAGATGTAACCCCTAGATGGCGCTATCCCAGGGGCTACTACCCCTGCCTGATTTGCCACTAACAGGTTGAGGGGCCTGGATCCAATGTCTGGTGCCTCCACCCAGAGGTCAGGTTTGCAATAGTTAAACTAACTTGGTCACAGCCCTCTGGACACTGCAACCCCTTTCTTCCCACTAGTGCCACACAATATATCAGAATTACCTTCACAGTATACACTTACCCCCAGGTCTGGTTCCGCACTGGACCTCCTGTGAAATGAGATACAGTGCAACAATCACAGTACAGTACTTTAACATAGACAAATACCTCAGGCAGTATAACTTTGCTGGAAACAAGCAGCTCTGATTTATTTAGGGGATATAACAAGGACAGGGGAAATCAGGTTAATTAGCTTATCACTCTAATAATCTACCTATGGCTCTGTGCAGGCCTATCCCTATCAGTTACTGTCCCTGGGTACCCAAGCCCTAGTGGCTAGTCCAAACCGTGGCAGCTGGTAGGGCCCTCACACAGAGAAAGGAGAATTAAACAGTCAGCAGTACAGTAATTCCATTTGGATTTAATGTGGCAATTCAACAGGGAGCGACCCTGAATTAGTACTCACGACCTCCAAATAAGATAGGGTCCTTCAATGTCAGCAGGGCTCACTTGAGGTACACAAACCTCTTCACACATCCATATAAAGAAAGCACTATACCAGGCAGGCTGCATCTGTCTCCCGATCGCAGTACTGCACAATACCGGGAGAACACACAGCAGATTCAGTTCCTGACAGACCGAGTGCAATTTTCAGCAATTCTTCCAGTCTTCTACAGGGTGAGCCTGTTTTCTACTCTTCAGAGATCCTTTGATTCTTTTCACAGGGACAGTTCGGTCCTAACAAGCTGCAGACCGAACTCTTGGGCCTTACACGTTTTTTGACTAAAACTGCACACTGAAAAAGCACAGAGCTCCTTCCTTCTTCACTGCCAAAGCTCAACTCAACTCCAACCGACAAAAACGGGCACTTCCTTTGAGTTCCTCCCAGTTCTTGACTGGATTGGCTGTCCTCCACAATAGACTGCTGCTGTTGGTCCAAAAAGGCACTGAAGTCTAAACTACATCTCCAGAGTCACTGCCCATACAATCCTCTTGTGGCTGGCTCCAGATTATGAGTCCAAGTTCTGATTCGTCCAAGGCACCATTTTAGAGCTAGCTTACCCACACTGATTGGTCCAGTTCAGCAGTTCAAAACTAGAATGGGGAACCAGCAGACACAGTTCTGACCGCAAAGAAAGCAGGTTAGACAAACTGTAATTTCATTATTACTCTAAATAATTTCTGGTAAACAGTTACATCTTTCAGATAGAGTTCCTTTGCACTCTAGTGACTGCAAAAATTATGAATTAGCAGCAGCTCGAGTGGTACTCAGTCAAAGAAACACAGTCCCCATACAAACTAATGTATGTCTGCAAGCAGACAGCTCTTAAAGAGACAGTACCAGAGGTTCTAAAAACACTCACTGATAAATGGCTTAAGCGTTAAACACCATTCAGGCTTGGAGCATTCAAGCAAGCTCCTGGAAGTCTTTGAACCCCATTTGCAGGGGTTACACATATCACTTTTATCCACTCCTGGTCCTTCTCCATTGTCAATGACCATCCGAGTGCTCTCCATGACAGCCCTGAATGGTCAAGCCAGCATTACCTACACCTGGACCAGATGCACATCCCTGACAACATAACAAAAAAGGACCCAAAGGAAAAAAGCCCTTTCCTACTTGATAAATACCCTTAAGAAAATGCTTCTAATTCTTCTTCTCTGTTCAGGCAATGTGGAACTCAATTCAGATCTTCCAACACAAATTACATAACCATCGGATCTTGCAGCTGCTCCTGGGCTGAAAATGATGCTGGTAAACATTCTAAGCCTGATCAAAAAATTTGACCAACTTCAAGTTTAGGCGGCGTATACTGACCCAGATCTGATTATTATTACTGAGTCATGGCTGAAAAAGACTACCACTAACCCTCAAATTACTATCCCGGGTTTTAAACTTCTTAGGGCAGATAGGGAAACCGGGGAAGGGGGTCATCTATGCCAAAGCCAGATTTGATGTTAGTGATATTTTTTGTAAAACCAAGCCAAAACAATATGAGATTGTTTCGCTGAAGCTTCACCTCCCTTCTACAGATTGCATCACTATTATAGGTGGCTATAGACCACCGTCCAGAGGTACGGAAATCCTTAACATACTGAAATCCTAACCTTGTCTGCCAACACGGAAACAATAATCCCAGGGACTTCAACATGGATTGGTTCACTGCAAATCTCACTGCCTTCAAATCTATCTGTGATGAGCTGGGCTTCACAGACAGTCACTGAATTCACAAGGAACAATACTTCTAACACTGCCAATAGCTCACTCCTAGATGTTATTTTAACTCACATCCCATAAAATCTCTCACTCTGCAGTTTTCCATAATGACATGAGCGACCACAGTGTCATTGTATGTATAAGATCCCAAACTAAACCCCAACAAGCAACCTAAACTCAGAACCAAACGGTCCTTTCGTAAATTCAGTACATTAAACTTTCTAGCGAATTGGGTAGATCAAATGGCAAGATCTATATCTTGCCAAAACTGCTGATAAAGCTGTCTCAGTCCTTAATGATAACCTTACCATCCTGATAAACAAACATGCTCCTCTTATTAAAGTAAGGGTACGTAAATCCTCACATCCTTGGTTTACCCCAGATCTCAAGGCAGCACTTACCAATAGAGACAAGCTCTGGGCCTGGGCTAGGCATTCAAAGAACCCGGCAGACTGTCAGGCCTTTAGAACTGCCAGGAACGACTGTGTTAAAAAACACATGCTACTAAAGCAAATTACTACATTTCCACCCTGGAGCAGGCCAAAGGAACTCCCAAAATCTGGAGGACACTGAGATCCATTGAAGAGCCGTCTCGCTCCCTCTATCACGTATTAAGATTCTTACCAAAGACAGGGTGGTGGTAAACAAACCGCATATCCTTGAAGAACTTAACCTACACTTTGCCACAGCCAGATTAGCTTTTGACTCCTCACGCGCCACCTTCAGTGAATAGCAATACTAGCCCAGCCTCCATCTACTTCCCCACCTCATCCCTTCCAGCTGCGTTTGTTTGGTTATAAAGGTTGAAGACTTACTCCTCAGCCTTGATGCCAGGAAAGGTACAGGGGCGCTGGCCTTGAACCATTCTTCTTGAGATTAGGTTTGCCAGCTCACAGCTCCCATCCTCCATATTTTCAACCTCTCCATCACCTCTGCCATGGTTCCATCCTGCTGGAAATCTGCCCATATTCTTCCTCTCTTCAAATCAGGAGACCCTTGTGATTTAAACAACTACAAGCCTATATCCATTTTGCCTGTTCTTTCCAAAGCTCTGGAAAACTGATCTACAACCAACTAAAAATCAACTTGAATTGCATTCACTCTAAACCTCACACAATCTGGCTTCAGGTCTAAACATAGTACCATCTCAGCATTGGCTAAAGTCTCTAATGACTGGATTTCTGCTATGGAATCTAAGAAGGTTACTGGGACAGTCTTTCTAGACCTCAGTAAAGCTTTTGATCTTGTTGACCATTCCCTTTTAATTACGCTCCTCACCAATCTAGGTGCTACTCCGCCTACTGCACAGTGGTTTAACAGTTGTCTTTCTGGAAGGATACAAAAGTCAAAGTCAGTGGCCTACTATCTGCCCCCTCCCGACTGCCAGGAGTCCCCGGCTCCATCCTAGGCCCAATCCTTTTTTCCCTGTATATCAACGCTCATGATTCCTACATAACGAAATCCAGCATACATTTCTTTGCAGATTATACAGTATTGCACACCACAGTCACAATGTTATCAGAAGTTAGGGAAGTGTTGCAAGCTGATTTTGACAAGCTAGAAAGCAATCTTATTGTAACCCCCCTTCAAATGGGGGTTCCCAAAAAGTCTTCCTTGAGCTTGCCTAAATGCTCACTGCCAGGCTGGTGTCCTGCGTTTTAGCAGTTTAAATATGATTACCAGATCCTGTAAGCCTCTGTGTACTGTCTCTTTAAGAGCTGCCTGATTGCAGTTTAAGTAATCTGAGAAGGAGCTCTGTTGAAAGATGTAACTATTTACTGAAAATCATTTAGAGTGATAATGATAATGTAGTTTGTCTAACCTGCTTTCTTTAGCAAGGACTGTTTTGTTTGTCTCTACTATCTTGGTCCTGGACTGCAAATTGGACCAATCAGTACTGGTGGGACCTAAAATGTAGCCGGACTACAGGAGCTGTCTGAATTCAAAATCTGTAGGAATTGTAGTTTGAACTTTTTGCGCCTTTTTTGCAACTGAAAGGGGAGCTCTTGCTTTGACTGACAGCCAAATCAGCCAACCAAATCTTTTGGAACTTGGGAAAGTCCCGGGCTGCTTGCAGTTTTCAGTTAGATCTAAGCTGGAAGCTGAACAAGAAGGAGCTGAAGTGATTCTGAGCAGCAATCCTGAGTGGATTCGCATGGGAGAACTCTGAAAAGGCTGTTTTTGTCCTGCATGTCGGTGTGCTGCTCCTGAGAGGGAGAGAAGAGAATTATTTTGGACTAAATCCAAGTTTGTGTGACTAAAGTAAGCTACTGAAGTGGGCCAGGCTCAACCTGAAGAAGACCGAAGATTTTGCTGAATGCGATTGGCCTGTCAGGAGTTCCAGCTACCCTAAGCTCCCAGTGTGCAGAGACTTACATTGTGACCGGGAGCTGCCTGGTACAGTAGAATTGCCTTACATGTAAAGGTGCTATGAGCTGCCAATGGGTCATGAGTTAGTCCCACTGTGTGAACTGTGTTCTGCTTGCTGGAAGCTGTATCCAGCCCAAAATGAACTGCATCCGAATTTGTTTCCATGCGGTCTGGACCTTGCCAGACTGGCCCAGCCAAACATCACCACTGCACAGAGGAAGGCCTACCGATGAGAGACCTGCCTGGGGATCAGCCCCCCTGCTCACGCTTTGAACAGGAGCAGACGCTCTGCGACTACATGTGGGCCCTGCTTCTCCTGGCATTCCAGATCAACCACCTGCAGTCTCAATTTTCGTCCAGCCTGCTTCCAGTCTTGGGTATCGTGAGTAAATACCAGGGTAGCTCCCTGCAACAGCAGCTTAATCTGAGTGTGTCATCTGATTGTCTTATTGTTTCGTTTCCTTTACGAACTGAACCCTCTGGCTCTGCATTACAAATATTGTGTATTGTGCATGTTGTGTTTTCCATCACAGGGCTCCAACCAGCTGCAACCCCGGGCATCAGTCCTGGCTAGCCCATCTCTTTTCCACCTGGGTACCCAGAGGTGGACTTTGGGGGGACTCAAAGCATGCACATCTGCTTGATTGATATAACCTTTAAGCTAATTAACCTGATTTTGCCCTCCCTTGTTCAAGCCCCTGAATAAATCAGATCTAATTTTTCTGCATGTAATCTGACTATGGTTCCAGTTTGTGCTCAAAGTACTGTACTGTTGCTGTTGCTGTGCATAACCTTATTTTAAGGGGGTCCCCAGGGTCGAGCCAAGGACCCAGCCCTGGTGGTAAGAGCAAACAGTGTGGTACTTGTGTGGTGTACTGGGGTATTGTGAAAGTGATTATTGTACAGTGTTCAGGCCACTAGAGGGGAAAGAGGGGGGTTACAGTGTCCCGGAGGGCTATGCCCAAGTTAGCTTGACCACTACCAAACCTGATCTCCGGGTGGTGGCACCCGTTTCAGAACTCCGGTCCCTTAACCTGCTACTAGCCAAGCAGGCAGGGGTAGTAGCCCTTGGGATAGCGCCACCTAGGGGTTACATCTTGGAGGCTCACCTCTGGGATTTTGTGTCTTCTAGTGGCCAAATTTGCAAATTGTTGTTAAAAATAAATGGCTACCCCAACAGAAGTGGCTGTACACCAGTTGGTGGGATGGTGTACTGGGCAGGAGATCGACCCCCAAAATGCTATACTTATCCTGGATATTCCCCTGGGTACCAATAAGGACACTGTAGAGGGAGTACTTTTCAAGGCTGAATGTTTTCAAAACCCTGTGGTGGTGGGTCGACAGGCTAATCTGCTCACCCAAAGTTTCATGGTGTTAGTAGAGTGTAAGGACCCAGTAAACAGTTCCAAAGTGCCATGGACTATCACCCCCGAAGGAGCCCTCACTGCCTGGACAGCGATAACAAAAGACAGTAAAGATCCCGGGGAGAATGAGCGCCCCCACTATATGAGACCTTTGAGGAGAAATTTGCTAAGTTGTTGCTGGAGGAAGGGAAAACTGTGGAGGACTTAAAGAAACTATTCCTGCCACCTGGGGGTGTTCCTCCCCCAACACCCCCTCCCGCTCCAGCACCCATTACTGCCCCTCCTTCTGTGCTTGTGCCAATGCTGACTCCTATGTCCATACCTGCCATTAGTCACGACTCTTACCGAAGGTTGAGAATCTTCTCCGGCACCCTCCACCCAAGGGGAGGATGATTGGGAGACCTGGATAGATTGTGTTGCCCCTTTTGTACATGAATGGCAGTGTGCAGAGGCTGAGAAATATAAAAGGATCATAGAAAGTTTGAGGGGTCCTGCCCTAGAGGCCATTAAATTTCTGAGGTCCACAAATCCTGATGCATCTGCCCAGAAGTACCTATCTGAACTCAAAGGCAATTTTGGGAGCATTGAGTCAGGGAAGAACTTGATGTGGAAATTTCAAGGTACGAAACAATGGCCAGGGGAAAGTTTGCATATGTTACTCATCTGGGAAGAGCGCTGCAGAAGGCTTACCGAAAAGGTGGGGTAGCCGCCAGTGACTTAAACCATGTGAGGTTGGGGCACATACTGCAACATGCAAAGCATTCTAAATTGCAGCTCCTTCAATTAAGGCTTCCAGATAGAAGGGACTATTGTGACTTGATAAAAGAACTCCAGGAGGTTGAAGATGAAGAGGGGGATTGTAATTCTAGGGTGAGTGCAGCCCAAGTGATCACGGCATTGGAAGGCCCTTCCAGGTGGGGACCAATGAGGGTGTGCCACCATGGGATGAACTGCTGAGGGAGTTTAGGGAAACAAAAAACAGTCTCTTTATGAAGGCCGCTCCAGCAAGTACAGGCACTGACCCTTATCCAACTGCATCTGCTATGGGGGTGGGGGTGTCCACCCAGGCATCTCCTGCTGCCAGCAGCTCGAAACTCGATGTCTTGACTATGAAAGTAAGAGAATTGATGAGATCAAAAGCTCACCACACAGCAGACAGAGATGGCACCAAGGTTTTCAGTTGGTAGTACCACCGCCCCAACTCCCAGTGTGATGCCTCGGTCTCCCCAAATCCCAGAAAACATATTCTGCCGTAACTGTGGGAAGGATGGGCACATGAAGAGAGAACGCCGTCCACAAAAGTCCTAGATAAAGTTGTAAACAGGCTTCAAGGAGAGCTTCGGAGAACGAATCAGCAGTTGAGAAGTGCCCAAAATGACCGCAGTGAGGGTTCAAGAAATAGTAACTCAAATCCCTATGTGGCTAAATCATCTGTCCAGGCCTCTGCTGTTGTCCCTTCAGACTGGTCCAAAATAGTGGACCCTTCAATGGAGACTACCGTGGCCGTGAATGGTATTCCTACTCAGGCTGTGCTGGACAGTGGGCCGCAAGTGACCATTGTATTTAAGGACTGGTATGACAAACACTTATCTGCTGTGTCCTTATAATCCCTGGAAGGCCTGCATGTGTGGTGGCTGCGCGACAAGTCTTACCCTACCTAGGATATGTCCGCCTCTGGTTGTCATTTCCTGCATCTGTGACTGGTGTACAGGAGCAAGTCGAGACACTGGCCTTAGTGTGTCCCCCTACTGGACTGTATGATGGGGTTCCCCTGTTAATTGGGACCACGCCCATATGTTTGGGAGACTGGCACAACTCTGTCACAAGAAACAAGGGCGACGGACTGGGAGGGCCCTAAGAATTCCTGCTCTGATCAAGAGGGCCTATGATTTGCAACAGAATCCCAAGGGAGTGGACCAGGATGAACCGGTAGGGGTCATGTGGAAGAAGGACCCAGATTCAATGGTACTGGCCCCTAATGCCCAATGTACCATTCAAGGGGAGGTCCGCCTCCGTAAAGATGTCAAGAACAAAATACTAATGTTGGATGCGCCAGGCGATGGAAAATTGCCGGAAGGATTATTGGTTAAGCCCAGCATCTTGCCAGCTCGTTCTCATGCCTATCCACAACGAGTGATAGTCCAGATTCACAATGTGTCAGATTGGGAGAGCTGGGTGAACAGAGGATGCACCCTAGCTATGGTACACTGCGCAAACACTGCAGTGTTGCCCAGCAACAAGCCTCCTTGCAAGACAGATAGAGTGACTCCCGACTTGTTTGATTTTGGTGACTCCCCGTTGCCAGCTGAATGGAAGACTAGAATTAGCCAGAAACTTGCCCAGAGAGATCAAGTGTTTTCACTGAATGAATGGGACGTGGGATGTGTCCAGGGTGTGAAGCATCACATACGCCTGCACGATGATCGGCCATTTCAAGAGAGGTCTCGACGCCTAGCCCCTGCAGACATAGACGATGTGAGAAGACACTTGCAGGAAATGCTTGCGGCTGGTGTGATACAAGAATCCAGGAGCCCATATGCTTCTCCCATTGTGGTTGTGCATAAGAAGAATGGAACAGTACGAATGTGAGTGGATTATTGGACCCTCAACAGGTGGACCATCCTGATCAATACACCATACCCCATATACAAGATGCTCTGGATTGTTTGAATGGGAGCAAATGGTTCTCGGTGTTGGATCTTCGCAGTGGATATTACCAGATTCCGATGGCTCCAGAGGACTGTGAGAAGATGGCCTTCATCTGTCCTTTGAGGGTTCTACAAATTCCCTGAGAATGCCACAGGATATAGGCACCCAGCCACCTTCCAGCGACTGATGGAATGGCGGTGGGAGACATGAATTTGCTGGAATGCCTGGTGTACTTGGACAATGTCATTGTGTTTGGGAGCTCCTAGAGGAACATGAGAATCAACTGTTCAAAGTACTAGACCGACTGGAAGATTTCGGCCTCAAGCTGTCCATTGACAAGTGGCAGTTTTCAAACCTCTGTAGTATGTGGGGCACATAGTGTCTACAGAGGAGATAGAGACTGATCCTAGTAAAGTTGAAGCCTTGACTACTTGGCCCAGCCCACAATTTGAAAGAACTACAACCTTTCCTGGGATTCTGTGGCTACTACTGCTGGTTCATAAAGGACTATTCCAAAGTGATTCGGCCACTCTTGAATCTTACACAGGGTTACCCTCCTACCAATCAGAAATACAAAAAAGGGTCCGTCCAAGAACCAGACAAAGCATATTTCCACCCAGGTAAGCTTTTTGGTTCCCGTTGGATGCCTGACTATAAAGCAGCTTTCCATGAAGTCATATACCAGCTCACCCATGCACCCATCCTCGCTTATGCTGATCCCACCAAACCCTATGTACTACATACTGATGCCAGTCTGCAGGGTCTAGGAACTGTACTGTATCAAGACCATGAGGATGGTTTGAGACCAGTGGCATTCACCAATAGGAGCTTGAGCCCGTCAGAGCGAAAACACCCTGTGCACAAGTTGGAGTTCCTTGCGTTAAAATGGGCCATTGTCGACCAGTTTCATGATTACCTCTATGCAGCGAAAGTATTGGTGAGGACTGACAATAACCCATCGACCTATGTACAGACTTCAGCTAAGTTAGACTCCACAGGACACGGTGGCTTTCTACATTGTCAACGTATGATTATGCTGTCGAATACAGACCAGCCCGAATCATATTGATGCTGGACGCCTATCAGAGGCCCATTTCAAGAGCAACTGGGTCAGGCTGTCTGAACCTGACATCTGAGCATTGTGCCAAAAGTTTGATAGAAATGAACAGATGTCTGCGGACACAGCAGACTGCTTAGCAGATTGCTTGGGCCCCTCTGACACCTGCATATCGGCTGCGTATTGCCATTTTTCTGCTCTAGATGTTAGTGCACTACCTCAGTTTGACAATGACAGCATGCAATGGGCACAATCCCAAGATTCTATAATTCAGCCAGCACTTGACGCCCTTCTTGCAGGAAAAGATGTGTCCAAGTTGCGTTCCTCTGATCTGCGAACCGCTTTATTATTTAAAGAAGGCCCCAGGTTGAAGCTCCTTAATCAGTTGTTGTACAGAGAGACAGTAGTTCGGGGTGGCTAAATAGACAAGCAACAACTGGTCCTGCCCACAGCCTTCAAAGATTTGGCACTGCAGTCCCTCCACAATCATATGGGCCACTTTGGTATCGACTGGACCCTTGACCTAGTACAATCTCGATTCTACTGGCCTAAGATGGGGGCCGATGTTGAGCACCATGTAAGAACTTGTAGGTGCTGCCTGCAGAGAAAAGCTCTGCCTCAGAGGTCTGCCCCTTGTCAAAATTACTACCAGCACCCCAATGGAACTAGTCTGCATAGACTTCTTGAGTTTAGAGCCTGATCAGCGAAACATTGGCAATTTGTTAGTGGTTACGGACCATTTCACACGGTATGCACAAGCTTTTCCCACCAAAGATCAAAAAGCATCTACCATGGTCAAGGTGCTAGTGGAAAATTTCTTCGTCCACTATGGTGCCCCCCAGTGAATTCACTCTGATCAGGGTCGGGACATTACAGAGGTAACAAGCCTTTGTGTGAAGCAAATAAACAAAACAAAATGATGTAAGAAACTACTATGGTTCTCAAAGGAAGTGGCAGTGAAGGTTCAAGAGAAAAAGAAAGCATTCAGGAAGTACAAAGAATCACAGAAGGAGCAGGACAGAGAACTGTATCAGTTAAAGCAAAGGAAGCTGAAGGCAGTCAGAACAGCAAAGGCCCAAACCGAGGAAAAGATATCCAACTCAGTTAAGAAGGGGATAAAACCTTTATATGTACATCAGGGAGCGAAGGAAGACCAAGGGAGGGATAGTGAGGCTTAATAAAGGGGAGGGAGGTGGGCAGAGGGTGACTGTGAAAAGGCAGAGATACTAAACAAATATTTTGCTCAGTATTTACAAAGGAAGAGGGGAGGTAACCTAAACAAACAGTAGAAACACTCTGGATACAGAAATTGATACCAGCCCATTTACAGAAGAAAGGGTTTGAAAGAACTCTTAAAACTGAAGGTAGACAAAGCAATGGGGCCTGATGATTCATCCCAGAATTCCTAAAAGAACTAAGGGTAGAACTAGTGACACCACTGACTCAGCTTTTTAACAAATCATGGGAGGATAGAGTGGTACCCGAGGACTGGAGGAGGGCAGATCGATTCCCCTTCACAAAAGTGGGAGCAAGGCAGAAGCAGGAAACTACAGACCTGTTAGTTTAACCTCAATGGTAGGGAAAATGATGGAATCACTTCTTGAAGGAAAGAACTGTTGAGTATCTAGAGGCCAGAGGGCACAGGACCCAAGGCAGCATGGATTCAAGAAGGAAGGTCATGCCAGACAAATCTTGATAAATTTCCTTTGACTGGGTGACCAAAGTAGTAGATCAGGAGAGGGCTGTGGGACATGGCCTACCTAGACTTTTAGCTAAGGCATTTGACACAGTCCCACACAAAAGATTAATATACAAGTTAGCCAGCCTGGGGTGGGTCCCAAGATGACAGCCTGGGTAAAGAATTGGCTGGAGAATAGGACACAGAGAGTAATAGTAAATGGGTCCACTCAAGAAAGGGGGTTACTAGTGGGGTGCCGTAGGGTTCAGATTAGGACCAGTCCTCTTCAATGTCTTTATAAGCAACATTGCAGAGGGACTGGAAGGAAAAATATGTCTCTTTGCAGATGACACAAGATCTGCAACAGAGTTGATGCACAAGGTGGGTGGAAAGGATGAGAAGGACTGGCAAGGTTAGAGGAATGGTCAAATGTATGGCAGCTTAGATTCAATGCTAAGAAGTGCAGGTAATGCACCTGGGAAACGAAACCCAGGGAAGAGTACACAGTGGGGTGAGATACTAACAACAACAAAATGGAAAGGGACCTGGAGGTAGTCATATCAGATGACCTAAAGGTGGGCAAGCAATGTGAGAGGCAGCAAGGAGGGCTGGGGGATACTGGGATGCAGGGGAGGCATCACCAGTAGAAAACAGGAAGTTATTATCCCTCTGTACAGACAGCTGGTTAGACCCCATCTGGAGTACTGCGTGCAGTTCTAGAGACCCAATCTCCACAAAGACATAGACAGGATGGAAGCTGTCCAGAGGAGGGCAACTAAAATGGTGCAGGGTCTGCACCGGAAGACATATGAAGAGAGACTTAATATGTATAGCCTTGAGGAAAGGAGGAGAGGGGACATGATAAGAAACTTTCAAGTACCTCAAGGAAATAAACAAAGTCCAAGAGGGTAGCATCTTTCAAAAGAGAGTGTGCAAGAACAAGGGACACAATTTGAAGATAGAGGGGTGGCTCAGAGGTAATTTAAGAAGTATTGTTTCACAGAGGGATTGTGGAGACATGGAGCAGCCTTCGGAGGAGAGTTATGGAGTCAAAAACAGTGGTGGAATTCAAGCATGCATGGGACAGTCATAAGGCAATTCTAGGGGGTTGGGGTAGGAAGAAGTAGGCTGCTGGTTAACTAGGATCTGCAGCTTATCCATTAGGTAGAGAAATGGGCAGACTGGGTGGGCCAAGCGGTCCTTATCTGCCGTCAAATTCTATGTTTCTATGGGACTTTGAGAGTCGGCTAATCAAAGAAATGCTCTCTTTATGGGGGGTGCAAAAGTCAAGTACCACCCCTTATCACTTGCAGGGGGATCCTCAACCAGAATGCTTTAACCGCACCCTGCTAGACATGCTAGGCACCCTCCACCCAAAAGATAAGCATAAATGAAGCCAGCAGATTAGCACCTTGGTACATGCGTACAATTGCATGAAGAATGATGCTACTGGGTTCCTCCCTACCACCTCATGTTCGGAGAGAGGCCCGCTGCCTGTTGATGTCTGTTTTGGGGTTTCTCCCAATGGGGTCCGAGCCGAAGATTACCTGCAATATGTTCAAAACTTATAGCTCAATTGAACCATGCCTATCAACTGACCTGAACAATGGCAAAAGAAATCTAGCCAACAAAGAGAGACATGATAGAAAAGTAAAGGTTCAAGAGCTTAGGCCTGGAGACCGTGAGTTGTTGTGAAATTTAGGATTGCATGGTAAACACAAAATTGCTGATCGATGGCACCATCTTCCCCATGTCATAACTGGAAAGCTGGATGATTTGCCAGTGTACAAAGTGCGCCCAGAGAATAACTCCAAAGCTGTCAAGACCATGCACCATAACCACTTGCTACCTATTGGTCAAGTTATAATTGAGGCAGAACCCACCGAGATTGATTCCCCTGGACCAGTGACTCGTGCTGCTGCAAGAAAGAAACAGAGTCAGCCTGCCCCCATGGTTGCCGATTTAAGACTTTCCCCGCAGCAGGCCCAGAATGATAGTGATTGCCAGTCTAACTCGGATGACAGCGAGTGTGATAATGCCTATTACCCCTCATATGAACTGAGTCAGCTGTTTTGTGGAAATCCTATATTGAATTATGGGGATGAAGCTGGGCCTTCTGGACTGCCTAACGCCCCGGCATCATCCTTGGAGCCAATGCTCCCTGAAGGTGAAGTGCAAAGTATCACGTCTGAGGATGCTGAGTCTTTGTGTATTGTGGAACTGTATGATTTGCCTGAAGGAGAGGCTGATGGTATGAGTCTTTCTAGTGATATGCCAGAACTTGAGGAACACTATGAGAGTGCTGACAACCCCCCTTCAGTGCCAGAGTGTCTTCAAAATGAACCAAGTGTTGTAGAAACAGTGACTACAGAGCAAGGGGCTGACAGTGCTCCCAGCTTGGACATTCCCCTTCATGCAGAGACACTTCTCACAAGTGAGGAAAGCTCCAAGACCATTGCTGAAAGAACAGAGATTGTGGTTGTTCACCCCAGAAAGACTGGGTGAGCTGTCAAGCCAGTGGTGCGCTTCAGTTACGATTCCCCCTGGAGGTCAGTGGATTTGCCTCTCAATGTAGTCCTCAAAGGTGTTTATGTCTCTCAGAGCTCACTGCCCAAATTGAGCTTGACGGCCCATTCCAGGTTACTTGTCCTGCCCTTCACCATGGTGCCCTGCCCCATCCAGCCCCAAGTTAGCTGATAGGGAAGGACCCTCTTGCATTGTTTAGGTACAAGAAGTTATTACATGTTTCTGTACAGTAATGTTCAATTTGCCTGTGTGAAATATGCATAATGTATTGTCAGAATGGAAATGATATAGTGGAGTACATTGAAATATATAGTAAAGTGACAAGTTATGCCAATTGATTAATCAGTACTTGTATAGCATGCTAATGGTATAAATATCTTGAAAATGTTGCATTTTCAATGTTATGATGGTACAGACTTGACGCGGACGCCAAGTTTTCCCAGGCAGGGAAGGGTGTAACCCCCCTACAAATGGGGGTTCCAAAAAAGTGTTCCTTGAGGTTGCCTAAATGCTGACTGCCAGGCTGGTGTCCTGCATTTTTGCAGTTTAAATGTGATTACCAGAGCCTGTATAGCCTCTGTGTACTGTCTTTAAGAGCTGCCTGATTGCAGCTAAGTAATCTGAGGAGGGAGCTCTGTTGAAAGATGTAACTATTTACTGAAAACATTTAGAGTGATAATGATAATGTAGTTTGTCTAACCTGCTTTCTTTGTAGCAAGGACTGTGTTGTTTGTCTCACTATCTTGGTATTGGACTGCAAATTGGACCAATCAGTACTGGTGGGACCTAAAATGTAGCCGGACTACAGGAACTGTCTGAATTCAAAATCTGTAGGAATTGCAGTTTGAACTTTTTGCGCCTTTTTTGCAACTGAAGGGGGAGCTCTTGCTTTGACTGACAACCAAATCAGCCAACCAAATCTTTTGGATCTTGGGGATGTCACGGGCTGCTTGCAGTTTTCAGTTAGATCTAAGCTGGAAGCTGAACAAGAAGGAGCTGAAGTGATTCTGAGCAGCAATCCTGAGTGATTTCACATGGGAGAACTCTGAAAAGGCTAACTTTCTGGCCTGCATGTCGGTGTGCTGCTCCTGAGAGGGAGAGAAGAGAATTATTTTGGACTAAATCCAAGTTTGTGTGACTAAAGTAAGCTACTGAAGTGGGCCAGGCTCAACTTGAGGACCACCGAAGATTTTGCTGAATGCGATTGGCCTGTCAGGATTTCCAGCTACCCCTAAGCTCCCAGTGTGTGCAGAGACTTTGCGATTGTGACCGGGGAACACTTGCCTGGTACAGTAGAATTCCCTTACATGTAAATGTGCTATGAGCTGCTAGTGGGTCGTGAGTTAGTCCCCCACTGTGTGAACTGTGTTCTGCTTGCTGGAAGCTGTATCCGTCCCAAAACGGACTGCATCTGAATTTGTCTCCATGCGGTCTGGACCTTGCCAGACTGGCCCAGCCAGACTACCCACTGCACAGAGAAGCCATCGACGAGAGATCTGCCTGGGGATCAGCCCCTGCTCCACGCTGAACAGGAACTACGCCTCGTGACTCATGTGGGCCCTGCTTCTCCTGGCATTCCAGATCAACCACCTGCAGTCTCGATCATTCCAGCCTGTGTCCAGTCTTGGGTATCCGTGAGTAAATACTAGGGTAGCTTCCTGCAACAACAGCTTAATCTGAGTGTGTCATCTGATTGTCTTGTTGTTTCGTTTCCTTCTGAACTGAGTCCTCTGGCTCCGCATTACAAAATATTGTGTACTGTGCATTGTGTTTCCACCACAGGGCCCCAAACAGCTGCAACCCCAGGCATTGGTCCTGGCTAGCCCATCTCTTCTCCACCTGGGATTCTCCAGAGGTGGACTGTGTGGGGACTCAAAGCATGCATAACTGCTTGACTGATATAACCTTTAAGCTAATTAACCTGATTTTGCCCTCCTTGTTCAAGCCCTGAATAAATCAGATCTAACTTTTCTGCATGTAATCTGACTATGGTTCCAGTTTGTGCTCAAAGTACTGTACTGTTGCTATTTGCTGTGCATAACCTTGTTTTACAGGAGGTCCCCAGGGTCGAGCCAGAGGAACCAGCCGTGGTGGTAAGTGCAAACAGTGTGGGTACTTCACGTGGTGTACCAGGGTATTGTGAAAGTGATTATTGTACAGTATTCAGGCCACTAGAGGGGAAGAGGGGTTACAGTGTCCGGAGGCTGTTGCTCAGGTTAGCTTGGCCACTACCAACCCTGATCTCCGGGTGGAGGCACCCATTTCAGAACTCAGGCCCCTTAACCTGCTACTAGCCAAGCAGGCAGGGGTAGTAGCCCTTGGGATAGTGCCACCTAGGGGTTACATCATAAAAGCCAAGCTTCTCCTAAATGCCAAAAAAAGCAAGGCAATGATTTTCTCACTGTATACCTCACTTGGCACCCTACCAGCCCCCTAAAGGACTTTATTGTTACCTTCCTGGGTGAACCCTTGGAAGTCGTGCCTAAATTTAAGTATCTAGGCATGTGGATAGACAACAAGCTACCTTTCAACAACCATATTGAGGACCTATTTAAGAGGCTCAAAGTACAGTTGGGATTCTTTTTTAGAAATAGGTCTCTCCTCACTCTTGCGACCCATATTGGCTTGTCCAAGCCACATTTCTTCCCTTACTAAATTATGGGTATATCATTTATATCTCCTCCCCAACCTCTAGCCTAACTAAACTGGACATTCTCTGCCACCGTGCCCTAAGATTCATCACTAGCTCCACTTACAGGACCCACCTCTGTGATCTATATGCAGCGGTTGGCTGGACCTCACTTGCCACCAGACGCTTGCTCCATGCTGGTATCTGGACCCTTAAGATACTTCTTCACAAACTGCCCAGCTACTTAACGTGTCTCATACACATTTCCCATAGTGTATATTCCCTAAGGAAATCTGACTATCCTTTTAGCTGTCCCTAAGACTCGTACTACATTTGGCCAACGAGCTGTTTCATATGCCCTTCCTAACATCTGGAACCGTCTACAATCCATGCTGAAACTAACTAGCATTGTCTCAATTAATTCCTACGAAGCACTAGCAGTCTCTAAAATAAAAGATATCTGCAGATGCCACTAGGCCTTCCCCTAACTCCAAACCAAGTATTTGTGTACCAACTGACCTTTTACTCACTAAGCCGGAATGTAAATGCCTAATTGGTATAAGGTTTTTTTTTTTGTTTGTTTGTTTTGTTCTTTTTCTTTCTTTTGTTATTTTTCAGCTAGACATAATATATGTCTCAATTGGACCCTGCACTGCTAGGTTGAACCTTACCATGTATATCTCTTGTATTCTATGTATCTACTTTGTTTATATTCAATTGTTCCTGTCTATGTAATAACGTGAATGTGTAAATGTCGCAGGACCGCCTTGTGAATGAGCTTGCTCAACGGAGTTTTTCTGCAGCAAACTTGAACTTGAATTCTCATCCCCCCGTTCTTCTGTGAATACTGAGCAGCAATATTTATTCAGGACTTCTGCCTTCTCCTGGGCCCCCTCTACACACTACCCTCCTTAGTATTACAGTCCTTTCGCTCACGTATGTGAAAAATACCTTGTCCCCTTTCTTTACTTCCTGGGCTATTTTCTCCTCTGTTTGTACATTTGCACTCCTGACTGCTTTCCCTGCTTCCCTCTGCGTCTCTTGATACACTTACCTGTCCTCTTCCCTCTGTATCTCCTTTTACTTTCTGAATGCCAATGTTCCCTTCCCAGCCACCTCTTTTGAGAACCATAGCAGTCTTTTTTCCCCCTCTTGCTTTTGCTTATATGCCCAATGCAGAGGTTTGTTGCCATTACTATGGCTCCTTTTAGTTTCACCCACTGTTCCTCTACTCCACCCAAGTCCTCCCTCCCAACCAGGGCATCCCTGAGGCATTCCCCCATCTTTTTAAAGTCAGCCCTCCTGAAGTCCAGGACCCTTGCTTTCATGTGGTTTGACTCTGCCACTAATTATATTAAACCACGCTGTTCAGTGATCACTAATCCCCAGGTGGCTACCCACCATGATGTCTGCAACACTGCCACTGTTGGTGAGTATTAGGTCCAATATTGCTCCCTCATGGTGGGCTCACCTACTAATTACCTGAGGAGCACCCTCTGGGGAGTCCAGGATATCTCTGTTCCTAGCTGAAGCTGCAGCTGAGATGCTGCAATCTACATCTGGCAGAATGAAGTCCCCCCAGCAGCACCTCCCCTTAGTTGCCATCTTATGGATGGCTTCCACTAGAACCCTACTCATTTCCTCCCCCTGTGTGGGAGGTCTGTAGATCACCCTGGTGCGAACAGCGGCTCCATTTCCTGGCTCTAGGGTGACCCAGAGTGCCTCTGCCCCTCCCTGTATTCCCTGTATTTCAGCTGCTTTTATGCTATCCCTCATGTAAACAGCCACTCCTCCCCCTTTGTACCCACCCTGTCCTTCCTAATCAGAGTATAGCCTGGTATGGCTATATGCCAGTCATGGTTCACATTGCACCCCAGCTTGGTAATAGTGACAATGTCCAGGTCAGCCTCTGACATTATGGCTGCTAGTTCCTGGATTTTTGTCCCAGATTATAAGCATTTGCACACATGGCCTTCCAAATTATGCTACCACCCCTCCTTTCAGACCCTCTTTTTCTTTCTTGCCTACTCTCCTTACTCCCTCTACCTTAATTCCTAGCCCTCTTTTTTCTGCCATTCTGTTTTTCCCCTTGTTAGGTATCTTTGGGGATTCCCTTCCTTAGGATTCTCCCTACTGACCACTTCCACTTTTGGGGGGTTGATTCTCCTGGCTTCGTTTTGCAACCCCCCCCCAGCTAGTTTTAATGCTTGCCAAGGAAGCATTTAAACCATTCACTGAGGACCTTGATCCCCTCCCAGATGGATGCAAGCCACATCCCCTGCTTAAGCCTACATCTCTCCAGGTGGAGCCCCAGTCCCCAATGAAGCAGAATGGCCTCCTCTCTGCACCACTCCTTCAACCATGCGCTGAAGTTCCTGGTGTGGTGTACCCTGTCCTGCTCCTTGTCGTAGACAGGCAACACCTCAGAAAAGGCCACTGAGTGTGCTACCTTCCTAAGGCCCCACCCCCAATTACCTGAACTCCTCCTACATTACCCTAACCTTGTCTCTAGCCAGGTCATTTGTCCCCAGGTGGAAAATGACATCTTGCTCTCTCCCATCTTGCTGCCCTTAGCAATCCCTAGGATCTGATTTCCATCCTCTGAGCCATGGTGCCGGGCAGGCACCTAACCTCTCTCTCTCTCTCTCTCTCTCTCTCTCTACCCATCTCTTCCTGCTCCTATATCTACCACCCTAACAATGGAATCCCCCACCAAGAGTTGCTTCCTCCTCCTCCTCTGGGGTTTTCTGCCACCCTCCTTGGGGTCTCCACCATGGAGGATGCCACATCCTCCCTGGTCACTACTGTGGGTGCCTCCATGAGACAGTCTCACTCTGCCACAGCAGCAGAGGAGTTCTGTACTGCTACCATCTGGGGGATGAGCTTCTGACCAACCACCCTCACCCTTCCTGAGCCTACCGTAGTCCAGCACCCCTCCTCCTTGGCAGCCTTTGAGGCAGTGGTGCAGACCAGGTGGTCCCTGGGTGGGGGAGGAGGCTTGCTGAATCCTAGCCAACTCAGCCTGGAGTCAAGTAACTGTTGCCCTGAGCCGCCAGCCTGCTGGCGCAGCAGTAGGGCTTCTGCTTGTGACGCCTACATCCCGGGTTCGGGAACAGACTGGAGAAGTTGGAGGCCCAGCCGGGGAAGGAGGATTGGCTGTCCCATGGGCTGCTCTCTTGCTCCAGGGGGAAGGGTGGGCTAGTACATGGCACTTGACTGACCCCTGGCAGAGGCTGGGGGAGTTGCACCGAGGCTTACAGGGTTCGCGAGGGTGTGCCCAGATGGCCGCGGTCGCCGCATGTCACTGCATGATACGCCTCTCACTAATGGGGCCAAAACCTAGCTGGCACAAAAGATGACCGCCTCCTCCACTGAGCCCACACAGCTGTCCGAGGCACTATACCACTAGATCTCAATGTGGCACCGCTGAGGAGTCATGCTGGGAGGGTTCTCAATGGCTGCATGCTGGGGAGCAATCCAGGGAGCACTCCATTGGCTGCAGGTAAGTCCCAAGGGATGGGGTGCAGTGGTGGGGATGGCAGACCAATGGATAGCCAGCTGAGGGGGAAAAGATGAAAGAAAAAAACAAACTCCCCTTCAGCCCAGAGGTGCATGCACAACAAGGTCATTCTATTTGCTGATGACACAAAGCTATGGGGAAGAGCTCAGCGGTAGTGTTATTTCTTCCAACACCAGTGACCTGGGTTTGGGAACTACCTCGGGTTGTTGGGGGCCAGCTGGGGAGAGCTAGGCAGCACCGGAGCAACACTCTCATCGCTTTGGGGGAGGGCTTCCTGGGGCAGTGCAGGTGTGCACTGTTTGCCCAACCGCCAGTGGAAGCACGGCGAGAGGCATCTGCTCTGAAGTGAGCACTGGGAAGGGAAGGGAAGGTACTGTTAGGCGATTGACCACGGCATGCTTCTGCTCATCATCCATCTGGACTTCTGCCCTTGTGGGGATGGGAGTTTCCGGGGGGAGGGACAAAATACATGGGACCTCAGTGACCGTATAAAGCTGGCTACAGGTATGCTGGGCCCATAGCCTGTCCAGATCAGCTGGTGACCCACAGTATGCCAGAGCAAAGCCAATGACCTTGGGTGGTTAAGTACCAGGTGACCCACTGGAGGGTGCCATCTGAGGTCTCTAGGATAAAAAGAAAGTTAAAAAAAAATATGGGGAAGGGCAGACACATATGAGGGGATAAACAACATTAAGAGAGACATGAAGGAGCCAGCCCAGTGGCATGGGGGCTGAGGCACTTAAAGCACTTACCTCCTGCACGCCAGTGACCGGGAGTTCGGGGAGCGGACTTGAGTCATTTGGGGTTGGCCAGGAGGAGAGGACTGAGTGTCCGAGGGACTACTCTCCTCCCAGGGAAGGAGTAGTTTGTCATCCTGGCCTCGGCTGCCTCCAGGTGGAGGCCTGGAAGTAGAGCAGGTCAGGAAGGCAAAGTATGGGGGGGACCTGCGGGGATACACAGGATGGGCATGCCTCCATCTGCAAGTCCTACCCTCTGCAGGAGGCGGGGACGGAGAAAAAACAGGAGGAAAATGGACACTGGGGTGGTTTCATGAAGCCCAGCCAAGCCATCTCTGTGCTGCTACCCAGTGAGCGACTTGGTCTGCCTCGGATCTGATGTATTGGGGGGAGGATGGCCATCCCCCTTGGCCCTGCCACAAGAGGGGAACTAGTGGGGAGAAGTCACGACCCAGTGCACACTGGGGGAGGCAGAGAGCTGGTCTGGAGGGACTGGGGATCAAGCTGAGCAGCTGTCCCGGGACATAGGAGGATAAACACTTGCATATAAAAAAAAAAGATAGAGAGACGTGGAGGGACTTGAACAGTGGTCAGGGCCATGGCAGTTAACGCTCAATGCCAAAAAATGCAAAGCGATGCATACTGACAATGGGAATCTGAAAATATATTGAAAATTAATGGAGTCACACTGGAAAGAATAGTTACCTACAGTAAGAGCAGATCTTTGAGACAGTCTCTTCCACTGAGTCACATCATGGGAATGTAAGCCATCGACATCAGGACAACCCAGAAATATTTGCAAACTACAGCTGCCCACATCGATGTGCCTTGTTAGCGTTTAGTTTGTCTCAGTCACTAGTTTAGGTTTTGTGGTTTTTCATATGTTTCTGCTTGGAGGAACTGGACCATTCTTGGACATAACATCTATGAACATTTCCTGGACTAAGAAACTGCAAAACATAACCACCAGGTATTGTCATTCTCATCATAAATCAACTTTTTGGGAAGACATCAAAAGCAAAAGTAAGGTCAGTAAATCTTTTATACAAGCTCTGGGTTGTGGAGTGCTGCATTGAATCCACATTTCCGTCTGACTTGTTCTAAAAGGATATGTGTGCTTGTCTTTGAGGTCTATTCACAACTGTTTTGGAGAACAATGAGAAGATTCTAACAAAGGATTTTTTACATCCTGCATATGCCTTAGGACAATGTTCATCACCTTCAGGAATTTAACACATTCTGGGGCTTTGATCTACAGTAACAACAGTTTTCTGGTTCCCAGTAGTTCACCATGAGTCACTCCAGAACACTCACCCTTGCTACAATAAACATTTGCAGTCTCCTGCCAAAACTGGCAACTCACAGATTGGGAGCATGAATCCTGCTTCTGATACTGTTATTATGCTTACATGGGGGTATCTACCTCTGTTCCAGTCAACAATCACCATGGAGAGAATACCTCACAACACAATGACTTTACTTTCTCCAACCAAATTGCCGAAACACAGCATGTGCGTGCCTACACCACCCTTATCCTTCTGAAGGGTTGTACCTACAACTCGTTTCGTATGCTCAGAAAATACAAAATGACACAACTGGTTCATTTCCATTCCACACTGTTAAACTGTGGTTTCTCCTACTCCTCATCATCCTGTTATCAGGGGAAGTAGAACCTAACCCTGGTCCCTCTGTCCACCACTCTCCCACTGACCTATTGGCTGTCTCAGGAAAAGAACTTCTCATTGCCCATATGAATGTTAGGAGCATTACCAGGCACTTTGCTGATCTCGAGGCATGGACGAAAGTGTACAATCCTGACCTACTGTGCCTATCTGAAACATGGCTCAAGCCTCACATTCCGGACTTCTTATGTTCCTTGCCCAATTACTGCTTGATACAGAGAGATAGGCCTTCCCCAAAACATGGACGGGGGTCGCTGTCCTCTATAAAAAACATCTTGATGTTACGGTCTGCCCACCCACTGGCTCCCCCTCAGTCTGTGAGCACCTACACACAACCATTGCCCTTGGTGCAGAAAAACTCCACATATCTGCGCCTACAACCCGCCCACTGGAGGTATCACAGGTCTTCAGGATTTACTTAATCAAACCATCACAAACGCCAAGCAAAACAAGGTCATAATCTTAGGTGACTTTAACCTAAACTGGCTGGGACCAACTCACAACACACTGCTGACACTAAAGCAGGACTATAACCTGCACCAGATCTTAACTGAACCCACTAGAACCACCCCTTCTCTAACTACCTCACCCCTCATAGACTGGGTACTGGGAATCGCCTTGACCATGTGCAAACTGCAGGCATCTTGGCAGATGCTATCACAGACCACTCCCCACTTTCTGTGTATGAAGCCTGGAGATTGCTCCCCACCCCTCCGTGCTACATCACAATTACCAACTTTGCCAAACTGGACGTGGATGCTTTCCTCTATGATGTATCCTGTATCAACTGGTCTGACATCTATCACTCCCATGATGTTCAAATAGCCCTTGATATCTTCATTGAGAATTTCACTGCACTTCAGGATAAACATACCTAAAGGTCACCAGAAGGGTCGGGGTAAACAAACAAGATGGCTACCAAGGACCTGCTGGCTAACCTGCGCATACGGGACAAACTCTGGTAAAAGTTTAGTGTCCAGACTACCGAAGGATTACAATACCTACAGGGCCTCTCGGAGAGCCTGTAAAAAACAAATCAGAACAGCAAAGAACATCTACTGCAAGGAACTGCTCACAAACTCTGCTGGTGACCCTAGAAAAGTCTGGACACACATCAAGACCTTTCTTGGGGCTGCCCAGTCTTCGACCCCAGGGGATATGATCGTAAATGGTGTGCATTGCAGTGACTCAAACACTATAGCGAATGCCTTTAACAGATTATTCACAGACCTGTCTCAGTGCACCGCGTCCTTTGCTTCACCTCCCACAGCATCTCAGCCTTACTGCACATCCCAGCGATCTGCATCTGGTGCTGACCACTGCCAACTAACTACTACCACCCCTTTCCACTTTAAAGCTATATCTAGATCCGAGTTCCAAAGGCTATTGCAAAACATATCAGACAACACTAGCCCAGGCTCAGATTCACTCGAGCCACAACTCCTAAAGCTAGCGCCACCATTGATTGCCTCGCCACTGGCCAAGATTTTCACTCTGTCTCTCGCTCTTGGCATTGTCCCAGATCTCTGGACGATTGCCCGAGTTATGCCTATCCTCAAAAAATGAAACCCAAAGGATATCAACAACTACAGGCCCATAGCCATCCTCTCTGTACTAAGCAAGCTACTGGAGAAACTTGTAACCCAAACCATTGACTATCTCACAAAGAACAACTTTCTCTCAGACACTCAGCATGGTTTCAGAAAAGGACACAGTACCTCAACGCTCTTCTCAAATTCTCCACTGATGTACTTGCAACATGGACAAAGGCCTACTCACTGGAGCAGTATTTATCGATCTTACCAAAGCTTTCAATCTTGTTGATCATCCTCTGCTTCTCTCAACCCTGCATAAACTTAACTTCTCATCCTCAGTAGCTGACTGGCTTAACAACTACCTATCAAATAGATTACAACTTGTTAAATTCAATTCCGCTCTCCCGGATGTGACCAGCACTGACATCGGAGTACCCCAGGGCTCCATCCTGGGACCCCTTCTTTTCTCGCTATACATCAACAACATAGATTATGCCATACTCTCCTGCTCAGCTATCCTATACGCTGATGATCTCATCCTCTACTCCGGTGCTGACGAAGTTAACATCATTAATGAAAACCTCTCCTCGGATTTCAGGAATGTGCAAACATGGCTAAATGCTAATAAGCTCATCCTCAACACAAAAAAGACCCAAGCCATGCTATTTGGCACTGCCCCCAAACTCAGGTCCTGTAAGGAACCCCTCCAGTCCATGACTCTGGGGGTCTCTCATCGACTGTGTCACATCCTTCAAATACCTGGGAGCCCTCCTTGATAAATCCTTGATTTCAGTCTGCACATCCAGTCAGCCTGAAAAGCAACAAGTGCCAAATTTGGAATCACCTGTAAGACTTGTCACCTGCTAACAACATCCACCAAATTGGCAATTGCCAAGGGTATTCTGCTTCCAGCGCTGACATATGGTGTCTCCACTTTTGCTAATGCCCATAAGACTGCTCTCCATAAATGGGATGTCGCGCATAACAACATATGTCGGTATGCGTCCTTTTCCCATCGCCTCAAGCACCACTGCACACTGTATAGCAACCTAGACTGGCTCTCCCCAACTGCCTAACACATATACTCCCTAGGGACCCTCACAGACTATGTAATCCATAACCAAACCCCCTCCTCCCTTGCAGCTCTACTTGTACCACAGACACCTGCCCACGGACTATGCTCGGCAAATAAATTTCTACTTCACTGCACTCAGGTGTCTTACTTCAAAAAGCTCTGGAGCATTTCACTGCACCACCCCGGCCACCTAGAACTCCCTCCTTCCTGCCCTGAGGCAGGCTAACTGCCACCCAATCTTCAAAAAATAACTATATCGCCACCTATCAAAGAGACCCCTACACATGATTTGATCCCACTTAATGCCTCACAGCTAACCACCCTATTTTGTCCAAGGCACTGCTGCACTTCTAAACAAGCTTTGCTATAAAATGTCTTTATAGCTGCCACTTAGCCAGTTTCAGTTGATATTTGCATGTACTAATGTCGCTTTTGTCATCTCTGCATAGCTTATATGTATTATCTTCGTACTGTCTGATTTGATCTGTATTCTAACCTACCTGTACTTTACACTATGTACCTGTACTATATACTATTTATTGTATAATCTCATCTCAGTTTATGTATGTATTTTCCCAGGTCGTGCCTGAAAATAGTCAAGTTTGTCTAGCGCACCTAACTCGGTTAACAAAAATTAAATAAAATAAAAAATGTGGGCATCCCAGGCATGCTTCAGCTCCCCGTCAGAGACCAGCTTGGAGGATCATCTGACCAGCAGGGACTGAGGCAACCAGGACCACACCAGACACACAGGGGAGACTATGGAAACCTGAGTATGGATGCCATAGGACTAGGAGGCATCAGAGGAGAAACAGCTTGTGAGAGCAGGCAGTATAGCCACCCATCACCCAACAAGGGGGAAGGTGAGAGGGAGAGCTGTGGCTCAGTGGAGGAGATTCTTTTGAAGATCAACTGTTATGTTAAGTAACCATTCTATCTTCTTTAGGCTATCTCCTATGTTGTGCTCAGTGCTCCAGATAAGAATTTGGGGTGTGGGTATTTTACTCCTCATTTTAAAGTGAGGTGATTAAAACCAATGTCAGATGCATACAAATGACTTGATGCATTTGGCTGAAGAGTACATTTTTGGGAAATGACCGTATTTTTGGTAGGTAGTCTTTTAACTGTTATGCTAAAACATCAGTACCATAATACCTAGCAGAAGTTGTATTCTACTACCATTTTAGTGTAACCCCTAGGTGGCACTATCCCAAGGGCTACTAGCCCTGCCTGCTTGGCTAGTAGCAGGTTAAGGGGCCTGAGTTCTGAAACGGGTGCCTCCACCCGGAGGTCAGGGTTGTTAGTGGTCAAGCTAACCTGGGCACAGCCCTCTGTGACACTGTAACCCCCCTCTTTCCTTACTAGTGGCCAGAACAATACACAATAATCACTTTCACAATACCCCGATACACTACACAAGTACCCACACTGTTTTCACTTACTACCAGGGCTTCCTCTGGCCTGGCCCTGGGGATCCCCTGTAAAACAAGGTTATGCACACTAAATGATAGCAGTACAGCACTCTTGCACAAACTGGAACCACAGTCAGGGTAAATGCAAAAAAGAGTTAGATCTGATTTATTTAAGGGACTTGAACAAGGGAGGGGCATAATCAGGTTAATTTGCTTAAAGGCTGTATCAATCAAACAGTTATGCATGCACTTCAGGGTCCATAAACAGTCACACACTCTGGGTACCCAGATGGAGAATGGTGGGCTAGCCAGGAATGTTGCAGCTGGTTGGGGCCCTGTGATGGAAGAAAACAACGTGCACAACATACACTATTTGTAATCTGGAGCTGGAGGGCTCAGTTCGTGAAAAGACAATAACAAAACAATCAGATGACACACTTTTAGATTAGGCTATTGTTGCAGGGAACTACCCCGATGATTACTCATGATACCCAAGACTGGACACAGGCTGGACGAAAATCAAGATAGCAGGTGGTTAATCTGGAGTGCCAGGAGAAGCAGGGCCCACACGAATCACCGAGGCTTCATTCCTGTTCAAGCGTGGAGCAGGGGGCTGATCCTCAGGCAGGTCTCTCGTCAATGGCTTTCTCTGCGCAGCGGGTAGTCTGGCTGGGCCAGTGTTGCAAGGCCCCAGCCAAATGAAGACAAATTTGGATACAGTCCATTTTGGTCTGGATACAGCTGCCAGCAATCAGAATACAGTTCACACAGTGGGGAACCAAATCACGACCCACTAACAACTCACAGAACATTTACATGTAAGAAATTCTACTGTACCTGGCAAACCGCCCTCCGATCATGATCGTAGAGTCTCTGCACAAACGGGATTCAGAAGCAGTGGGAAATCCTGACAGGCCGATTGCATTCAGCAAAATCTTGGTCTTCTTCAGGTATGAGCCTGGTAAAAATCAGTGGCTTACTTCATTCTCACAAACTTGGATTTAGTCGAAATAATTCTCTTCTCTCCCTCTCAGGGGTAGCAGGCAGACATGCAGGCCACAACTCAGGCCTTTCCACAGTTCTCCCACGCATAACTACTCAGATGGCTGCTTGACTGTCTCAAGCTGTTGCCTCTTCAGCTCCCAACTTAGATCTGACTCAACTGCTAGCAAACCTGGGACTTTCCCCAGAATCCAAAAGGTTCGGTTGGCTGATCTGTCTGCCAGTCACAACAAAGGCTCCCCCTTCAGGTGCAAAAAGGTGCCAAAAGCCCAAAACTACAATTCATACAGATTTTGACTCCAAACAGCTCCTGTAGTCCGGCTCCATTTTAGGTTCCACCAGTACTGATTAGTCCAATTCAGCAGTCCAGGACCAAGATAGTAGAGATAAAAAACAGTCCTTGCTGCAAAGAAGGCAGGTTAGACAAACTACATTATCATTATCATGCTAAATGATTTTCAGCAAATAGTTACATCTTTCAACAGAGCTCCTCTCAGATTACTTATGAATGCAATCCAGGCAGCTCTTAAAGAGACAGTGCACAGAGGCTATAAAGGTACTCTTGGCAATCACACTGAAACTGCTAAAATGCAGGACACCAGCTTGGCAGTGAGCATTTAGGCAAGCTCAAGGAAGACTTTTCGGGAACCCCCATTTGTAGGGGGGTTACAGTAGCATAACAGTTAACAAAATACCTACTAGTAGTAAGCACACACCTGTTGAAACAGTTTTGTAGTCACCACAAGTCAGCAGGGCTAGTGACTGGGAAAATCCACCAGCCGGGCCCTACAGATTTTTATGCTGTGTTGTGACACAGTATAAAAGTATGTAGGGCTAGAGCATTTTCCCAGTCGATAGCCCAGTAGTCCTGCTGGCTGCAAAATGTAATTTTGATGAGAGAGAGAGAGAGAGAGAGAGAGAGAGAGAGAGAGAGAGAGAGTCTTTACTAAAAAAAATGTAGATCTAATCACCTCCTTAGTGCTGCAACCAAAATTAGAGGGGTGGGGGGGTGACTGACAGGTGAAAGCAGTCTCACATATTCTCTGGTCATGACACCATCTTGAAATTCTGGGAAGATGCTGTGAGGCTGACTTCCTAGAGGTAGAAATTGGCACAGTCCCACTATCCAAATGCTGGAGCCTGGTTCATTTTGTATAAGCCAGTATAAAAATGTGGATTTTCCTGGTCACTAGCCCTGTTGGCTAGTGGCTGTAAAGCAATTTCAAGCCCTTGGTTTTGCTGACATTACAGCCACACTGTATACACAGTAAACACAAACACACACTTCTGTTCAAAATCATTTATTTTATTGCAAAGAATGAACTGAGGACCCTGTGGTATTGATGATTTCACAGACTAGCTCACACTGCAGATTAAAAAAGACCCTCAGCTGCCCACAGCCGAAAATACAATACTAATGTCATGCCGTGGAGATCAAATCCAATAATGCCAGACGTCCCCTCGGGAAGCTGATAACACTGCATGGCATCCACGACACGTGTCAGGCACCACAACCCATCCCCATTCCCAAACACATCACCTCTTAAATTTGATTAACATTTTAGACCCACACCATGACGCGACCACTCCTGGACAATCTAAAACATCTGCTGACTCCATGAGATAATGGAATAAAACCAATATTGTTTAGGTTTCAGCCCTCATAATGCAACATTGACACTGCATGAACACAACACAAAAGGTGTGGACCATAAATTTAAAAATATTTATTTCAATAGTCGATTGGTCAGAAAACATTTAGCGAACCTAACCATCGATGTTTGCTTATACATTGATGCCATACAGTCGGTATTCTGTAGTGCTATAATGTGAGGCCACATCGGTCTGCCTCCTCATACCCCACCGCAAGGTGCTGCATTTATGGCAGATAGGACCCAACATTATAGCAACAGAGAACAAATACTGACTACATAGCATCGACATAGAAGCAATCACCGATGGCTAGGTTTCCTAGAGAAGCGTGGGGTTTCTTTATAAGTGTGCCAAATAATGAATAGGACAGTGTACATGCTCCCAAATAGAATTTGGCCTGCCACAGTAAAGGAAACAATTAAAAAATACAGTCCGAGTCAGAAATAGATCCTCACCAGTAACTGATTCCATGAAGTCGGGAAATTTGTGAACTGCTGAATCCAGCCTGCCTGATCACCATCTGCCTGCCACGTTCTACGGAGTTCCCACCCGATTACAAGGTGAAGAGATTACTGTGTAAGACACACCAGCCAACTGCGAGACACTATCTGAGTGGGCTCTGTGGAGGCTGCAAATGCGTGCATTTCTCTGACATTGAATGGCACGGGCGGGGAGGTTTGGCCACAAGGGAGAATTTTTTTTTTGTAAAGCAGAACGCAACACTTTGAGGCAGATCAAGTGCACTATACAATGGAATGCAGATGCATATTTGATATGCTATTTCAGGCAGAAACAGAGCATAATTGATTATTTTAGAAGCGTAAATGGACCCTGTATGCAGCTTATCTGGAGCCCTGGTTGTGCTACATCATTGAAAGAGGGTCACACCGCAATAGTTGGGGACTTCAATCTGCCAGGGGTGTGAGTGGACTACTCCTGCAACCTCGAGCAGCAGGGCGCAGATCCTCCTGGAAGCCTTTCAGGACAGCTTCTTGGTGCAATTGGTAGTGGAACCAACCAGGGAAGGTAATATACTGGACCTTGTGCTGACAAATGGGGAAAAGCGTGCAGGGAGTGGAGGTGGAGGATCCCTGGTGGGCAGCGACCACAACACAGTGTCGTTCTCACTTGGGATGAGTAGGGAGGTGGCCCATACCAAGACTAAAGTGAGAGATTTCAGGAGAGCTGACATTGAAGGGATGGGGGACATACTAGAGGGACACATTGCCAGAATTCAACCACACATGGGTACCAGTCAAAAATGGGAAATCATCAAAACAGTGTTGGGGAGGCAACAAACTCGTGTTCAAAGCTCCAAAGCAAGAAGGCCAGGATAAGGAAGCCAAGCTGGTTAAACCGAGAGGTGATGGGAAAATTAAGGAAAAAAGGGACACCTTCAGGAAATACATGAGATCCAGAAGGAAGGAGGAGGAGTACAGGAGGAAATCAAGGGAGGTGAGCAGATCAGTAAGGGCAGCCAAGGCAGCAAGAGAAGCTTAGCACAAGGGATAGGAGAGGGAGAGAAGGATTTCTTCATGTACATAAGAGAAAAAAGAACCTGCAAGGATCAAATCATTAGGATCGGGGTGGAGAACGGTGGATCAGGCAAAAGCACTCAATGACTACTTCTGTTCTGTATTTACCAGGGAGAAGCAGGGGCCATTACCACAGGGGAAGGGAGCAGTGGGAATGGGGGAGGGGGGGGCAGAACTTATGGAGATGAAAATCCCAGAGAGCAGTGTGCTGGAAGGTCTAAATGTCCTAAGGGTAGACAAGACACCAGGACCTGATGGCATCCACCCCAAGGTGCTGAGGGAGATGGAGAAAATCCTAGTGAGGCCACTGGCAGACTTCTTTAACACCTCCCGGAGGACTGGTTACGTGCCCCAGGACTGGAGGATGGTACATGTGGTGCCCATCCACAAAAGTGGGCCCAAGGATGAGCCAGGGAACTATAGGTCAGTCAGCCTCACTCTGTAATGGGGAAGCTCATGGAGACTATCCTCAAGGAAAGACTGGTAGCCTTCTGGAGGGAATGGACTTCGGACAGCAGGCAACATGGATTTGTCTCATGCAAATCCTGCCAGACAAACCTGGTTGACTTCTATGACTGGGTAACTAGGGCAGTCGGCAGGGGCCAGGCAGTGGATGTCCTGTACTTGGACTTCAGCAAGGCCTTCAATTCGGTGCCACATGGGAGGCTGGTTAGCAAACTAGGTCACCTGGGGATAGGAGGAGGATGGTAGAGTGGGTCAGAAACTGGCTGCGGGATAGGCAACAGAGGGTGGTGGTGAGGGGAGAGCTCTCATCTCCAAAAGCTGTAAAAGCAGGGTTCCTCAGGGCTCAGTGCTAGGTCCAGTGTTGTTGGCATCTTTATTGCCGACATTGCACGGGTTAGCAATAAGATAGCCCTATTTGCAGATGACACAAAGATTGGTGCAGTGGTGGACAGCACAGAAGGATTGTTGGGACTGCAGGAGGACCTGGATACACTCGAGCACTGGTCAGACACTTGGGCTGGGTTTTAACATGAAGAAGTGCAAGGTTATGCACATGGGAGCTAGAAACCAAGGGCTAGATTACACGTTGGGGGTGCAGTTATCCACTACGGAAGAGGAGAAGGATCTTGGGGTGGCGATTACAGGGCAAATAAACCATTTGGTGCAGTGCAGAAGAGCAGCAGCAAATGCTAGCAAGATGCTGGGTGTATTTCAGGGAATCACCTCAAGGAGGAGTGATGTCATCCTACCACTGTACTGGTCAGACCGAACCTGGAGTATTGCGTGCAGTTCTGGTGGCCCTACTAAAAGAAAGATGTAAAGTTACTGGAGGGCCAGTGCAGAGCCACCAGGATGATCACAGGAATGGAGGACAGGACCTATGAGGTAGACCGAGGGAGCTCAACATGTACTCCCTGGAGGAGAGGAGAGATGGAGGGAATATGATTGAAACATTCAAATGTATGAGCAGCATAAACAGGGTCAATACAGATGGAAATTTTAGATTAAAGGGATGGAGAAACTCTAGGGGGCACAGTCAGAGATTGGAGCGGGAAGGTTCAAAAGGGAGATGAGAAAACACTATTTCACAGAAAGGGTGGTGGCTGGGTGGAATGCACTACCAGAGAAGGTGGTATTGTCAAAATCTGTGGACAGTTTTAAGAAGGGGTGGGACAGGGTAAGGGGAAAGGTCACTACTGTACGCGGGGGTAGCAACAGAGTAAAGCTCTGATTGCTGCACATTCGAGCAGATTTGATAGACCCTAGAACCTGTATCTGCTGGCAGTTTTTGTATGTTCGTATTCTCAAGCAGTATCAAGCACTACGGGAGGACAGCAGGACCTAATGCACCTTACACATAATTACAAGAAGACTAAGTCATGTGTTTCTCACACCCACTGAACCCCCGCAAGGAGCTATGCCCCCATGTTCTCACAAACACCCAGTCCCCACTGGAGTAGTGGACTCCTTCAAATATCTAGGAATCACCCTTGACCCAGCCCTTAACTTCCAACAACATATCCATCACCTGTCCACTGCCCTCAATGTACGGCTTGGCATTCTCTATCGCTTCAGGCATTGCCTTACTCATGAGGCTCTCAGACTAGCTGTCTCATCCTCGGTTCTCTCCCCCCTGGATAATGGCATACTTATATACAGCGTGGCCACCACCTCGGCACTCAGCAGACTTCGTGTCTCCCTTAACAAAGACTGCTGCCTCGTCCTGGGTCGGAACCGTCTCACCCATACCTGCTCACTCTACAGCATGACTAACTGGCTTAACCTTGACAATAGAATTAAGTTTCACACTTGTCTCATGGCCAGAGTAATCACTATCAGCCTCTCTCCCCCGGGTCTCACCTCTATAATCTACCCAGCCATGGTGAAAAAAAAAAAACATCCGTAGCTCTAGCAAGCAACCCCTAACAGTTCCCTGTTGTCGTGACTCCCAATTTCAAAGATCTTTCAGCTACAAGGCCCCAACTTGGATGAATGATTTGCCAAGAGCTCTTGCAAAGAAACAGAATTGGCCCCATCAAAACCTACCTCAGGGGCCATCTTCAGTCCTCCGCCTCTGTGACTGCCATTAATCCCTCCCTTCGCCCTCCTCCCTCGACAACAGCCTATGGCCAGCTTCCCCTCCTCCCACCCTGGACTGCCAATATGAATGTTACTTGTAGCCGTTATAAGTAGTCAATATTGCTGTCCAGCTTGAACCATGTTTAGCGCCATAAGCAATGACGGTTAGCCTTTATTGTATTCTTCTTTGTAACAATTCTCTGTATTGTTGTTGTTTGTACCTCCCTGTGATGTGGAACCTTTGTAAATGAGTCCTTGACTCAAAGGTACTTTCTGAATTCTCAAATAAATAAAATAAATACTGATCCTGAGAAAGGAGGCCACTGAGGCCAAAGTCAGCATGTCTACAAGAGACGATGTCCAGACTGTAGTGTTTAGTGAATGTATGAGCCGTACTTCCAAGTGGCAGCAGCACAGATGTCAGCAGCAGACACATTCTGAAAACAAGGCCCTGTGGTAGCCACCCCATGGGTGAAATGTGCACAGACTGGACCAGGAAGCTGCTTCTGGTAACAAAATGTAATACAACTGGCCAGCCATTTGGACAGGCCTTGTTTAGAGATTGGTGAACCCAACATTGGAGGAGGAAGCAAGAAACAGTTGAAAGGATTTTCTACTATCATTTGTGCAATCAGGTATCAATACAGCATTCTACAGACATGCAGCATACTGTATATAAACGACGATCCCCATTATCTGTGGGACAGCAACAGTAAACAGGAAGATCTGTGGTCTGATTTAGTGTTCTTTGAGACACAACCTTTGGATGGAAGTTATGCTTGGTACGTAAGGTAAACCTATCCTTGTGAAAAATAATAAACAGATAATCTGTAACCACAGCCTGCACCTCCGAGATATGTCTAGCAGACATTATCACTACTAGAAACAGTCTCCTCCAAAGAGGAGGCACAGCTCATAAGTAGCTGCACGCTCAAAAGAAGGCACAGTGAGAGTCTCTAGGACTAAATTAAAGGGAAACAATGGAAAGAACAAAGCTTTCCTCAGACACTACAGAAACTCTCAATTAGTGCTTTCAGACAATAACAACTTTATTTAATGATTTAGAACAGCTACCCACAACTTCCCACTTCCTGTTGCTGGCAGCAGCCATTTCATGAGCAGCAGTGAGTCCTTCTGAGCTCACTGCATGCTAATATGCCTGTTTGACCTCAGCTATTGGTTGGGAGGACATATTAGCATAAAGTGAGCTCAGGAAGCTCTCTGCTACTCATGAAATGGTGGCTTCCAGCAATAGAAAGTGAAAGTTGAAGGCCACTGTTTAAATCACTAAAAAATCAATTAGAGTTATTTGTTAAAAAATGTTACCGTCTGAAAGCACTAATCAGGCATTTTTGTAGTGCCTGGGTAAAGCTGTGCCCTTTCCACTGTTTCCCTTTAAAATCCCATGGAAATGGATCTCAGGCCGAGGGTGGGGTACAGAAGGAAGATACCCCTTAAGAATCTATGGAAACTTCTAACTGGGCCAAAGTTTTACCCACTCTAAGGGCATGAAAAGCTGAAAGCGCGACCATGTGGACCTTTATTGAGGAATACCCTAGCCCTGAGTCCTAAAGGGATGCAGACAGTGCAGCAATTTAGGAACTGGATATGTAAATGGATTCAGAGCATGCCCAGTACACCAGACAGCAAGTAAACTTTTCCATTTTTGTGAAAAAGTGTACCAGGTAGACAGCTTGCTACCCAGCAAGAGCACAGTAGCCACCACCAAGGGAAATCCTGAAGTGGGAGAGCTCTACAGGAGTCATGCATGAAGGTGCAGGGACTAAAGATCTGGTTGTACCAGACCATCCTGCACAGGAGGTTCCACTGCCAATTGTGGGAGAAGCAGAGACCAAATTCGTCTGGGCCCATGAGGAGCCACCAGAATCAGGGTTGCATGCTCGGCCTGTAGCTTCACCAAAATCCTCTGTATTAGAGGTGCTGGGGGAAAGCAAATAGAAACCTCCCTTTCCAAGAGAGGGATAATGTGTCTCGACAAAAAATTCCAGGCCCTGGAGCAAGCGAGCAGAAGCATGCAGTTTTGTGTGGTATGGAGACGCAACAGGACGCAAACAGATCTATGTCTAGATAACCACATTTTTGAAGAGGGTATCCATGACAGAATCTGACAGTTCCATTAGTGGCAGAGCACACTGGATCAACTGAGGAGATCCACCACTGCATTCAGGGACCTGGGGAGGAACACCGCTGAGAGAAATGTCATATTCCACTGCCCAGTGCCAAACTCTCATTGCTTCTGTGTAGAGAGCATACAAATGAACTCTGCCCTGTTGACTGATGTAGTACATCACTGGCCATACAATAGTATTTCTTCACCTCTGTATAACCCTCTTACTGTCTCAGCCTGTGCCGGCTCCCTTTCCCTGCTCATATACAATCTTGCACTGCAGGCATCTCCCTTACACTTACATACACTCATATAATCTAATTTCATGGCTTGCTCCCCGCTTCCTCACTTACCGACCTTTTCCTTAATGACACCCCCTGCTCTCAATGGTTATTTCTTCCTTTTGTATTACCTGTTTTTGTTTTTGTGTACCTTGTTCTGTTCATATGATATGTCACCTGATAATTTATTGTCCAAGGTCCTCTCTATTCATTGCTTAGGTAGGCACCTATGAACTTATGAATGGTCTACTCTGTATGTCTCTGATATATTGTATCCACTTTAACTCATTGTATGTAAAGCGCTTTACTTTGTATGTTCTGATATATTGTATCCTCTTTAACTCATTGTATGTAAAGCACTTTTAATTTGTTATCCTGTTAAGTTTCTGCATGTCTGTACTCTCCCGGGTCATGCCTGAAAATAGTCATTTTATGGCTAGTGCACTTACCCGGTTAACAAAAGCTAAATAAAAATAAAATAAAACATATTGTCTGTGCAAATCAACAGCTGATTCCCTGGAAGGAGGGTGGTGAAGGCCTGAAGAACATGTAGAACAGCTTTCATCTTCACTGTGTTGGTGTGAAGCACTGTATCCAGCGGGCCCCCCAGCCCTGGGTTCTGAAGGGGCCCCAATGAGCACCCAACCTGTCCCTGGGGTGTCTGTGGTCATCACCAGCAGAGAAGAGCTACAGGAACAGAGACCCTTTCTCTAAGTTGGTGCGGTCCAGTCACCAGAGTAGGGAATGACGGAGAGCAAGAGTGACCAATATGAGGTGCTCCAACTTGTCCGAATGCTGACCCTCTGTGCTTTGAAGAACCACTGCAGGATCCTCATATGGAGGTGGGCCAGAACTGTCAGAATGGCAGTCGCCATCAGACCAGTCAGTCTTACGAGACAGTGGTTCGACACATATTTACTAGAGGTAACCAGCTGAGCTTGTGTCACTAGTACCATGGCACGTTCTGAGGGCAGAAAAGCCTAATCGCAATCACTAGCTGGTATGGTGCCTATGTACTGGAGCCTTTGGCAGGGGATAAGGACCAGCTTTGGTTCACTGACTGGTATGCTCAGGTGGTCGAACAATTGCTGGGTCCGAAACAGGGTGTATACAATTGTCTCCTGAGATGGGGCCTTTAACAGCCAATTGTCTATGTAAACGAAGAGATAAAGACTCTCCCTGTAGACAGTCACTGCCATTACTGCAAATACTTTGGTAAAGATGTTTGGTGTAGAGCATAAACCAAACGGCAAAACACGAAACTGATAGTGAGAGTTCTGAAGCATGAAACACAAATATTTTTGTATGACTTTCTGATCTTTACATGAAGATTAGCATCCTTCATGCCCAATGCAACCATCCAGTCTGCTTTTAATAATAGGGGCAAGAGGTACTGCAGGAGACCATCCTGAACTTTTGTATTCTTTGTGCAGGTTCAGACCCTGTTGTCTAGTACTGGCCCACGGTCCACTTTGGAACCAGAAAGTACCAGGAGTAAAGCCGTGATTTTTCTGCAGCCAGGACTAATTACAGCCTTTCTGCAGAGAGTGATTCGATGTCTCGGAGGTTATCTGTTCAGCCACAGGTGTGTGTGTGTGTGTGCGTGTGTTACTGGAGGAACAGTTAGGAGCTCTAAGGCATGCCCATGCTGAACCACCTCCAGAACCCAAGCATCTGTAGTGATCTCCCTCCACTTTGATAGAAAGAGGGTGATACAGCCCACTATTATAACCTCCTGAGGTAGTGAGGCTGGAGGCAAGGGAGGGGAGCCAGAAGGCATCGGGGCAGTGGAGGTGCTGATAACTGTCTGACCTTTTGTAAGTCTGGCATGGGCACCGGGGGCAGGCTTGTGGCCTGGGATGTGGAAGACTAAGGCCTCTGGGAGCCATGGCCAGGGCCTCACGAATAACCTCGGCCAGGATGGGCATTTGGCCTTGGAAAAGAACCATGACTCCTACCTCTGGGTTTAGCAGCAAAGTATGCTGGAATCTGAGAGTCATTCTAGAAGTTTGCAGATCTCTCAAAGTATTTTCAACATCATTGCCAAATAGTTGCTGTCCTCTGATATGAGCATTCACTACAGATTGTTGCACATCAGAGGAAAACCTGCCACCAAGCCATGAGTGACAAAGGATGCAAATTCCAGAGGCAGCAGCCCTAGCTGCAGCATCAGAGGCAGATCTGAGTAGGTGCTTACCTGCTTCTTGACCATCAGCAACTGTTTGCTGAGTCAGTATTTTATCTTGGCCCTCAGGCAGTTTTTCATCTAGAATGGCCATTGTCTTCAAAGGCAAGTCTGATATTTAATTATATACCTGATAGTTTGTAATTCTTAGGACTAGGGTGGCTGAGGCAAAAGTCCTCTTACCCTTCACATCAAGCATCCGCTACTCCTTATCAGGAGGAAGAAAGTTCATGTGCTTTGGAATCTTAGATCTATCTTGAGTAGCCATAATTCCCACAGAGTCAATCTCAAGCTGTAAAAATAATATGGCTTTAGAGTAGGGGCAGGATATTGTTTATCTACCTTCCTGGATACAACAGGTAGATGTGTAGGCCTATGCCAGACAGCTAAAGCAGCATCCTCAAAGAGCAGAATACACTGGAGGAACAATCACTGTAGGAGAGGCTGAAACCTCCAAGAACTCATGAAGATTGTTCTTGGAAGAATCCTCTTCTTCAGCTTGGAACTGTAGTTTAGCCTGAACCTGTTAAAGGAAGGCTTGAAATGAGGCATCCTCGGGGGGAGATAGATCAAGGCATGTTTTCATGCTGTCCTCTGAGCAGGAGGATAAAGTGCAGCTTCAGCTAACCACATCTGTCATCTCTTCTTTCTTTTCCATGGCCGCCTCCTCCTTCATGTATTCTGCATTATAATCCAGTTTATTATCAATGCTGATCATCACTGGCATTGAGTCAACGGGATGGGGAGACATATGAGGAGGAGCCAAAGAAGGATTCCTCTGATGGCAGCCTTTCCGGGCCTGGCACCATGGCAGGGATGGAGTGGTCCAATGGGGTTCATGTTGATGGCAAAGGCAGCAGGCACTCAAACAGCTCCAACATTGCTTGATACAACGTTTGTGTGTAATGAAGCCTGAAGGGGTCATCAATGGCTGAGTCACCAATGGTACAGTGCTCAATGTCGTCAATGGCTGAGTCACCGATGGTACAGTGCTCAATATCGTCAGTGGCTGGGTCACCCGATAATTACAGTGCTCAATGTCGTCAATGGCTGAGTCACCCGATGGTACAGTGCTCAATGTCGCCAATGGCTGAGTCACCGATGGTACAGTGCTCAATGTCGTCAGTGGCTGAGTCACCGATGGTACAGTGCTCAATGTCGTCAATGGCCGAGTCACTGATGGTACAGTGCTCAATGTCGTCAATGGCTGAGTCACCGATGGTACAGTGCTCAATGTCGTCAATGACTGAGTCACCGATGGTACAGTGCTCAATGTCGTCAATGGCTGAGTCACCAATGGTACAGTGCTCAATGTTGTCAATGGCTGAGTCACCAATGGTACAGTGCTCAATGTCGTCAATGGCCGAGTCACTGATGGTACAGTGCTCAATGTCGTCAATGGCTGAGTCACAGATGGTACAGTGCTCAATGGCAGAATACAGTAAAAGTCACATTAAACTGTTCCTCCAACTCACTTGGTTTAGTATTTTTCAGTGAGTTGCTTGATGCATGCCCTGCTCACTACAATGAATTAATAACAGTTTCCTAATGGTTTGTTTCTAGCTGCTATTCAGTTTCAGTTTACTTTACAGCTCTCAGGAAACTTATTAATGCAGTGCAACACATTCAGCAACCCATAAGAAATACTGAACCACTGAGTTGGAGCCCAGTTTCACTACTGCAGTGTCCTTGAATGACATGCCATTCTACCCAATCCCAAGAAGCTGTCACCCAATTCCAATCAATTGCAATCCTGGATTCAGATTGAAAACCCCGACCCCACCGCCATGTTTTTTTCCTCGCTTCCGGGGGCTTTACTTGCACATTACTAATCTCAGTTTCAAACAATTACTGAGAGCTGGATAAAAGTCTGCCCTGCAACTTAAGTTTCAATCTTACTGCTTCTTTATGTAGCCTCCTTCCCCAAAGTGTAGGGCCTACTTTGCCACCCTGTGGACTCTCCAGTTATCACTGCTGCCAGCCCGGGTCATGGGCACTTCCTGAGCCTCCTACCAGCCCCTGCAATGTGTTCCCAGTGAAAGCAGGACAGAAGAAATCAGAAGATGTGAACTGCTGTGCTGACGCGCAGAAATGTGCAAGCTGGTGGAGTTAAGCTATATTAAAAACACTATGGCGGTTAATTGGAGGCTCCACCTGGTGATCCCGGACCTCCAAATGAGCTAATCGGGGTCTGGAGACACAAGGGGGGGGGGAGCGAGAAGGGTTGCAAATATGTTAAATAAAAGCACCCCTAAGCGCATGCAAATTAGCACAGCAACTGAGGCTGCTGGGAGATGTAGTTTACTGCTGCACTGGGGGACTGTATTAGGGAGCTGAATGTGCATTACATGTGAGCTGCTTCTGAGCTGATGGATGGTTGAAACAGAGTTTGTATTTTAAGCATTTAGAGTTGCCTCTGCATTGTCAGCATACAAAAACAATGCCAGAGCAGTGAGCCGGAGGAACAGTTTAATGTGACTTATACTGTAGGCTGCAAGTCCACAAGTGGGAAAGATGAGCAGAAGTTGGACCCCGACCTTTGTGTCTGTAAGACAGCCAGGGGATGCGGCAGGAGCCATGGTTGGTACCTGGGACCCATCTTTATCAGCTGACTTACTCCATCTAAGTGGTGAATGGGAATGGTCAGGAGAAGTGTCTTTTTCCTTTCTGTGATGCTCTTTCTCAGAATGACAGTATCTGTTCACAGACTTCAAAGATTTGTGTTTTTCTTTGATAATTCAGCGGCCAGGTCGCTATCAACCACAGGGATCAACAGGTGAATCATGAACAGGGAATGGATGTGGGTGGCGATGGTGAATCCACTTTGTCGCAACCTGTTTCTCCATTTCTTGTATTAGTAGAAAGTTTTCTAAAGCCTTCTTAAGACGTCTCCTGGTTGCCTGGTTAAAGTCCTGGCAAATTAAGCAGGCTTTAACATTGTGGTCTATACCAAGGAGATGGATACAAATGGAGTGGTTGTCATCTTCATAAATCTTAACGTCGCTGTAATGGCAATACTGGAACAATGGTTCTTTGTCCATTCACAGCATAAAAGATGAAGTTTAAAATAACAAACTTAAAGAAGTAGCAGCATTAGCAAATACTTGCAAAAGTTCAATGGTGTTCTTCAGCTGCTGTGGACCGATGAGTAGTTGATGGCAGAAGAAAAGAACTGAGGTGTACTGGGGATGCCCATGTTATATGGGTGCTGACAAGGTGAGTCAATGTGGATGGCCCCAGCGTGCACACATTTCAGGAAGTCCTAACACTGTTGGCTTACAGTTCCATGATGTGATTCAATGGAGGGAGATAGCCTCGAAGAAGATCCCTTGACAGAGGAAAGGGATATGGGGATAATGATGTGGGGTGATAACAAACGGCAACATGAAATTTTCATCTCATCCATATTTTGTTGTGATGACTGTTTTTACAATGTATGACTTGTATTGTTTGTTTTGCAAAATTTTCATGTTTGGTTGCAATTGTGAAAGAGGTGTTTCCCCTCAAAATGCTTACCAATAAAATACTGATATTGATCTTAGTGTGAGAAAGCATATGGAAAGGCAAACAGGACACTGGGGTGTAGTAGACGGGGCTTTACTTGTAGGAAGAAGCAGGTGATCTTGCCACTTTACAGGTCAACGGTTAGGCCACGCCTGGAGTACTGTGTACATTTTGGAAACCTGATGCGAAAAAAGATATAGAAAGGCTGAAAAATATCTAATGGAAGGCAACAGAAACATATTTATCTATTTAGATCTCAGATTGAACACCTTTCAGCTATCAGCTCTTTTACATAGGTTCCACGTCAGTATGACAGACAAGTTACAGTGAAGAACAGATTACAATATCACAAGAGAAACATATGATGCATTGTACAACGTATGCCGGAAATTTAGGATGGCAGCATAGCCTAGCAGTTAGAGTAACGAGCTGTGAATGAGCTTGGTACATCCAGCAGACCAGACCTGGGTTTGATTCTCACAACCTCCACTTGCATACTGTGTGACTCTGAGCAAGTCACTTAACCACCCCGTGCTCCCAGGTCGCCCCTGAAAACAGGCACTTGTGCCTAGTGGGCCTTAGCCAGTTACCAAAGACTGAAATAAAATAAATAAATAAATATAGGTTAATACAAGATTGCAGACTGTTGAGACACAAAACAATAACCGTAAGATCAGCCCATGAGGCCTTGTCAAGGAAGGATTCAGGTGGAAGGAGGAGTGAAAGTTAGGGTAGGAGGTGAGGAAGTGAGAAAAAGAGGGAGGATGGAGTAAGGTGTAGAGGTGGGGGTTGGGAGTAGAGTTTGAGAGAGAGTATTCAGGACAGTGGCAGTAGGGCAAGCTCAGAATGTAGGTACTAAGTGCTAATTGGGGCCTATGAGAAGGGGTAAGTAAATTTTAATGGAAGCAGTCACAGTAGGCATTAGCTACTAGGTGCTGATGGAGTTTAGTTTGAACGAGCCCAGTGTGGTTTGAGGACACTTCATAATGTAAAGAGTTAAACCAGAAAGGGGCTTAATAGGCAAATAATCTTTGTCCTAAGGAAGTGTGGCAGCAGGGGATCAGAAAGATCTGGTTGTTTGAGCCTCTGGTTCGACAAGGATTGCTGTAAGGGCTAAGGAGCTTCTGAACCGCTGGGGTCATGAGACCTAGGCTAACCTTTTTTGCAAGCAGGCAAGTTTGGTAGGTGGTTCTACCCTTTTCATTGGAGCCAGCTAGCCTGAGCATAGAGGTCACAGGTATGCGTAAGGTGCGCGGATCCAGTGAGGAGTCTGCAGGCTTTGTTACGTGCCGTTGTGATGCATCAGAGGGATGTGTCGATGGCCGAACCATAGATAGCCAGCCCATTATCTACCAGGGAAATTACAGAGTTGTGGATAGCCAAGTTTAGGGCTTCAGGTGTGCCTATAGAGGACCCCAATGTGAGTGTTGACTGCTTTGGCAGTATTTTCTATGTGGTGAGCATATGACAGATTGCTGTCAATGGTAACACCTACGTATTTGAAGTGCTGTATTAGCTCCAAGACTGAGCCCGCACTGTTAGTGATTGTTAACGGGTAGGTTTTATGCTTGCTTTGGGTACTATTGAAGAGCATAATTTTTGTCTTTTTGTAGTAAAGGATGAGCTTGTGTTCACTGAACCATTTTCCACACTAGACAAGCTAAGCTGCAATTGGTCCTCTAGAAGTCTGGGGTCAGGATTGCTTGAGTAGATAACCGCATCATCCGCGTAAAGTAGAATATGTTCTTGGCATGAGATTGATAGTTTGTTTAGGAAGATGCTAAACAGGGAGGGCCCAAAGTGGACCCTTGTGGAACACCAATTGAACATTTCTTCTATCAGAGAACACCATCCATCTCTACTTGTTGGGACCGGTTTGACAGATGGCTTTTAAACCAGTCTGTGGTATTCTTGGATAGTCCTGTGCCAGATCAATCAATAAGGTATGATTAGCAGTGTCAAAGGCTTTTGTCAGGTCTATGAACGCTGCTCCAACCAAGCGCCTTTGATCGAGTGAGTTATTAATAAAGCCTGTGAATTCCATTAGAGCAGTGGTGGTGCTATGCCCATTCCTGAACCCATGTTGTTGTGGGCATTGCATCTGGTATTTTTCCATGTATTCGACCAGTTTATCTGCCATGATGCACTCTAAGGCTTTAGAGAGGGGAAGGAGAATGGAAATTGGTCTGTAATTCCCATGTTGAGCCCTGTGACCACTTTTATAGACAGGGGTAACCAAGGCAGATTTCCACTTATGAGGGAATTGTGATAACTTGAGAGATAGGTTAATTATTCTGGTGAGGGGTGATAGGATTTCATCCAAGGTGAGGAGATGAGTTTGTTCAGTTAAGACTTTGAAAATAACAGGACATGCTGCCAGTAAGGTGGGTGCATTTCCAAAATGGAAATGCAGATGAAAGCAGCAAAACACTCCAGTGCAGAGGATTCCGAAGTAGGTAGTCAAATTACTAACACGTGTCTATGTCATCTGTTAGCACCCTTTGCAAACTGTGTGAGAGGCCTTTCGGCACCATGCAATTCTGCTTAAAGTTGAACCAGCATAACATTCTGTGGTGATTTGCATATGCAGCCCATGATGCTTTGCATTGTGTGGGCATGTGTGATTTTGTATTTTCTTGAAACTTGGCTTCCCAGCCAAATGCCCTTTGGGGTAACCCTTGGCTCAGTGTTTGCGCACAGAGGTTCTTTGTCTTTTAAATTACTAATGTCCAAAACATGGCAAACAGCACTGCAGAAAATCCCAGTGCTTCAAGGTTTGAACACCTGAAACCTTACTTTCTTCTCCAACAAAATTATTCACAGTCAGCAGGGAGGACATATCCAGAGAGGCTGGAAAGCCTAAATATGTGCTCATTGTAGGGCAGGAAGGAGTGTGTGTGTGTGTGTGTGTGTGTGTGTGTGGGGGAGGGACATGATAGAAACTCAGAAATATATACAAGAGCAGACATCACAGATTCATTTATAATAAAAGGGCTGACAACCACCAGGGGGTCTCATCCTCAAAATAGAGTGGGGTAAGTTCGAGAAAGACACAAAGAAGTATTTCTTTACAGAAAAGGGTTGTAGATGAACTGAACAAGCTGTCCCAAAACTAAGCTGATGTCAGTACAATTATGGGGTTCAAAACTTGAAGACGTTCCTACAGAGGGGATTACAAACAAGTGGAAGATTGAAGGGAGCACTGGGAGCAGCCCAGGTAAGTAAATAGGGCAGACTGGATGAACTCTTGTCCCTATCTGTCCTCAGCAATCTCTATAGCTACAGTACATATGGAATTATGTTGACCCCACACAGAACCTTACAATATTCAACTGGTCACTTGAATTTTGTGAGGCAAGCTAGTCTCTTCTGCTCTGTGGAATTAGGTCTATTTCAATGTCTAAACAGACTTTGTTTTTGAGAGTTTTTAGCTGCATTGAGTTAAGTTTAACTTATTTTTTAGGCATTTGCAAGTAAATATTGTATATGAAGTAAGCAATAATACCCGACAAATTAGGCATTATTGGAAATACCAGACCACCCAGGGGCATAATGAGAGCCTGCACCACAGGCGGAGGGGCCTTATAGCCCTGGAATGTCTGGTATTCCCAATAATGCCACCCTGAAGAATATTGTGCAGAAAATGGTCATCTGTGTAAATTTTCTTGAAGTTGTTAAATAATAGAGTAAATAACTGTGAAAAATGATGACAAGTATTAGGAACACATTTATTGATAAAAATAGTCCACAGCTGTTCCTGGTGCAGTTGTCCTCCTGCAGCATTCTGGTGGATTGGTGCCCCACCCCCACGAGACAAAGTCACAAAACACAGACACGGTTTCCTAAAGAATAAAGGCACTGTGCCGTGAAACTTCTCTGTAGCACTCTGGCAATTTTAATTTATTTTTCTTTTTTGATGCACGGCTGTTTTGTGTTGTTGTTTTTTTGTGTTGCAGTCAGAAGTTGCATCTGTGCGGCATGCGACGTTTGACTGCGATTTATGAGGAAAGAGAAAATGACTTATTTTCGGTTTCATCAAGTTGTAAGGTAAATGATTATTTTTACGAGACTCAGTAACTGTGGGGGCCTTGTGTTGACTGATCGCTTACTTTCTGTTTGCTGTCAGAACTGTACTGCGAGACCGCATTCGGGAGAATGTCAGCATGGTAGGGTGAAAATGCAGACGGGAGAGTGGTGCCATGGTGTCACTCTTCGAACCGCAAGATAACTAGTGTTTTTTATTTTAATTTTTAAAACAGGGAACGGATGCAGATAAAGAGTGTTTGCATTGGGCTGAGGGAGACCACTACCTCTTGCTAAGCGAGAGAAAAAGATGGCGGGCATTTAAAATTTTCTTGACTGTGTTCAGCCAATTAAAAAGCAGGCTGCACAGTACTGTAGAATGGTGCACAGTGAGGTGGCACTTGGACTGGCACTTATTTGCATACCTCTCAACTGTCCCTGATTTTCAGGGATGTCCCTGATTTGGCCTTAAAATTTTCCTCTGTCCCTCGTAAAATTTGTGTTTTTGTGACAGAACAGTGGGGATTAAAAGTGCAAAATAATATCAAACATTAAAGTTACAGACTTGTTCTACTTCAGAAAATGCATCTCAACACAAATCCCTTTATTTTATCACCTTTCTGAGTGAATAGTACCAGTTTTTAAGATTTGTCCCTGATTTAGGGTCATTGTCCCTGATTTTTTTAAGCCTTGTCCCTGATTCATGAGGCAAGAGGTTGAGAGGTATGCTTATTTGGGACTGGGCATCTATTGAAAAATAGATGCCCAGTTTGGAGGTAGTTTCAGCCAATGAGGACAGAGAATCCGTTCTGGCCATTTTCTAAAGAGGATTACTGTATGGCTGCAATTTATGCCATTTAGAAAATTATGAATTTCAGAAATTACTGGTGTAACCCCCCCCCATTTGGGGGCTTACCTTTTTGGCCCTTAGGACTGCCCCATTTTGTACCGGTTTCCCCTGTGTGTCCCGCATCCTGGCACCAGCCCCCAGTCACCCAGACAGTCCTCTCTGGCCCCTGCATTTTCTTTCCTGCAGGCAAGATTGGGCCGGGAAGAGATAGCCTGCAGAGCCACCACCCATATTTGCACTCTGGTGCAGGTCGGTGTCTCTGCATGTGCAATTAGTGCATTTGGTTTAGCCGTTCTGCAGCCAGTTAAGTTGCCTCTCTGGTGGTCCTGGTCCCTTTGGTAAGCAAAGGGGACAGGAGACCTTATTTGAGACAAAGAGGCAACATAGAAGGCAAAAAGTAAAAGATTAAGCCATTACTGCCCGCATTAGAACCACCTCATGAATATTAATGAGGTGGCTCATGAATATTTATGAGTCAAGCCCTGTCCAGTGCCTTGGGGCTAAAGTAATTGGCACTAGTGACAGGAAAAGGAATAAGTAACATTTTTAAATGATTCAGGGGTTTAGAAGAGAAAAGGGTCTGCTACAGTTCTGTGGGGGATTAAAGTAATAAAAATGTGTATACTTGCTGAAGGAGGGCTATAAAGTGGGATATGGGATGGACTGCAGTGAGCTGCATGGCGACTATCTAAAACCATCACAGCGACAAGAAAAGGATTTAAGGAAACTGCTGAAGTGTGCAGTCGCTTAAAAGAGCACAGGAACTGCTATCTTTCAGTGGGGGCTGATTGAAATTAAAGTATGTAGTTTGGCTGCATTGGGACTGAAAAGTCAGGACTATGTGAGGACTGCAGTTAAACTGTTGTGCCAGGAGCCATACTTGCTTCCATGTGATCTCAGCTCAACCAATCAAGGGGCCAGGATTTGCCAGGAGGACTGTGGGGCGGTTTGAAAGGACTGTTGGGGAAAATACTGGGGAAAGTTTAGGCACCTTTTTCTGCAGCCTATAAGGCATTGTGGTAGCCTCATACATTTTAATTTTGGTAAAGGACAGTGGCTCCAGCTAACAGGGAGCTGCCAGAGAGCTCCCAAAAGAGAAGAACTTTGGATTTCTGAGTCAGTTCAGTGGGAGCCCCTCCAGAGGGAGGGGGGCCCCAAGGAGAGAATGGGCTGCAAGACTGGGAAAGAGCCTGACTGGGGGCTGCCAGCAATTTGTCCCCCAAGGCTGGTCATTCCTTTCCCCACCTGGAGAGTGAGGAGGAAGGTTGTTCAGGCAGCTCTGCAGAGAAAGAGGAAAGTTACAGGATCCTGCTACAGGCTACTGTGGTAGAAAAGTTCAACAAAATAAGATGGGGGCCCTCAGAAAATAGGACAGACAAGTCGTTTCTTGGCTGGTGCTATTCTTTATTGTTTGTTTGCATGTGCAGAAACAATGTCATCATCCGAGTTTTGGTGTGGCACCGTCTTCCAATTCAGTCAGTATGTTTGCAGGCGACCACAGTTCTCAATGAGCGCTGCAGCTGTCTATGACAGCAGTTGAAAATGCAGTGGCCGTACATTTGAAAGGAGAGCTACTCTTCAGAGAGCAGCGATGAATGCTTCAGCGTGCTCCTTGCACGCTCCCACACACACACATGCATACTGCGTGCTCGTTACTCCCCCACACTGTATAGCCAACGGGGTGCCCAATCCCCGTCCGCTGTGCTGTGCTCCCCCAACAGAGTTCCAGATGCCACGCTGGGAGCCCACCCCAGCATGGCAACAGATCGTATGGCCAATGGGGATGCCCAATCCCAAGTCAGCTCACTGTCCCCCCAAGAGAGACTACAGGGTGCCACGCTGGGAGCTCACCCAAGCGTGGCAACAGATCGACATAATGATGGGGTGCCCAATCCGCCGGCTCGGCCCCCCAAACAGCCTTCCAGCTGCCAGCTGAGGCCCACTAGCGTGGCACAAGTCTAAGTTAAAAAAAAGGAACCTAAAGAAAAAAACCTTCCTCGCTGACTGTCTGACCCAATCTCCCCCACCTGCACCCACTCTCTGCACCCTGCCTTCCCACCCCTCCTCACCCCATACTTACCTCTGGAGCTCGGCGCAGTGATCTTCGGTGGACCAGGAACACGTCTGCACTCTTCAAAGCCGACCGTGAACTGAGGAAATGCCAGTAAGCTGTATAATGTAATAAATAGGTTTTTTTCAACTTTAGTGCATATCTCGAGCATTTTGGGAATTTTCACCAAATTTTCAACATGGTTTTTTGGGACCCCACCTCATGAATTCTGTCACTGTCATGGCGTTTATCAGCCCAAAGGTGATTTCACGGTCACTGCACGGAACCACCTTTGGGACGATTTACGAAATGACAGTGTCACAGTTCATGGTGAACCCTCAAAACCCTATGTTGAAAATTTAGTAACTCAAAAATGACTGTTCTGAGCATCGTTGCACTGTTCTCTCAGCGGCGTTAGTAAGGACCATAGAAATTTTCAATATATTCACTCCAAATTTTCAACATTGCCATTTTACCATACCTCCTTATGAGCAGTACAGCTGTCATTTCTCACATCTGACCCAAAAGCGTTAGCTGGCATGGCGCACAATGGCGATCGGTGTGTGAAATCAACGTTCGGGACAGATTAAGAAAATCACAGTGACACTGTTCATGAGCAGAGGTGTTAAAATGGCTATGTTAAAAATGTGGTGAAAAAATTCCCCAAAATTACTGTTTTATGAGCATGCGGTGCGCTGTTCCTACGCACGCTCATAAGTCCGCGATTTTCAAAATTTTCACTCCAGATTTTCAGCATTGCCATTTTACCACACCTCCTTATGAGCAGAACAGCTGTCATTTTTCACATCTCGGCCAAAACGTGTTTCCGCCCATGTAGTGTACAATGGCGCAGTCGGTGTGCGAAATCAATGTTCGGGAAAGATTAAGAAAATCACGGTGACACTGAACAGAGGTGTTAAAATGGCTATATTAAAATTTGGTGAAATCGTCCATAAAATGACTGTGTTACGACGACCATTCGCAGTTTCTCACACCCTCGTAACTTCATGGATTTCTAATATTTTCAGTCCAGATTTTCACCACTGGCATTTCCACACTTCCTTATGAACAACACAGCTGTCATTTTCACTATGGCCCAAATGTGTTTGCACTTCCAGCGCAGAAATGCATGAGTATTGTGGGAAATCACTGTTCAGGACAGATTAAGAAAATCACAATGACACTGTTAATGAGCGGAGGTTACAAAATCCCTGTGTAGACAATCTGCTGTAAAAAATCCCCAAACTAATTGCATTACGGTGTGCATTGCACAGTTTCTATGCGCTTGTGACTTCACCAGTTTTTAATATTTTCACCCAGAATTTCAACATTGCCATTTTTGCACCTCCCCATGAAGAGTACAGCTGTCATTTTCACATCCTGTTCAAAAATGTGTTTTTTACCTGTGGTGCCAAATGGCATAGTCGCTGTCGCGAAATCAAGCTTTCGACTAACAAACTGATATTGCCACTGTTCATAAGGTGGGGTCACAAAAAACCATGTTGAAAATTTGGAGTGAAAATGCCAACGAACGCCTGAGGCATTAGGGTTTCCAACCATAACGCCCCAGCCTGTAGAGATTGAGAGGCATCAGGGGTGTGACTTGGGATTCTCGCCTGTAATGCTCATACCATTCCACACCCTGCAGCCAGTGAGAGGCATTGAGGTGTGCCTTGAAGTCTTCGGCCCCAAAGTTTACCCCACTTGCCTATACTGCACCCATATCACTGTATTTTCTGAAGGAATGGGGTGAGCATAAGGGCCAAAGACCCCAAGGCACACCGTGACACTTGTCAGTGTCTGCAGGGTAGGATGTGGTGAAATGGCGTGGCCGTTATGTCTGACGACCCAAAGGCACACCCCAATGTCTGTCAGTCTCTGCAGGGTGGTGGTGGTGGGGTTGGCTTCAGTTCAATACTTCACTGCCATTCCTATTATGCAGCTCTCTAACTCCTACACTACCAATGCCAATGCCAGCAAGCAAACATTCGGCATTGACAAATGCTTGTTATTTTTTGTTGTATAACTAGGACATAATCTCAACGTTTCGCATATATTTTATATGCTTCCTCAGGAGAATGCCTTACATCCTACAATAATAACACATAAAAAATATGTCAATCATCCATCTTTATCCAGTTAGGAACAATAACTTAGTAAATAAAGCATCAAGGTGATGAACTCACTCTCTCAATTGCCTGCGAGTGCATTCACTGTACATCCAGCATTACAGTACTTTCAATTTTAATTGTTCCTATATATAGTAGATGTTTCAAAGAAAAGAAAAATCAATTACTATAATGTAATAACATATTGAATACACCTTAATATGTGCCCTTGCATTTCATTACTTGCTTTAACCTATACAATTGAGCATTCATTTAAACCTTTACCTACCAGTACAAAATCCATGACATTTAAACAGTTAGTCACTCATTATCTCTTGAAAGTGATAATTCAATTAAAACAATACAATTAATCCACTTCCCTGTACCACTTTTCTTTACTGAAACTTACTTTCTAAATTATTACAAATATGTTAAAGCCATTTTAATAAAATAAGTTTTGATGTATGCACATCTCGACATCAATTGCTATAATTAAGTTTCTATGTTAAGTATTTAATAAAACCATTACCATAGGTCAGCGTTGCTTTGTAGCTACGTGCAGTTAATAATCTTTACTAACAATCTTGCCCTTATTTAGGTTGCAACCTAAAAATAAAAAAAGGTATTTCAAGGAAAAACTGCAACAAATAAGGTACCACTTCAAACATTCTTTTGCCCAAATTGAAATTTAGAACATTAAAAGGTTTTACACTGATTTTCCAATGTGTTCATAGTATCTACTGAGACCAAAAATTCAAATCTAACTGTGCTTCCAAGATGCTGTGATGTTGGTGCAACTCTTAATAACACCCATGAGAGATGCTTTAACCAAAATACTATCGGAGTATAACAAAACTGCTCCTGATATTATATGTGGTAAAGCTGCACCACAGCGGTGAAAGTGTTCAGAGAAAAGAATGATGGAGTGGGAAAATGGATTACTGAGCGGACTGGTTTTGTGTTGAAGAGGGAGAGAGAGAGAGAGAGAGAAGAGAGACTCTTCAGTTTTTGTCTGCACACACGGTGAGACACCGGTGATGAGAGATTTGTGTGACAGAACTGTGACAAGGAAAAGGTTCTGTCCGACCCTGGAAAGACAAAGCATCTAGAGAGAAAAGGAAGGACACAAGGCTTAAGGACTGGTTTTGCAACTGGAGAATGGATACTGGAAAATGGACTGAATCTGGTTCTGAGAAGTTGAAGAGATCCTCTTCTGCTTTCATCTGCTACCTGCAGGTGTAAAGGAATTTTGTTAATGTATCACACAGACAGATATTTTCTGGAACTGTGTGGAGGCCAGAGCAAAGAGTGGCTGCCGTTTGAAGAAGAGACTGTAAAAGTAGAGGGATGGGCAGGTGCCTACCAGGCAGGTACCCGTTGTCTGCTCTTGAAATATAGCTAAGGAAAGAAACTACTGTTGGACCTGGAATTCAGACTCTGCCACCCCACAGGGTCTGAAGGACAGGAAAGTTTCAGAAGCTAGTCTGGTTACATTGGAGCTGGTCACCATGAAGGAGGAGAAAGATCGAGTTTCTATCCTATCACAGAGCCAGGTGGGGAATTCGCTAACCCACACAAGTGGGGTCTACTGGCTGCAGGGGATCATGGGTTTATGCCCAGTGTTAAGGTACTCTGACCTGTGAGGGAGCTGGGCTGTGGAGCCACTACTAGGTCTGGGTCCTCTATGGTCTGGTGGGCCTTGCAGTAGCTCTGCAACAGGCCTGAAAAGGCAGAAGGGGACAAGCTGCAAGACCTTCAATCATGCTGAACATCCAGGCTGCAGCACTTTTGCCCCTTCTTTAAGTCTTCCAAGTCATTCAATCCTAAAGTAATCTGCTGATTTGTTTTGACCTGCCTGCTACTTCTCTACTGTGCCCTGTCTAACTCCCATGTCTCTTTCTCTCCCCCAGTGGCACCAGGGCAGGTGATTACACCTTTTGTTCTTGACTGCCACCACCCTCCCGCTTCCTTTTTCTCCGTTTTCAACTGTGATAATTTCTCTTCATCTACCTGCCCCTGACCTCCTGCTGTCTCCCCCCGGCTTTGACTCACACCTACGTCACTGCTCCTTTGTCCCTCTTAGCTTATCTCTGACCCCCTCTCTCCTTTCTCTCTCTCTCTCTCTCTCTCTCCTCCCGCAGATCTCAGCCCCTGAATGGGCCCGCCTCTGCCGCCGGAGTGGCTGTGGCTCAGGAAGCCAGCCGCCCACCCTCACCACCTCCACCAGCCACCCAGGAGTTTGAAACTGGGTAAGACTTGCAGACCGACGGGACAACTCCGTAGCCTCCACTGGCTACAGAGTCTTGCTGCCACCTCCTATTGGACTAGGCTTTCACGCCTCTGCCTGGGATTGGTCCACCTTGAATATGCTAACTCTGGGCAGCTGCGCATTCAAAAGCATTGATAAGCGCCGCATTTTCGCACGTCCGCCACCCCCTCCAGCCTTAATTAACAGCATTAGCCTCCCACTGCCCAGCCGCCATCCCACCCTTTCTCTATTGGTCCCCTTATCCTCTCCTCTACTCGACTCCCACTTTTGCCTGACCTCCCACCTCTCGTTCTCCTTCTTTCTGTGACTTCACTCCCCTACCTTCCTTCTTTCTGTGTGCTCCTCTACAACCAATCTGTACCTTACCAACTTGGTTGCTGACTAGCTGTTATCACCTCTTCACTATGTTTGCTCTGATACTTTTTCTCTTGTCACTACCCACGCTCTGCTACTTCCCTGGGGCTTGCTACCCCTTCCCCTACCCAATTTTCAGCTCGACTATGTCCACCTCCACACAGGCACCCTCTCCTTTCTTCCTCCCCACACCCCTGCCCCCCATTACTGCTATAAATGGGTAGTCGCAGGATCATCCACCCAAGGTCCCTGGGTCCTTCCACCTCTGCTCCTCTATTACAATCTATGATGTCTCCTAGAGCAACACCAACAGCCCATTTGCACTAACAAAACTGAGCGGTCTCGTAAACTCTCCCTTAGGGCCTTATGATTGTCCTCACTGAAGCTTCTACTCCTTCTACTACTCCTGTCTGGGAATGTACACCCAAACCCTGGCCCCCTAACCACTGGACCAGCAAAGAACTTGAAACACACTGGTGTTCTCTCCCTTGCGGCCATAAACATTTGCAGTCTCATTCCCAAGCTTGATACTCTACAAGTTTTCACCAACCAGCATAAACCTGATGTCATCTCAGTTGTCGAAACCTGTCTCTCTCCAAAATTCCTGACTTAATTGCCCTGCCTGGCTACACTGTCTTCAGGCTTGTTCGGTGGGCCAAAGGAGGGGCTGTGCACTATACCTCAAAGACTCCCTCCCAGGTCACCTAACTACTCCACCTACAGACTCACTGGCACAGATCCTCCCCAATCCGTATCTTCCTTGGAGCCCAGGCAAAGCACTCACAGTCGCCGAGTCTACATCCCACCCAAAGATCAAGTGAATGGCCTAAACGCTGTCCTGGAATTCACCCGAATGCAACCAGCTGACTCTGAGTTAATCATGCTCGGGGATTTTAACATTAACTGGCTTGCCCCTGATACTGGAGGTCTCAAGGATGCCATCTTCTCTGTTCACCTCTCACAGCTGGTTGACTCTCTGACCAGGCACAATTACAGAACTGGCACCAGCTCACTACTTGACTGGGTTCTATCCAGTCACCCCAACCGTATCTCCGATATCTCCATCCTTCCAGATTCCCTCAGTGATCATTCTCCTGTCACCTGTGTATGGTCCAACAAATTCATAAACCCCCACCATCAATCACCAGTAGAATCCTCCCTCGTGGAACCGAGCTCCTTAAATCTCATCTCAGGAACCTGGACTGGGTCACTCTTCAGTGCAAATGATGTCAACACAGCCTTGGACTCTTTCATCTCCATCTTTAATGAAGCCTGTGACACCTACACCCCATCAAAAAGCGTAAGTTAAGTCCCTTTGCAATTCCTGGCTTGCAGCTGACCTATTAGTACAGCTAAAATCCAGGGACCGCCTCTGGCTCGTGGCCCGCCCTCTGGATCTCCAACTGCCATCCAGAACTATAAGAGTGCGGAATGATTGCACTAAGGCCATTAAATTAATCAAAAGCACCTATTACAGGGAAGCCCTCACTAACACATGGGGTAATGGTAGAGCTTTCTGGAACAACATCAGGAACTGACTGGTAAACAGCCGTTAACATCCCAAATATGCTCAGCATTGTGGAACCATTACACTTGACCCCACAACTATCACTAATACCTTCAATACTGCCTTCACTGACCTCAGCTCCATTCTGCCCCTGACTCTTCACAGACTCTTACTCCCCAGCAGACCCTACCAATGCTCCACACTCTACTACCTACCCCTCCTTCTATTTCAAAGCAGTCAAGCTCAACCTGGCTTCATAAAGTACATTGGCAAGACCATTGCCAACACAAGGTATAGCGGACTCGTGGACTTAAAACTGCTGTCCCTCATTCTGACAGTTATCAGACCACTCACTAAGATCCTTAACCTCTCCCTCTGCCTTGGCCAGTTCCTAACCTATGAAATCGCTATTGTCACCCCGTATACAAGAATGGCGATAAGACCCACCATGGAAACTACCGACCAATCTCCATACTACCTCCCTCTCAAAAGCACTGAATGTATTGTTGCCGACCAACTCACCGACTACCCGGACAACCACATCTTATGTTCTCAGCAACATTTCTTCAGGAAAGGGCACAGCACCACATCTGCCCTTATGGAAGTTACCGCAGCCATCCACAGTTCCCTTGACAATGGCCGCCTTGCCGGGGCAGTCTACATCAATTTAACAAAGACTTTTGATACCGTCCACCACAATCTGCTTCTGAACCAGCTCTCAAATGTGGGACTCTTCCCCAGACTCTATGGCATGGTTCCAAAGCTACTTGTTAAACAGATCACAAAGAGTTAAGATTGCGGGTACTCTCTCTAACACTTTGTCAGTCCGCTTGGGAGTTCCTCAGGGCTCCATACTCGGACCTCTTCTGTTTTCCCTCTTCCTGAATAACCTCCCAAAATCCAGCCCTGAACAAATGATTCTGTATGCAGATGATGCCATAATTCTCTCCTCACACAAGGACCTGCACTCCCTGCAAAACAATCTCCAACTTGGATTCTCATCTGTGGAAAAATGGTTCAGTTCACAGAGACTTATTCTCAACTATAAAAAAAACCAAGACTATGCTTTTTCATAACTCCCACAGCAAGCATAGGTCACCCCCCCAATCATATCAAACCAGCATGGGTCAACCCTCGAACAGGTTCTAACCTTCAAATACTTAGGGATCACTCTTGACAGTAACCTGTCCTTCGTATCCCATATTGACAATGTTGCTAAGGCTGCCAACATGTGTCTTGGCCTTCTCTACAAGCATAGATCTAGCCTAACTCCTGCTGCCTTGAGCATTGCAGTGCAAAGCTCAGTTGTCTCCATCATCAATTATAGCCTCATCATTTATGGATCGGCCACTCCTACGGCCCTCAGACACATCTCCACTTCGCTCAATAAAGCTTGTCGTCTAATCACTGGGTCTCACCGCCTAACCCACATGCAACTCTATGCACAATCTGGCTTGCTGCAACCTATCAAATCGAATAAAATATCAAACCTGCACTATGGCTAAGAAGATCACTATGGCCTGGCACCCCTGGGGTTCTCTCTCCTCAGTCCAAGTAGTAAACCCCCATCACACAAGAGGCTCGGAATCTCATCGCCTATTGGTCCCACTCTGCAGAACCTCCATGGGCCAATGCTCATTTGCCTACAGGGCCCCTTACTGGTGGAATAGCCTTAACACTGAGATCTTCTCCGTTCCAAAGCTAGGACAATTCAAATCAAGTCTTCGTCTCCACCTCTCTGCCTCTAGCACCTGCGACAGTCATACCTAGCTGGTCCTTTCAGCTCAGTCCTTTAGTCCTAGCCACCAAGCCCCTCCTTGCACTCTCCCTTCTTTCCACTCCTCCTCTCTACCCTAACCCCCACTACCATTCCACCCTCTCCACTTCCTGCACTTCTGTCCTAATTGACAACTGCCTCTGGCAAGCTCTTGTTCACTTTTAGGACTGTATTATTATGCAACTGTATGTTAACTCTGTTTTTATCTGCTCTGATTGCACCTGTATTATTGTTAATGCCTTTGCATCACTGTGTACTACTGTATTGTCCTGTCTCTGATGTGGAACCTTTGTAAAAGAGCCCTGGCTCAAAGGTATTTGTAATCCTTGATTTAAATAAATAAATAAATGAAGTTCTGCTTCTGCTGATCCACCAACCCCAGGACTTCAATCTCAGTGTTACCAGGGACTGATTCCGCAGAACCATGAGTAAAGGCAGAAATTGCCCTGCAAAAGCTGGGGATGTACATAGTCGATCTCATTTTATGCCCACTGGCATAGAAAAGTTTAAATAAATCAAGAGAAAAATGTAAAAAGTTAACTTGATTCAAGTAAGCATGCCAATGCCAGCCCACCAGCTGCACCACAGGCCTGCAACTAGAGGGCTGGGTATCCAGGGACAGATTTCTGAGGGGTTATCTGAACTGCTACCAGTTGAGGTCTGTGCAAGTCAATACCTGCAGCAGTTAGCTAGTTAGAGAGTTGGAGGCTACACTAATTAAAATGTGGGCTGAATATCAAGGAGGAAATGATTGTTTGGAAAATGAAAATCTTAAAATGCAAATTAAAATGTTATGTTTAACCTCTAGTCCACTTACCCCTTTATAACCCTCCCCATGTAAATAAATGAGATGTTACTGTTTTGGAAAAGATCTGACTCAAGAGTCTAATTTAGAGACATGTTATTACCTGAAGACAGAAATGCCAAGTATTGAATGTGGGTATATTGGTTAATGCTGTGTCCATGTCTGGGGCGACTGTATGGGAGGTGGGTTGGTACAGCATCCCAGGGGGTTGTACCAGTCACACACCTGGCCCACTTAAATTGTACTCTGGGTGGAGGCACTGCCATTTTATTTTCATTCTTGGGAAAGGACCCCCAGTAACAGCAGAATAGGAACCCAGGCCCCTGAACCTTGGTCTGGCCAGCAAGGCAGCGCTAGTAGCCCTCTTTATAGATGGCATCAGGGCTACTGTGGTGAAACACAGCAACACAAGATTGTAAAGGACTCTAGATCCAACATGCCTGTCCCCATGCTTCATAAGCAGGTACGGATAAATATGTTATGCAAACATGTACTCACTTAAGGGGGTCTCCTAGTGCTGAGCAGTGATGAAAGAAAGCGACGGGAGACCGAAGAATTTATAAGCGAGCGGCTTTTCTAAGTAAAATTTAATCAGCCCTAAGTTGACGCCGTCTTAGGTTTCACTGGTGCCGGCCTGTCTTGTAATGGGCTTCCCTCCGTAATGTTTATTTCTATACAGTCGATTTCCTGGACTTCTCCTTAAAGGAAAGAAAAGAGAAAGAGAAGACTGATAAAGGAGACCGAGGAGGGAGAAAGAGACTATAAGACCAAGTGAAAAACAGTGAATGGCATAGTTTAACATATGAAGTGGTAACAGTCTGGAAGCGGAAGGAGGAAAAGGAAAGAAAATAAAGAAAAGCGTGAGAAGAATACCTTGGAAGGAAAAATTTTCACTGCAGTTTCGTTGGCCTACCCATCCTGACTGGTGGTTTGTTTTATTCCTCATCTATGAGCAGGAGAAGGGTAAAGTTTTTGTATAACACTACATCTACTGTTTCTTGTTTCTCTACATCAAGGTTCTGCTTGAAACTGTGTGAGACTGATTCAATGACTTTAGTTACTGCTACACGCGAAGTTTTTTTAACCCTGGTGCATGAATAAGGTTCAGAATGAAACAGTTAATTATTAAAGTACAAGAATTTGAGCAATAACCGGATAATATGTGCCAAAGTAAATGCTGCAATGGCTGTGATCTAAGTATTTCTGTTGGTTTCTAATCACCTATCTCTTCACCTTATTGCTTGGCACAAAGCATCAACTAAAATGGCAGCACAAAATAAATCTGATTCTGATTCCAAGAAGTGGAATCCAATGTTATCATATAGAATGAAAATTCGACAAGAAAAAAATTTGAAAATTTCAGAAAAACCTGCTTCTGATACTGGAGCTACAAAGGTTAGTGTTCTTGATTCAGAGCCTGAGCCACCTTCATCGCTAAAACAATTCTAGATGAAATCCTACAAATTAAAAACAAAATGGCACCATTAGATACTCTAATATCAGATATGGAAAACATTAAAACAACTATGTAATATAGAAGCAGCCAATAGGCACAAATTGATAAGATGCAGAATATTGAGCAATGGATAAGTAACACAGAAGATGCGCTACCAGAAATGAAAAAACAACTGGCACAACAAAATACAGAGATAAAAGCACTGTAGATAAAGGTGACTGACGCGGAAACAAGAGCTTGAAGGAAAAATTTAAGAATTATAGGTGTACCAGAGAATGGGACCAACAATTTACTCACAAGCAACTGTTAAATAAAATTTTTGCCAGTCTTTTAGAGGTACCTGAAACAAAGTTAAATATGGACTTTGACGGAATCCACCGTGCACTCAGATCTAAGTTCCACAGGATGACGTAACCCCTAGAGCAATAATTGTGAAGTTGCAAAAAAGCGAAGAGCAGGACAGAATTATGAAACAAGTCTTTCAAAAAATCCTTGCTTTTCAGGGACTAAATTAATATCTATCGGGATTGCGAATCAGGTTATTACAGAGCAGAAGAAATATGACTATTTATATACATTAATATGGAATTTCAGGGCTAAATCCATTTTCTTCCACTACAGAAGTTAAAAGTGTTCATAAGAGGTCAACAGATACTATATGAAACAGCAACTGATGCAGGAAAGGACTTAAAAATAAAATATACAGAAATGTTTTGATAAGGTCCCTAAAATGGGAATATGGCAATAACAGCTAACTTAAAACAGCAATGTTTTAATAAGTTGGTTCAGTTAAGAGAACTATATTGGATGAGAGAGGGTTAAAATTTTTTTTACAGTGTTTTCAGTGGGCATTCCTTACTTATTCCGTGTGAGACATGTGTAATCCATGGTGGTTGTATACTGGTGGTGAGTGTGTTCTCAACCCCGTGAGGTAGAAATATTCATGTGACATCCATTTGTGACTCCTCTCTTTCAGCTTGACTCTGTTTACCACCACCCTCTGCTGTCTCTGCTTCAACTAGTTTCCTACTCATCGAACAATGTCCCTGGCTACATCCAGGTCCTCCGGTTTCTTCAGTAATCTTCGTGGCATCAAATTGAAAATCTTGCTGAAATCAGTAGAATAAATCCACAGCATGGCCCTTATCTATTACCTTTGTTACCCAGTCAAGAAAACTATCAGGTTGTTCTGACGGACCTCCTCGCCGCAGACAGATGCTTTATACTATCCTGTAGGCTGTCCCTTGCTGTCTAGATAGTCCACAAGGTTCTCGTTGATCAGTAACTCCATCAGTTTATTTACTACAGAGGTAAGGCTGACATGTCTGTAATTCCTGGGTTGCTCCTGTCCCCCCTTGTGTAATGGATTACGTCCACTACCCTCAGTCTCTTGGAACTACCTGTCTGAACTGAGCTACTGAATGTCCGTACTAGGGGTTCAGCTAATTTTACAGCCAGTTCCCTGGGCACCCATAGGTGCATCCCATCCAGTCCTAGGGCTTTATATACCTATAGGGCTTCAAGCCCTTTCTGAACCCTTTCTCTGGTAAATACTGGCTGCCTCATTTCAGGAATGCTCCTCACAGCCACTTTGATGCCCCTTTCAGGCAGGGGCCCACTGTTTTCTCTTGTGAAAACAGAACAGAAGTAATCATTAAGGATGGCTGCTTTTTGTTCCTCTTCCTCTTCCTCTAGTACCCTCCTCCAGTCTTGTAGCCTAACAATACATGGTCATATACACTGTGACTATGCAGATGTGGTCTGTGGCACTGCTCCTTCCTCTTCCCTTGCCAGACTGGACCCCTCTGCAGTGCCTTCTGTTGCCGCCACCAGCTCTCCACTCTGTACTCCTCACTGCTCTTGCTAGTCCTCCCTTTCCATCATTCCTCTGCCTCTACATTGCCAGTCCTGCACCTCCTTCATTGCTAAATACTGGCATGACTCCCTTCCTCCTACTTTGCTTCCTCCTCTCCTCTGCTCTCTTCTCCTCTTACTCATTGCGTTCCAGAGATTCTCATACCTTCATCGTTCCCCAGCCTCACTCATATGCGGGGCAAGCTGACTTCTCCTGTCATCTCCCATCCCTCTGGAATCTACTCCCTTCTTCTTATAGAAACATAAATTTTGAAGGCAGATAAGGACTGCCTGGCCCACCTAGTCTGCTCATTTCCCTACCTATGTAAACTCCAGATCCTAAATGATCAGCAGCTTACCCTCTCTTTCCTATCACTAGGATTGCCTTCTGTCTATCCTATGCATTCTTGAACTCACCAATTGTTTTAGCCTCTATGACCTCTACTGGAAGGCTGTTCCATGTATCCACCACCCTTTTTGTGAAAAGATACTTCATCACATTACCCCTGAGTCTCCCCCCCAGCCTCATATTATGCCCCCTTGTTCTTGCACACCTCTTTTTCTGAAAGATACTACCCTCCTGCACCTTGTTGATTCACTTGAGGTACTTGAATGTCTCTATCATATCCCCCCTCTCCCTCCTTTCCTCCAGGGTATACATATTGAGGTCTTTCAGTCTTTCCTCATATGTTTTCTGGTGCATTCCTTTCACCATTTTTGTTGCCCTTCTCTGGACCACCTCCATTCTGTCAATGTCATTCCGGAGATGCAGTCTCCAAACCTGAACATAATATTCCAGATGTGGCCTGACTAATCATCTGTACAGTGGCATCACCACCTCCTGTTTTTCAATGGTGATGCCCTCCATATGCACTCCAGCATCCCTTCGGCCTCCCCAGCACCTTTTCATTACTTGCCCACCTCAGGTCATCCATTATGTTTACCCCAGGTCCTTTCCAGTTTTGTGTTGTTAGTATCTTCCCCCTTCAATTTTGTATTCTTCTCCAGGATTCCTGTGGCCCAAGTGCATGACTTTGCACTTCTTTGTATTAATTTAAGCTGCCACACTCTTGACCACTCCTCTAATTTGCCTAGGTCTCATCTCATTTTTTCCACCCCATCTGGAGTGTCTGCCCTATTGCAGATCTTGGTGTCATCTGCAAAGGGGCTTCCCTTCTAGCCCTTCCACAATGTCACTAATGAAGACATTGAAGAGGATTGGCCCCAGAACTGAGCCCTGTGGCACCCACTTGTCGTCGCCCTCTTCTGGGATTGAACTCTATTTACCACCACCCTCTGTGTCCTGTTGCTCTGCCAATTTTGTACCCAGTTTACCACCTTGGGACCTACTCCCAGACTGCGCAACTTGTTTACTAGCCTCTGGTGTGGACGATGTCAAATGCCTTGCTAAAATCCAGGTAGGCCATGTCCACTCCCCTCCTTGATCCACCACCCTGGTTACCCAATCCAAGAAATCTATCAGATTTGTTTGACAAGATCTCCCTGCTGTGAATCCATGTTGCCTCGGGTCTTGTGCCCCACTAGCCTCTAGGTATGCCACAATCCTTTCCTTTAACATGGATTCCATGTTTTTCCCCACCACTGAGGTCAAGCTGACCAACCTGTAATTTCCAGCCTCCATCTTGCTCCCACTTTTGTGTAGTGGTACCACATTCGCCCTTCTCCGGTTCTTTGGTACCACTCCCTCCGCTAGTGATTTGTTAAATAGAGCTGTCAGTGGTGCCCCTAGTACCTCCCTGAGTTCTTTCAATATTCTGGGATGCATCCCATCCAGTCTCATTGCCTTGTCCACTTCACTTCTTACTCCCTAATTTTGGTCCCTCCCCTTTCCCTTCCTTTGTAAATACTGAGCAGAAGTATTTGTTTAGAATTTCTGCTTTTCTAGGTCCCCATCTGTAACCCCGCCCCTTATTTAGCCTCCACAATCCCTCCATTGGTCTTTTTCCTTTCCTGATATACCTGAAGAAGGTTTTGTCACCTTCTTTGCTAATTTTGCTATCCTTTCTTCAGTTTGCACCTTTGCACACCTGATTGCTTTCCCCAGCTCTTTCTGCGTTACCTGGTCATTTCCATGTCTTCCTCCTTCTGTGTTTCCTTCTACTTTCTGAATGCCTGTTTTGTTTCTCCCTAACCTTTCCTGCCACTTCTTTTGAAAACCATAGTGTTTTTTTTTTTGCTTTTTACAATCTTTACAGAGGCCTGTTGTCTCTGCTATGGCTCTCTAAGTTTCTCCCACTGTTCATCCACCCCTTCCCCTTTGCCAGGATTCTTGGGAGGTGTTCCCCCAATTTTGCAAAGTCTGTCCTCTTGAAGTCCAGGACCTTTATTTTTGAGTGACTTGACTCTACTACTGTGTCTCTTTGACTCACCCCCTCTCTCCTTGCCTTAAGATGCTTACTAGGGCATTCTCTGGTTCCTCCTGCACTTGTCCCGCCCTCTCTTGAACCTCCTGCCTCCCCTCTCCCAGCCCTTTTGTTTTCCCCCTCTCTTGCCTATTTCTCCCCTAAATGGGCCACCTGTGCTCTTGGCCCCTAGTCTGTTCTCTAATCTATGAGGTGCTTATTCTTATGCACTGCTGCATGCTTTGTTTTTGCAGCGTCAGCAACCCATGTACTGTTCTTTTCTTCAAAGCTAGATATTATGATGTTTCTAGGTCAAGTGGTGGTATCCCCACTTATTGTCACCTTGCCTTGACTGCCAGTGTATTTTGTATAAGCACCTGGATATTTGTAATCAATCTTCATGTCTGTGCCGCCCTGCCCCCCTGTCACACCTGGAAACCAGCCTCGGCTCAGTGTGCCTATCCTGGTTACCAACATTTTAAATAAATACCCCTCCCTCATTCCTTTTTCCTTACTATGTAGAAGAGTTGTTTCTCTCCCCCTTGATCCCTTCTGCAGTACACAGTTCTGTGTCTGCCTTTGCCTCCTAAGGTCCTCTTGCATCCCTAGTTTTTATTTGGTACTCTCCCATTTCTCCTCCCTGCTTTTTCCTTGCACTTGGTGAAAGCCTGTTTTCTAGACCCTCGCTGCTTCTCTGAGCCTTTCTGAGTAACACATTGGTCTCTTGTACCTATTTTTGTAACAATTTGTGTATGACTTTGTTGCCTCAAGAATGGTCCCCTAAACTGCCCCCCATCTTTCCTCCACATCTCCGATGCTGTTCACTCTGGTCAATATGTCTCAGATCAACTCCCTCATTCTGCTGAAGTTTGTTGTTCCAAAATCTAGGACTTCAGTTTTTTGTAGGGGCACTCTGGTCAAATGGTGCTGCCTGAACCAAATGGAGGTATGATTGCTGGACCCAAGTGGCTCCCCTACCCTTACTCCTCTTACCCTTTCTGACCTGGTGGGTACCAAATCAAGAATGGCCACCTGTCTAGTGGGTTCCTTGACCAGCAGTTCTGCAATGTATCCAACAGGACCTGATGTCTGGTGCACCTGGCTGCTGGAATGTCCCAGTCGATATTCAGCAGGTTCAGATCACCCACCACTTCCATCTTCTTCACTCCCCTGCCAGCGCTTCCCAAGCTCCTCACCAGGGGTGTGGCCAGGCATTTCAGATTTGTACACCAAGTTGCCACACTGCTACCCCTCCCAACTGTTGTCCATGCCTGCCCCCAATGACTCGAGACCAAGGTTCCTGGCTCCAGACAGATGATTCCCACACTAGACCCATGCCTGTCTGCACTGCTAGTGTGGTGTTCGGCCCCTGCTGCCCATTGGTAAACGCTACTGACTGCACCACAAGTTCATGACCACAGTAGAAATTTCTTCTCTTTCTCCGCTTCTGGATCTATCCCCCACAGACAGGCAGACTCGCTCCGCTTGCCACTTCACATGAAGTCTTTGTTCTTTTAGCTGGGTCTGAGTCTGTTCTTTCACCTGCTGCTCCTAAGTTCTTCTACTGCTTCTCTCACTCCCAGTCCAATTGAACTAATAGTATGGCTTCTAACTTTTCTCGGGCATTTAAACTTGCCACCCCAGACTTACCACACCCCCTACCAGATGCCGCAGCCAATCACTATGCAGGTGGACCATGCAGACCTAATTGTGACCCTCAGCTTCAACAGCTGTGGTCCTCTCAGTCACCCCCCCAAAACAAAGCTGAAAGAGAAAAGAAAAAGGCTGCGACTCCAAACAAAGGAATTTAAAAAGCAGTGGACTACAGAGGGCAGAGCGATGCTGGCCAGTTTGTTTGCTACCCCCTGCTACTAAACTTAGTACGCCGAGGCTTACTTGGTGTATCAGTAGCTACACCCTTCCCTATCTCTCTCTCTTCCCCTTGTCCTGGTGGTCTATAGATCACCCCACCAGTATATTCTTGCCTAAGGATGCTGTCAGGTGAACCCACAGTGACTCTGTTTCCCTCTCTGCTTCTGTCCTCCACAGCCTCTATACCCTTTCTGACATACAGTATAGTGCGCTACACCCCCCCCCCACCTTTCCCTCTGTCCTGTCTAAACATTATGTAACCAGAGAATGACAAGTCCCAGTCATTATTCTCTGTGGCCTAAGTGTCTGTGATGGCTACGAGGTCCACCTCAGTGTCTGCCACCAATGCCTGGAGCTCACCGATTTTATTACCCAGACTCCTGGCATTAAGGCAGACCCCCTTCTGACTAGCTCTAGATCTTCTTTTGCTGCTTTGTGATCCTATCCCTGCATTTCTTCCCATTCTTCTTACCTTATTTCTCCTACTGCTTGCAGACCCCGACAGCCTCCCTCCTTTGCCTCTTCCACTACTCCTTTTTGAACTTAAGTCTTACTTTTACCCGCCCTGTATAGGGGGAGCGCTAACTAGGTTCCCTGCCCTCACTCCATTTACTGTGGTTCCCTAAATTCTGTCACATTGCACTGTCTCCTCTCTTGTCTGGTGAAGGCAGGCCCCCTTCACATTGGTACTCTTTCTCCTGACACCATCCCTTTAACCACCCATTTAATTCCTTTATCTTTTCCCTCTTTGCTCTTTCCCTTCCCCCACTCCACATAAGGAGGACTTTGTAAAAGGCCAGGGAGGCCGAGTGTGCCTACAATCTGTCCTCAGCCTCTGAAATTTCTGCTTCACTTCTCCACAGGCTGGTTCACCTGATCACTGGTAACCAAGTGTACCAGCACCTCCACCTCCCTCCAACCGCCTGCTATTCTCCCTATTCTGTCTAACCTACTGCCAGCAACCGATTAGTGCTGCCTTTTGCTAGCCCCTGCCCTGGGATCAGTTTATTTCCAATACTGCTCCAGGGTCAGTTTACTATCACCCTGTCCCAGCATCAGTTTACTGTGACAGTAATTTTTTCGAGAGCTTTTCTTTCTGGAACTTAAGTTCTTCTAGTGTTGATTTGCCATTCTAACACCATGCTGGAATGGATCACCACTCAGGTAAAATTTGAGGAAGGAGGACAATTTACAAACTTATTTCCTCTGTAGGAGTCAAACACCATTATCCTGGCTCTCAGTCATGTGCTCTAACCACTGTGGTATGCTGGCTACTGTTCTGCAAGCTTGTGGTTAGGCTCATCTCTGACACAAAGTGATCACAAACCAGTCTGGCTGGTAAAGTGATCCTGGATCAGTTTGGTTACCTGATCCTTGGCCAGCTGCTCTACGCACAATCTACCTGCTAAGACATGCCCAGAAAACACTACATCCTTCTCCTGTGTGGAGTTCGAACAAGAGAATGAACAGCATTAAAAGTATATAGAATGTGTTTGCAAACAGGTCCTGTAAACCCAAATGTGACTGTGCCTGGTCCAGCTGCGAGAGCGAGCTTTGCTGGCTTTTATTTTTTAGTGGTGGGGTTGGGGGGTCATGCCAGAAAAATACATGCAGAAAATTAGAATTAATGTGTTTTTCCTCTTTTCTCCTTTCCTTTGCACTTAAAAACTCTACTTAATGAATGTTAATGTACTTATCTTATTGTACTGCTGTTTGTTGCATACCTAGATCTACATTGTTAGGAATTCGTACTGAATTGCAATTATCTAATGTATTGTTCATTGTATTGTAGCACTATCAAACAACCCTGCTTTGTCCCCCACTGCCGCACTCCCCTGGATCAGTGCTCATTCAGTTTTAGAGCCCCTGCCTGGCTTAATTCCCTTCCCTCGGAAGTAACCTCAGAATTAAAACTTGGCCTTTTCAAATCCAAGCTGCGTCAATACCTTATTACTCTTACTCACCGTGACTGCCCCTGCTAGCTCTTCAGTTCCATGCCCCTCATTCTATACCTGCTCCACTGTACTCTGTCACCTCTCCTTCTTCAGCCTCTGGTTCTCTCACTGCACTACTGTCTTCCCCCTCCACATGACCACCACTTCTCCTGTCTCTCCCTCTCCCCCTTTTTATGTTGATTACGCACATGCACAAGAAACATTTTGCGGCAGGTTGCCAGAAGCAGGTTGTAGAGGCGTGGCACAGTTGTGGCCAATGCCCCCACAGCCTTTTAATGCTTGGCCTGCTTTCCCCAATGCCGTGGCATGCTGCTGCTGACACTAGTTCAGCCAGTGTGCCACAACCTTGAAAATGTTTTTAGCCGCTGCAATGAGGGGCCACCTCGTCATTGCAGCGCCGGTTATTTGCTGCAATGAGGAGTGACCCGTCATTGCTGGGTGGAACGTAGCTAGTATTATTGTTTGAACACGCGGCGCTTGCTGCCGCAGTTTACAACAATATTCATCGTCCCTCACTGCCGGTGGGGTGCCCAATCTCCCTCGCAGCATGCGCCCCCACAACAGTTTTGTTTGCCAACGGGGCCCCAGTCCCTGTCGCCTTCACTCCCCATCTCAGATGAAGTTGCCGATGGGGAGCCCACCCTGTCAGCTTCAGTCCCCTCCTTCAGAGTTTCTGTGGCCGACAGGAGCCAACTCCCCGTCAGCATAATACCCCCAAAAAAACTTAATTTTCTGCCGGTGCCCAATCCCCTCAGCTTGTGCCCCGTCAGAGTGCTGGACGGGGTGCCCAATCCCCATCAGCTACTGGCCCCCTCAGAAAAACAGTCACATGGCATGCTGGGAGCCCACCCCAGCATGCCCAATGCCTCTGTGAAGAAAAAAATGTCCTAATGATTTTATTTTGTTTTTTTTAAACCTGTAAAAAGAACGGTCCCTCGTGGGCTCCTGCCCCTCCCACAACCCGCACCCACCGCTGCCCACCCTACCTCCCCACACCCCTTACCCCATACTTACCTATGGAGTCCGGTGCGACGATCCGGTGGACTGGAACACGCCTGCTCTCTTCAAAGCCGACTGCAACTGAAGAAATGCCGTAAGCTGTATAATGGCATAAAAGAGTTTTTCAACTTTTTGCATATTTCAGACATTTTTGGATTTTGCACCAAATTTTCAACATGGGGTTTTGGGACCCTCTTCATTAATTCTACCACTGTCATGGCGTTATTGGCCCCAAGGTGATTTCGCGGTCACACCGTAGTAATCACCTTTTGGGACCGATTGTACGAACGACAGTGCCAGTGTTCATGGAGGGCTCTCAAAAGCCTATGTTGCAAATTGGTGAAAAAAACTAAAATGTCTGTTTTACGAACGTGCGTTGCACAGTTGCTACGTATGCTCGTAACTTCACGAATTTGCAATATTTTTGAGCCAGATTTTCAACATTGGCATTTTTCCGCACCTCCTTGTGAACAGTGCAGCTGTCATTTTTCACATCCTGGCCGAAATGTGTTTTCACACTTCCGGCGCAGAATTGTGCAGTCACTGTGGGAAATCAGTGTTCAGGACAGAGTACAAAAATGGCAGTGACACTATTCATGAGCAGAGGTCCTAAACTGCCTATGTTGAAAATTTGGTGACAATACTCTATAAAATGACTGTGTTACAAGCGTAGGTTGCACAGTTTACATGCACGCTCGTAAGTTTGTGCATTTATAATATTTTTACTCCAGATTTTCAACATTGCCATTGTTCTGCACCTCCTTACGAACAGTCACATCCTGGCCGAAATGTGTTTTCGCAGTTCCTGCGCAGAATAGCATGGTCGCTTTGGGAAATCCATGTTCGGGACACATTATGAAAATGACAGTCACACTGTTCAGTAGCAGAGGTCCTAAAATGCCTATTTTGAAAAATTTGGTGATGAAAGCCCATAAAATGAGTGTGTTATGAGCGTGCATTGCCCAGTTTCCATGCACGCTCGTACCTTTGCAACTTTGTAATATTTTCAATCCAGATTTTCAACATTGCCATTTTTCCACACCTCCTTATGAACAGTGCAGCTGTCATTTTTCACATCCTGACCAAAATGTGTTTTCGCTCTTCTGGCACACAATTGCGCAGTCGCTGTGGGAAATCAGTGTTCGGGACACATTAAGAAAATCACACTGACACTGTTCATGAGCAGAGGTCCTTAAATGCCTATGTTGAAAGTTTTATGATGAAACTCCATAAAATGACTGTTACGAGCGTGCGTTGTGCAGTTTCCATGCACCCTTGTAACTTCACAAATTAGTAATATTTTCACGCCACATTTTCAAGACTGGCATTTTTCCACACCTCCAGTACAGCTGTCATTTTTCACATCCTGGCTGAAATGTGTTTTCATGCTTCTGGCGCAGAATACCACAGTCGCTGTCAGAAATCAGTGTTTGGGACAGATTAGGATCGAGCGAGTAAGGGGGGGGAGTGACCAAGTTAAACTGAGCTCTGTCAGGACTGCTGCAGATTTCTTTGTGGGCAGGAAAAGGCGCCAATGCAGGCAGGAGCCCGGTACAAAAGGGCAGCCTGCAGCACCTGGAGACACAGAACGTGCGAGTGAGAGAGGGGGAGTGAGTAAACTCAACGGAGCTCTGTTGGGACTGCTGCGGACTTCTTTGTGGGCAGAAAAAGGCAGCAATGCATGCAGGGGCCCAGTACGAAAGGGCAGCCTGCAGTAGTGGGAGAAACAGAATAAGCGACTGAGAGAGGGGGTGAGCGAGCTCAACGGAGCTCTATCGTGACTGCTGCGGATTCCTTTGTGGGCAGAAAAGGGGGCAGCAATGCAGGCAGGAGCCCCGTACAAAAGGGCAGCCTGCAGCGCTGGCAGAAATGGAATGAGCGAGTGAGAGAGGGGGAGTGAGTGAGGTCAACAGAGCTCTGTCGGGACTGCTGCAGATTTCTTTGTGGGCAGAAAAAGGTACCAACAGAGGCAGGAGCTAAGTACAAAATGGCAGCCTGCAGTACCAGGAGAAACAGAATGAGTGAGTGATACAGGGGGAGTGAGCGACCTCAATGGAGCTCTGTCGAGACAGCTGCGGATTTCTTTGTGGGCAGAAAAAGATGCCAATGCAGGCAGGAGCCCACTACAAAAGGGCAGCCTGCAGCACTGGGAGAAACACAATGAGCTCTGTCGGGACAGCTGTGGATTTCTTTGTGGGCAGAAAAAGGTGCCAACGCTGGCAGGAGCACAGTACAAAAGTGCAGTCTGCAGCGCCGGCAGAAACACAATGAGCGAGTGAGAGAGGGGGAGTGAGCGAGCTCAACGGAGCTCTTCGTGTCTGCTGTGCATTTCTTTGTGGGCTGAAAAAGGCGGCAATGCAGGTAGGAGCCCAGTACAAAAGGCCAGCTTGCAGCGCCGGCCGAAACGGAACGAGTGAGTGAGAGAGGGGGAGTGAGCAAGCTCAACAGACCTGTGTCAGGACTGCTGCAGATTTCTTTGTGGGCAGAAAAAGCCACCAACAGAGGCAGGAGCCCAGTACAAAAGGGCAGCCTGCAGTGCCAGGAGAAACAGAATGAGGGAGTGAGGGAGGGGGAGTGAGCCACCTCAAAGGAGCTCTGTCGGGACAGCTGCTGACTTTTTTGTGGACAGAAAAGGGTGCCAATGCAGGCAGGAGCCCAGTACAAAACAGCAGCCTGCAGCACTGGGAGAAACAGAATGAGCGAGTGACAGAGTGGCAGTGAGTGAGGTAAACGGACCAGCGCAATCAACATGTGGCATTGACAAATGCTTGTTTCTTCCCTCCTTCTGCTCTCCCTCCCATCCTTCTGCCTCGACCCCTCACCTTCTCTTCTGTTTCCCTTTTTACTCTTTTCCTCCTGACAAGGCCAGACTCTGCTGCTCTCATTCCCTACCATAGTCTTCACTTTTTTGTTATTGAATTTCTTTTGTTTGTTCAAATTTACTCTTATGTTATTGTTCACTGCTCTGTTTTTAAGTATCTCTTTGCTTGTTTTTTTATTCTCAATCAAATGTGATTGCTCATGTTATTTTGTTTTCATGTCATTTGTACCTCGATGTGGAGCCTTTATAAAAGAGCCCTGGGCTCAAAGGTATTGTAATTCCGAGAAGGAAATAAATAAAGTGCTGCATCGCCTCTCCATTGCTTGTTGGAAATTTGGAATGCCACCTTATCACATCCAATAGTTGAATGTATGTGTATCACTTGTATAACGTAATGCCCACTGTATCATACTATCCACTGTATGTATTGTATTGCCTTATTCTACTGTGTCCTTCCAGGACCAACTTGTAAATGAGCCTGCTCAATGGTGTTATTCCTAGTGAAATAAAAATTTAATTGAACAGAGAGTGAAATAAAACATTAGAAAAAAGGAGCTAGAGATTACTTTCTTGTAACAATAGTTCTACTACTAGTACTCCGTTTCCATCCACACTTAGGCAGTCTTCTGCTAAGCATGCTGAGTCACTGAAACAGTCTTCAAGCTCAACTCCTCTGGCCACAAACCACTTGGTCCATTGGCTGTACCTCTTTCCCATGCAAATCTGCAAGCTGGAACAGGAATCCGAAGCAAGTCATGCCAGGGAAGGTCATGTGCGTCATCTGGATGTGAACTGAAGACTAGTAGTAGGAAGTGAGTCAGAGACCATGTTCAAAGCATCTCCTGATACAGGATAATAGAGTGTGTTCTGCCCTGTTTTCTAAGGTAGAACATAATGGCTGTATCATCTATGTGTTGACCTTGACCATTCAAACTCCGATCTGCGGTATGAGCTCTGCCAATGCTTACTGAAATATGTTGAGTTCCAGCAGGTTGATGTTGAGCCAAGTTTCATTTGGAGAACAGAATCTGGGCTCCCTGAGGTACAGCAGATGCACACTCCAACCCACCAGTGGCACTGGCACCCCAATCCCCACCGAGCAGGTCGCATGTGCCAGCCAACCCAATGCACCATGGCCATAGCAGAGGTCTGGATTCCCAGAAGCTGTAGCAAATCCTAGGTTAGGTGTGATTTCCCAACCCTAAATGACAGCAAAGGACGCCAGGTCCTCTGCCCAGTCTGGGGGCAGACAATCTATGGCTTGGAAGGAGTCTAGTTCTGCTCCAATGAAGAGGAACACCTGCTTTGGCATGAGCCTGGATTTCACCACACTGACTATCAGTCCAAAATCCTGAATTGTCTGGACCACAAGATCCCTGGATCACACCATGTCCTGCAATAAGCTCCTTGTAATGAGCAAGTCATCAAGATACATAAGTACCTTGACAACTCTGCTTCTAAGAAAGACCACCATGACTAACAGGCATTTGGTAAACACTCTTGGTGCTGAAGACAGGGCAAATGGCATGGCTCTAAACTGATACAGGGTTATCAATTTGAAGCAGGAAATGCCTGTATGATGATGGTGAAGTCGTGAGGGCTGAGTTGGTGCTGCCCTCCCCACTCCCGAAATAACATCAGTCGCAGTGGCGGTAAGGTCATGAGGGCCGAGTTGATGCTGCCCTCCCCACTCCCGCTAAATACAGCCGCGTTAGCGGTAAGGTCATGAGGGCCGGTGGTGCTGTCCTCCCCACTCCCGAAATAACATCAGCCGCTGGTAAGCGGTAAGGTCATGAGAGCCGAGTTGGTGCTGTCCTCCCCCACTCCCCGAAATAACATCAGCCGCTGGTAAGCGGTAAGGTCATGAGAGCCGAGTTGGTGCTGTCCTCCCCCACCCCCCGAAATAATATCAGGTACAGTGAACTTGGACCTTGGAGAGTTGGCTTCCAGTTAATCCTCTGTGTACAGCAGACAGGAAGATTCCTTGTCCTCTGCACTAGCTCAGCTTCTTTGGTGCCTTTTAAAATTTTAAATTTGAATTGAGCTCAGACTTCTGGTTGCCACAACAGTGAAGATTGGTTTTGGCTCAAGTCCATTTAATGAGCTTTAATATAGTTTCCTGACTGTTTTACCTGTTGCCTTAAGAAAGGCTACAATTTGTTTCTGAATTTAGTCTGTTTCACCGCGCCAGAAATTCCTGCTGCATTGATTCAGTAGCTGGCTAGTAATTGGAACTCGTACTGCCTAAGCTGATCTGCTTCCTAAGCCTGTATTTAAATCTGTATTAGTACCTGCAGTGTACTAGATCGCAGCATATCTGTTGCCTAAGTCTGCATCTATTTTTTTTTTTGCTCCTCCCCTTCTCCCTGGCTGCCCACTCCTTCGGGTCTGTAGTGCCCCTCCCGACTGCCTGCCCCGACTCCCATACCAGCTATCACCTCATATGGCAGCCCCCTGGGTAACCCGGCATAACCCTTCGCCGGGCGGGTCCCCCTCCTCCGAGGGGGAAGGCACCGGTGGGGCGACCAGCGCACTTTTCCATTGGCCCGGGGTACTGCTGAGGTGTGCTGGTCATGGGATTGGCGGCAGCGGAGGACAGAGAGAGACCGTCATCCGGCCAGTCAGGAAGCATTTTCCTGGTTTTCTGTGGGGAGTGATGTCCTGACGTCAAGGCAAACGCTGATGTCTGTCACTCGCCATGAGCTTCGGACCAGGCGTCGCTGCTGTGCTCCCAGCCTCCGCCAGGAGCCCAGCAAAGGCCGGTGCGCATCCCCACCCTCCCCGGAGAAGGAGAGCTGTCCCGGATGCTCCATCCTTCTCCCACCGGCCGGCCCTCCGGTGACCCAAATCCGTTCCTGAACCTGGGTTGCCGGCATCGCAGACGGAAATCCAACCACTGTGCCGATGGGCTGGCAAGTCTGCATTTAAATCGGTATCAGTACCTGTAGTTGAACTTATTCAGCTATTTAACTTAGTGCTTAGCCAGTATTTTTTAGCTGTTGTAGTTTGCTGATGGATTCAAACTGTTACCTGAAACCTGTATGCTAATACTGTCTGGGCTTGCTTATAAATTCCATCCCTGCTCTTTCTGTCTCCTCAACCATCATTAAGCAGTAAGGTCGTGAGGGCCGAGTTGGTGCTGCCCTCCCCCACCCCCTGAAATATCATCAGGTAAGGTAGACTTGGCCGTTGGAGGTTGGCATCCAGTTTAATCTGTGTGCAGCAGGCGGGAAGATTCCTTTGTCCTCTGCACTAGTTCCCCACCCGCCCCCAATACCCTCCACCCCTAGCTTGCTTTAGTTTTCGCGAGATCGCGCGGCATGATTATTGTTGTTCTTTTTCCTATCTCCACTGTTTGCCATCTGCACATTATTTTATGCTGCCACTAGGGGCTGCATATTAGTTTCTGGTATCCAGTCTCTCTCTCTTTTCAATAGGGCTTACCTGGATATCTTTCTTTTGATTCTTTTGCCCCTTAATCCTCTCTCCCTCGTGTCCCTTTACACCTCACTTAACCATCTTGGCTCTACTATCTAATCATGGATATCAGGGCTATTCTCAACCTTCTGCCTTTAATATGCACACTGTTTATCCTATCAGCGTTTACCTGTCCTGCTGTGTTTCCCATGCCTACTGGTGTGTGCTCACTGGACAAGTTCGACTTCTCCAATCTACTGTCTGACCTCTCCCCTAATCTGCTAGCTCTTTCTGGGCTTTATAACAAGCAACTTGCACTGCTAACTAGCTATATCCTGCGGAAGTTCTCTATCTCGCTAGGGGGCGCCTCCCTGGCATTTGCTAATGCTTGTATATGGATTATCTCCCTATCCCTTACCCTTGCAGGGGATATAGAGGCAAATCCTGGTCCTGCTATTGCCTCTACTTCCACCTAGTCTCACCCTGTGAACTACTTGCCTCTGTCTTCGAGTTTCACCTTTGCGCACCTAAACATTAGGAGCCTTATGTCTAACTACCCTGAACTTGTTGCCTGGGTGTGTGCAAATAACCCAGATATACTGGCATTATCTGAAACCTGGCTTAAACCCTCCACTGTGGACTCCCAGTGCTACCTCCAGGGCTATAATTTGCTTCGGACGGATCGTGCCAGTACCACAAGAGGTGGGGGCATGGTTCTATTCTACAAGGCCTATCAGAATGTTTCTTTAATGCAGGATCCCTGTCTTGCTAACTGTGAGGCTCTTCACTCCCTGCTGCTGCTGGGGTGAAAAGAAGTTTCATATTTTTTTCATTTATATACCTCCCAGAAACTCCAAGCAAGGTTTTGAAGAATTTTTTGATTATGTGTTGTCAGTGACTGGGAAAAATGACATAATCTGCCTGGGTGATTTTAATCTGGACTGGCCTGGACCTAGCTCTTCCCTCCTATCCTCCCTGACTAGCAAGGCCAATCTCACACAGCTTATTCAGGATCACACGAGGATCTCCCATCATGGTGCCTGCAACACTCTCCTAGACTGGATCCTCACTAACAAGAAGGAGGAGTTCTTCCCCTCTGCCGGTGTGCTACCTGACTCCATAAGTGACCACTGCCCAACTTACTGTGTTTGGAACACCTCCCCTCCCTCCTTCCCATTGAAAGTCTTAACTTTTTCCAACCTCTCTAATCTAAATGTGGGTGCATTCCTTCATGATATAAATCTGGTTGACTGGTCTCTCCTTTACAATTCCTGCAATATTAATGTTGCAACTGACTATTTCAGTGCTACCCTACTCTCTCTACAGAACCGGCATATCCCAGTCACCACGCGTGGAGTAAAAGGGAAAGTCACCAAATGGCTCAAATGTCCCCTGCTCCAGCTTCTGAAGCAAAGGGATAAACTTTGGTCAACATGGAAGTCATCCTCCCCATCATGCGACTTCGATGCCTATAGGGCTTTACTGAATACCTGTAAAAAGCAGATTCGTCTTGCCAAGAGCATATACTGCAGAAACCTCCTCAGTTCCTCTGCCTCAAACTCTAAAAGATACTGGGCTAAGATTAAGGAAATTCTGGGAAGCAATCAGCCTCTGACTCCTAATGATATGTATATAAATAATACCCATTGCAATCACCCTCTCACCATTGCAATGCCCTCAATGCCCTCTTTTCACTCTTCCCACCCCCACCCCTACCTCGTCCCACTCTAACCAGGCTGCTTCACCCCCGCTGGCCAATGCTCCCCCTCCTCTGGAGTTGTTACGTGTCATGATGTCCTTATATTACTAAGATCTATCCCTGTCTGTGGTACTGCCGGACCAGATGGCATTCATCCAGGGATTCTTAAACAGTTTGCTGCTTGGTTTGTGGCGCCCATAAAACGGCTCTTTAACCTCTCTATCTGTTCTGCCTCAGTCCACTCAGTCTGGAAAACGGCCAGAATTATACTTGTGTTTAAGAAAGGTGATGCTAAGATCCTGTCTAACTATCGCCCAATATCACTCCTACCCACGCTCAGCAAGCTGCCTGAAAAGCTAGTCCATCGTCAGGTCTCTGACTACCTTGTCAAATTCAATCTCCAGTCCCCTGCACAATATGGCTTTAGGGCAGGGCATAGCACAAAGACTGCCCTGATCCAGTTTATAAGTGATGTCAAATGTAACATGGACAAGGGCCTACTCACTGGAGCTGTGTTTATAGACTTCTCTAAAGTGTTTGATATGGTACATCACCCGCTATTACTGGCTAAGCTACAGGAACATGGTGCCTCTAAATCTGCCCTATCCTGGATTGCTAGCTACCTTGAAAATCGCTTCCAGGCTGTCTCATTTCACAAGGTTCTCTCTTCCTTTGCCCCTATCACATGTGGGGTCTCCCAGAGATCTATCCTTGGTCCCCTACTCTTTTCTCTTTTCCTTAATGACATCCCTGTTCCTTCCCCGCACAACAGTATACTCTTGAATGCTGATGACCTACTGCTTTACTCTGCCTCCAAGTCTATGGTGGATATTAATCATAATCTTTCCATGGACTTTCAGGCCCTTCCGTTTTGGTTTTGTTCTAACCATCAAATTCTAAACATATCTAAGACCCAGGCCATGCTTTTTGGATCCGCTAAAAAAGTGTCCATAGAGGTCTCCCTAAGCTTTTGGTCCGCTGCTGTGATGGTTCTGATGTCTCTAACTCCCTAACCTTCAAATACCTAGGGGTTACGCTTAACCCTGTACTTGATTTTGGTGCACATATCAATGAAATATGCTTCTCTGTTAGCGCTAAGATTGGTGCGGCCTATATAGTGCGCCACTCACTCACCCATGCCGCTAGGATTTCTGTAGCATGTGGTGTATTACTCCCTCAATTCCTATATGCCCTCCCTGTATTTTCTCATGCCAATACAGGGGTTCTCCGCAAGTGGGACACCTTCTATAACAATATCTGTTGATTCACTTTATCGGCTCCTCTCCTTATACACCACTGCCTACTCTATGCTGCCTTACACTGGCTGTCTCCCGATGCCCGCCGTTCATATGCTCTAGGGTGCTTCATTGACTCCCTTACCAGAATCCCTTGTCCGGCCTCACTGGGTGGCATGCTTACTCAGGTCTCTCACCCCGAACTCTTAGATCCTCCTTCTTCCCAATGCTTGCCGTTCGGCACTGCTCTTCTAAAATGGGTGAGCAAGCTTTTGCCTATTTTGCTCCTAAGTTTTGGAACTCACTCCCCCATCATATTAAGAATAGTTCTTCTCACCTCTCTTTTAAGCGATCGCTGTTTTCTCATCTCTATTTTCTTGGTACCTGAGACTGCTTGTGACCACTGTATTGTCCTCTGTTGTGTTCATGCTATTTGTGGTAAATGTTATATAGCATACATATTGTCTAATTTGTGTGTTTTCTTTATTCTTTTCTCTCTCTCATAGCTAGGCTATTTTGATTAGTACCAATGCATTTGCCAATACTGTATCCTACCCTAATTGTGTACTTTATTGCTTACTTTATCTCTGTTTGTATATTTAGTTACTGGATATTTGTTGTCCTGACAGGTACTGTATGTTCCTACATGCCTGATTGTTGTAATTGCTGTACACTACTGCTTGCTATTACTATATTTTCACTTTGTCCTCTTCTAGGTTGTGCCTGAAAATAGGCAGGCTTGTTGCCTAGTGCACTTACCCGGTTACCAAAAGCTAATAAATAAATAAATAAGCATCCTGGAGGCCCAGGAAGCAGAACAAAGTCCCTGGCTCTGGAGCGGAATGATTTGGTGCAAAGCAAACATACAAATCTCCCAACTATGAATTAACTTGTTCAATACTCACAAATCGAGCATGGGGAACCAGCCCCCCCCCCCATTCATACTGAAATAAAGTACAAGCCTCCCTTAAACTGAGCACCTTGGTCAGTCCCAAAAGCTTCAAAAAGTTACTGGATAATAATTGTGTGGATAAATGCACTTGCTCTTAGATACGTTGCCCTAGCCTAGAGACAATGTTGTAATGCTACTGGTAATCACTGCGTGCATAAATGTACTTGTCATTACATACTTTGCACTAGAGACAACGTTGTTATGTTGCACTGCCATCGTAGTTTCTCTTCTACATTTTAAGAACTTCACTCCATGCGGTGGATGTCCTGTATTTGGACTTCAGCAAGGCCTTTGATTATGTGCCACATGGGAGGCTAGTGGGGCATACTGGAATACATAGGGGTGGGAACGAAGATGGTCAGATGGATCGTCAACTGGCTGAATGGAAGGCAGCAGAGGCTGGTGTTGGTGGGGGAGAACTCTTATCACCGAGGGAAGTGATGAGCAGGTTGCCAGAGGGATTGGTACTTGTACCAGTGCTGTTTGGGATATACATAGCTGATATCTCACATGGGATCCAGAGTGGGATCTGTCTGCTCACCGATGATATGAAGATGGGAACTGTGGTAGATAACACTAAAGGGTGGAAGGGACTGCAGGAGGACCTGACCAAACTACAGGAGTGGTAGGAAACATGGCAGCTGGGGTTCAATGCCAAGTAGTGCAAGGTACTGCAATTCGGAGCTAGGAACCAGTGGAGGAGCTCTCAGTTGGGAGGGGTGCAGCTGGGAAGCACCATGGAGGAAAAGGATCTGCAGGTACTTATAATGGCCAGCATGAACAACTCAGCTCAGTGCAGGAAGCTGACAGCAAAAGCCAACAGGATGCTGGGTTGTATAGCAAGGGAATCTCCTACAGAAATAGGGAGGCGTACACAGCCTTAATACAAAAGGTTTTAGAAGAAAAGATAATGGGGAAGAGGATTGTTTGTTCCTACTCATTGAAAGATGCAATTTTACTGTTGGAAGTTGTGAAGTTTGATTTATTGGTTTCAATGTTTCAAGAGGTTGAGAATTACACACCTCTGTTTGGGAGGGAGGGTAGTACACAAGTTTTTAAGTACACCCAATTAGTCGGGCAGTTTAGTGCCAGCAGTTTTCTATTATTGGATAGTTATCAGATATGGCACAAAGTTGTTTTAAAGATAATGTACAACACTAAGGGGGGGGGTGTGACGGAGCAGTCCCAGGGCAGGAAGAAAATAAACTGATAAAAGAGATGGGTGGGTTCCTTGGATGCATTAGGATTTATAAAAAATGGAAGGTCTGGAAGAACTTGAAATATGGATAGAGCCACTTCCAAAATCAGTTCTTTTAATGTAAATGGCATAAATCATCCTGCCAAGAGAAAACGACTTCAGCAATTCTTGAAGAGGCAGAAATGTCAAATTCACTTTTTGCAGGAGACTCATTTATCCCCGGGAGAGGCCTTAAAATTAAAGAGTAGGGCATTTCCGGTTGTGTATCATGCGTCACTTGCAAAGGGAAGGAAGAGAGGAGTGGCGATATTACTGTCGTCCTCTCTCCCATTTGAGGAGGAGGAGGTAGTGGTGGATGCGGGGGCATGGTACGTAATGGTGGTGGGAACTGTTCAAGACCTGAAGATAACTCTGCTAAACGTCTACACTCCCCCGGGTTCAGATGTGGGCTTTTTTGTGGAGTTATTCAAATTAGTTGCAGAAAAGGCCAAGGGAGTGGTGATTGCCGTGGGGACTGGAATGTAATTATGAATAGAACATTTGATACAACATCAGGTATTCCGGCACCCAGGGACAGACTCTCCAAAGTTTTGAGGAAGCTCATGAGGGACACTGGCTTGGTGGATGTTTGGAGGGAGAAATACCCTCTGGCACGGGACTATACATATTATTCCCCAAGATATAAAATTTACTCCAGACTGGACATGTTCTTCACATATAATCAAGACTTGGTGGTTTTGAGTCGGTCTGGGTAGGCTCTAGAGCCTATCAGATCACTCTAAATATACCTTTCGTCGACCTTGATTGCCTAGAAACCGACACATTGGAGACTGAATGTTAGTTTGCTTAGAGATGAAGAAATTAAGGGAAGTGTGGGATATAATAAAGCAAACCATGGAAACAAATGACAATACAGAGGTCACACCTCAGATCTTATGGGACACCGTGAAAACTATGATCAGGGGTAGACTTATTGCAATAGCTACATACAAAAAGAGAGAGGGGTAAGCAGAGAGCAACTAAGCCAGGCACTTAATAACCTAGAGGGCAACAGAAAATAAAATTCTGCAGGAGGAGAGAAATAGAAATAAAAGAAATCAAGCAGAGACTCCAGAGTTACAGCTCTTGGAGACTGAGAAAGCACTTATTTATACAAAACAGGCCTACTGAGGGAGGAGGCGAGGCTACCGCTTCTTGGCATATAGGCTGAGACAGCAGGCTGCCTGGGCAAATATCACGGGTCTCCGTAATTTGCATACTGGTTCTGTCTCACATAAATGGGAACAAATAGCAGAAACACTAGTCACATTTTATAATTAGCCTGTACCGACCTCAGTCCACCTCACATACGAGAGGGGCTCAGGATTCCTGAACTCCTGAACTTGCCAAGTCTCACAGAAGATGAAAGGAAGAACTTGGGCGCCCAATTACTCAGCAGGAGATTTCTGACACAGTAAAAGACCTTAAAACAGGTAAATGTCCAGGGCTGGATGGGTTTGGGGGAGTTATATAAAACATTCAAAGTGGAATTAACCCCTATACTTCATACAGTTTATAACCAGATATGGTCGGAGGGAGAAGTAATTCCCCCTTCGTGGAACTATACTACTATAACGGTCATCCCGAAAGAGGGTAAAGACCCAAAGGAATGTGGATCATATAGGCCAATCTCCCTACTTAATGTAGATTATAAGATTTTCACAGCCATAATAGCCAAGAGAATACAGCCGCTTATTACAAGATTGATCAATCCTGATCAAACAGGCTTCGTAGAAGGCAGACAGGCACCGGAAGGAGTGAGAAGAACCATAAACATAATTGATCTTATTAATAAAAAACGTATCCCGGCCTGTCTTATGAGTTTAGACGCTGAAAAAGCGTTCGATAAAGTCAGTTGGAGCGTCTTATTTTTGGTCCTTAAAAAACTGGGCTTCCCATAACTGTTTCTGGAAGTGATTAAGGCCATTTACACCTCACCACAAGCCTATGTGAGGTGAATGGGGGCATCTCAAGGAGGTTTTGCCTGGGAAGGGGTACCAGGCAGGGTTGCCCGTTATCCCCCCTCCTTTTCGATTTATACATTGAGGCTGGCTCAGGCCATCAGGGAGACAAAAGGGGTGGAAGGGGTAAGGGTAGACGGGCAGGAACACAAAATTTCATTGTATGCAGATGATGTCCTTTTATATATTACTAATCCAGAGGACTCACTCCCCAAAATTTGGGCTATTATAGACAAATTTAGCCAATATTCAGGGTATACTCTAAATAAAAACAAACGGAAGTTCTAAAATTCTATTACAACCCCTCTCCTCAAGTTAAGCAACTCTTAGATGTGAATTGGAACAGAGGGAAAATGAAATATCTGGGGATTCAGATTCCAAAAAACCTGGCAATGTTGTTCTCGGCTAATTATGACTCAACTGTATCCCAAATTAGACAGGACATTGTGAGGTGGAGGACCTTACGGTTCCCTCTGTACTCAAGAATACACTCGGTCTCAATGAATGTTCTCCCTAGATTCCTGTACCTCTTTCAGTGTCTACCAATAAAAATTCATAAGAATCAGTTCCAGATATGGCAAAGGATGTTGACAAACTTTATCTGGGACAAAAGGAAGCCAAGAATCAAGAATACTATAATGCAGTCAAATAAGAGGGAAGGGGGCAGAAATGTTCCCAATCTGGAGGATTACTTCCTGGCTACACAGCTGAGATGGGCCCTCCTGTGGTCAGCCAAAGCCTATAGTGCACGATGGAAAGCACTAGAGGAGGCTCTGATGGATGGGGTTCCCTTGGGAGGAGGCCCTGGATATCAGGGACTCAGATAATAGACAAGAACATCCCACTTATGACAGTACAAAACATCACGAGATCTTTAAAACGGCTGTGGGCTAAACATGCTTTAGAAGAGGAGCTATGGCCCCTGAAATGGATCGCCTGGGATCCGGATTTTTCCCCATCTAAACATGACCTTACCTTTAAAAGATGGGGAAGAATGGGGCTCAATTCCTTCAGTCATTTCCTGAAGGGGGATGATGTGGTGGAATTCAATCAACTTAGGGAGGATTTCTCTCTGAGACAGGCGGATTACTTTAGATATCTACAAGTCAGGTCTTACATAAACCAGAAACAACATTCACACATTCGAAATAAAGACACTCCAAGGCTTCTGCAGATCATAGAGGAAACCCTCAACTCTGGGAGAAATAAGGGTCTGATCTCAGGAATTTATGGAGCCTTGAGAGATAGAGGGGGGAACAAGAGATAGGGGAACCCCTTGAGGACAAGGAATGGGAATCTGCTCTGGCTTTACCATGCAGGACCACATCGTCCCCATTGTGGAAAGAGTTCAAATGGAAGGTCAGACTGAGATTTTTCATTTCACCAAAGATACAGATCAAATGGGATAAGAAGGGTTCAGGTCAATGTTGGCGGGGTTGTGGGGCTTTGAATGCGAACCATCTGCATATTTTCTGGTTGTGTCCGATCCTGGGGAATTTTTGGTCGGCGACTGAACAGAAGATAAGACAAATATTTGACATTCAATTTAGGTTGGGCCCCAAGCACCTCGTACTGGGAGTCAAACCAGAGGAACTTAGGGGGGCAGATAAAGGCTATCTGTGGAACATATTAATTACTGCAGCGCACAAAGTCATAACTAAGAGACGGCTGGCACCTTGCTCTCCGACAGTCCAAGAATGGGAGACAGTTATTAAAGAAATTAGGGATATGGAGGAAATTACATATAAAATAAATGGGAGGATACAGGTCTTTACAAGGCGGTGGTCTCCCTGGCTACTGGATGGAACCTGAGGAACGACAGATGGGATGGGGAAGGGACTAGGAGGGGAATGGAGGTTCGGATAGCAAGGGTGTCGTGTTCCCCCGGGGCTGCTCCTCACAAAACAAAAGGATATCGGTGATGGTATAATATGGTCTCTGAAATTGATGAGAGATAGACTAAGACATTATTGTAAAATTACTAAGTGGTAAAACAGAAACAACCATATTGTTAGCTGAAACTGATGTCACTGATGTAAAACATTTCGGTTACTTGTGCCATAATATGCAATAAACGTGAATTTAAAAAAAAAAGAAATAGGAAGGCAATCCTTCCCTTGTACAGATCTCTGGTCAGGCCGCACCAAGTGCGGTGTGTATATCTAACCAGCCTAACGGCAACACAAAAATCCACGTAACAATCACACGGTGTTCCAGGCGGCCTGGGTTCAAGTCCCAGCTGAGGCACTTATTTCTTTCTCACCTCTGTTTGTATGTATTCCATAGATATGCACACCACACTACTGTGTGATTGTTACAGGTGGATATTTGTGTTGCCATTGGGTTGTGCATTTGAGAGGGAGTGATGTGCTTGGGGACTGCCCAGGTTCCAGTTGTTTCAGTGGCACAGCTGGTTAGCACAATCGGAACGGTGTTCCAGGTGACCTGGGTTCAAGTGCCAGCTGAGGCACTGACTTCTTTCTCACCTCTGTTTGTATGTGTTCCACAGATATGCACACTGCACTCCTGTGTGATTGTTACAGATGGATATTTGTGTTGCCATTGGGTTGTGCATTTTAGAAGGAGTGATATGCTTGGGGAACATAGGAACACAGAAGTTGACGGCAGATAAGGACCGCAAGGCCCATAAGGACCGCAAGGCCCATCCAGTCTGCCCATTTCTTTTTCTACTTTACGAATGTGTCATAGGCATTTGCTCTGTCAATGGCATATCTATTCATACTCATCTGTATTGCTTCCTTATGCCTATCCCATGCCTGTTTGAAGCCCTGCACTGTATTCATATCCACCACTTCCTGAAGTAGGCCGTTCCATGCATCCACCACCCTTTATGTGAAAAAGAACTTCCTCACATTACCCCTTAATCGGCCTTAGTCTAATCTCATGCTGTATCCTCTTGTCCTGCTATTTTTCTTATATTGAAACATGTTAGACTCTTTCACCTTGTTAATGCCCTTAAGGTGTTTGAATGTTTCAATCATATCACCTCTCTCCCTCCTTTGCTCTAGGGTATACATATTGAGTTCAGTTAATCTGTCCTCATGTGTTTTCTGATGCAGTCCCTGCACCATTTTGGTTGCCCTTCTCTGGACTGCCTCAATTTGGTTAATGTCCTTTTGAAGGTGTGGCATCCAGTACAGCACGCAATACTCCAGATGGGGCCTAACCAGTGTCTTGTAAAGAGGGATTATTACCTCCCTCTTACGACTTGTGATACCCCTACTAATGCACCCCAACATCCCTCTAGCCTTGCCTACTGCTTTAGAGGTCTGCTTGGATGATTTCAGGTCATCAGTGATGATGATGCCCAAGTCTCTTTCTTCCCTTGTGACTGCCAGCAACTCCTCCCAGCCTATAGGTGACTTCAGGGTTTCTCTTCCCTATGTGCATGATCTTGCACTTCTTTGCGTTAAACCCCAGTTGCCTCTCTTCTGACCATTTTGCTAGTTTATCCAGATCTCGTCTCATTCTGCCCACACCATCTGGATCATCTACTTTGTTGCAGATCTTGGTGTCATCTTCAAACAGCCAAACCTAACCCTCCAGTCCAGCTGCAATGTCACTGATGAAGATATTGAAGAGGACTGGCCCCAGGACTGATCCCTGAGGTACTCCACTTGTGACTTGTATCTCTTCTGACTGTATACCATTTACCAGCACTCTCTGTTTTCTGCCCGTCAACCATTTTGCCACTCAGTTGACCAACATCTGACCCACCCGAGCCTACCCAGCTTATTAATCAATCTTCTATGTGGAACAGTATCGAAAGCTTTGCTGAAGTCAAGGTAGGCAACATCAACTGCTTCCCATTGGTCAACCACTCTGGTTACCCAGTCAAAGAAATCTAATAGATTAGTTTGACAGGACCTTCCTGTTGTAAACCCATGCTGTCTTGGATCCTGTGCTCCTATGGATTCCAGGTGTTGCACTGTCCTTTTCTTAAGGAGTGTCTCCATAATCTTGCCCACTACTGAGGTAAGACTGACTGGTCTGTAGTTCCCTGGCTCCTCCCTGCTACCACTCTTGTGGAGCGAGATCACATGAGCCCTTCTCCAGTCTTCTGAGACCTCTCCTGTGCTCAGAGACTCACTAAACAGTTGTGATAATGGCTCTGCTAGTTCCACCCTTAGCTCCTTTAGTACCCTGGGATGTATGCCATCAGGTCCCATTGCCTTGTCCACTCTGAGCTTATCGAGTTCTTGCAGGACCCTTTCTTTTGTGAAGGGACTAGTGCATACCTCCCTCCCCCCGTGTCCATGGTGCTGAGCTGTGGGCCCTGCCCTACCTTCTCTTCAGTAAATACTGAGTAGAAATATCTATTTAGGATAGATGCTTTTACATGGTTCTCCTCCTCACATGCCCCCTTATCCCCTTTGATTTTAGCAATACCCCCTCTGGACTTTCTCCTTTCACTAATGTATCTATAGAAAGTCTCGTCACCTTCTTTTACTGTTCATGCTATTGTTTCCTCAGTTTGGGCCTTTGCCTGCCTTGCTGCCGTCCCTGCTTCCCTTAGGGAAGTTTGGTATGCCTCCCTATCTTCATCCTGCTGCGTTCCCTTATATTTCCTGAAGGCCAGCCTTTTGGCTCTGTCCTTTTCTGCTACTGTGTTTGAGAACCAAAGTGGTTTCCTTCTTCTTTTGCACTTCCTTTTCTCACTAACACAATGGGATGTTGCTTCAAGTACTGCATCTTTAATGCTTGCCCACTTTGCCTGTACCCCCTCACCTGTATTTCTTTTTGCCAGGGCTAGCTTAACTCTGTTGGCCTTCTTATCAAAGTCAGCTCCTCTGAAGTCCCATATTTTTGCCTTGGAATGGGATGATTTTGTTCTAGTGGCCAAATTGAACCATACCATGTGATGGTCACTGGCCCCCAGGTGACCTTCTACCTGGAAATCTGTGATCCTTTCCCTGTTAGTCAGTACTATATCTAGGATAGCCCTGTCTCTAGTGGGTTGTTGTATCAGTTGTTTGAGGCCCTCCCCCTGCAGGGAATCCACCATGTGTCTAGTTCTGGCAGATGTCCCTGCTGGTATTGACCAACCTGTATCTGGCATGTTGCAAGTCTCTCATTATCAGAACCTCCCCTTTAGCTGTCATGTTTTGTATATCTTCTGACAGTAACGTGTCTATGTCCTCCCCCTGGTCTGGAGGCCTGTACACAACCTCCGTTTGTATGGCTGTCCCATTTCCTGTTTCCAGGGTGACCCACAGTTCTTCTGGCTCCTTATGTGTATTCTGAATTTCTGTAGCTTTGATATTTTCATTGACATAAAGGGACCCTCCACCCCCCCCTTTTTGCACCTCGGTCTCTTCTCAACAGTACATAGCCAGGTACTGAAGTCTCCCAAGTGTGGTTACTGGTAAACCATGTCTCACTAATGGCTACTATGTCCAGTTTAGCCTCTGTCATTATTGCCTGCAGGTCTGGGATCTTGTTTCCCAGACTGCGAGCATTTGTGTACATGATTTTCCATTGGTCAGATTTCGGTGTGTTAGTTGGGACAGCCCAGGTTCCAGTTGTTTCAGTGGCACATCTAGTTAGCACAATCAGAATGGTGTTCCAGGCAGCCTGGGTTCAAGTTCCAGCTGAGGCACTTACTTCTTTCTCACCTCTGTTTGTATGTGTTCCACAGATATGCACACCGCACCCCTGTGTGATTGTTACAGATGGATATTTGTGTTGCCATTGGGTTGTGCATTTGAGAAGGAGTGATGTGCTCATGGACAGCCCAGGTTCCAGTTGTCTCAGTGGCGTGGCTGTTTAGCATGATCAGAATGGTGTTCCGGGCAGCCTGGGTTCAAGTCCCAGCTGAGGCGCTTACTTCTTTCTCACTTCTGTTTGTATAAAGTCCTACGGGGATAGATTGGGCTAGCTGAACATGTACTCTGTAGAGGAGAGGAGGGATAGGGGAGATATGACTGAAACCTTTAAATACCTTAAGGGGATAAATAAGGCTAATACAGAAGGGATTTTCCAGCTTAGAAAAGGGAAGGATACGAGATTGGAGGGAGAACATTCAAGAGAGAAATCAGGAGACATTTTTTCCCCTGAATGGTTGGTGGTAGACAGGTGGAATGCTCTGCCCAAGGAGGTGGCATCTTGTAGAATGGTGGGCAGTTTTAAGAGAGGTTGGGACAGGGTGGGGGGTTGTGGTGAAGGGGTGGGAGGGTGGGGCAGCTGCAAGTTGAGGGCTAGCTGCACAATCAAGCAGATTTGATAGACCGTAAGGCCTGCTTCTGCTGGCATTTTCGTATGTAAGGATTTGTGTAATCCTATTTTCTCTTGAGTTTTTCTATGATGACGTTCCTATGGTGGAGGTTCTAAACTCCCAGCTGACAATAATAATAATAATAATTTTTATTTAGTATAGTGCCTTTCGGAGCATCAAGGCGCTTCACAGATACAAACATACACAATCAGACAATAAATAAGAATACAATCATTGAAAATCAGGAAATGCCTTAAACCAAAGGACAGATCCAGAAACAAATGATTTGATACCTTTTATTGGACCAACATGGATGTTACAGAAAAGAACAAAGTGCTCTAGCTTTCCAACCAACCTGGTCCTTCTTCAGAAGCTTTGTGGCAGTTTTTTCAAATATCCCATACTATTAACACCAGATTATATACAAAAAGTAGAAATAATTCTCATTGGTTTAACATATACATTTAAAACATAATAGAAGATTACGTCAGAGAAGCTAATTAACACCAGTATGCCTTTAACTGAGGAGCCTCAGAAGGGCAAAGGTTATCAAAATTCTCTACAGCCAGAGTTCTTGTCACATAAATTTTAAAATGTCTCAGTACAGAAAGCATTCTAGTGATAAAAAAAACTTGGAGTGGCATTCTCTCTAATACATGTAAGATGAGCTTACAACTTACATTCCAATTGTCCTGGTATATTAAAGGACAGATAATGAAGACAAAATCCTGAAATTAGGTATAACTGCAAGTTGAAAACAACCTCAAATTAACCTACACATATAAACATGATGCATGAAAGTATCACTTGTAAGTGTAAGTGCCAAATAAAAAATACTTGTCAAGCACCCCCAAGAAAACGAGACCATGAGCCTCATAAGTGCAGATTTCAACACAGAGTCTGTGTATAACAAAAATGCACAGAATCAGTCTAAGCAATCTAAATGAAAACCCAAAGGAATTACACCTTTTATGAACCCCCAAGTAAATGAGATATGCATCTTAATATGAGCATTTATAATTTGGACAGAGGGCACTGACACACTTAAAGATTTTCACCAGGAACTTAATAACCTCCACCCAACTATAAAGCTTTCCCTAGAATATTCTGCCACAAGTGTACATTTTCTGGATACCACTGTCACTATTAAGGATGGTACCCTACATACCTGTCTTTACAGGAAACCAACAGACAGACAGAGATACTTACACAAGAAAAGTAATCACCTGAGCCACACAAAGAAATCTGTTATATATAGTCAAGCACTTGGTATCACGCCTCTGTTCAAATGAGGAAGACAGAGACACACATCCATGTTGTTGAAAACACCTTTATTGAGTAGGGACACTCATCCAGAGAAATTGACAGAGCAGTGGAACGTGCAACACAGGTCCCGAGAGAACAGCTACTGCAATATAAGGAACGGATGACTACCAACAGAATACCCTTAGTAGTCACATATCATCCTGACCTTGAACTCCTACGTAAGATTATTAAGGATCTCCATCCAATAATTAGTGAGGATGAAACCCTTAACTGTATTTTTCAAGAACTACCACTACTATCTTTTAAACGACCACCTAATTTAGCCAGCCTGATTATTAGGAGTCAACTTGAACCGGAACAGAATACCATGACATCATATGGTACACGACCCTGTCATCAATGCACATGTAAGACATGTAACCTCATTTCCACTTCAGACTGTGTAGTTACATCACAAAACAGGCTATTCAGGATACAGGGGAATTATACATGTACATCAAGTAATGTGGTCTATTTTATCCAATGCAAGAAATGTCCTTGCACAGGTTATGTGGGGGAGACAAGCCAACAACTCCGCACTAGAATGAATTCACACAGACATTCTATTAATCACAAGATGATTGAGAAACCAGTAGCCCAACACTTCTCCCAGGATGACCACTCAATCTCAGATATGTCTGTGATGGTCTTAAAAGGACATTTCAACAATACACAACAGAGACGGGCTTCTGAAATTAGACTTATTTTACTTCTCAATATGGTGGCGGATGGAGTGAACATTGATGTTGGGTACATGACACATTATTCCACTTAAACTTACACAGACCTTTACTTTAAAAGATGGACATAAACACTTTAGTTCTTCAGCGGGCCTTTGATTTTGTAAGTTCATGGTTATCTACATTGTTGACTTCTCACCTTAACACTGTGGTGAGTGCGTTTGTGTGTGTGTGTGTGTGTGTGTGTGTGTGTGTATACTGATGTATGTATGTATGTGTGTGTTTGGTGTGTGTTGTGTTTTTGTGTGTTGTGGGTATGGTGTGTGTGTGTGTTTTGTTTGTGGTGCATGGTGTGGTGTATGTGGAATGTGTTTTGTTATATTTGTTGTGTGTTGTGGTTGTGTGGGGTGTGCAGGTGTGTGCGCGTGTGTGTGTGTGGTGTGTGGTGTGGTGTATGTACACACATATGTGTGGGGGGAGCGTGGCATGGAGCAATTGTTATGTGGCTAGGACACTTAGTTTTCACATATAGTGTACATTTACTTCCTTCTACTAGTTGTCAGTGGTTGGATTACACACTGTCACATTTTTAAATCTGCTCATATTAGGATGCATATCTCATTTACTTGGGGGTTCATAAAAGGTGTAATTCCTTTGGGTTTTCATTTAGATTGCTTAGACTGATTCTGTGCATTTTTGTTATACACAGACTCTGTGTTGAAATCTGCACTTATCAGTTTCATGGTCTCGTTTTCTTGGGGGTCTTTGATCAGTATTTTTTATTTGGCACTTACACTTACAAGTGATACTTTCATGCATCATGTATATATGTGTAGGTTAATTTGAGGCTTGTTTTCAACTTGCAGTTATACCTAATTTCAGGATTTTGTCTCTCATTATCTGTCCTTTAATATACTGGACAATTGGAATGTAAGTTGTAAGCTCATCTTACATGTATTAGAGAGATACCACTCCAAGGTTTTTTTATCACTAGAATGCTTTCTTGGCATACTGAGACATTTTAAAATTTATGTGACAAGAACTCTCTGGCTGTAGGAATTCTTGATAACCTTTGCCCTTCTGAGGCTCCCTCAGTTAAAGGCATACTGGTGTTAATTAGCTTCTCTGACGTAATCTTATATTATGTTTTAAATGTATATGTTAAACCAATGAGAATTATTTCTGCTTTTTCTATATAATCTGGTGTTAATAGTATGGGATATTTGAAAAAACTGCCACAAAGCTTCTGAAGAAGGACCAGGTTGGTTCGAAAGCTAGAGCACTTTGTTCTTTTCTGTTAACATCCATGTTGGTCCAATAAAAGGTATCAAATCATTTGTTTCTGGATCTGTTCTTAAAAGGACCAATACGGCACCTACAACTTTTTTTAAACCAAAGGAATAAGCTGACCTTTCTGCATGCATGCATGTAGCATGTATCTAGAAATAAACCTTTACTCTGTAAGTACCTGCTTCCTGTGTTGTGCTTTGTCATCAGGTATAAAATCTGACAGGATGGTAGGTCATTTAGAAATACCTTGTACGACCTCATACACAGATTTTTTAACTGCTCTGTTGTGAGGGAGAACCAACCAACCGAAGTATACAGACAGCAGTGCTGAGTCCTAGAAGCTAAGCTAGTTATAAATTGGAGTGCCCTATGGTAGAGTACATCCAAAACGAATAAACAAGTGACTGCAGATCAGATCAGCATAATCTATAACTGGGAGAACTGTAGCTTAAACCAGTCATTTCAGGGGATCAGCAGTAAAATAGTGTTTGTTTCTGTGATAGAACCACTCTAATCTGGGCAGAGTTTCTTTTTGAAAACCTCAGTGTGAGTGGTGAAGGACAATTTGCTATTGAGCCACAACCCTAGATACCTGTAACTGACCACCACCTCTAGAGTGTCTCCTAGTACAGTACTGATAGTGAAGGTGGGAGTACAAGGTGGCAGCGAACCTAAGATTAAAAAAACATTACCTTGGTTTCACTGGTGCTGAGTAACAGAGTGGAAAAGATTTAAACTGTAACATATTGAAGGCAGTTTTGAAATCAGGGTATGCTGTCAATAGTGGGTCTCAAAATAAATAGTGCAGTATCATCAGCATAATAATACAGATTGGCATCACAGAGATTTAAAGCTAGATGACTGATGTAAATCATAAAAGGAAGGGGATCTAAACCTGACCCCCCCAGTATGCCCCTAAGAAGAGATGCACACGAAGAGAAGAGGCCTTCTGCTCTTGCTTGATGATGTCACCCAATTAAGTCACGGCAGAACCAGGGTAAGAAGGATGTGCTTAGCCATTTATTATAGTATGGTGGTCAACAGTGCTGATCACCTTCCTGAGGTCAAGGCAGACAGAACCTGTCAGGAGTTTGTGATCAGTGGCACAGAGCCAGTTGTTGAGAACCTCAGCCAGGGCAGATGTGGCGTGGTGCTGTGCTCGAGTCTGAAGCCCGACTGCAGCAGAGTAATGATATTAGTTTGATCAAGATACTCTTACAATTGCATATTAACTCGTTTTTGAACAATTTTGTTAGAATGGGGAGGATGGGGAAAGGTCCATAGTTGCGGTTACTGGCATCTCTTGATTTGAACAGGGGTATAATATGTGCTTTCTTCCATAACATAGGAATGTCGCTGCATGATACAGTAAGGTTGAAAAGGTGAGTGGTGGGGGCTGTGAGGGATGGGGAACCCATCTGAAGGGAGAAAGGGTCCAGACTATCGGCGCCAATACTTTTGTTTAGTGCCAATGCCATGGATGAGCTGTTTAACTTGCCTGTAGGTGACTTGGAAGGTAAATGAATAAGTCATGTTGCTAATGTTTCTCCTGGGAACCAGATTAAGGAGCAGCTGGAGAGTTGCAGAAAGCCATTCTTGCCGAGGCAAAATGAGTGTTCAATTCCTCCACTATAGACTGCTTCTCAGTGATCAGTTGGTCACCATCTGAGATGTGTTTGGGCAAGGAAGAAGCAATTGAAACTCTCCACAGAGATTTTACTGGCTTCCAAAATTTGAAGGCATCAGATGTGTCATCCTCAAATAAGATTAGGAAATAATTAGCTTTGATCATTCTAATAAGTTTAGTGCAGGAATTTTATTTTTGCTTGAAGATGACCCAATCTGCAGAAGATTTTGTACCCCTGGCTGTGGCCCAGTGAGAATCCCTATCCCTAGCTGCCTCTTTCAATTCCCTATTAAACTATGTAAAGAGTAGTTTGTTGCCATATTGGTGCTTGTACAAAAAGATGCACAAAATGAGTGATGTGATGCCTTTAATTGGACCAAGAGATTCACAGAATGTTTTAATTTTTCGAACCTTCAGAGTTCTTCATCAGAAAAATGACAGTTGGGGCGCTCCTGAGCAGCCACGCTGGAGACAGCAAATTTTGAGAGCTCCAGAGACTCTTATTTGTATTATATAATCTAAAGTTTGTACACTTTCTTCAGCCCCTTTACACTACTTGCAACTCTAAATCTTTACTGGTGGCCAATATGGGGAAACTAAGGGGTCAGCGGCTGTCTCCATGGATTTTTTCCATCCGAAAGGCAAGCGGGATGGAGGGCCTGTACTGGGCGGTGTGGCAGGGACCTCTAGCTCAGTGAACACCGATGATGTGTCCCTAGCTATGATCAACAACACACTACAACAACTGGTAAGTGCAGTCCAGGACCCAGACCATAAGTTCGACTCGTTAACTCCTAGAGTCGCGGCTCTGGAGACAAAAATGGACACCACCAACCAATCGGTCTCTAAATTAGAGCCAAACTTGAACAAAACTATGGATGTTTCTACCAAACTGATCAGTGACACCACCTGTATGTGCCAATGACTACAGGTCCTGGAGAATCAGGTGCGAGAACGAAATGTTCGCATTTTGGGTCTGCCAGAGTCAGCTAAGGGGGAAGACCCTTTGAAATTTGCTTGAATTTTTCTGCCGGAGTTACTGGGACTTTCTGAGGAGGAACCCTCGATATCTTTGGAGAAGGCCTTTAGGCTCACCCCTCGTAGAGCGCCAATTGTAAACAACAGTCCCCGTGCATTTGTCGTGGTCTGCACAGGCATGGGGGACAGGAACAGGATGTTAACCGCAGCAAGAAGGTGATGATGCGTTAAGTAAGGCGATGCAGATCTTCAAATTTTTCCTGATCTGTCCTATGGTACCCGACAGCACTGCAAATCATTTGATGGGGTCCGGAGTCGACTGCAGCAACTAAAAGTCCCTCATCAGCTATTATATCCAGACAGATTGCAACTCTCGTGGAGCGAGAAGACTTATCTATTTCATGACCCGAAAGACATGGAGAGGGTGCTGCGCAATATTGAGCAGGAGATGGGCCACAAGGATGAGATCGCTGAAATGGAAGGAGAGTGACTGTTCTTTGGACTTTGTAAACTGTAAAGTACAATACACTTACTCACCCCTTAAAGGTTAAATATATATGTTTCTAGCAATTCACAATCGGGTGGTGCACATTTTTGGAGTATCTTAAATCTGCTAAAATGGGCTCATGTTGTTAACCTTGGTCCTAGTGATCTTACATATACTTATTTTTCTAAGGATGTGCACTGGACTATATTGAAGGGGCCTGAACTATCTTAAATTCTACAAGTGTATCATACGGAACCCTGTTCTCTCTTTTCTAGCATTTTGCTCCACCTGACTTGTATCTGGTTACATATAGGGGTGTCTGAATTCAGTTTTGCCCTACAAGGTGTTCGCAGTATGTTTTATTGCACTTGTTGCTGGACCATGTGGGCACTGTCTTTGCTTTACTAAATGTTATGTTGATAATTTCTGGAGCTATTGCTCATATTGCCCTTAGAGGAAATGGAAGCAAGCGGCAAAATTCCAGTAGGGGTAATTGGGCATATGTTTTTTGCTCAGATTGGTTTTATTGTTTACAGTGCCTGGAGCTGTTTGTTTTAAATCTTGCTTAAGTTCCACAGGGGGATTTGTGAGCTGTTTGGCCTACATACTGGCTGGCTTTGTTGCCTGGGCTGGCTAGTTGGTGTTTATCCCCCTGGGGTTCTCCCTGGGCTGTATGCTGCTGAAATAATCAGGTTTACATCACTGGTTACTTCCCCCTATGCTGTATTGACTGGGGTGATTCCTATCTTTTGTGGGTACCTGTATATCTTTTTATGACTTCCATCTGTAACTTGGATTCACCTGTGTATTCTATAAGTTTTCACTTGAAAAAAAGCTGAATAAAAATATAATGCAAACAAGCATTTGTCAATGCCGAATGTTGACTTGCTGGCATTGGCATTGGTAGTGCAGGAGTTAGACAGATGCATCATAAGAATGGCAGTGAAGTATTGAACTGATGCCAACCCAACCCCACCCTGCAGAGAGTGACAAGTATTAGGGTGTCCCTTTGGGTGTTTGGTAGTGCAGTGCCGGAAAACATATCAGGCAGGATGTGAGGATGTGAGAAATGACAGCTGCACAGTTCATAAGGAGGTGTAAAAAAATGCCAGTGTTGAAAATGTGGCATGTAAATATACCAAATTTGCGAAGCTACTAGGGTGTGTGGGAAATATGCAATGCACACTTGCAACACTGCCAATTTATGGGCGTTCAGCACCAAATTTTCAACATAGGCATTTTAGCACCTCTGCTCATGTACAATGTCACTGTTATTTCCTCAAAGTGTCCCAAGAAGTGATTTCGCACAGCGACCACGCTATTCTGCGCCGGAAGTGCGAAAACACATTTTGGGTATGATATGTCAAATGACGGCTGTACTTTTCATCAAGAGGTGTGGAAAAATGGCAATGGTGAAAATCCAGACTGAAAATATCACAAATGCACGACGATGAAGCGCGCATGCAATCTGCCAACGCATGCTTGTAACACAGTTATTTTATGGAGTATCATCACCAAATTTTCAACATAGGCATTTTAGGTCCTCTGCTCATGAACTGTGTCACTGTCATTTTCATAATCTGGCCCAAACACTGATTTCCCCAGCGACTCGCGCTTTGTGCACCGGAGTGCGGAAACACATTCGGGCAGGATGTGGAAAATGACAGCTGTACTGTTCACAAGGAGGTGTACAAAATGACAATGTTGAAAATCCGACAGTAAAAATATTGTGAATCTTGCGCGAGATTCACGAGCCTGCGTAGCAACTGCATAACGCCGCGCTGTAAAACAGGCATTTGTTGGTTTTTCACCAAATTTGGAACTTAGGCTTTTAAGAGGGCACCTCATGAACACCGCCACTGTCATTTCATTAATGGGCGCGAGAAGGTGATTTCGGCGCAGTGACTGTGAAATCATCTTTGAGGTCGATAAAGCCATGACAGTGACAGAATTCATGAGGAGGGGCCCAAAACCCCTGTTGAAAATTTGATGCAAAAATTCCAAAAATGCCTGAGATATGCAACAAAGTTGAAAAACCCTATCTAGCCCATTATACAGCTTACCGGCATTTCCTCAGTTCAGTGTTGGCTTTGAAGAGTGCAGACGTGTTCCCGGTCCACCAAAGATCGGACTGGAGGTAAGTATGGGGTGAGAGGGGTGTGGGGAGGCAGGGTGCACAGGGTGGGTGCGGGTTGTGGGAGGGGGCAGGAGAAGCCGCGGGGACCGTTTTAATTTGCAGGTTTAAAAAAAAAAAGACGACATGGGACGTTTGCCACGCTGGGGTGGGCTCCAGCATGGCAGAAGGACGGCTGGGGGCGTGGAGCCAACGAGGATTGGGCACCCTGTCAGCAATGGCATCAGTTGCCACGCTGGGGTGGGCTCCCAGCGTGGCACCCTGTACTGGAGGGGGTGGGCGGCCCGTAGTAAAGTGGACATAACTTCTAAACAAAGTGATGCTGCATGTGAGCTTGTCTCTGATTGCAGCGGCACTGTTTAAGTTTTGTCCACACATAATGTTGGTGTCACGCTAGCATGTTGGCTCATTGGGGAATGAGGGATCGCACCCATTGATGCGCGCGTTCTGCATTCGCCAACAGCAGCCGCTACTCAAAGCTGCACTCTCCCAATATGTTGACTGCCGTGCAAGCGCGGCAAGCCAACATAAAAAAAGAAAAATTACAATTATACCAAGAAATCACTTTAAGTACATAAGCAGAATTGGTCAAAAAAACCTTTAGACATGGGTGTGACAAGTCTGTTGATATGATACGTATGGAGATTAACTGGATATAAAACAGAGAACAAGGGCTGTTTCTCTGTGCTGAGTGCATGCAAACATACACACACACACAAAACACACAACACACACGCACACACAGAGCCTGCTACTTTCAGAAAGGCAATTGGGAATTGACAAATGTATAGGCCTTCTACTGCCACATAACTTTCCATCCTGAAAGGCTGGTTTCTTATCTCTTTTCTTGGTTTTACATCCAATTACTCTCTTTACGCAACAACAGAATTATCATACCCATGTCTAAAAATGATTTTTTTACCAATTCTACTGATGTACTGAAAGTGATTTCTTTGTATAACTGCCATTGTTATGTTGATTGCGCGCATGCGGAAGAAACATATTGCTGCAGAAGCAGGTTGTGGAGGTGCGGCACTGTTGTGGCCAATACCCCCACAGCCTTTGGAGGCTTGGCCCGCTTTTGCCAATGGGGTGGCATGCTGCTGCTGACACTAGTTCAGCCAGCGTGCCACAGCCTTGTAGGGTTTCATCCGCTGCAATCAGGGGCTGCCTCGTCATTGCAGCATAAGACATTCCGCTGCAATGAGGGAGTGACTCGTCATTGCTGGGCAGAACCTTAGTAATGTGATATTGTTTGTGAACATGGTGGCGGCTTGCTGCCATGTTCACAAACAATATGAGTGAGCACCCCATGCCAAGGGGGTGTACAATCCCCCTTGAGCATGTGCTCCCCCACACAGTGTTTGTGTGCTTAGCGGGGCCCCAATCCCCATCGGCTGCAGTGCCCTAACACCATAGTTCATTGTGCCAATGGGGAGCCCACTCCCCATCAGCATTATGTTTCCCAAAGTTTCATTGGCCGAGGAGGTGCCCAATCCTCGGCTCTTGCGCCTTTTGTGCCGATGGGATGCCCAACTCCACTGCTACAGCCTCCCAAAAGAAACAGCCTGTTGGCATGCTGGGGCCCACCCCAGCATGCCAAATAGCCCTGTAAAACAAAAACACCATCCCGCGATGGTTGTGTTTGTTTTTAACCTGTAAAGAAAGAAAACAGTCCCTCGCCATCTCCCTGCGCCCACCCTCTGTGCACCCTGCCTCCCCATATCCCCTTCACCCCATACTTACCTGTAAAGTCTGGCACGACGATCTTCAGTGGACCGGGAACATGTCTGCACTCTTCAAAGCCAACCGTGAACTGAGGAAATGCATTTGACAGGGTCGACCATTCTCTCCTCGGGTCCAAACTCCTATCCTCGGATTCTCCTCCTCCGCCCATGCTTGGTTCCTAAACTACCTCTCCAACTGTCAGCAATTCACCCACTTCAATCGGACGCCTCCAACCTCTTACCAGTCCACTGCGGGGTCCCACAAGGATCCGTCCTTGGCCCAACCCTATTCTCACTATTTATCAACAACCTCCCGTCCGTCACTGCCCATGGTCACACCACCTTGTATGCAGATGACCTCGTCCTCCTGACCAGCTCCCGTGACATCTCCATAATTAACTCACACCTGGACTTCGAACGCATTCAAACTTGGTTGGGGGAACACAGGCTCACCCTCAATCTCAACAAAACCCAATCCATGCTGTTCCGGTCCTTGAACAAAATAAAATCCTGCACTGCCCCCCCTGCTGATCCATGGGGTCGACGGCTCGCCCCTTGAGACGGTTACCACCACCAAGTACCTGGGCATCACCTTAGATCCATAGTTGGACCTCTCCTCTCACATTCGTAATGTTTGCAAGGCTACTAATTGTAAGCTTGGTTTAGCCTACCGCGCTAAAAACTGCCTCACCCCTGCTGCCCGCCTGGCCCTAGCCAGGGGGGTCCTCCTCCCCTCACTCTGCTATGGACTTGTAACTTTTGCACCAGTTCCCAAATCCAGCCTCTCAAAATGGGACACAGCTTACAACAATGTTTGCCGCTTCGCACTCTCTGCCCCTCCCCTCACCCACCGTTGTGATCTATACAGCCGCCTGGAGTGGCTTCCCCCTGAGAAGCATCGCTCCTTCGTCCTAGGTAACTTCATTGACAACATCATCCGTTCTGGCATCCCTCCAGCTCTAGCCCTTCCCCTTAAACCTGGCGCCCCATCCTACCACCTACGATCTGGGGCAAATCAGGAACGCCTGGTTCCTAGAACAAGAACCCTGGAGGGGGACCGAGCCTTCCGCACTTACGCCCCCAAACTCTGGAACTCGCTTCCTGAGCTCACTCGGTCCTCCTCCCATCCAAGCTTTAAAGCCTCCCTCTGGAACTTCCTGAAACCTTCCTCCCCTGCTCCTGCTCTTCGAGTCCTACTCCCTGCCCCTCCCACCCCCAACCTGACTGGATGGAGTGGCCTCAGTGCCTCTTGTACTTCCCCCTCAGGAACTGGCCATGTATATCTGGTCTTACCACCTTACCTGGGGCACTCCCCTTCCCCCTGCAGGCACTTACCATTAACCTTGTTTCTGTTGTTCACCACCTAATTTGTACCCCACCTGTCCCATCCTACACTAAAGCACCGTGCCACCCATCCTAGAGTCAGCCCTGATCTGTCTGTCAATTTAGTTATGTTTCTTGTCTCCTCAATTTGTACATGTATGAATTTCGTACCAACCTTGTCCTAGAGCTAGCCTTGAAACTGCCTGTATATTTCTCATGTATCCTTCTCTGTTCCTCAACTGTTCAATGTATACTTACCTTGCTCCAGAGCCTGTACTACATTGCCTGTTATTTTACTGTGTATTCTTTATGCTTCCTCAATTGTTTATGTATGATGTTTTTACCTGTAACTCTCCCGGGTCGCTCCTGAAAATAGGCACTTGGCTGTCTAATGTGCTTACCCGGTTAACAAAAGCAAATAAATAAATAAGCTGTATAATGGCATAATAGGGTTTTTTCAACTTTGATGCATATCTCAGGCATTTTGTGGAATTTTGGCACCAAATTTTCAATATCGGGTTTTTGGGGCCCCTCCTCATGAATTCTGGCACTGTCATGGCATTATTCTGCCCCGGTGATTTCACAGTCACTGCGCGGAATCACCTTTTGGGACCAATTAATGAAACAACAGTGCCAGTGTTCACGAGGTGGGCTCTCAAAAGAGCTGTGTTCAGAAATTTGGTGTAAAATCAAGAAATGACTTTCAAGAGCATGCATTGCGCGCGGTTACTAAGCACTAGAACTTGCCATTTGCAATATTTTCACTCAGATTTTCAACATTGCCATTTTCCTGCACCCTTATGAACAGTACAGCTGTCATTTCCACATCCTACCATATATCTTGGTGCACAATAGCCGGTCGCTGTGGGAAATCAGTGTTTGGGACACATTATGAAAATCTCAGTGACACTGTTCATTAGTAGAGGTCCTAAAATACCTATGTTGAAAATTTGGTGATGAAAGTCCATAAAATGACTGTGTTACAAGCATGCGTTGCACAGTTTCCACGCACGCTCATAACTTCTCCAATCTGCAATATATTCACTCCAGATTTTCAACATTGCCATTGTTCTGCACCTCCTTATGAACAGTGCAGCTGTCATTTTTCACATCCTGGCTGAAATGTGTTTTCACACTTCCGGCGCAGAATAGAGCGGGTGCTGTGGGAAATCAGTGTTCGGGATGCATTACGAAAATCACAGTGACACTGTTCCAGAGCAGAGGTGCTAAAATGCCTATGTTGAAAATTTTGTGATGAACCTCCATAAAATGACTGTGTTACAAGCGTGCGTTGTGCAGTTTCCATGCACCCTTGTAACTTCGCAAAGTAGTAATATTTTCAAGCCACATTTTCAACATTGCCATTTTTTCACACCTCCTTATGAACAGTACAGCTGTAATTTTTCATATCCTGCCCAAAATGTGTTTTCGCTTTTCCAGCACAGAATACCGCAGTCGCTTTCGGAAATCAGCGTTTAGGACAGATTAGGATCAAGCGAGTGAGAGAGGGGGAGTGACCGAGCTCAACTGAGCTCTGTTCGGGACTGCTGTGTATTTGCTTCTGGGCAGATAAAGGCGCCAATGCAGGCAGGAGCCCAGTACACAAGGGCAGCCTGCAGCGCCACGAGAAAGAGAACAAGCGGGTGAGGGAGGGGAACTGAGCAAGCTCAACAGAACAAAGCAATCAACATTCAGCATTGACGACTGCTTGTTCTAATTCACTGTAAGTCTGAAAGCTTAAAACATTCTGCAACTCTCTTGTAGGTCCAATAAAAGGTATCAAATCACCCATTTTGTTCATCTATTAAACTATGGGCAAGTTACTTTTTGAACCCCGGGGCAGGCTTATTTATAACTCCCATAAGCAAACTAGTTAAATCTGTGGTGCCTTGTGATCTGGGAACTAGCGACCATCGAACAGTATGGTTCACAATAAACACAGCAATACAGTCAAGCCATACAAAGGCAAAGGTACTGGACTTTAGGAGGGCTGACTTTGCCAAAATGGGTAAGTGCCTAAGGAATGCACTAGCACATGGGCAGGAAGGAGGGTGGAAGAACAATGGGGAATAATAAAAACTGCCATTACAGAGGCAACAAGCCTCTGTGTGAAGCAAATAAACAAAACTAAACGATGTAAGAAACAACTATGGTTCTCAAAGGAAGTGGCAGTGAAGGTTCAAGAGAAAAGAAAGCTTGGAGGAAGTACAAGGAATCGCAGAAGGAGCAGGACAGAGAACTGTATCAGTTAAAGCAAAAGGAAGCTGGGAAGGCAGTCAGAACAGCAAAGGCCCAAACCGAGAAAGATAGCCAACTCAGTTAAGAAGGGGATAAAACCTTTTATAGGTACATCAGGAGCGAAGGAAGACCAAGGGAGGATAGTGAGGCTTAATAAGGGGGGAGGTGGGCAGAGGAGACTGTGAAAGGCAGAGATACTAAACAAATATTTTGCTCAGTATTTACAAAGGAAGAGGGGTACCTAGAACAAACAGTAGAAACACACTGGATACAGAAGTTGATACCAGCCCATTTACAGAAGAAAGGGTTCTGAAAGAACTCTTAAAACTGAAGGTGGACAAAGCAATGGGGCCTGATGGGATTCATCCCAGAATTCTAAAAGAACTAAGGGTAGAATTAGTGACACCACTGACTACCCTGTTTAACAAATCATGGGAGGATGGGGTGGTACCCGAGGACTGGAGGAGGGCAGATGTGATTCCCCTTCACAAAAAGTGGGAGCAAGGCAGAAGCAGGAAACTACAGACCTGTTAGTTTAACCTCAGTGGTAGGGAAAATGATGGAATCACTTCTGAAGGAAAGAATTGTCAAGTATCTAGAGGCCAGAGGGCACAGGACCCAAGGCAGCATGGATTCACAGCAGGAAGGTCATGCCAGACAAATCTGATAGATTTCTTTGACTGGGTGACCAAAGTAGTAGATCAGGAGGGGCTGTGGACATGGCCTCACCTAGACTTTAGCAAGGCATTTAACACAGTCCCACACAAAGATTAATATACAAGTTAGCTAGCCTGGGAGTGGGTCCCAAGATGACAGCCTGGGTAAAACATTGGCTGGAAAATAGGACACAGAGTAATAGTAAATGGAGTCCACTCTGATGAAAGGGGTTACTAGTGGGTACCGTGAGGTTCAGTATTAGGACCAGTCCTCTTCAATGTCTTTATAAGCGACATTGCAGAGGGACTGGAAGAAAGTATGTCTCTTTGCAGATGACACAAAGATCTGCAACAGAGTTGATGCACAAGGTGGGGTGGAAAGGATGAAAAGGGACTTGGCAAGGTTAGAAGAATGGTCAAATGTATGGCAGCTTAGATTCAATGCTAAGAAGTGCAAGGTAATGCACCTGGGAAACAAAAACCCAGGGGAAGAGTACACAATGGGGGGTGAGATACTAACAACAACAAAAATGGAAAGGGACCTGGGGGTAGTCATATCAGATGACCTAAAGGTGGGCAAGCAATGTGAGAGGGCAGCAGTGAGGGCTGGGGGATATTGGGATGCATAGGGAGAGGCATCACCAGTAGGAAACAGGAAGTTATTATCCCTCTGTACAGACAGCTGGTCAGACCCCATCTGGAGTACTGCGTGCAGTTCTGGAGACCCAGTCTTCGCAAAGACATAGACAGGATGGAAGCTGTCCAGAGGAGGGCAACTAAAATGGTGCAGGGTCTGCACCGGAGACATATGAAGAGAGACTAAAGAAGCTTAATATGTATAGCCTTAAGGAAAGGAGGGAGAGGGGGGACATGATAGAAACTTTCAAGTACCTCAAGGGAATCAACAAAGTCCAAGAGGGTAGCATCTTTCAAAAAAAGAGGTGTGCAAGAACAAGGGGGCACAATTTGAAGATAGAGGGGCAGCTCAGAGGTAATTTAGGAAGTATTTTTTCACAGAGAGGGTTGTGGATGCATGGAACGGCCTTCCGGAGGAGGTCGTGGAGTCAAAAACAGTGGTGGAATTCAAGCATGTGTGGGACAGTCATAAGGCAATTCTAGGGGATGGGGGTAGGAAAAAGTAGGCTGCTGGTTAACTAGGATCTGCAGCTTATCCAGTAGGCAGGGAAATGGGCAGACTGGGTGGGCCAAGCGGTCCTTATCTGCCGTCAAATTCTATGTTTCTATGTAGGGGCAAGGCTGAATTTTTGCCAATTAACGGCAGCCAAGTCTTTAAGGTAATTTAAACTGCAAAAACTGGCAGTGTCTTTTTAAGACAAATTTAAGTTAGGATCTGTTTTATTTCTGTCCCCCTAACACAAGCAACAGCACTATGATCGCTAATATCATTATGAAAAACAGCAGAGCGAGTGAATTTATGTGGTCTGTTCATCAAAATGAGGTCAAGGATGGCTAAATTTGTGGGACTGTTTGGGTTTGGCCTTGTGGGTTCTGTTACAAGTTGAACAAGTCCAAGGACTTCATACATTCTTTTCAGTTCGTCAGATTTATGAGATAGCCAATCCACATTCAAGTCACCAGATATCAGGGTTTCAGTGGAGTGGGAGCTTACAGCAATTGAGAGGTGACACTAAAGCTCTGTACCACCTATAGGCGGTCTACAGCATCCAACAGCATCCAAACATTTTAATGGGTTCATTTCAGGAAAGGGTGACTTTAGCTGCTACATATTCAAATTCATTAGGAATGGAGAGGGAGCTGATTGTATCAGAAGAGATCTTGTTACTAATGTAAAGCGCTGGGTTGCCCCAAGAGTCTGTCCAATCCTTATAAATTAAAATCAGATAAAGTGATCTCATGGAGAGTACTGAGCCACTAAGCCAGATGTCGGTGAGGGGAAGAATATCAGGTTTGGTATGGGCTACCCAAGATTTTACATAATCTGGTTTCAAGCTGCACACATTTATAGTCATCAGTTTTAGACCTTTTAATGTTGCAAACTCTGTGGGTGCAGGTTCAGGTGATGTGGAGCCAGGACTAACCGCCACGTTACCAGAGCAAAAGTAACATAATTAGTATCACTTGTCTGCAGATATGAAAATTACCAAGGAGCATTTCTTAAGAGGATTTCAGTTTATACATGGGATAGATAACTGTACAGATAGTAACTCAGTGCAATCTCCTTAGGCAAGGGGCATATACTAAGAATAGGGTACAAAGGAAGAAGGGCTTGACAGAGGTTAAATGCAGGTTCAGCTCAGAGATGTTAAGGTTCCACAATTAGGCAAGTCCCCATGTAGGAGTCTAGTCAATGATTAAGGGAGATGGAAACTATGTGCTGTTTTGAGGCTGTGTGCAACACAAGCAGATGAGGAGGGTCAGTAACCCCCCTTGTCCACATTGTAGCAGAGTAGTAATCAGCCTGGATGATCAGAGTAAAAAGTATACCTAGTGACTATAGCACAGGGCAAGACAGTGATGAACCATAAGCAAGTCAGTATAGGCTGTAGCTTCAGAATACGAGGGTCACCCAGTTAGGAAATATCTAAGGACCAGTTAATGTAGGCTGTTGCTTCAGAAAACAAGTGACAACACGATGAGGGTAACTAGGGGTCAACTAATGTAGGCTACCAAGGCTGTAACACAGGGAACACCCTATAGGAAATAAATAGGGGACAGAATAATTTAGGCTGCCATGTCAACGAACCAAAGGACACCTTTATAAGAAATGAATACTGACTAATTAAATCAAGCTGCTTCTTTGGAGTACAGGGTAAACCCAGACAGGGAATAACTTGAAACTAGATAGTTTGTTGTCAAACAGAAAACAGGGGTCATCCAGATAGGAAGCAATCACAGATCGATAATTTAGACTACCTACTATTAGAAAACCAGAGGCCGTCCAGCCAGGAGTAGGAAGGTCTTAGCTAGACTGAGAACACCTAGGCACATGGACAAGGTCTAACATTGATCACAACTCTAGGCATAATCATGTAAATCATGTAACACTACATACTGTACCTTAAACTACAATGTTTGCTAAAGACATCAACCACAGTGGAGTGCAGCTATTACAACACTTACACTCTGTGTAACACAACTAGAGTATCAGATTAACTAATATACAGTAGGTATGCATCACATTAGCTCAAGCTGTGGACCCTGCAATACAAGCAGACTTGATAGACCAAATGGCCTTGTTCTGCTGGCTTTTTCGTATGTTTGTAGTATTACAGCAGTGAGCATTTTCTGTAAACACACAAATAAATGATGGCCTAGACTAAGTATCGTGGATCACAGCAGGAGGGAGCTGGTCAATGCAATGAGAGACACCTGAGAACTGCAGGGCATTACACTCCAGGTCTGGTGACATGCTAATGGGGCAGCATGGCCAGTCAAAGACTGACTACACAGCTGACACCCATAGTGTGATACCCTTTGCACTGTGGCCCTTAGCACTCCAGACCACTTGAAAGGGATCAGATAAAGTGTAGTGCAGCTTCTCCTCTAGATAGTCCAATTGGCTGTGGCTTGCAGCTTGAGTCACGGTGGGCAGGGTAGGGCAGGTTCAGCACAGCAGGTGAGTCGGTAGGGGGAGGTGGACTCCCATGCTGGCCAGCCACCTCTCAACCTTGACAATAGGCTGGAATGTCTGGTAGTAACTGAGCACCAATTGTGCTCTGTGGCAGGAACAAATAGGAGATTCAGACTTTGGTGCCCTCAACCCAAATGGCTGACAAATGGTATAGCTCCTCCTCTAGACAGCCCACCTGGCTGTGGCTTGCAGATTCAGTCATGGTGAGCAGACAGGACAGGTTAGGCACAAGAGATGAGTTGGTGGGGGGGGGGGGAATCCAGTGACCACTAACCTCCTCTTGACCCCATCAGCAGGCTGGAATATCCAGCAGTGAGTAACTGCTAACTGATCGCTGTGGCAGGAACAAAGATGAGATTTAAATTTTGGTATCCTCAACTTGATTGGCTGGCATGGTATGTAGCTCCTCCTTCAGACAGCCTGATTGGCTGTGGCTTGCAGCTTGGTACCAGGTGGACAGGTTCAGTGCAGGAGGTGTGTTGGTGGGGGGGAACTGTGACTACTAGCCCCCTCTTGACCACATCGGTAGACTGTGGACCAAATATATTGATTCATATGATAAAGGCCATGCAGTGGATGTGCTGTATTTAGACTTTAGCAAGGCCTTTGATTCAGTGCCTCATGGGAGGCTGGGGGGTAGGGTGCAATATGTGGGGGCAGGGACAAAGATGGTAAACTGGATTGAGAACTGGCTGAAGGGGAGGCAGCAACAGGTGGCGGTGGTGGACACTTTCTTCCCCAAGGGTGGTGACAAGCGGGGTGCCGCAGGGCTCAGTCCTGGGTCTGGTGTTGTTTGGGTTATTCATTTCGGATATCTTACATGGTGTTAGGATTAAGATCAGTCTGTTTGCAGATGATACCAAGATAGGGGCGGTGGTGGATGACATAGAGGGGTTGGAGGGGCTACAGGAGGAACTGATCAAACTGGAGGAGTGGTCGGAAAAATGGCAATTAAGCTTCAGTGTGAAGAAGTGCAAGGTTTTGCACATCAGAGCAAGGAACCCAGGGAGGAGCTACCAGTCGGAAGGGGTTCAGATAGAGGTCACAACGGAGGAGAAGGACCTGGGGGTGATCATAATGGGTAACATGAACAACTCAGCTCAGTGCAGTAAGGTGGCAGCTAAGGCCAACAAGATGCTGGGGTGTATTGCGAGAGGAATCTCATCCAGAAATACGGATGTGATCCTGCTGCTGTATAGGTCACTAGTCAGGCCACATTTGGAGTACTGCGTGCAGTTCTGGCGTCCCTTTCTGAAGAAGGATATCAGATTGCTGGAGGGGGTTCAGCGTAGGGCAACTAAGATGATCCAGGGGCTGGGGGGCAAAACCTATGAGGACAGGCTGACTGAGTTGAATATGTGCACCCTGGAGGAGAGGAGGGATCGGGGGACATGATTGGGGACCTTCAAATATTTGAAGAGGATTAACAAAACGGGCACAGAAGGGATATTTAAACTGAGGAGAGGAAGGGACACCAGAGGGCATGGTCTCAGGTTGGAGGGTGGAAGATATTGGAGAGAGATGAGGCATTTTTTCACAGAGAGGGTGGTGGAGAAATGGAACGCTCTACCCGAGGAGGTGGTATCCTGTAGCACAGTGGGCAGTTTTAAAAGGACATGAGAGAGGGTGCAGCCCCCCTGTAAAGGGGTAAAGGTGAGGGGGCAGCTGCAATATAAGGGTGCTAGCTGCACATTCGAGCAGACTAACTTGATAGACCGTAAGGCCTGTTTCTGCTGGCAGATTTGTATGTTCGTATATGCTGGTCCTTTTCTGCCAACAAATTATACATTTCTATTAGGCAAGGAGAAAGGAGGGTCACCTGAGACTAGTCAGAGACAGACTAGGCAAGGACCATCTGGACAGACTGGGTGGGCCAAGGGTCTTTTTCTGCTGACAAATTCTATGTTTCAGAGTCTTAGATTTGCCCCCTCCTATATTAGCTGTTGTCTTCTGTCTTCCAACATGTATTTGCAAAGGCATTGTATGTTTTCTGTAGTTCCACCTCCCCCCTGCACACATCATGCCTAGCAGGGTGGGACAAATCAGGTAGCCAGGTGGCCAAAAGGCACTAAAACAATTGGCTCGGCTACCAGATTTTGAAAGTTACCGGCCAACTGGCTTCCTGCTCACAAAGTGATTCTTGAGTCATTAAAAGTGATGGCCACAGACTGAGAACAGGGTACAGTGTGAAAGATTTCCTCTACTGGGAAGTACAGCTTACTACCAGAGGTAAATACTTCTCCAATGCATACAGCATGCTGACTGCCCCTTTGGAACCCACCCATGGCTCAGCTGAGGAGGTCGTGGGAGAATAAAGTGCAAACTCTAATCGCAGAAAGCAACGGACAAGAGTGATGGAGAGGGGATGAAAAACTACCTCTTTACCTACATTGCGGGAGTTACAGTGGCATAGTTTGACCCTTTTTTTCACACCCAATGAGTCGTTAGACATTTCAGGCCAGAAAACTCGGGGCTTTGTTTCAGAAGGTGCAGAGCCCATTGCATCCATTCCCACATATTTTGGAGTTGTAACAAGACTGCAAGCTACAAGGCCCACATCAATGAGGAGATGTGGGAAATAATGGGTAAAAAGTAGTAGTAGTAGTAAATCATTTTTATTCAAAAGAATAATGGAATACATTCAGTTGAGCAAAGCTCATTTTGAATGAAGTTCAGGCCAAGTAAGGTGCATAAGTTTCACATATAACATATATACAATATAATAAATAGACAAATAAAGCAACAACTACAGCTACAGCAATAGAGACTTCCAGACCAGTCTTTAAAGTGCATTACAGTGATTGCAAGTATTAGCATTGTTAGATCAAATTGTGCACCATTTAATAAATTCCGAAGTGTTGATTTTGGCCCCAAGGTATCTTAAATGCAAAGGAAAGTGATTCCATAGGGAGGCTCCCCTAAAGAGAATGGAAGATCTCCCAATATTTAGGTTACAATTAAGAAGGACAAACGGAGCTCCCTGTGATGTCCTAAGTTCCCTAAACTCAAACAAACCAGCAATGTAGTCTGGAGCCCTATGCCTCTAGACCTTAATCATAAAATATAATAAATGTACATTTCTTCTCACAGATGGTTTGTCCCAGTTTAGTTCATTAAGTAGAAATCACCGATCAGTTCTACAGGGGACATCTAAAATAAAATGAGCCAATCTATGGAACATCGAGTCCACTTTATTTAAAAGTGAACCAATGGCCCCTCCATAGAGTGTGTCTTTATAATCAAGGACTGAAAGTAACAGGGAATTAACTACATTCTGGCGAACCTCCCTAGACATGAACCTTTTGTATCTATGAAGGGACCTAACTTTTTATTCGTACCTCCCGTAAGTGAATCTATATGAAATTCCCAGCTTTGATGGAAATCAAGCCAGATGCCAAGATATTTATATTGGTCAACCTGCTTTATAACTGAACCGTTCAAGGTAATAATTTCCAATTTGGGATTGTGTATATTATTATGTTTATTTCTAAACAAGAGTGCCTGCATTTTACTTGAATTTAGGACCAAGTGGTGTATCTTAAAAAAGTCCTGGACCTCATCAAAGGCTAGTTGCATCCTTAGGCCAATTACATCCAGAGAAGCCCCTTCTACATACAATATGGTATCATCTGCGTACAGATGATACTGGACATCCAGGGATTGGAACTTAATTTCATTTATATAGATATTAAAAAGTAGAGGCCCCAAGATTGATCCCTGGGGAACTCCACTTTTTAACTCCAGAATCCCAGATTTGAAGGGGCCAACTTCCACAAACTGACTACGTCCCATCAAGTAGGAAGAAAACCATTTCATCAAGCGCGGGGACAAGCCGATCTCCCTGAGTCTGGACAGGAGCACCCGGTGGTTCAGGGTGTTGAAGGCCTTTGAAAGATCAATAAAAAGGGCACCTAACATTAGTCTCCTGTCCAGACTCAGTTGGAGAACACTTACCACTTTTGTGAGAGCTGCTTGAGTGCTGTGAAGGGACCTAAAGCTCGATTGAAAGGGAGACAATTTGTTATTTTCTTCTAGGAAAACCTTCAGTTGACCTGTGGCAGCAACAAGATGGGCTGATAATTGCCCAACTCAATCTTATTTCCTGATTAAAATACTGGTCTAACCTTAGCTATCTTTCACCCCCCTGGGAATTCACCACTCATACACAATAAATTAAAAATATGGGCCAAAGGAAACGCTAAGCAAGGGGAGTCCTACCTCAGGAGTCTGGAAGGATTTCATCATGACCCATAGCCTTGGAGATATTTAATTTTTGTAGTGCCATATGGACCTTTTCTGGGGTAATATGTTCAAACTCAAACCCACCCAGCCCTCTAGTATTGAGGTTGATTACCTATCAAGGCCTGCTCTATGGTAAGATTCTGATCCTGACTGGGCCCATCAGCTGAATCCTGGGTGCCCACCTTAATAAAGTAATCATTAAAGGCATTGACAATTCCAACCCCCAGATGCAACAATGATCCGTCCACTGAAACCTTAGTTACTGAGGAACATTTATGCTTCCCCAACAAATCAGAGAAAATCTCCCAGAACTTTCTCGGATTCTGTTTTTGATTATTGTCAAGCTTAGATCATACAAAATCTTGTTTAGCTACCCTCACCTTCTTGGTGTACAGGTTTCGGGCCTGCCTATAAAGCCCCAATCATGGTCCTTCATGGATTGTTTGGGCCTTGGCCCATTTTTTGTCCCTGTCTCTCCTAGCTTTATAAAGTTCCGTGGGGAACCAGACATTCCCTTTATGTTTAGTTTTCCTGGATTTCAGTGGGGCATACTTATCACATAGTTGTGAAAATTAATTTAGAAAATACTCCCAAGCATCAGAAGCAGTGGGGATCAACTCCAATCTGGTCCAATTAATGTTTTCAACATCAAGCATAAATGGAATTTAATCAAACCGTTTAAAACATCTCCATGAAATACTAAATCCAGGATCAGGTTTAATAATCTTATTTCTAACAGTGTAAATTACCTGGTGATCAGAGAAAGATTCCGGAACACCTCTGGCTCTCTGATATAACTGGGGAAAGTTAGTAAACATCTGATCCAACATAGTCGATTTTTTGAGGTCTCTATGATTAATTCTGGTAGGATCCAGGATCAACTGAGTCAGGCCCAGATCAGTTTGAAAATCAATCAAGTCATCATCTGAGTCAATAGCTAGCCAGTTTACATTAAAATATCCGGTAAGGAGCATTTCGTGAGAGTAGCTATAATCATATAAGAATTCATGTAGTTCCTGAAATACCTTTGTATTAACCTTAGGAGGTTTATAGTATCCTAGCAACAGAATGGGTTTCCTATATGGTACCTCTATTTCTATAGCCAAGGTTTCTAATCCATTCCCAGAAAAGGGGCACAAGACTTCACGAGTAGTTAATTTACAATCAGCACACATGACAATCCCTCCTCTGTTTTTATTTCTATCTTTCCTATACAATTGAAAATCTTCCAGATCAATAGAGGTATCTATGACTTTTCCATCTAACCATGTTTCAGTCAAAACTAAGATCTCAGGTTTGAATTCTTGTGACCAATCCCTTATCACATCAAACTTTTTCCTAAGGCTCCTAACATTAGAATGGGCAATAGTCATATTTCCCTGTTTCAGTTTTAAAACTTCTGGGCCAAGTCCAAGGGACATACTTGAACCCAAAGTCTCAGATATATGATTGAGCATGTTAAGGGGACCGGAGTTTGGGTGTACATCTCCACAAACCAATAAACAAAAAATAAAAAAGGAATTTAAAATACCTCTTCAATTTGACTTCCAAATTTTTAAATACATACAGGATAGACATTTAGATATGCTAATTCTTAATACAGGAGAAATCTGATTAATAATTCTAATAGGAAAAGCCTTTAGAAAAGCATTACAACATCCCTTTGGTAAAATTTCAGCAATGATTCTGAATGTCTGACTAGGTATAGCATTGTTTAAATCAAACAGTGAACAGGATTTTAGATCAATTGATATACCTGTATATGTGTATGCTGTATAGCAACAATTAACTGAACCAAATAAAAACAAGATCACTAAAATAGCACCAACGGCCATTTTGAATGTAGCCAATTTAAAATATTTGTATAACAAAAATTACTTTCCTACGCTTAAACCACAGATAACCCGGGTATTTAAGCAATCAATAAACACATAACAAACACACTTACCGAAGTTAAGATCCTACAACACCTGGGCCATAGTCTGAGGGTTAACACGTGTTTCACAGATAAATTTCTCTTAGAAGTGGCGCAGCCACTCAGGCTCGAGCCTTCGGTTCGGCGCAGGCTTTTAAAGTATACGGCCCCATCCCTGCTCAGTTGTGAGTGGCGGAACAAGCTTGCCCAACATCATTTCAGATACATATACTGAGAATACCCCCCTAAGGAAGTGTGGGGCAGCAAAGCCAGAGAAATGTGTAGAATAATGAGTCTTGTGGCCCTGAAAAGAATCACTGCCAACTGGCTCTCCCCTACCCTTCCCACAACAGAGGAATGGCAAAGGCTCATGTTCACCATACAAAAAATGGATTGAATAACTGTAGATCTCAAACTTACAAGGAAGAAACACCTTCAACAATGGCTGGGAACTTTATCAGTCCCCTCCGGTGACAGAGGGAGACGTGAGCATTTGAACCCCAGGGAATAATGGGGCAGAGGCTTCTCAGCCTATCCTGCAAAATCAAAGTGCTCACCTCCCAGTATGGTAGCAATATCTGGTGCACAACATTATAAATTCCTATAAATAAAAAGCTAAAACACTGTACAAAACTTGACCTCCTTGTTAGAAGTTGTTTTTTTTTATTAATAGTAGATGTATTTCCAGGTAAGAAACATTGAGCGCATGCTTGGCCTATGTTTTTTGCATCTTACTGACAAAACTTGTGGGGCACATGAAATGAAATGTAACCAGTGATATAAAAGAATTTATAAAATGGGGAAAGGATTTCAAGCAATCTGATTGGTTGTTATCCATGCATTAGATGTGTCTAATGCACAGCTAAAGATAGAACCCCCATTTAGAATACACAGGCCCATTTTATAAGCGCAATAAGCCACTCCAGGGATGTGCATTAGACAGTTCTAATGCACACCCCATCGTGTCTTATTGCTTTCTCAACAACTGGTATAAATTGTATGGCTATATCCTAAGAAATAGGGCAAAACAACATAGTATGCTGTAAGATTCTCAGATGGATTATGTAATGTTCGGTGCAGTCAATGATGCTTCATGTCTTCAATAAACTTGACTGAGTTTAAAAAGACATGATGGCCACTAAAATACTGATTTGGCTACCAGATATTAAAAGCTGCCCACAGTCTCACAAACTGATTTGTTCCACCCTGATGTTCACAGAGTCTGATGGGGCATGTGTGTCCCCCAAATTCCAGCCAAAGTATTGCTTTTTGAATGGAGAAAGGGCTGTTAAAGAATAACTTAGTGTTATCCCTTAGTTAAATTTTAATTGTGCACCCCCCCCAGACATTTTCTTGGCATGACATCCTTGAATACTGCATGAGGAAAGTGTGGTGAACTACAGAAAACACACAATACCTTAGCAAATAAAAATAAGAGCTGGTAGACGCAAGACGACAGCTAACATCCTGTAGGAGGGGAGCACATCTGGCCTATGGAAAATCATGTACACAAATGCTCACAGTCTGGGAAACAAGATCCCAGACCTGCAGGCAATAATGACAGAGGCTAAACTGGACATAGTAGCCATTACTAAGACATGGTTTACCAGTAACCACACCTGGCTATGTACTGTTCAGAAGAGACCAGATGGAAGGGGGGGTGGAGTGGCCCATTATGTTAATGAAAATATCAAAGCTACAGAAATTCAGAATACACACAAGGAGCCAGAAGAACTGTGGGTCACCCTGGAAACAGGAAATGGGACAGCCATACAGACTGAGGTTGTGTACAGACCTCCAGACCAGGGAGACATAGACTTTGACGGCAGATAAGGACCGCTTGGCCCATCTAGTCTGCCCATTTCCTACCTACAGGATAGGCCGTGAGATCCTAGTTAACCAACAGCCTATTTCTTCCACCCCCCACAAGAATTGCCTTATGTCTGTCCCATGCATTCTTGAATTCTCCCACAGTTTTAGACCCCACAACCTCCTCAGGAAGGCTGTTCCAGCCATCCACTACCCTCTCTGTGAAATAATACTTCCCACTTGCCCCTGAACACGCCCCTCCTTCTATCTTTAAATTGTGTCCCTTGTTCTTGCAAGTCTCTTTTTCTGAAAGATGCTACCCTCTTGGACTTTGTTGATTCCACTGAGGTACTTAAAAGTTTCTACCATGTCCCCCCTCTCCCTTCTTTCCTCAAGGGTATACATATTAAACTCCTTTAGTCACTCCTCATACGGCTTCTCTTGCAGACCCTGCACCATTTTAGTTGCCCTCCTCTGGATTACCTCTATCCTGTCTATGTCCTTGCGGAGATGGGGTCTCCAGAACTGGACACAGTACTCCAGATGGGGTCTCACCAACTGTCTGTACAGAGGGATAACAACTTCCTGTTTTCTGCTGCTGATGCCTCTCCCTATACATCCCAGTATACCCCCAGCCCTCCCTACTGCCTTCTCACATTGCTTGCTAACCTTAAGGTCATCTGATATGATTACCCCCAGGTCCCTTTCCTTTTGTTGTTGTTACTACCTCCCACCCATTGTGTATTCTTCCCTGGGTTCTTGTTTCCAGGTGCATTATTTTGCACTTCTTTGCATTGAATCCTAGCTGCCATACTTCTGACCATTCCTCCAACCTTGCCAAGTCCCTTTTCATCCTTTCCACGCCTCCTTGTGTATCAACCCTGTTGCAGATCTTTGTGTCATCTGCAAAGGCATACTTTTCCTTCCAGTCCCTCTGCAATGTCACTGATGAAGACATTAAAAGGACTGGACCCAATACTGAACCTGCGGTACCCCACTAGTAACTCTCTTTTTCAGAGTGACTCCATTTACAATTACCTTCTGTGTCCTGTTGTGCAGCCAATGTTTTACCCAGGCTACCACCCTGGGACCCACTCCCAGGCTGGTTAATTTGACTATTAATCTTTTGTGTGGGACTGTGTCAAATGCCTTGCTAAAGTCTAGGTAGGCCATGTCCACAGCCCCTCCCTGGTCTACTACTTTGGTCACCCAGTCAAAGAAATCTATTAGATTCGTCTGACATGACCTTCCCGCTGTGAATCCATGCTGCCTTGGGTCTTGTGCTCCACTGGCCTCTAGGTACTCAACTATTCTTTCCTTCAGAAGTGACTCCATCACTTTCCCTACCACAGAGGTCAGACTGACAGGTCTGTAGTTTCCTGCCTCTGTCTTGGTCCCACTTTTGTGAAGGGGAATCACATCCGCCTTCCTCCAGTCCTCGGGTACCACCATCCTCCATGATTTATTAAAAGAGTAGCCAGTGGTTTCACTAGTTCCTCCCTTAATTCTTTTAGAATTCTGGGTGAATTCCATCAGGACCCACTGCTTTGTCCACCTTCAGTTTTAGGAGTTCTTGCAGAACCCTTTCTTCTGTGAAAGGACTGGGATCAACCCCCCTATCAAGAGTGCTTCTGTTAATTGGATTAGGCACTTCCCCCTCCTCTTTTGTGAATACTGAGCAGAAATATTCGTTCAGTATCCCTGCTTTTTCACTGTCCCCCTCTGCCCACCCACCGTTCATTCTATTCAGCCTCACTATCCCTCCCTTTGTCTTTCTACGCTTGCTGATGTACCTATAAAAGGGTTTATCCCCCTTCTTAACTGAGTTGGCTATCTTTTCCTCAGTTTGGGCCTTTGCTATTCTGACTTCCCTCCCTGCTTCCTTCTGCCTTAACTGGTACAGCTCTCTGTCCTGCTCCTTCTGTGTTTCTTATACTTCCGGAATGCTATCTTTTCTTCCTGACTTTCACAGCCACCTCTTTTGAGAACCATAGTGGTTTTTCTTCGTTTTGATTTGTTTATTTGCTTCACACAAAGGCTTGTTGCCTCTGTGATGGCAGTTTTGATGATTCCCCATTGTTGCTCCACACCTCCTTCTAGCCTGTTTGCTAGTGCTTTTCTGAGGCACTCTCCCATCTTGCCAAAGTCAGCTCTCCTAAGTCCAGTACCCTCACTTTGTATGGCTTGACTCTGTAGCTGAGTTTAATGTGAACCACACTGTTTGATGGTCACTTGTCCCCAGATGGCAACCCACTTCTAGATCTGAGATCCTCTCACTGCCCCGTTTGAGAGTACGAGGTCTAAGATTGCTCCCTCACGAGTGGGTTCTGAAACTAGCTGTCTAATGCCTGCCACCTGTAGGGCATCAAGAATGGCCCTGCTCTTGGATGTGGCTGCAGCAAATGTGCTCCAGTTAACATCTGGCATATTCAGGTCTCCCATCAATAGTATCTCCCCTTTCTCTGCCATTCTAAGAATGCCTTCTATCATATCCTTGTCCATTCCCTCCCCCTGACATGGGGGTCTGTACACAACCCCTGTGCGGATTGTGGTGCCCTTTCCAGTCTCCAAGGTGACCCACAGTGCCTCCTCTCCTCCCTGTTTACTCTTTTGCTCAGTTGCTTTTATCCCTTCCTTTACATAGAGAGCTACTCCTCCCCCTCTTCTCCCCTGCCTGTCTCTCCTGTAGGTTATGTACCCTAGTATGTTAACATCCCAGTCATGGTTCTCTGTGTACCATGTTTCTGTGACAGCTACGATATCCAGGCATCCCTCTTCCATCAAGGCCACCAGCTCAGGGAGCTTGTTGCCCAGACTATGGGCATTGGTACTCATTACCCTCCATTTCCTGATGGCCTTACTCCCTTTGCCCCATCCCTGTCCTTCTTGCCTTTGTCACTTTCTCCATTTACCCCTGCCCTTCTCCCTATCGACACCTCTATGTTGGTGTTTGCCACACTTACTACGTGATTATTTGGGGGCTAGGATTTCCTGCTCCTTTCCAGTGCCTCCCCTTGGCTAGTTTAAAAGCTTCAATTAAGCATTTAAACCTATCACCTAGGATCCTGGTTCCCTCCCGGACAGATGCAGCCCATCATGCCAGTATAGGCTTGCATCACTCCAGGTGGACCCCAGTCCCCAATGAAGCCAAATCCTGAGCTCCACACCAGTTTTCAACCACTGATTGAATCCTATGGTGCGGAACACCCTAGCCTTTCCTATGCCATAGATGGGCAGCACCTCCGAGAAGGTTAGTGCAAGGCTACTTGACAAGGCCCTCCCAATTCCACAAACTCTTCCTGCACTTCCCTAATCCCTTTCTTAGCCAGGTCATTTGTCCCTAGGTGGACAATGACATCCAGCTCCCTCCCCTGTGCACCTGCTCCGGCAATCCTGAGGATTCTCTCCCTGTCCCTCCAAGCCATGGCACCAGGCAGGCACCTTACCTCCCTCTCCCCTTCCTCCCCCAGTTCTACCTTCCTAACAATGGAGTCCCCCACCAGGAGTTGTTTCCTTCCCCTGCAGGGTCCCCTGCCACCCTCCTGTGGGTCTCCTTTGTGGAGGTTCCCAGCATCCTCCTTGGTCTCCACTGCGGGTGCCTCCATAGAGGAACCACACTTTGCCAGAATGGCATAGGATGTGGAGAGGTACAGCTGGAGGGATGCGCCTGTTCCACCACCTCACCCTCCCTGAGCCCACTGTGGTCCAACCGCTCCTCTTTCTTAGCAACCTCTGAGGCAACAGCAGTGGCACTGGGGTCCCTGGATGGAAGAGGAGGTCCCACAAATCCTGGTCAACTCAGCCTGGAGATGAGCAACCTCCTCCTCAGCCCAGAGAGGTGCCTGCAGATGGGACAACACCGCATCCTCCAGAATGTCTCCCAGAAGACTGCTGCTCCACAGCCACTGCACTGCACCACTCAATCATGTCTTATTTCTGGCCCCTTAACTGTTTTCAATCCTTACTCTTTCCTCTGTTTTTTCTCTCTCTCTCCTTACTTTCTGCCTGTGTGCCCTTTAAGCTCCTGATTGTCCTGTTCTGAGACAAGAATATCCTATATTTCTCAGTGGACCACTTACTTGCTCAGAGGCAGACCTCCAGCAGCTAGAGGGGGCCGGAGAGCTACTCCTGCCCTTCTAGGATGGTGGGTCTTTGGTGGTTCTGTGATTACTCACTTCCTGCTCCCAAACAGGAAGTTCCTGTTGTCAGTCAAATCCTGTGCCTATAAAAATAGAACTAGCTTTGGGTGGGACGGAAGGAGGGCTATATAGTCCCAGCAGAGAAGTCCAGTCACACAGCAGTCCTTTCTCCTGGTGTCTTCTGGACATAGACACATTACTGTTAGAAGATATACAAAACATGACAGCTAAAGGGAAGGTTCTGATAATGGGAGACTTCAACATGCCAGATACAGATTGGTCAATACCAGCAGGAACATCTGCCAGAACTAGACATATGGTGGATTTCCTGCAGAGGGAGGGCGTCAAACAACTGGTACAGCAACCCACAAGAGACAGGGCTATCCTAGATCTAGTATTGACTAACAGGGAAAGGATCACAGATCTCCAGGTAGAAGGTCACCTGAGGACCAGTGACCATCACATGGTATGGTTCAATTTGGCCACTAGAACTAAATCATCCCATTCCAAGGCAAAAATATGGGACTTCAGAGGAGTTAACATTGATAAGATGGCCAACAGAGTTAAGCTAGCCCTGGCAAAAAGAAATACAGGTGAGGGGGGTACAGGCAAAGTGGGATAGCATTAAAGATGCAATACTTGAAGCAACATCCTATTGTGTTAGAGAAAAAAGGAAGTGTAAAAGAAGAAGGAAACCACTTCGGTTCTCAAACATAGTAGCAGAAAAGGACAGAGCCAAAAGGCTGGCTTTCAGGAAATATAAGGGAACGCAGCAGGATGAAAGTAGGGAGGCATACCAAACTTCCCTAAGGGAAGCAGGGAAGGCAGTAAGGCAGGCAAAGGCCCAAACCGAGGAAACACTAGCACAAGCAGTAAAAGAAGGTGACAAGACTTTCTCTAGCTACATTAGTGAAAGGAGAAAGTCCAGAGAGGTTATTGCTAAGATCAAAGGGGATAAGGGGGCATGTGAGGAGGAGGACCATGTAAAAGCATATATCCTAAATAGATACTTCTGCTCAGTATTTACTAAAGAGAAGGTAGGGCAGGGCCCACAGCTCAGCACCATGGACACGGGGGAGGGAGGTGTGCACTAGTCCCTCCACAAAAGAAAGGGTCCCACAAGAGCTCGATAAGCTCAGGGTGGACAAGGCAATCGGACCTGAATGCATACATCCCAGGGTACTAAAGGAGCTAAGGGTGGAACTAGCAGAGCCATTATCAGAACTGTTTAGTGAGTCTCTGATCACAGGAGAGGTCCCAGAAAACTGAACAAGGGCTCATGTGATCCCGCTCCACAAGAGTGGTAGCAAGGAGGAGGCAGGGAACTACAGACCAGTCAGTCTTACCTCAGTAGTGGGCAAGATTATGGAGGCACTCCTTAAGGAAAGGATAGTGCAACACCTGGAATCCATAGGAGCACAGGATCCAAGACAGCATGGGTTTACAAAAGGAAGGTCCTGTCAAACTAATCTCATAGATTTCTTTAACTGGGTAACCAAAGTGGTGGACCAAGGGGGAGTAGTTGATGTCGCCTACCTAGACTTCAGCAAAGCGTTCGATACTGTTCCACATAGAAGATTGATTAATAAGCTGGGTAGGCTCGGGGTGGGTCAGACATTGATCAACTGGGTGGCAAACTGGTTGACAGGCAGAAAACAGAGAGTGCTGGTAAACAGTATACAGTCAGAAGAGATGCAAGTCACAAGTCGGGTACCTCAGGGATTAGTCATGGGACCATCCCATATACTCTGGGATTGCCCCAATCTTCAGCACTTTTGGACAGAAATCCAGGACATGTGCCAACAGATGTTCCCCAATACGGGTCCGTACCCTCTTCTGCTCCTTTTGGGCTGCAGTAGTTCGACTGTGCCCCAACACAGCCCTGCGGCACAATGGATCACAGTGGCTGGGGCACTGGCCAAGAGACTCATGTTGAGAAGATGGAGAACCCGAGATTCCGACTGTGCATGAGTTCCTCTTGGCTCTTGCTCAAGAGGCCACATTTAAGAAGATCTCCAGTTTTGTCCAAGGCTCTTTAACCCGGTACGATAAATGTTGGCAGCCATATTTAAGGTCTAAGTATTGCCAAATACTCTCTCCAATGTTGTTTCTTAGATTTCCCCCCTCACAAATAGGTCTGGGTTGAGTAGTGCCCTTGTCCCTTTCCTTAATCTGGCTATTTGTATGTTTCAGTTAAGATTGCCTTTTGTACATAGTTGATATTGCAACACGCAGTGCAGATGGACATGCTTCAGGTAGAGAAGTTGGACTGTGAATAAGCCTTGCTTGTTCCATCTCTCTCTTCTTTGCTACATATGTTTTTTTTTCCTTTTTACCTGGCTCCCCTCTTTTGGGGAGGATTGAACCTACATTGGCTTACAAATTCATGGAGCCAAGGGCTGTAACATAATCATTATGCTAAGATTTATGGTTTTTAAAGTCTGTAACCCATGGAGTGAATATGTGGCTATTGTACTCGCTGGCAGTGCTAAATGTTGTGATATGATTCAGATATGTAAGTGCAATACTCTGCCTCTATGTGTGCGTACTGTCCAAAATAATACTAATAAAAATGTTAAACAACAAAAGTCCTGGGGCCAGTCCTCTTCAATATCTTCATCAGTGACATTGCAGCTGGACTGGAGGGTAAGGTTTGTCTGTTTGCAGATGACACCAAGATCTGCAACAGAGTAGATGATCCAGATGGGCTGGGTAGAATGAGAAGAGATCTGGATAAACTAGCAAAATGGTCGGAAGAGTGGCAACTGGGATTTAACTCAAAGTAGTGCAAGATCATGTATATATGGAAGAGAAACCCAGAAGCCACCTATAGGCTGGGAGGGGAGTTGCTGGCAGTCACAAGGCAAGAAAGAGACTTGGTCGTCATCATCACCGATGACCTGAAATCATCCAAGTAGACCACTAAAGCAGTAGCTAAGGCTAGAGGGATGTTGGGGTGTATTAGTAGGGGTATCAAGTCGGAAGAGGAGTAATAATCCTCTTTACAAGACACTAGTTAGGCCCCATCTGGGTACTGCGTGCAGTACTGAGCCACACCTTCACACAGGACATTAACCAAATTGGGGCAGTCAGAGAAAGGCAGCCAAATGGATGCAGGGACTGCATCAGAAAGCGATATGAGGACAGATTAACAGAGCTCAATATGTATACCCTAGAGCAAAGGAGGGAGAGGTGATATGATCGAAACATTCAAACACCTTAAGGGCATTAACAAGGTGAAAGAGTCTAATATGTTTCAATATAAGAAAATAGCAGGAAAAGAGGACACAGCATGAGATTAGAGGAGGCCAATTAAGGGGTAATGTGAGGAAGTTCTTTTTCACAGAAAGGCGGTGGATGCACAGAACAGCCTACCTCAGGAAGTGGTGGATATAAATACAGTGCAGGGCTTCAAGCAGGCATGGAATAGGTATAAGGGAGCAATACAGATGAGTATGAATAGATAGGCCATTGACAGAGCAAAGGCCGATGGCACATTCATAAGGCAGAAAAAGAAATGGGTAGACTGGATGGGCCTTGTGGTCCTTATCTGCTGTCAACTTCTATGTTTCTATCTACGACTTTGATAAAAATGTGGGATATACTGTGCATGCAGTGGGTGGTGTGAAAAAGAACAGTTACATCAGAAGTTACCGTAACAGTAGATCTTCGAAGGGATCTCAGTCATCCAGTCACATATATGGAACTTTATTGTTGGTGAAGCACGAGCCACATGGAAGATTTTCAGCAGTACAACTGGGGCCACCCACGCTGACGTCATCTGTCAACAACACCAACCATATAAAGGCATGAGCAGCCCCGCTCCCTCCTCAGTTCTTTCTCCTGGAGACTAAGGGAGCAAAGCTCATGCCATGGGGGAACGTTGGAGAGAGAGAGAGAGAGAGAGAGAGAGAGAGAGAGGTGCTCAGGCTTAAATAAAAGGCTGGATACACCAGATAGCAAGTTCTGAGAAACAGGCCCATAAAGGGGGTTGATGGGAGGGAAGGCAGACCTGATGACTGAGAGCCCCTCGAAGATCTACTGTCATAGTAAGTTCTTACTTAGCTGTTCTATCTTCATCTCAGTCATCAGGTGACACTTATGGAATGAGTCCCAAGCAGTTACAGATGCACAAAAACAGTCTGGGAAGAAGGCCATCCCTAAATTTAAGACAGGAGGCCCTGCAGCACACCCCTGCCAAAACCTGCATGGGCTCTAGAGGCAAGGTCCAGACTGTAGTGCTTGGTGAATGTATGGACAGTACTCCACGAGGCAGCAGCACAAATGTCAGTGGCTGATACCCCACTTTTGAAACAGACCCAGAGGTAGCCATGCCCCTCATGGAATGGGCTTTCACCACCACCGGCAATTCTTTACCATGCTTATTGCAGCAAGACACAATACAATGAGTCAACCATTTAGACAAACATTTAGAAACCTGAATGCCCTCTACACCTGGGGTGAAAGAAACAAAAAGCTGCTTCGACTTTCTGTATTCCTTAGTTCGGACCAGATAATACTTAAAAATTCTGTGCATGTCTAAAGTATGGAGCAGTGCTTCCCCTGGATTTGCACGCTCAGGAGAATAAACAGGAAGGTGGATATATCGGTTCAGGGTAAACTCAGACACCACCTTAGGAAGAAACTTTTTGTGCACATAGACACCCTGTCTTCATGAAAAATCAAATAAGGCTCCTAGCACTAGAGGGCCTGAAGTAGGGTTGTCAGAACCCTCTGAAGTTCTGGGTTCTAGTTCTAGTCTAGAACTTTTGAAAAAGTTCTAGGGTTCTAATCTTTTTTAGAACTCGAATCCTATTTTTTTATTGTGCTGCCAGTAACAAAGATAGTAATAAAATACATGTAAAGGAAAAACTGTTCAATATAAGGGGGAGAGAAATTATCATCTGTGACATTGATAGGAATACAACTAGGTTTATTTATGGTTTCTTCTGTTTGCAAAGCCAGCAACTTAATACGTAACAGGCCCACCCACCCACCCATATGTTAAAAGTTTTCCTGCTGCAGCTGCATCATAGTTCCTTAGTGAAAGAAAGGCACATTAGCCATTTATGTACTCAGTTATATATACTCATCGTCATGAATTATGAGAAAAAATAACTGATATCATATTACCTAATTTCAGCTATTTGCTGCTTTCTGTTTAAATGAGTAAATCAAAAGTTGCTATGTTTAAAAGAAAGCTTTTATAACAAAGTCAAGCCAAGTACTACAGCAGCAGCATGTGGAACTGTTGCAAAACATATTATGTCATAACGTAGTCAGTCAAGACATTTGAATAAAAAAAATATGGCAGTCATTGTTACTGGCAAAAAATGCATGCAATTTTCTAAGGTAATGCATACATATACCAACATTTTTGTTGGAAATTGAAGTAATACATACAACTTTCTAAGATGATGCATTTTGCAGCTGATACTTCAATAAAATCTGTATTTCAGTCACATAAATAAAAAAGTGGTTTCCTCACCACATACGAAGGAACATTTAATGTAGCTGCAGCAGTTGGCATGTGATGTTTAAGGGACAGCGTCTGTCAACCCCATTATGTATCAAATTATCACTACTTGTAAAAGCAAAACACTTTATGATACGTCACATTCTGTGAAAACTGCTGATGCAGATTTTCTTTTATTTCTGATTCCTTTATTCTTTTTTAAAGGGACAGGACAATTGTGCTAGTGGCAGCAGTTTGCAATGTATTTAATAAGAATATATATTATGTGTGCAGTAGGTTCAGTCTGTCATCATTTTTTCCTCACCATCCCCAGCTGATCACGAATCTGTAAATGAAAGAACTAAAACAACACCCACCTTTCACCCCATCACCCATTCCACTTTTCTTCCACCACCCTCATCTGTGCAGTAGCACCCATGCCACCTCTACACCCATGTTAAAACCAACCCACAACCTCACCCATGTACTAGCATCCATTTTTCGTTTATGGCTAACATTTCTGTAATTGAAAAATAATAAACAGCTACCAATTAGAACTCATTGTTTTGTCCTCTTTAAAATTGAAAAATAGACCGTCTCCTGTCCCAGCCCATACTGATGCACCACAAAGTCACAGAAGGTAAATCCAAAAATATATGTTTGCACTTTAACTATAAATAATATGATACAGACAGGATTGACGTGACAGTGTCCCTTTTATGCCAAATTTGGGCCTGTTCCCACTGATGTTAAAATTGCCCTGTATATAAAACTTGTTGACTTTAGTTTAGACCCTAGCTACAAAGCAGTTTGCCATGAAATGGTGAAAGTTTTGGGGTATATAGTCCAAGGTAGTAGATCGAGAAAGGAGAGATGACAACCAAAGTCATCACAGTCTGTAAAGTTTCTTTTGGTGCAGAGAGACTCCGTCCACACAGTATTTACCAGCCACCACCATCTGAGTTGTCATCACCATCAACATCCACAACATCAATCACTTCAGGATCAGTTTGTATACTCTTGTAGGGATATGAAAATCTTGACTTATTAACTTTAATAAAAGTTAACGTGTGTACATTTTCTGGCAGCAACCTATTTCTGGTGTCTGTCACAATATTGCCAGCTGTACTAAACATGCGTTCTGAAGAGACACTTGTTGCAGGACAACCAAGATATTTACAGGCTTCATCATACAGCTCTGTCCAAATTGACTTTTGATCTCCAGTATTCAAAAGGGCATGCATCAATAGGAATAGGCAGTTCTTGCAGGTAACTGTCTACCATGTTGGACAGAGACCGCTCAGAAGAGGAATCACCAGAAGCAGCTGGTATGGCAGCAATTTGGGAAAGGTTTTGCCACAGATTTAGCTTGCTACTAAGGGTTGAAGAAGTGGCAGTTGTGGAACAACTACTGTTAATGTTTGGTGACTTTTCCAGTTCTGTATCCCTTTGTGAAGATGAACCTGCATATTGTGGTGATGACAACCTGAGGGTACTGTGCATGTCTGTGTTTGACTCCTGTGAGTGCTGCAGCTCATCTAGCAACATACATTTGTACTGCTCTATATCATCTGTTTTTGAAAGATGTATAGCCTTGAACCTGGGATCTAAGAGAGTTGCAAGGATGTAGTGTCTTGATTTCGTCATTGCAACTAATTTGTCATTGGTTTTGAAGCGCTCGCTCATTCTCTTTACGAGATTCCCATGATACAGGCGACATGTTGTCTGCGCTTCAGATCTGTCTTTTCTATTTGTAGATTTAGAACACTAAGATGATGTGAAATCTGCATTATGAGTGGGATAACCTGACTCACAGATGCACCTTCAGAAGACATGTCCTTGTAGCTGTCTCAAAGGAGCTAGGATACAGCACACTGTCTCCATTAATTTCCACTGCAGCACAGACAGCATAATGCCATCTCCAATAATGTAACTGGAGCAGTACTCATGTACAGCTTGCTTTTGCTCCAAGAGGCGCTGCAGCATATAAAGTGTTGAGTTCCAACGGTGGAAACATTTTGAATCAGCTTTTGCTGGGGCAGCTTGTGTTTTTGCAGTTCGGACAATGTCCGTATAGCCTGGTTGAATGTGAAAAGTGAATCACAATTTTTTTGCAAACAGCAATCATACCATCCACTTGTGTTTCGTTGCTGAGAAATCCTGTGACAATTAAGTGTAAGCAATGTGCAAAGCAAGAAGCATGCAGAAATCCTCCATCCTATACTGCTTTTAAGATGTTGGCTCCATTGTCACTTACTATGAAGCCACATTTTAGACCGTGAGAATAAACCCATTCGTCAAGGAGGTCATTTAGTTCCTGCAAGATGTTTGCAGCAGTATGACTTTGCCCAGACTTCTTTATATGCAGCAGCGCCATCTTTTGGGGTGTCTTTGTTTTTGAAGAAGCACAAGAAAACGTGACCCAATGAGCGGTAAGGGACATGTAATTTATGTTTTGAGTGCTGGTCCACATATCTGTTGTGACATGAATAACCCCACCCTCTGCAGTTTTAAGTGCAAGCATCATTGTCGCTTTTAAAGCCTGATAAATGTTTGGTATTTCAACATAGGAAAAGTACCTTCGATGAGGAACATTGTAGCAGGCTCTGCTAATGTCATGAGCTCCTAAAATCCTCATGATCTACCAAAGAGTATGGGAGAAGGGCTCCGGCTAACAGTTCACCAATTCGGTGATTAAGATGAAGGGTCTTTGGATGATTTCTAGTAAAGGTATTCTTCCTTTCAAATGCCTGAGACAGTGTTAGCTGTTTGCAACATGTCCCTGCTGGTTTATTTTACACCGTGCTTGATGGGCAGATGGACGAGAGATGGTGGACTAGGACTTATACATTCAGTGCCATCACTGGATGTGCAACTAGTACTAATGGTGCTGGCATTGGTGGTAACAGTGATCCTAGGGCTGGCAGTGGTTCTGCCGCATCAAGTTCAGACAATTCAGTATCCATTTCATATTCCTGACCCTTCTCACGTGCGGTCTGGAAGATGGAGGACATGGGTTTTGGATGATCAAGCAAAACCGAATGCTTTTCAGATGGTGTTTAAGAGCTGTAGTGCCAAGGCATGACACAACTTTACCACGGCTTACACTCTGTTTACAGGGAACAAATTGCTCTGCATAGATCAGTTTACTGACAGAGAAATAATCCCACACCTCAGATGTGACAGATTTTGTTCGAGTGCTAGGAAGATAGCTAAAGACTGTTTGTGTCTTTTCACCTGTCCTAACAGAACCTGGGACATGCTCCTTGGTGCTAGAAGAGTGGGCAGAAGACTCTGATGGATTTTCATTGCTGGCCAACACAGAAGTGGTGGATTCAATGGATATGTCCTTTCATTGCCAACAGTGCTGGATGTATTTGCAAGTGCACTACCTGATTCATTGTCAGCAGACTTGCTCATTTCACTTTGTTGAGGAAGTAATGATTTGTCGCGAGACACAACAGTGTCGGACTGAGACAAAGAGCTACTGTCTGAGTCAGAGAGGGACTCACAGTCACTTGCATTATTGCTGCTAGTCACAGGGATCTTAACAGCATGAATAGCATACCTTATGGTGCCTCTCCGTGTGACCCCAGCAGCTGTACAGGTTTTCTTAAAAGGTCCCCCTTTACCACACTTCACTGTTGCTCTTTTGCTGTTTGTTGAATTTTTATCATGTGAAACATTTTGGTTATTTCTGTTAGCACCAGGATTACCACTACCACCAACACCTGCTCCAACACCAGCACTAGATGCTTCATCTATGTTGGTGTTAGCCATAACAGACAGTAAGTACCAGTACTACCATTATACTGCGGTGAACACACCCACACCCAAACAATTCCTGTGTAACAAAGCAATGTGATCTGTGATCGCTGGCTACAACTCCAAAATTTTATTTTGGTTGTGTGACACTGTGATACCGTGGACTGAAAGTAATTGAAGAATATGACAGTTTGCAACTAAAGGATCCCAGGTTCAAGGCTTACAGAATGATTGGGCTGCTGGGCATAGGCATACACATAGCAATCAAGGGTGCACAGCAGCAGGGTGATGGGCTGACCACAGGAGGCGAGTCACATCCTAACCAGGAATGAGAATTATATTTCTACGTTTCTGTCATGTAAGGTTAATGCCACCACACAACTGGCCACTGGGCTTCTCTCTGTAACACACACACTGGGTAGGGTACAGTGCAGTCAAAGGACACACAGTAGCAGGGTGATGGGCTGACCACAGGAGGCAGTCACATCATCACAACCAGGAATGAGAATTATATTTCTACGTTTCTGTCATGTAAGTTAATGCCACACACAACTGGCCACTGGGCTTCTCTCTGTAACACACACTGGGTAGGGTACAGTGCAGTCAAAGAGCACACAGCAGCAGGGTGATGGGCTGACCACAGGAGGCAGTCACATCATAACCCAGGAATGAGAATTATATTTCACGTTTCTGTCATGTAAGGTTAATGCCACCACACAACTGGCCACTGGGCTTCTCTCTGTAACACACACTGGGTAGGGTACAGTGCAGTCAAAGACACACAGCAGCAGGGTGATGGGCTGACCACAGGAGACAGTCACACTCGCAACCAGGGAATGAGAATTATATTTCTTTTCTGTCATGTAAGGTTAATGCCACCACACAACTGGCCACTGGGCTTCTCTCTGTAACACACACTGGGTAGGGTACAGTGCAGTCAAAGGGCACACAGCAGCAGGGTGATGGGCTGACCACAGGAGACGAGTCACATCGCAACCAGGGAATGAGAATTATATTTCTACATTTCTGTCATGTGAGTTAATGCCACCACACAACTAGCCACTGGGCTTCTCTCTGTAACACACACTGGGTAGGGTACAGTGCAGTCAAAGGGCACACAGCAGCAGGGTGATGGGCTGACCACAGGAGACGGAGTCACATACATAACCAACAACTCAGGAATGAGAATTATATTTCTACGTTTCTGTCATGTAAGGTTAATGCCACCACACAACTAGCCACTGGGCTTCTCTCTGTAACACACACACTGGGTAGGGTACAGTGCAGTCAAAGGGCACACAGTAGCAGGGTGATGGGCTGACCACAGGAGACGGAGTCACATACATAACCAACAACTCAGGGAATGAGAATTATATTTCTACATTTCTGTCATGTAAGGTTAATGCCACCACACAACTGGCCACTGGGCTTCTCTCTGTAACACACACACTGGGTAGGGTACAGTGCAGTCAAAGGGCACACAGTAGCAGGGTGATGGGCTGACCACAGGAGACGGAGTCACATACGCAACCCAGGGAATGAGAATTATATTTCTACGTTTCTGTCATGTAAGGTTAATGCCACCACACAACTGGCCACTGGACTTCTCTCTGTAACACACACTGGGTAGGGTACAGTGCAGTCAAGGGGCACACACTGGGCTTCTCTCTGTGACACACACACTACACTGGGAAGGGTTCAGATTTATTTGCCTTTTTGCCCCTTGTATGCTTGTTGCTGGCAGCTGCTGGTGTGCAGTGTGCACCACTGACTGAGCAGTGCTGCAGTTTCAAATAATCACATTTCTGAGGTTCTTCACTTCTTCTTCTTTTTTTTATTCTCTCTCGAGTCCTCCTGAGTCCTCCTCCAGTCCTGATATTGATTGATCTCGGTCTCGATCCCTCCCTATTCCCCAGTCCTTCCCAATTCTTGATTAATCCTCCACCTGTCCTGAACCTCCCCTAGTCCCACTCCCACCCGATTTTGAGCTTTTTCAGCCTTTCTCTTCTCTCGGTCTCACAGGAAAATGGATGATGGAAGTGGCCACTGGACAAGAGTAGCGGTACGCTAACCGCTAACGCTACAGTTTAGCTAGGCTGCTGCTGCCTCCGCTCCGATCCTCAGCAAATGGCACTCCTCCTCGCGGCACATCTGCCTAAATACCCCCACAGATCCCGCAGCTCACGTAGCTTACTCGACCCCCACCTGACCCGTACATAGGTACACAAGTGCAAACAGACAACGTCTCGCGGTGATTCGAACCCTTTTGCGAACCGTTTAGTGTTCGAGTTCTAACTTAGAACTCGAACACCAGGGTTCGAGGAGGGTTCGAATCTTTCACGAACTAGTTCTGACTACCCTAGCCTGAAGCTCGTAAAGCCTACGAGCAGAAGTCAGTGTCAGTGGCTCAGTAGGTAGCACACTCGCCTCTGAGGCCGGGAGATCAGAGGGCTGTGGGTTCAGTTCCCACATCTGGCACTTGGGTTAATATCCCAGTACTGACACTGTAATGCAGCATGAGAGGGGTGCTGCATTTCTGAGGTGCCGTCTTTCGGATGAGACGTTAAACCGAGGTCCCATCTGCCTGGATTGGTGGTAGTTCAGGTGGATGTTAAAGATCCCATGGCACTTCTCGAAAAGAGTAGGGGTAACTTTATTGAAATAAACACATAAGAAAGAAAACACAGGAACATTTAAACACTAAGAGCCTTCATAGCGAATTAGTAAGCAATATAAAATAACAATGCAAAAAAGGAAATCATAAAACAAATATATTCACCATATACAGAGGGAAAAATTAAAATGCACATAAGGAACACAAAAAAAGATACTCCCGTACATTAGTTTATAAGCCCCAAGGTGTAATCCCAAACCTAATACTACAAAGATACTATGTACAGTATGGAGACACCATCTAGATGATATAACCACATTCAATGACCTATGAGACTAAACTAGTGAATAAAAGATAACACCCTCTAATCTATTTATATTTAATGATATCAGAAACCTTTCCCAGAACTGAACCTTTTTCCATTATACAACTGTAAATCAGAAAGAAATACCTTATGCAGAACATTAGTAACATATTCTTTAAAGCCCTTAACTAAGGCTGCCTTTGATATAGGACCCACTGGCATCTAGTCTGCCATAAGCAATATCTTAAACAAGCAATAAAGACCCCAAAGTCCCTTTATTATATTGATGTAAGAAGGAAGGAAAATTCCAGTCACCAGGATATCATAAGAAGGCCTGGCTAACCATGGAAGATTCAAACCATCGCTAGATGTTCCCAAATTTTAGAAGACACTGAACACTTTAGAAAGAAATGATCCATTGTTTCTTCTTGATTTATACAATCTATATAGGGACAAGATCTCTCTTCCTTAGCCTTATATTCAGCATTACCCTTACATTTAATTTCCCATATAATGCTAACCATTGGTTTCCACATATAAACAGGTAATCTTGGGTTATTCAACTGCTGTAATATAGCATCATTCTGATCACTAGGACAGTTTTAAAACATGGTACTATCGAGTAGTGTGCAGCCATCAGTTCTTTATAAAGCGTCCTTGATGAACAACTTATAATTTGTTGTTTTACTATGTTCCATAAAAGTTTCTGTGCTGCGGTTTAAAGTATTCCGCAAAGAGAAACGTCCAGAAAGTTTAGGGCACAATGAAACCAGGTCAGGATATAGCGTCTCAATAAACTTTTGAAAAGGGAACCTCGGACTGCTAGATCCACTTAAAACATTTTTAACGACCTGGAAAAAAAAGCAAAACAAAAGACAACTGGCTCCACCATTCCCAACCCCTTTATTTTTCTCTAAATATGTGAAACACCTCTTAACTGGTTAAGTCTATTCCCCACAGTAATTGAAAGCAAATACTGTAAAGCCTAGTATCAAATTTAACTGGTAATGGGAATACTGCTGCTACATACTGTAAACTAGGTAATATAAATTGTCTCAAAACCCAGAATTCTTTTCATTTTGGAAAATCTATACCTTTTCCATCTATTTACTTTACTTTCTAACTTATCTAACACAGTTTCAATTATCTTCTGGACAATTTTGTGGACCAAATTTTATACCTAAAATAATTAATGGTTCCGAGGTTATAGAAATAGAATTCCAAATGGTGGGGTTTGAAAAAGTCTGTCCTATGATTAGACCCTTAGTCTTATTCCAATTAAGTTTAGCATTAGCTACAAAGGCATATTCTTCAAATTTAACAAAAAAACTTTGAAGTTGTGAAATGTCGGAAAAAAAAAGGCAGACATCATCTGCATAAGCTTGAATAGAAATTGACGAATTCGTCTCTGGGATACTAATCCCTTGCCACAAAGGGGCCAAACTTACAGCTCTTAATAAAGGTTCCAGTGAGAAAATATACAGTAGAGGGCTTAAGGCAGCCTGTCTCACCCACACTTTACCTTAAAAACCCTCCCCTTTCACCTTTAATGTATGAAACACATTACCAGAACTATATAGATTTTAATTAAATTCAATAACTGCATTGGAACATGAAAGAATTCCAAAGTGGAAAAGAAATAAATGACTGACTCTATCAAACGCTTTTACAGATCCAAAGTCACTAGGAAACCATGTTCACCTGAGTCATTAAGCTTTTCTATCATATCTCGAATTAAGCATAAAACTGACTGAATACTGCGCTGAATTCCTAATGCTGCACTTGTATAAAACTACGTTTTGCTAACTCTTTAAGCCTAGTATTAAGTAAAGTTGTCAAAATTTTATAATCAGAGTTTAGTAATGTAATAGGTCTCAATTTTGAAATACATTTCTATCACCTGATTTAAAAATATAAATTTGTAAGCCATCAGAAAAGAATGTACTATTACTCCTGTGTCCAGAAAAAATTGAAAACTTCAGTTAAACAATCAATAATTTCTAGTTGAAACGTTTTATAAAATAAATTGAGAGACCATCCGGTCCAGGGCCACATTTGCTTTAAGTGAGAAATAACTGTCCTAATTTCCTCATGAGTAAAGGTTGTTTGAGCTGTTGAAGAAAATCAGGCTCAATTCAGATGTGATGGGGGCCTAATAGGTTAGTAATCTGAGTTAAAGAAGGCATTGCGTGCTTCTAAATCCCTAAAATGTTTGATAATTATTTCCCTATGCCTTGAATGGAAGAAACTGTGACATCACCTGCTGTAGGGTGTAAAGACACCTTTTCCTTAATCCTTTACATAACTCAAACGGGTCACCGATTACTGTTTTCCCATGTGATTAGACATAACCACATGTAAGGTTTTAGCTCTATCATATTGAAAGGTTCTCATTTCTGTTTTGATTTCTTCTATTTGTGAGGAAAAGTCACCCTGGATGTATTAGCTCTAGTAAGCAATAATTGTAATTGGGCCCTTAACTTTAAATAATGAAAAATTTAGTCTTCTGACTTACTTTACCATATTTTTGTAGCCACTGAATACAATCTTCCTTTGTTTCCTGCCACCATACCCCAATATCCTGATATAGAAATCTACGGACAACCTTGCCTGTAATATGAATGATATTGCTGTTTGAACTTTAGAGTTCCTCAAAACAGAGGTATTCAGCTTCCATCTCGATCTCTGCTTCCCACTACCAATTACAACCCTATATTTACCATTAACAAAGCGTGGTCAGAGAATTCTACCGAAGTATATGAGAATTACTATAAGAAATATGCTTGGAAAGAAAAGATAATCTATAGTGTAACTTTTTCCTTGTAAAAAGGTACCAGTCAGCCCTGAAACTCCTCGATCCATACAGGACCTCAAGTCTGCCTTTTAACAATGTCTGTTAAACATAAGGAATCACAAAAATTTTGTTACTCTCCCTAAACTATTCCTGCTTTGTGCCAAACTACAATTAAAATCCCTCCCAAAGGATGGGATGGTAGTCACTAAAAAGGTTGAATGTGTTTCATGCATAATACCCTGCCCCTTTGGTTTGGGGATTATAAATGTTTATTAAACTAAGGGTGTACGTAAACCACTGTCCCTCTAAAATCAACGTTCTTCCTGGACTCAAATCAATAAAGCTTATGAAGAACAAAGTTATATGAGCTAAAAGAATGCCTACTCCATCTCTCTCTCCTCCCCAAAGGACCAATATGAAGGCCCCCACGGCCAGTCCTTTGAGAAAATATTACCCTGGTGATTAGCAAACATCCAAGTTTCTTGCAAAAATAATTGAGATTTTCAAATCATGAAGTAATTGAAAAACTGCTCGTCTGTTTTTGAGTGTTTAATAAACTATGCGTATTTAAGGTAGCCCAAGTGAATGTGTGGTCATATTTAAGCTGACTAAAACCTCTAACCCTATTTTTTCTTCTTTCTTCTTTTCCTTTATAATCTTCTCTAGCCGGCAAATGACCATCTTGAATTGAGACCTGGGAATCCGTATCTGCTATATCTAGTTCAGAATCACCCCATAATAAGACCTCATAAGAGTTTTTAGAGGCAATACCTTCCGGTTCTAACGACAACTGAGGTTTAATGGTTCTACTTGAGCGTCTAGGAGCCAGAGGAGGTTTTATAGGTGATCCTGACTGATCCGGTAAAACCCCCGGTAAAACCCCCTTTGCCTCAACATAACAAACAGGTTGCAATAAATCAGGATTAAGACTAACCGGTTCTGTCCCCTTTAAATCTAATAGGCTGTTGACTGTAACCGTAGTGTCCAACACAGGCATGGAATCTGATTTGTCCAACAGTGATGTTGCCAAAGGCAGTCCCAAAATCTGATTAGTCTCAGCTTCCTGAGCTTTTGAATAATTAATTCCGCATTACCCACATTTTTGTTTTGTGCAGCCCAAGGACAATCCTTAAAGGCGTGATTATATTCCTCACATAGGTCACATTTAACAGCATTAGAACAAAACATGGTTACATGACCCACTTCCCCACAATTGTCACACCTCGTCTGATCACAGGAGCTAGATAAATGAGATTTTGCACCACACCTATAACAGGCCCTCGGCTGTCCGCTGTAGAAAACCACACCCCGGTCTCTTCCTAACAAGAAAGAATTAGGAATGTGTTCTATACCTGCTGCATTTTGTTGCAATTTCACCTTAAATTTCCACCCACCAGTCCAAAACCGTTCTGCATCTAGAATTGGTTCAGGGTCACTCTGTACCTCACACTTCTGAGACAACCAAAAGACAATATCCTCCACGTGTACCCCCTCATTCCGAAACATAACTGTAATAAACTTAATTAAGGGTTTTGTCAAGGAATGACTAAAAAGAGTCCACAGAGGGAAAATTTAACTTGGTTATATCTATCCCAGAATAGTTCTAATAAGGCAGGGGATCGAAACTGACATCAAATTATCCTCCCTGAGATGTGGATGAAAGCAAACACATCACGGGAGAAAATTTCAAAGATCCTTTAATAAAGATCTCCCAACAAAATATCTATCAGGCCGTTCCTTCAATCCCCTTTGTATCTATACGAACTGCATTTCTCCTGGGGCTGCTTCCCTTTTGCACTGAGTAAAAAGGCTGGACATAAGAGGTTTCTCAGGCCTGTTTACCTCTGCCTTCCCTTCTAATACAGGACTACTCTGCTGCATATTATTCTCCCCAATACATTTGTGTAAGGACTCTTTCATAACCACTGAATTTTCAAGCATTACACCTGACTGTAAACCCCCAGGTTTCCAGTTAGGACCAGATTTATTTATGTCCAGTGAACCGTCCCAAGCTGAGTCTGGTGTCCAAATTCCTTGTTCCGTTTTTTTCCACCCCGCTGCCGATAACGCTGCCTGTGGGGACCATGTTCCATCTTGACCCAAGATTTGAAAATCAGAAGAGGCCTCAGATACAGTTGTGCCCATTGTCTTAATAGAAACAGGAAGAGCTCTGTGGCCCTTTTTATTTTGTGCAAATGAAAAATCAGTCACCCCGTCCTGCACACCAGGCTCCGTTTGGTAAACTACAGGGGTTAATAGAGGCTCTCCCACTGAGTCTCGTGTGGTATGTTTAAAAACAAAACCAGACTCCTTAGACAGTTGAAATGTGGGGCAACGAGTGAAAAAGTGCTCTGTACTCACAATCCTCTCAGAGGACTCCGTGCTTTTTCCGACGATCTGTTCTGTACCAGACTCAGTCTTGCTTTGCGGTCTCGCTGCCCTCAAAGCCCCAGTACGTTTCTGTGCAGCAACTTCCCAGTTACAGAGTTCTGTCCCTGCCTCCTGATACCTGCCTCTCCACTGCCGCTAACGCCAAAGACGCCAAGCGCTCCACTGACTTCCGGTACTGCTTACTGCCGGCATATCGACACGACTCATGTTCATCCTGCATCAAAGGTGTAGAAGCCGACTCCACAATAACCCTGGGATTCTCCGCTAAGGTAGCCACTTGAGAACTCCCAGCCTCAGCTGAAAACTGCCATCTCCATTTAGCAATGATTTTCGACTCAATCACATCAGCCATCGGCTCAATATCATGCAGCAGCTGTCGGCAATCAGGAACTTGCAGAACGTCCAGTTCTGTAACGCCATCAACCATCACCTCCTCCTCACTCCACGTCGTGAGTAGTGGCCATGTCGCCCTTGCACACCCTACTGGCCATAGCGCCAGCAGAGTAGGGGAATTTCCGGTGTCCTGGCCAAATTCCCTCATTCACTAAAAAATACCACCAACAGCTTAATCTGGTTCAAGGTCAGTTGGCATTCATCTGTATCCCCCTTCCCCGGGTCGTGCCTGAAAATAGGCAGGATTTGTCTAGTGCACTTACCCGGTCAACAAAAGCTAAATAAATAAAATAAATAAAAAATAAAGAAGTAATAGCAACCAAAAATAACGCTTTCCAGGAAAAAAAGCACAGCTCACAAGTTGCAGCTGGCTCAAAAGGAGACAGGGTCAACTTCTCCAAAACAAGATTCAAATCCCAAGCCAGGACAGGGAAACAGATCGGAGGTTTCAGATGCAGGGAGCCTCTAAGAAAGGTATGGGAGACATCCAATTGGGTCACGGTGCAGCCACCCACAGGCTCATGAAAGGCAGAGATAGCCAAAAGGTACAGTTTGAAAGAGGAGTACTGGAGGCCTGAAACTGACAGTGACATTAGGTAACCCAGAATCTGGCTCACCAGACAAGTGAAAGGGTCCAGATGATGCTTGGCAGCCCAGATGGCAAACTTCTTCTATTTCTTGGCATATGTGGCTCAAGTGGAGGGTTTCTGAGCAGCCACAAGGACACTTGCCAGTTGCCACCTTCTGGGATACCTCAAACTGGGCGATAGCTATGTGTTCAGCAGCCAGGCATGCAGACAAAGGGACTTGAGGTTGGGATGAACCAGGGTCCCCTGAGCCTGCATCAACAGATCTCTGCAGAGGGGCAAGTGACCGGAGATTCCTCCGCTAACTGCTGCAGTAATGGAAACCATATCTGCCATGGCCAGAATGGAGCTACCAGAATCATGTTGGCCCCCCTCTATCTGCAGCTTGAGTAGTACCCTGTGGATCAGAGGAAATGGAGGAAAGGTGTAAAGGAACTTCCCGCTCCAGGAGAGGGACAACACATCCCACCAGAAAACTCCAGGCCCTGGATCTAGCGATCAGAAACTGGGTAGTTTTGCATTGAGTGGGGATGCAAAAAGGTCCAACTCTGAATGACCCTATTTGGTGAACAACTCTTCTGCGACAGATGACAGAAGTTCCAATTCATGCATGCTGGACTGAGGCTGCCTGCCAGGGTGTTTAGAACACCTGGGACATGGCCTGCCAATAGACCCAGACTGTGGTCTAGCATCCAGTACCAAACTCTCATGGCCTCCCTGCATAGGGGATATGAACGTGTCCAACCCTCACCCCACCCCCTGTTTGTTAATATAGTAGACAACACTGAGGTTGTTGGACTGGATCAGCAACTAACCTGGAAGGAGATAGATCTGAAAAGCCTGCATTGCATACAGGACCACCCACATGTGTAGAATGTTGATATGCAGAAAGGATATGATCTGAGACCAAGACCGTTGAATCTAAAAGGGACCTAGATGCATACCCTCCCGCCCGAACTGGAGGCATCCATAGTGAGGATCTGCTGGGGGGAGGTGATCTGGAATGGAACTCCTTGCAACAGGTTCAGAGGGTCCATACACCATTGGAGCACCTTGTAAACTGGGAAGGAGACCAGCACTGACTGTCCTAACTGCTCCATGCATTGGTCCCATTGCACCCTGAGTGTCCACTGGAGGACCCCCATGTGCAGCTGAGCCAGTGGACTCATGGGAATGGCCACAGCCATCAACCACAGCAGCCTCAAGAATGCCCTTGCTGTAACATAACAGCTCTGGGTGACCTCCTGAGCCTGAGCAATGAGGCACTCTGCTCTGCTCTGTTCTGTTCTGAGGCAGGAAGGCCTTTCCCTGCGCTGAGCCCAATACCGCCCCTATATAATGCAGCCTTTGGGATGGGTTAGGACCAACTTGGGCAAGTTGACTGTATGCCCAGGGAAAGAAACAGCTGAAAGGTTCTCTATAGAGTCTGAAGAAGCTGTCCTCTGGACAGGGCCTTCGGAAGTCAATCCTCCAGATGGGGAAAACATACAGTCCCTTCCTTCTGAGCATTGCAGCTACTGCTGCTAAGCACTTCGTAAAGACCTGCGGCGCAGAGGATAAGCCAGAAGGCAATACCTTGAATTGGTAGTCCTCACCGTGAAAAAGAAACTGGAGGAATCTCCTGTGTGGTAGGAACACTGAGATATTCAGTTAAGCATCATACATGTCCAGGGAGCACAGCCAGTCACTCTGCTTGAGAAGACGCATCAGACCCAGCAGGGTTACCATGCAACATTTTTCGTGTTGGACATACAGACTGAGGTTCTTGAGATCTAATACATGCCTCAGATCTCTGGTTTTCTTGGGGATGAGAAAGAACCTGGAGTAAAATCTCCTGTTTCTCTGGCACCTGGGCACTGGCTCGATGGCCTTTTTGCACAGAAGAGACTGTACCTCCTCTCGGAGAACAGACAGATGAGCCGGGGATGGTGGTTAAGTGGAGGGTACTGTAGGAGTCTCTGGGGGCATCTCCATGAATTCCAGAGTGTGACCTCTCTCTATGATCTGAAGAATCCAGGCATCTGAAGTGATGATTCTCCATTGATTGAGATGGAGGGAGCACCGATCTCCAAGCACCACCTCTTGGTTGAGGACCAGAAGAGGGGGGTCTGGCAAGGAGTCAAATGGAGGCGGATTCAGCTGCTGGGGCTGATCCATCACCCCAGGGCACTTTACTGCAGTGCCAGAAGAGGAGGAGATGGGGGATGGCAAGGGAGAGGAGGTTCTTTCTTGCTTTGGGGCAGGGAGGCTGCTCCAGACTTGTGGGACACCTTGCGAAGGGGAGGGTGCTGTCAGCTCTTGGACTGGGTATAATAGAGTAAGTGGACAGACTTAATGACCCTACCAGATGCCTGTAGCTCATTTATGAAGTCCTGCAAATCTGGACCATACAGCTTGGAGCAATTAAAAGGGGCATTAAGCACCTTTTGGTGGACATCAGCAGGGAAACCTGAGACCCTCAGCCAGGAGTGCCTAAAAAGGCAAATGCCTGTGGAGCAGCCCTAGCACCAGTATCTGAAATATCATAAGAGGGCCCTCAGGAGGTACTCACTAATGTCCTCAGCACTCTGCAAGCATTTAAGCACCTCCTGCTTCTAGAAACAATCAGGAAGGGCCTGGGCAGCAGCCTTGCCCTTCCTCAGATGGTATTCTGGTACTTGACCATGTGGGAGATGTAGTTGGCAATCCTCAGCCCTAGAGTGGAGGAGGCATAAACCCTCTTGCCCCAGAGATTAATCATATGGGATTCTCTGTCAGGGGGAAGGGAACTGAGGTGCTTGAGCACCTTGGACCTATCATGAGCAGCCTTGATAACCACAGAATCAGTTTCAGGCTGGCAGCATAATATGGTAGGCCCTGAGGGGCATGATACAACTTATCAGCCTTGCAGGGCATGGCTGACACCATGTCAGGCCTGTGCCAGGCCACTGTAGTGGCATTCCTTAGAGGTGGAAGGATAAGAGGAATGACCATGGAAGAAGACTCTGTAATCTCCATGAAGTCCACCAAATTTCTTCTGGTGGCATCCTCCTGCTCAGTATGGAAGCCCATGGCTGAAGACAGCTGCTTCATGACACTGAAAAAGGTAGGGTCCTCTGGAGGAGACCTAGGAGTATGTTTGACAGAGTCCTTGCTCATTGAGGAGGCAGTGGATCTGTCAGCGGAGGGAGACTCTTTCTCTTCCTCCTCTTTCTCAGGCAAGATGAGGTCAGGATGGTACTCCTCCTCAACTTCATCCTTCTCTAGCTCAAGGTCTGATGAACGAGGAATCGGTAATGGCCCACAAGGAGTAGCCCATGGGGACCGAAGTGGTGTCGATGACCACGCTGCCGATGGCGCAGGCGATGCAGGCCTCTATGGACCAAGACTGTAGTGAACTTGGTCAAAATGTCATTAAGGTCGACAACAGTAGAATGCTGTATCAATGTAGGGGAGTCAATGGCGCAGGGTGCGATGACCCATCTGGAGGGCTCTGAGAGCCTGAGGAGCCCAAAGACTGAGGGCCTGGAGGCCCACATCGATGGAGTGGGGGACAACGACCTGAAGGTTGACGACTGGCTGCCTTAAACAGCGAGCAACGGTGCTGTCGGTGGGGGTCTTGTGGGTATAGAGAAGTGGACAGCAGCAGGCGTCAGTGCAGCTGCAGCCGACGCAGTGCCCCTAGATGAATAAGAGGAGGCTATTGGGGAGTGGGAACGCCGCCAGGGGGAATGATCCCAATCACGGTGTTTCTTATTACTTTTTCACTGAGGACTTGTCTTAGGTCTTAGCGGCCTGGGAGCTTGATGAACCCACTGGGGACTAGGAAAGAGGGACCCCAGAGGACCCCCGCCCAGAACTGGCTACCTGTTGCTCCATCAGAAATTTTTTGAGAGCCTTTTTGCATTGCCTGAGGGTGGTTTGATTAAATTTCTGGCAGAGCTCACAGTCCGAGATGTCATAGTCAGGCCCAAGACAACAGACACAGAGTGAGTGTTCATCTGAACAGGCAATCTTCTTTCTGCAGAGGCAGAGACAGAAGAGAGAAGTCAAAGGATTAACTCTTGATGTAAACAAAGAAAATGAATTTCTTCAGAAAAATTAATTCTAAAAGGCTAAGTATGAAAAAAGCTATAGATAAAAATGGCACAAAGCTGTGTCGGAGCTTCCATTAAAGAACTATGCGAACAGAGTGGACGGAAAGAACTGAGGAGGCAGCGGGGCTGCTCACGCCTTCACAGGGTTGGTTAAATCGACATGTAGTCAGCATGGCAGCCCTAGCTGTACTGCTGAAAATCTTCTGTGAGGATCCTGCTTCACCAACGGTAAAGTTCCATAAGTGTGACCTGATGACTGTGACGCCCCGATGAAGATTAAACCATTTATTTCCATTCATGAGTGGGCAGGACTTTCATAACTCACTCATGGCCTCACTGATGAAATGATATCCAAGGAGTCAAAAACAAATAAGGAGTCTTTAAATACGTAGGTGAAAGGGGTGTGGCTAGGCAGGTGAGGAGAGCAGACGTGCTTCAGCGCCTAAGAAAGGCTGACAAATTTTGATTTAAACCTGCTAAAACTTCACTTTTCCTTACTCCAGTACATTTGCAGTGTGGGTAGTAATGACTGGTAAGAAGTAAAATAGGTTGTCTGAAGGGATCAGCACCCCAAGCCAATTTTTCTCAAGCCAAAAACCAGCCTAAAGACCACCAGCAAACAAGCTGCAGAAATGCCACCTGCACAGCAGTCCCAGGCAAGGGGTGAAGTTAGTTAGCAACCATCAACCACATGTTAATTCAGCTTTTCCAGTGTTCAGGATATGGAAAAAAAAAATTAGACAGCTTATCTTGGATGGTCTCTACTTTGGAACAAAGCATGGATTCTGCGCAATCGAGCACCGAATAGGATGACGCCAATGCCGGGAAAGCCAGAGATATCTCAGTGAAACTACTGAAGGAAAACTGGCTCCTATGACACAGGTTGGAAACTGTAGCAAATATGCCTCGGGCATGCCACTTATGGCTGGTTGGTCTCCCAGAAAAGGGCGGAAGACCCCAAACAGCTTTTAGCAACTTGGCTGCAAAAAGAGATTCATTTACCAGAACAAGTGCTGCAGTAAAAAACTGAAAAAACCTATTGAATCACCCCGAAGGGCTGTGGCTGCATCTTACCTGAGGACTCTCTTGGTAGTATGTGCTGAGTCAGCATTAAAGAAAAGATCCTGGAGGCAGCCAATAGGGTGCAATGTTCAGGAAGACAAAAGTTACCATCTACCCTGATTTATCCTACAGCACTCACATGTGTAAGAAACAGTTTGACAGTGTTCACAGGGATTTACAAGATTTGAAGCTCCACCATCAATTACTTATACCAGCTAAGCTGCTGGTGATTGAAAGTGACCACACTTATATTTTCTCTGACCCAAAGGAAGCAGAAAAATTTGCACTAAAGAAACAGTCGGAACAGCAAAATCATGAAGAAGAGGACATGGACTCTGCTACACAGAATTAATCCTGATCTGAAATTCTTTTGTTTGCTTGTGAGTACTGTGGGTTTGGGGTTTATGGAGGGCTCCACTGGGGCCAGCGCTTTATGAACTCTATTTTGCCGGATTTGACTTTCACTGGATGGCGCCGCACATTTAATATGCTACCTTCAATATCGTGCACTGGCACTAATCCTCCCACGGCTCCCACTCAAACTGCAGGACTTGATCCAAGTTGGACTGCAACTTGGGAAAAGTTTATTGAAACAGTTTGCCTTTTTACCCAAGTTCAGATAATATCTGTTTTATTAAAAGGGCACTTGAAATAAAATTTAGATGTCCTTTTCCTCACAGGTTTTTCCACCGGATTCAACAGTTGCACTCCAATATTAGTTTGCCTGATTTTTTTTCCTTTTTTATTTATAAAGCAGCAGTACAATAACTGTGTTTCACAGCTTGTTTACCAGTGAATGTGCCCATAAGGCACTGTATTAAGTATTAACCTATCTCTAATGCATCACACAGTGTTATGGGTTCAATTCTCTTACGTGATATGATGGCAGTCTGTGACTACTAGGCTTGTACTGGTTATGTAACAGCATTCTGATTTCACGTTTAACAGGTGTGGCCTGTCTCGGGGGATGATATATATTAATATGCTCTTTGTGTAAACTTGGTCCCTATTTTTTGACCATAAGGTCTTCGTGGTTTAAGAGGATCCTTAGTAACTACCGAACAATTTCGGCACTTACATTTCTATGTTTGCTAGTAGCATTTGCTATTAATTTTTAATTTGGCGAATACTTTATCTACCCCCTTGTGGTACCATTCTAGATGTCTCATATGTTACCTTTTTATAAAACTGCCTCTACTACATGCTGTATACATCTAATGTAATTGATATACACGTAACATACATAAAATCAATAAAGTTATGAAACACATAGGTAAAAAAAGGAAGGCACACAAAAAGGTAGACAACTGATATGGGTGAAAAAGCTGAGATGACCACAAACAAGGTGGAAATAGCAGAACTATTTAACTAATGTATCAGTTCAGTGTTCGTATTAGAAAACAAAATGAATATATGAGCCTGTTGGTTTGGGGAAGGGAGGCCCACCAGCCTTTCTGAACTGGAGGGGACAGGAACAATGCAGAACAAATTTCTCAGCAGAATTTCGTAACCGCATGGTAAAAATCATTTTAACTAAACAGTCTTACAGTATGAGTTTTTTACATTTTCAATTGCGAATTGTTTACATATTTAGTACTGCAGAGGAGGAACCACTGAGGTCAGGAACATATAGTGCATATTTACATTTGTATTTTTATGTTGGCTTGCCGCAGGCTTGTCAACATATTGGGAGAGTGCAGATTTAGGGGCCCGGCCGCTGTTGGGCGAATGCAGGGCACGCATCAGTAGGTGCGTCCCTCATTCCCCAATCAGCCTGCATGCCGGCACCACACCATGCATATATAATGGTGCGAGCGCATCTAAGCAAAGGTCCGCTGCAATCCGAGCAAAGCTCGTCATACACAGCGGACCTTTTGCTTGCGTGCTTTCGCCCGTAAATATCAACATGAATCGACAAGCAACCCCCGCTTTTACTGTGCCGACGGGGGCCCACTCCCCGCCGGCATACCCCCAATCTGAATGCCGAGGTGCCCAATCCTCAGCTGGCGCCCACTCAGTGTTTACTCCGACGGGGAGCCCACTCGTCGGCATCACCTCTCCCCAACTGTTGAATGCCGGGGGTGTCCAATCCTTGCTCGCGCTCCCACCGCTGTCTTTGTTTGCCGGCAGGGGTGCCCAATCCCTGTCGGCTACTGATCCCCCAAAAAACAGGTGGGTGGCACGCTGGGAGCCCACCCCAGTGTGCCAAATGCCCTGCAACAGGAAAACTGTCCCACATGGTTTTTGTTTTTTTCGCCTGTAAAATCTAAAAACGTCCCTCGTAGTGTCGATGCCCCTCCCCACCCGCACCCACCCATTGCGCACTCCTGACTCCCTCACCCCCATACTTACCTCCGAACTGAACGCTGACGATCTTCAGTGGACCGGGAACATGTCTGCACTCTTCAAAGCCGACCGCGAACTGAGGAAATGCCGATAAGCTGTATAATGGAGTGAATAGGTTTTTTCAACTTTGCTGCATATCTCAGGCATTTCTTGAATTTTGGCACCAAATTTTCAGCATGGGGTTTTGGGGCCCCTCCTCATGAATTCTGTCACTGTCATGGCGTTTATCAGCCTCGAAGGTGATTTAGCGAGTCACGCGTGAAATCACTTCGGGGCCCATTAACAAAATGACAGTGGCAGTGTTCATGAGGTGCCCTTAAAAAGCCTAAGTTCCAAATTTGGTGGAAAAATCCACAAATGCCGTTTTACAAGCGCATACGCAGTTGCTACGCAGGCTCAGAATCGCGTGCATTCACAATATTTTACTGCCAGATTTTCAGTATTGTCATTTTATACACCTCCTTGTGAACAGTACAGCTGTCATTTTCCACATCCTGCCCGAAATGTGTTTCCGCACTTCCGGTGCATAATAGCGCAGTCACTGTGGGAAATCAGTGTTTGGGCCAGACTATGAAAATGACAGTGACACAGTTCATGAGCAGAGGACCTAAAATGCCTATGTTGAAAATTTGGTGATGATACTCCATAAAATAACTGTGTTACGAACATGCGTTGGCAGATTGCACGCACGCTCGTACCATCGTGCATTTGTGATATTTTCAGTCTGGATTTTCACCATTGCCATTTTTCCACACCTCTTGATGAACAGTACAGCCATCATTTCACATATCCTGCCCAAAATGTGTTTTCGCACTTCCGGCGCAGAATAGCGTGGTCGCTGTGCGAAATCACTTCTTGGGACACTTTGAGGAAATAACAGTGACACTGTACATGAGCAGAGGTGCTAAAATGCCTATGTTGAAAATTTGGTGTTAATCTTCTATAAATGGCAGTGTTGCAAGTAGTGCATTGCATATTTCCCACACACCCTAGTAGCTTCGCAATTTGGTATATTTACATGCCACATTTTCGACACTGTCATTTTTTACACCTCCTATGAACTGTACAGCTCTCATTTTTCACATCCTGCCCGACATGTTTTCCCGCACTGCACTACACTACCAAACACCCAAAGGGACACCCTAATGCTTGTCACTATCTGCAGGGTGGGGGTGGGTTGGCATCAGTTCAATACTTCACTGCCATTCCTATGATGCATCTGTCTAACTCCTGCACTACCAATGCCAATGCCAGCAAGCCAACATTCGGCATTGACAAATGCTTGTTTCTTTTTGCTACGGGAAACTAAAGTCAGTTTATATAAGCATAACATACGAACATACAAAATTGGCAGCAGAAACGGGGTTCATGGTCTATCGAGTCTGCTCAAATGCGCAGCTAGTCCCACATCACGTAGCTGCCCCTCCTGCACCCCCTTCCCAGAATCCCATCTCCTATCCCAACCCCTCTTGAAACTGCCCACCGTCTTACAGGACACTATCTCGGCTGGTAAGGTGTTCCATTTGTCCACCACTCTTTCCATGAAAAAATGTCTCATCTCCCTATTGTATCTTCCTCCCTCCAGTCTCAGTCCATACCCTCTCATGTCCCTCCCCCCTTCTCATGTGAAAAATCCCTTCTGTGTTGATCTTGTTTATCCCCTTCAGATACATAAAGGTCTCAATCATATCCCCCTATCCCTCCTCTCCTCCAGTGAATACATATTCAGCTGTCCCAGCCTATCCTCGTAGGGCTTGCTCTCCAATCCCTGGATCATCTTTGTGGCACTTCGCTGCAACCCCTTCAACAATCTGATGTCCTTCTTCAGGAATGGGCACCAGTACTGCACGTAGTACTCCAGGTGGGGCCTGACCAATGACCTATACAGAGACAGGATAACCTTCCTCCTTCTGGAGGAGATCTCTCTTGCAATACACCCCAGCATTTTGTTGGCTTTTGCTGCCGCCTTCCTGCACTGAGCAGAGTTGTTCATGCTCCCCGTAATGATCACTCCTAGGTCCTTCTCCCCTGTGGAGCTCCGCAACTGTATCCCATTCAAGTGATAATCCCTCCCCGGTTCCTGGCTCTGAAGTGCATAACTTTGCACTGCTTGGCATTGAACCCCAACTGCCATGTTTCCACCCACTCCCGCAACTTAGTCAGATCCTCCTGCAACCCCTTTCACCCCTCCATGTCATCAACCACAGCTCCCATCTTGGTATTGTCTGTGAATAGGCTGATCTTGCTCCGGATCCCATGTGAGATATCTGCAATAAAAATCCCAAACAGCACCAGTCCCAGTACCGATCCTTGTGGTACCCTGCTGATCACCACTCTCGGTGACAAGGGGTCCGCCCCCACCACCACCACACTTTGCTGCCTTCTCTTTAGCCAGTTTGTGATCCATTTCACCATTTTTGGTCCTGCCCCCACATATTTTAGTTTCCCCCCCAACCTCCCATGCAGCACTGAATCAAAGGCCTTGCTGAAGTCCAAATACAGGACATCCACTGCATGGCCCTTGTTCAGTTCCCGCATCACCCAGTCGTAGTACTCCACAAGGTTTGACTGGCAGGATCTGCCTGCTATGAACCTGTGCTGTTGACCATCCTGGAGACCGTTTTCCCTCTAAGAAGCTCACTAGCCCCTCTTTTAGTATAGTCTCCATGAGCTTTCCCACGATCGATGTGAGGCTCACTGGCTTATAGTTTCCTGGTGGGCACCACATGGGCCATTCTCCAGTCCTGTGGTACACATCCCGTGTCTAGGGAGGTATTGAACAGGTCGGCCAGTGGCTCCACCAGGACCTCTGCCAACTCCCTTAGTACACTAGGGTGAATGCTAGCAGGTCCAGGTGCTTTGTCCACCCTTAATTCCCTCAACCCATCTGGTACCCTGCTCTCTGTAATCCCTACATCTGTCATCCCCTCCCCCCAGCCCCCCTCCACCTGGCGTATCTGCCCCCACTTCTCTTGTGTGACTACAGAGCAAAAGTATTCATTCAGTGCCTCTGCCTGCTCCACCCCTTTCTTCACCCACTCCTCATTCTTCTTAATCCTCACCAGCTGATCCTTGCTCTTTCTTCTCTCTCTGATGTACAGAAGACATCTTTTCTCTCCACTTTTAATTCCCTGCACCAGTCTCAGTTCCCTGGATGTCTTGGATGTCCTGACCAGTCTGGTAACCTCCCTGGACTTCTCAATGTACGTATCCTTATCTTCACCCCTTCCCGATTTCCTGTACTCTCAAAACGCTGCCCTCTTGGCCCTCACCCTTTCCATAACCTCCTGTGTAGTCAACTGGGTTTCTTTGTCCTTCTCTTCTCTTCTTGCTTTTCTTCCTAGTACAATACTCCATTGCCTCTGCCAGCCCTTCCTTTATGATGTCCCATTTCTGGTCTGCATCCATGTGTGGTTGCATTCCTGCCAGGTGCCTGCCCAAAATGTCCCCCATCTTCTTAAAGTCTGCCCCCTAAATGCAATCACCCTTGTACCCGTGCCCCCATTTCCCTCCCCATGTTGAGCATGAACCACACCGAATAGTGGTCACTCCCAGCCAGTGGTTCCTCCACTTCCAGATTCCTTACAGCTTCCTCGTTATCCAGTACAAGGTCCAGCGTCCTTTCCAACCAAGTTGGCCCCTGGACCAGATGTGTCAGAAAGCTGTCTTGAAATGCTTCTAGCAAGACCCACTCCCTTGCACTCATAGTGGATGGGGTACCCCACTCCACCCCCGGTAGGCTGAAGTCCCCCACCACCACTGTGCTCCCCTTCCTGCAGACACTCCTAATTTGTTCAGCTAGTTCCCTATCCAGGTCAATTCCCTGAGCCGGTGGCCTGTACACCACCCCCATCCTCAGTGTCCTATTCTTTGCATCTTGGAACTGCATCCATAGCGTTTCTATCCTCCCTTCCTCCTCTTCCTCCCTTATGCACTTTATCCCTTCCCTTATATAGACTGCCACTTCCCCCCATTCCCCTTAGCCCTATCCTTTCTGAATAACCTGAACCCTGGGATCATCTTATCCCAGTCCTGGTATTGGTTGTCCCACATTTCCATGATGGCCACAATGTCCACCCCCTCCACCACCAAGAGAGCCAGTAACTCCGCTGTTCTATTCCTTAGGGTTCTTGCATTCAGTGAGACCACCCTCCAGCCTGTCTCCTCCCCTTCACTACCCCTATTCATCCCCCCCTTATCCATCCCTGTGCCACTTCCCCACTGTCTTTATCCATAACTGGGGGGGGGGGTGAGCTCACTAGGCTCCCCTTTCTGGACCCCTTTCCTAGCAGCGGTCCCCTTGCTGCCCCCCCAGTTTAAATCCACCTTTGTTGATATATATACCCCTCTATTCCCCATTTTAGTACTCCCTTCCCCGCCGTGCTCAAATGTAACCTGCAGCCTGCATATAGGTCACTATTGCCCCAGGTCCTGTCCTAGTCAGACACTAATCCATACTCCCTGGTATTGCACCAATTCCCTCAGCCACTCATTGAACTCCTCTATCCTTTTTTACCTCACTGTACTCGCACATGGTACTGGAAGTACCTCAGAGAACGCCACTGACCCCCCATCTCCTCACACTGCCTACCCAGCTCCTCAAACCTCCCCTTTACCACCTCTACCATCTCCCCCACCAAGTCGTTTATACCCACGTGCATCTTCCGCTACATCAGAGAGACAAGAAAGAGCAAGGATCAGCTGGTGAGGATTGAGAAGGAGAGGGGGGTGAGTGGAGAAAGGGGCGGAGCAGGCAGAGGCACTGAACGAATACTTCTGCTCTGCATTCAGGTAGGAGAAGGGGGGGCAGATACGCCAGGTGAGGGGAGGGAGCCCATCCACAAAAGTAGCCCAAAGGATGAACCAGGACACTATAGACCAGTGAGCCTCACATCGATCGTGGGAAAGCTCATGGAGACCATACTAAAAGAGAAGCTAGTGACCTTCTTGGAGGAAAACGGTCTCCAAGATGGTCAACAGCATGGATTTATAGTGGGCAGATCCTGCCAGACAAACCTTGTAGAGTACTACAACTGGGTGACGCGTGAACTGGATAAGGCCCGTGCAGTGGATGTCCTGTATTTAGACTTCAGCAAGGTCTTTGATTCAGTGCTGCATGGGAGGTTGGGGAGAAACTGGAATATGTGGGGGCCGGACCAAAAATGGTGAAATGGATCACAAACTGGCTAAAGGGAAGGCAGCAAAGTGTGGTGGTGGGGGGCAGACCTCTCGTCACTGAGAGCGTGATGAGCGGGGTACCACAAGGATCGGTACTGGGACTGGTGCTGTTTGGGATTTTTATTGAGGGACCAAAAATGGTGAAATAGATCACAAACTGTCTAAAGGGAAGGTGGCAAAGGGTAGTGGTGGTGGGGGACCTCTCGTCACTGAGAACGGTGACGAGTGGAATACCACAGGGATCGGTACTGGGACCGGTGCTATTTCTGATTTTTTTGCAGATATTTCACATGGGATCCGGAGCAAGATCAGTCTGTTCACAGACAATACCAAGATGGGAGCTGTGGTTGATGAGGCGGATGGGTGAAAGGGGTTGCAGGAGAACCTGATTAAGCTACAGGAGTGGGCAGAAACATGGCAGTTCAATGCCAGGAAGTGCAAGGTTATGCACTTTGGAGCCAGGAACGGGGGGAATTATCACTTGAATGGGGTACAGTTGGGGAGCTCCACAGAGGAGAAGGACCTAGGAGTGATCATCACGGGGAGCATGAATAACTCTGCTCAGTGCAGGAAGGCAGCAGCAAAAGCCAACAAAATGCTGGGGTGTATTGCAAGAGAGACCTCCTCCAGAAGGAGGGAGGTTATCCTGCCCCTGTATACGTCATTGGTCAGGCCCCACCTGGAGTAATGCATGCAGTATTGGTGCCCATTCCTGAAGAAGGACATCAGATTGTTGGAGGAGGTGCAGCAAAGAGCCACAAAGATGATCCAGGGATTGGACAGCAAATCCTATGAGGACAGGCTGGGAAAGCTGAATATGTATTCACTGGAGGAGAGGGGGGATAGGGGGGATATGATTGAGACCTTTAAGTATCTGAGGGGATAAACAAGACCAACACAGAAGAGATTTTTCAGATGAGAAGGGGGAGGGACACGAGAGAGCATGGACTGAGACTGGAGGGGGGAAGATTCAAGAGGGAGATGAGGAAACATTTTTTCACGGAAAGAGTGGTGAACAAATGGAACACCTTACCAGATGAGATGGTGTCCTGTAAGACAGTGGGCAGTTCCAAGAGGGGTTGGGACAGGGTAAGGGATACTAGGAAGGGGCGGGGGGGGCAGCTGCCAGATGAGGGGCTAGCTGCACACTCGCGCAGACTCGATAGACCATGAGGCCTGTTTCTGCTGGCAATTTCACATATATGTAAGTATGTATGTACTATGTGAGGTTTCTCCCTCCTCCTCTATGTGCATGTGAGATGTGCCTGCCCCGCCCTGCCTGCGTTCAACCCCGGAATAGCCTCAACCCAGATGCGACTGTGCCTTTGTCCCTTTCCTCCTCATCTGACCCCTTTCAGTATAGAATCCTCCAGCACTAGTATCCCCGCATCTTCTTGTCCCATAACCCCCTCCTCCTGTTTTCGCTGTCCACCTTTCCAGAGTCTACACTGCTCTGCTCCTTATTACCTCTATCTGCACCATTTGTGACTCCTATATCTTCTCCCCGTTTCCGCCTCTCCCTCTGCCTCTACCCTGCTCTTCCCCTTCCCCTTCTTCCTTTCCCAGCCTGAATCCTGGGCCTTCACTACCCTTCTCCTCCCCTCCCCCCACGATCTCCGACACCTCCACTACCACTTCCGATGCCAGCACTGTAAACCTATTACTTGCTACCCCTGCAGTGGTGCCCATCTCCTCCTTCCCACTGCCCTGAGCCTTCCTTCCACTTGCTGCCTCTTTTCTCCTCAACCCCTCCCCCCCCAACATCCTCACAGGATTTAGCCCTTCTGCTCCTCCTCCTCTGCTTCTCCCAGCTACTCCTCTACAGGGTCCCTCCTGCCCCAGCCCCCACCCTCTCCAGCTCCTCCAGAGTCCCTGTACCTCTTCCTGTCTCCTCCCCCTGTAACAAATTGGACAACCTCCCAGTTTCCATAATATATTCATCCAAAAGCCACCCCACAACCATTGCACCCCACTATCCTCCCTCTGCCTGCCACCCTCACTCCATGGTGCCCCCATTCCATCCACTATTCTGATGTCTCCTGCCACCCTTATTCATGCCCCTCCACCCCTCAGTGTGATCCCCCATAATGCCCCATTTTCCTTCCCTTCATAATTCACACTTAACTTAAACGTAACCTCAATTCCTTATCACACAGTCTGTACAGCAATAGCTGGATACCATATGTGACCCTACTAGCCTGCTCCTGAGTCCTTATTTACCCCAATGTCCCTAGCTTGCTAGCTCAGTAACTCCAGTTAACACAATTATACATGACCTTGTCAGTTTGAATTTTAGACTTTCAACGTTAAAATATGGAGTTACCCTACCTTAATCCAAGCTCGTCAGTTTGACTTTCAAACTTGCAACTTTAAAACATTTAAATCCTAAAATCCAGTTAGTTAAATCTTGAGTGTCTGAAAAGCCTGTCTTATGGAAAAAACTGTGTGAGAGATCACAATTAATAACTTGTATGATTACTTACCAATCTGCAGTAGCAACAATCCCCTCTCTGAAGACTGTGAAGTTTAATCATTCATCATTGGAGTGGAGACTGTACGGTGTACTTAAATCCTACTGGAGGACTAGTTTTAATTATTCAACAACCTTTGCCACACTGAAGCTTGGGAACAACCTATGCTGAGCCTGCCTGACAGGTTCTGATAATATGTGGCACGAACAGCAGTACAATTGCAGGCTTTCACTAGAGAGGTAGAAGTTTCCTTGATGCTAGCAGCATTTCAGATGCTATAATATGAATCTAAATTTCTACACTTTACAAAACAAATTGAAGTGAATCTTATTGCTTGATAAAGGTGCCAGGTTGACAGCACTGGAGAGTAAAGTGGGCAGGCTGGGTAGGCCAAGTGGTTCTTATTTGCCATCAAATTCTCTGTTTTTGTGTCTATGTCTTCTTACTCTACATGACATGTACAGCACAGGCAGACATAGGGCAAGCTTCCCCACGTTACTCTACCAATGTGCCTCAAGTTGCCATGGAGGAACATCTCTAGTTGGTGACAGTGGAGTTCATACTCCAAGTCCATGAATCTACTGCTTCTCAAGTGAGACTGCCAGTAAAAATGCTAATTCATTATGTTTGCTTGCACGCATGTGCAAGAAACATAGTGCTATCATCCGAGATTTTGGAGGTGTGTCACCCCCTCTTCCAATTCAGTCAGTGTGTTGGCAGGCGCGGCCCCTGTAAGCCAATGCATGCTGGAGCTGTCTATGACAAGCTCTAAAATGCAGTGGCATACAGTTGAAAGGGGAGCTACGCTAGTGAGCAGCGATAAGATATCGCCTGTTCTGCGCAGCTCCCCACACACACACACACACACACACACACACACACATAAGCACGCGCGCATACTGCGTGCTGCCCTCCACACATGCGTATGGCCCATGGGGGTGCCCAATCCCCGTCGGCTTCAGCGCGCCCCAAAGTTTTTCATGCCATGCTGGGTGCCCACCCCAGCATGGCAATCATAGAACAGCCGACGGGGTGCCCAACTCCGTCCGCCTCACTGTCCTCACCCCCAGTAGTGGGTGCCACGCTGGGAGCCCACCCCAGCGTGGCAACTGATCATATGGCCGACGGGGTGCCTAACTTCGCCGGCTCCACGGCCCCCAGTCAGCCTGTGCCACGCCTGGGAGCCCACCCAGCGTGGCAAACACATCCAGCTGCCTTTTTTTAATCCCTGTAAAGAAAAACAGTCCCATGTAGTCTCCCTGGCCCCCTCCCACAACCCGCACCCACCCACAGCACACCCAGCCTCCCACAGCCCCCACCCCATACTTACATCCGACCTCGGCGCGACGATCATCGCTGACCGGGAACACGTCTGCACTCTTCAAAGTCGATCTGCTAACTGAGGAAATGCCAGTAAGCTGTATAATGGGCTAGATAGGGTTTTTTCAACTTTGTTGCATACTTTGAGTATAATTTTAGATCGATTCTTTAACATGTTTTTGGGATTCCCTTCTCATGAATGATGTCACTGTCATGGCGTTATTTGGCCCCAAGGGTGATTTCACAGTCACCGCGTGAAATCACCTTTGGGCCAGAATAATGCCATGACGGTGACATCATTCATGAGAAGGGGTCCCAAAAACCCCATGTTGAAAATTTGGTGCAAAAATTCCAAAAAATGACTGTTTTACGAGCGTGTGTTGCACAGTTCCTACGCAGGCTCGTAAGTTCGCGAATTTTCAATATTTTCACTCCAGATTTTCAACATTGCCATTTTACCACACCTTCTTGTGAGTAGTACAGCTGTCATTTTTCACATCTCACCCAAAACGTGTTTCCGCCCATGTAGCGCACAATGGTGCAGTCGGTGTGCGAGATCAATGTATGAGACAAATTAAGAAAATCACAGTGACACTGTTCATGAGCAAAGGTCTTAAAATGGCTATGTTGAAAATTTGGTGAAAAAATTCCAAAAAATGACTGTTTTACGAGCGCGCATTGGGCAGTTCCTACGCACGCTCGTAAGTTCGCGAATTTTCAATATTTTCACTCCAGACTTTCAGCATTGCCATTTTACCACACCTCCTTGTGAGCAGTACAGCTGTCATTTTTCACATCTTGCCCAAAATGTGTTCCCATGTAGCGCACAATGGCGCAGTCGATGTGCAAAATCAATGTATGGGACACATTAAGAAAATCACAGTGACACTGTTCATGAGCAGAGGTCTTAAAATGGCTATGTTGAAAATTTGGTGAAAAAATTCCTTAAAATGACTGTTTTACGAGCGTGCGTTGCTCAGTTCCTATGCATGCTCGTAAGTTTGCATATTCAATATTTTCACTCCAGATTTTCAACATTGCCATTTTATTACACTTCCTTATGAACAGTACAGCTGCCATTTTTCATATGTCGCCCAAAATGTGTTTTTGCACATGTAGGGCACAATGGTGCTGTTGGTGTGCGAAAGCAATGTTTAGGACAGATTAAGAAAATCACAGTTACACTGTTCATGAGCAGAGGTCTTAAAATGGCTATGTTGAAAATTTAGTGGGACACTGCTCCATATTTTTTGGGACTGTGTTAGGGCCAAGTCATTGTGGGACAGAATTAGGGAACGAGTAGACCCTCTGCTGGGACTTGACCACCTTTTTAATCCTGAGGTTTGCTTATTGGGGGATTATTCCGCTATAAAGGATAAAGCTAAAAGGTATTATATGGCTATTATATCAGCGTCGCCCAAGAAAGTAGTATTGAAACATTGGTTGGATGGTGCCGTAATTTCTTATACCGAATGGTTACAGGAGCTACTGTTTAATTTGAATATGGAAAAGTGTAGCGCGTACCAAAGGAACTGCATGTCAAGGTACTGTAGTGTCTGGGAAAAATTATACGAGCTCTATCTACTCCAGACGGGAGCTTATTCCCCGTGATTATTTATACTGGGATAAAAGTGTAATATGATGGAGTGCACTATTACCGAGTTCTGTCTGCTTGGGGTGGGGGAAAGGGGAGGTGGAGGGAGGGGGGGTAAGATGCCTTTGACACGTTACCTGATTTACTTGTCTTGTTTTAAACTGGTATTGATGTGTGGTTTATCCTGTACTGCTGTATCTTGCCCTATCTCCTTTTGGGTGAAAAAATTCTTAATAAATTTGAATTTAAAAAAAAAAAAGAAAATTTAGTGACAAAAGTCCATAAAATGACTGTGTTACGAGTGAGCATTGCGTAGTTTCCACGCACCCTCGTAAGTTCATGACTTTGTAATATTTTCAGTCCAGATTTTCACCAGTGGCATTTTTCCACACTTCCTTATGAACAGTACAGCTGTCATTTTCACAACATGGCTGAAGTGTGTTTCACTTTCAGCAGAGATGCGGGTCGCTGGGAAATCATTGTTCGGGACAGATAAAGAAAATCACAGTGACACTGTTCATGATCGGAGGCACCAAAATACCTGAGTTGACAATCTGCTGTAAAAAATCCCCAACCTAATTATATTACGGGTGTGCATTGCACAGTTTCTATGTACGCTCGTGACTTCACCATTTTTTTAAATATTTTTACTGCAGATTTGCAACATTGCCATTTTTTACACCTCCCCATGAACAGTACAGCTGTCATTTTTTACATCCTGTTCGGAATGTTTTTGCACCTGTGGTGCTAAATGCCGTAGTCGCTGTGCATAAGCAGCTTTCGGCTAACAAACTGATACTCCCCCTGTTCATGAGGTGGGGTCACAAAAAACATGTTGAAAATTTGGAGTGAAAATACCAACGAATGCCTGAGGTATTAGGGTTTCCAACCATAACGCCCAACCCTGTAGAGAATGACAGGCATCAGGGGTGTGACTTGGGATTCTTGCCTGTAATATTCATACCATTCCACACCCTGCAGCCAGTGAGAGGCATCGAGGTATGCCTTGGACTCTTCGGCCCCAAAGTTCACCCCATTCTCCTATATTGCACCCATCTCACCATATTTCCTAATGAAATGGGTGCGATAAGGGCCAAAGACCCTAAGGAACACCGTGACACTTGTCAGTGTCTGCAGGGTGGGTGTGGTGAAATGGCGCGGGCTATTATGCCTGATCGACCCAAACGCACACCCCAATGCCTGTCACTCTCTGCAGGGTGGTGGTGGGGTTGGCTTCAGTTCAATACTTCACTGCCATTCCTATTAAGCAGCTCTGTAACTTCTACACTACCACTGCCAATGCCAGCAAGCAAACAATCAGCATTGACAAATGCTTGCTTTAGATAGCCACAGGGAAGTCATCATGCAAGGCTGTGTACTGGACCTTAGAAGGGCAAACTTCAAGAGTATCAGAACACTGAATAGGGACTACTGAATGGGATGGGTCCAGATAGCAAAGACAGTGTGGGAAAGTGCCCTGCGAGCTATCATAAGTAAAAGACTCAAAACCTCCAGTCAGTGCTACAAAGTGTACAGTAAGGCAAGAAGGATGCCGGGCTGTATAGGGAGAGTTTCGACAGCTGGAGGAGGAAGGTGATATTGCTCCTATACAGGTCCCTGGTTAGGACCCTCTTAGAATACTGTGCCCAGTGCTGGAGTCCACAACTGAAGAAGTACAAGGACAGGCTACATGTGGCAATGCAGGGTCACCAACATGATCTGAGGGCAGCAGGGCAGACCCTACGAGAAATGACTTGTGTACCTATACATGTACATGCTGGCAGACAGGAGGGCGACGGAGGATATGATCAAAACCTACAAACTCCTAAGGGGAATAAACAAGGTGGAATTAACAAAGTTCAGGAGGGTAGCATCTTTCAGAAAAAGAGATGTGCAAGAACAAGGGGGAAGAATTTGATGTTAGAGGGGGAATGGCTCATGGGCAACGTGAGGAAGTATTTTTTCATGGAAAGGGTTGTGGATACATGGAACGGCCTTCCTAAGGAGGTCATGGGGTCAAAAACAGACAGACATAAGGAAATTCTGGTGGGGGGGCAGGAAGAAGTAGGCTATCGGTTAACTAGGATCTGCAGCTTATCCAATAGGTAGGGAAATCGGCAGACTGGGTGGGCCAAGTGGTCCTTATCTGCTGTCAAAGTCTGTTTCTACACTGTGGGGTTCTATTCACTAGCAATGACAGCACGGTGACGAGGGATCACAGGTGGAGATAGGTGGTGGGGAGATTTAGGATGGATATCGGGAAATACTTCTTCTCTGGGGGGGGATAATGGATTTACAAGGCAGGTGGTGGAGGCGGGGTCTACTGCCAGCTTCAAGGAAGGGTGGGATAAATTCAAGGGAATGGTAGTCCTGAGGGGAGGAGATAGGAACAAGGAAGGGGAAAATCATGGAGAGTCTGGGGGGAAGACATGGGGTAACCACCCTACAAGGCGTAAAATAAGCGGGTTTGCATCGCAATTTGTGACCCAAGATTGGGGAAAAGTGAGTCAACTTTTGGAATGATTAGCAGTCATTGCTAATCATTCTGAATTAGCCCTGGGTCCTTTAAAAATGCCCTTTCTGGCATTTTGGGCCATGTTTCTTTAAAAAAAAAAATGTTTCCTTTTTTTCCTGTCCTCCTCCCCAAGCCCTCCTGATTGGCCAGCCGATCCCCCCAGTCTCAAGAGAGAAACGTTATGTTCTTCATAGCGCACCCCAGGAGAAGAGAAAGCAGGTCCAAAAATTCCAGCCGGAGCAAAACTTAAGGTAAGTTCCAGTTTCCTTTTTTTTTAAGTTAATTAGTATTTTGTAGCTCGTTGGTGGTGTCCCGTAATCAATTTTTTTTTAAACTTTATGTTTATTATTTTTAGGAAACATATAGTTCATACACAAGCACAGAACAACGGTACAACTTGATATGAATATCAAGAGGGCACCACTCCTCGGAATATACATAATATATTAGTCATATGCTTTGAGATACATCATCATTGGGGGGGTAACAACAATAAAGTAAGGATTAAATACATGTCCATAAGTATGCTGCTGATGCGTCCATGAGCTGCGTGGCTTGTCTACAAACTATTTAGCAACTTAATTTCCTAAGTCCTTTTCTCAAAATGGGTGATGTTCACCACGCTTAAACCAATAATATAAGCACTATATGTGCAATTTAATATTTTAGAGAAAGGCTTCCAGTTAGAGCTCTGCCCCAAATACTCTTAAAAAGTAACAGTGAACAAGACGCAGTGCTGATTAAATATATTGAGACAAATAGCAGTATACTACTCAATGTGATCCAACAGTACACAATCTAAACAAGTTGGTATAGTTATTTTAAACATCTGGCCATATAAGGAGCTTCCCCTATTGAGGAAAAAATATGGTACATCAACATAAGTTTGCTTAACTGTAAGACTATTTAGCATATATATATATATGCTCCCTCTATTTAAGTCATGGAGAGGCCAAACAGTCATAGTCCTCAAAGAGAAGAATAAGACATTCTGCTGAGATGTAGCCCCAGACTATCTCACCAATAAAACAACGACCCAAAATCCTCATGGTCTGGTATCGTCTTCCGATGAAGAATCCTCCCTATTCACTTCTCTCCGCCAAGTTTCAACATTTGTTTGGGCCCATTTAATAGCTTCCTGAGGATCTGAAAAAACAAATATTTTCCCTTGCTGAGCAATCTGGAGTCTTGCTGGAAAGATAAGGCTGTGTGAGATGTTTGCCTCCCTCAACAACGCCCTTGTACCATAGAATTTGTTCTGCTTCTGGCAGGTTGCATAGCCGATGTCTGGAAAGAATTGCACCGATTCCCCATCCTGAAGTAGTAGCCTCTTCTGTCTTGCGAGTGCTAACAAACAATCTCTGGTGCCCATACCATCCGTTATCACCACCACTGCCCAGGGCGACTCAGGGTTGTCGGGTCGACCCCTGGGTGTCACTCGATAGGCCTTTTGAATACGTTGGGCCTGCATAGGAACTTCCTGACCAAGCTGTTGAATCATCCACTCTTTTAAAAACAGGAGCAAATGGTAATCAATTTTTTTATTTGTGTTGCAGGGAGAAGTCGCACAGGGGAGCCGAGCAGGCTGAGACGGCGTGAGAGGGGATTAGAGCCGTGTAAAGCGCCATGGTGAGGCGAGCATTTGTGGCACAGATACCCGGCCGAGCAACTTACTCGCGGAGGAGCAGCGTGCAGAGCTGAGCAGACTATCGGGGGAGTCTCTACAAAAAAAAAAAAAGTACAAGTTTTCAATTTTTGTCCGGGGAGCCTGGAGGAGTGAACTGAATGGGAGGGCATGCGACAGGGCAGTGGCATGACTGGGAGGGCGATCAGAGCAAGGCAGGCACCGAGTCATGGACAAAATTAATGGAGAGGAATCAGGGAGAGGAAACAACAAGTAAATGTGAACTAACTATTGCTTGGCAGAGTGAACAGGTATAAACAGTCTTTGTTTTGTGCCCAGCCCAATTGAATGCCAGTCACTGATCTGATGGGGGAAAATATCAAACTTAACTGTGCTCTTGCAAACTGTTTGGGAACAGAAAACAAATATTGTGCCCTGGTTTTTCCAGAGAGTTCTGAGGACTTATGCATTGTGTCCTGCTTTTGGCAAAGATGAAGGGACAACGGTGGTTAAACAGTCATGCCCAGCTTTAAAATGCACCCAGCCCTTATTGCAGCAAGGCACCATTGCCAGAGAAATACATACATTAGTATATTATGGGAGTGTGACCAGTTTTTTTATCTGTACTTTCTGATTCTGCCAGCCGACCTGCCCCCATCTGGACTGATTCCCCCAACCCTGTCACCCCACAACTCTGGGTCTTACCTTGCTCTGCTATTTTCCTCCTTTGGGATCCTGTCAGAAATTCCAAGTTGCCAGTGAGGGGCCTGCAGAAGATCACGCCATGGTCAGTGTGTTTCCTACATTCTACTCCATGGGGCCACAAACGTGCACTGATGCGACGTGCGAGCGCCGTCTCCACGTAGACACCCCTAACATCTGAGTTTAGGATACCGTCCTCTGTGTGTGTGGTCTTGCTGCACTACTGCCCAGATTCCTACAGGTGGCAGCTGACTAGCAGGACATCCTAACCCCATCTCCAAGGCAGGAGAGCAATTCCAGGCACACTCAACCCTCCCTCAGTTAGCCAGCGTCCGAGCAACCTGAGTCCTTTCTTGAACCAGGATCACCGGTGTAGCGAGCGGTAGCTGACAAGAGTGATTAAAAAAAATAAACTGTTAAACCTGCAACAATATTCCTTTCAAATAAAGTGTACTGAAATAATGTTTGCCGATGTCTTTTGCCCCTTCCCAATCTATATGTAATGTGGTCTGGATCAAAACGCAAGTTAAAGTTAGCGCTGTACTGTATCTTTGAGCACCACAGGGATATAGAGGCTCACACACAGACTCAGAAATCTTTGGCTTCCCTTTATGCAGCATGCAGTAACCCCTACTACTGTCCCCAGACCTCATGCCGAGCTCATGATAGCTTCCGTTAGCTTTTGTGCCTACCGGAATGTTCTGACACTCACAGTTTGTATATGTAAGTACCTCATTGCAATACTAGACTGAACTATGGTTTTTACAGACAACTGGATATATGATCTCCTTTATGCTGTTGTACATATTTTTATGGCTGTGGGCGGAGCCTACAGCCATCTTGCTGTCTGTAGCTGGAAAAATGGAGTACCGTGGCACACATTTTTAGAGTTTTCAATGTATCCTTCCCCAACTTGCCAGTTAAATAAAATACTCCATTGTCTCTGTTGAGTAGACCAATTCCAACACTTTTTTTCAGCTTGTTTATTATTGCAATGTGACTTGCTATCTTTGGAGACATGATTTCTAACAGACAACAGCATCTAACTGCAGAGCAGTTTCAAATTACATTCTTGGTCATCTCTCCCAATGTGTGTATGTGTGTAGCAATGATTTACAGTATTTCCTCTGAAGAGTTGATTTATGTTAACCCTTTCAGGACCTATCTAATTAGTGGCATTGGAACTCTCATGGTTTTATACTTGTAGGAAGGGTAAATGCTAGGCAGCTAATGCCTTAGGGGTTTTCAGAGGTTACAAGGGGCATCATAGGGAATTATAAAGAAATCATAGTGTTGTCAACTGCAGTGTTCCAATATTGAACAAAGCATTTCCCTGTAGGACACCCTCATTTTCCCTGTATTTTCCACGTAAAACTGGGACAAAACCCGTGTACATTTTCCTGTATGCTCAAATCAATACATGTACGCAACTGACTTCATTATGCCTGTCAGTAAAATCACTACAACAAATGTTAAGGCTGTTTTATGTGTTCTTATTTATTTTAAATGGTAAAACTCACCTGCAACATATCACAGAGGCACTGGAATTGCTGGAATCTCTCAAGCCTTGCTCTCAATGTTCATATGTCTCCAGAACCTTTTGATGGTATTATAGCCTAGTTACAATGTACTGACACAGGACAGCCTGGCTGAGATGCAGTATCTCATATTCAGTGGGGTCATACTTTTATCCATTTTGGCAATGTACTGACACAGGATAGCTTTGCTGAGATGCAGGATCTCATTTTCAGGGTGGTCCTAATTTTACCAATTTCTACAATGTACTGATACAGGTTAGCCTGGCTAAGATGCAGTATCTCATTTTCTGTGGGGTCTTACTTTTACCCATGTTTGACTTCCAACAGAGGATATAGCATCTAACTGCACAGCAGTTTCAAATTACATTATTGATCATCTCTCCCAATGTGTCTATGTGTGTAGCAATGATTTATAGTATTTCTTCTGAAGAGTTGATTTATGTTAACCCTTTCGGGACCTATCTAATTAGTGGCATTGGAACTCCCATGGTTTTATACTTGTAGAAAGGGTAAATGCTAGGCAGATAATGTTTTAAGAGTTTTCAGAGGTTGCAAGGGGCATCATAGGGAATTACAAAGAAATCACAGCGGTGTCAACTGAAGTGTTCCCAGACTGAAAGTACAGTTACGTAAGAAGTTACCGTAACAGTAGATCTTCGAGAACAGCTCTTGCAGCAGGTTACACCATTAGGACTAAAGCCGGCAGGCGCCAGGACCCCATGGAAAAATTCTAGCTAGCTATTTTCAGTGGGGACCTCCCCGATGCCGTCCGCCTCCAACCAGGCGCAGGTTATAAGGGGCGGTCCCGCCAGATCTCTAGTTCTCCGCCGGAGACTCCCGGCCGCAGGATGACATCAGAAGGGGAGACCGAGGATCCACCGTCAGAAGACAATAAGGGAGGAGATCCCAACAAGAAAGGCAGAGCCCTGCCTCCTCCAAGGGGGAAGGTGGGCGGGAAGGTACCTGCTGCAAGAGCTGTTCTAAGATCTACTGTTACGGTAAGTTCTTATGTAACTGTACTATCTTACTTCAGACACAGCTCCACGAACATGGTACGACAATGTAACGCCAGCAGATAAAGGCCTAGAGGTCTATCGTCTGCTCGAATGTGCAGCTAGCACCCCTATATCTGCAGCTGCCCCTCCCTTCCACCCTTCCCCTTCATTAACCCTCCCCCTTGTCCTGTCCCATCCTCGTTTGAAGCAGTCCACTGTTCTACTGCATACCACTTCTGCAGGTAACGCATTCCACCCAGCCACCACCCTCTCTGTAAAAAAGTGTCTCCTCATCTCCCTCCTGAACCTTCCTCGCTCCAGTCTCATATCATGGCCCCTGGTGGCCCTCCCCTTCCTTACTTTGAACAGCCCCTCTGTACCTGTCTTGTTTATTCCTTTCATGTATTTAAAGGTTTCAATCATGTCCCCGTCTCTCCTCTCCTCCAGTGAGTACATGTTCAACTCCTTCAACCTCCCTCATATGATAAGTCCCCAGACCCTTGATCATCTTTGTCGCCTCCGCCTGCACTCCTCCAGTAACTTAATGTCCCTTTTCAGATACGGACGCCAGAACTGCATGTAGTACTCCAGGTGTGGTCTAACTAATGACCCATACAGTGGCAGAATCACCTCCTCCTCCTTGAGGATATACCCCTTGCAATACAACCCAGCATTTTGTTGGCCTTGCAGCTGCCTTCCCACACTGTGCCGAGTTGTTCATTGACCCTGTAATGAGCACACCCAGATCCTTCTCCTCCTCTGTCTGGGCTAGCTGCACTCCCCTAGCTGGTAAGTCCTCCTTGGGTTCTTCATCCCAAAATGCATCACCTTTCACTTTTGGCATTAAAGCCCAGTTGCCAGGTGTCTGACCAGGTTTCAAGCTTTGCCAGATCATCCTGCAACCCTTGCCATCCCCCTAGGTCATCCACCACTTCGCCAACCTTGGTATCATCAGAAAACAGACTGATCTTGCTCTTGATGTCCCAAGATATGTCTGCAATGAATATCCCAAACAACACTGGTCCCAACACCGAGCCCTGTGGGACACCACTGTCACTGCCCTTGGGTGTGAGAGCTCCCCACCCACCACCACCTCTGTTGCCTTCCTGCAGCCAGTTTCCCACCCATCTCACCAGCATTGCACCTGCCCCTGTGCCTACTAACTTCCTTCCCAGCCTTCCATGTGGCACTGAGTCGAATGCCTTACTGAAGTCCAGATACAGGACATCCACTGCATGTCCCCGTCCAGTTGCCTAGTTACCCAGTCATAGAACCCGACCAGGTTGGTTTGGCAGGATCGGCCACGATGAAGCCATGCTGTCTGCTGTCCTGTAGTCCTTGGCCTCTAAGAGGGCCACCAGCCTCCTTCAGGATAGTCTCCATTAGCTTACCCACGATGGATGTGAGGCTCACTGGTCTGTAGTTTCCTGGTTCATCCTTGGGGCCACTCTTGTGGAGGGCACCACATGAGCCATCCTCCAGTCCTGAGGTACACACCCAATGTAGTGAGGCATTAAATAGGTCTGCCAAAGGTCCTGCAAGGACCTCTGCCAGCTCCTTCAGTACCCTGGGGTGGATGCCATCTGGGCCTGGTGCCTTGTCCACCCTCAGTGCCTTCAAACCCTCTCGAACTCTGTCCTCCATGATTTCCCATCTGTCACCACTTCCCCCAGGCCTGCCATTTCACCCATCTTGGGTGTCACCCTCTTCTCTTTAGTAAATACCGAGCAGAAGTACTCATTTAGTGCTTCCTTATCATACCCTGCTTCCACCCAACCCCTCCTTCCTAATCCTTACTATGTGGTCCTTACAGCTCCTTTTCTCCCTGATGTACTTAAAGAAGTCCTTCTCCCCTTCTTAATGCCTTGTGCCAGCCTGAGTTCGTAGATGCTTTGGCTCCCCTTACTGCCCTTGTCACCTCCTTCGATTCTGTCAAGTACCTCTGTCCTCCCTCCCTGTTTTCTTGTATTTCCTAAAGGCAGCTCTTTCTTCCTTACCTTTCCATGACCTCCTTGCTCAACCAGCTCGGTTTCTTAGCTCTAGCCTTCTTGCTCTGGGCTTTGCAGCAGGTTTTGGTTGCCTCCACTATCCCCAACTTTATGAGCTCCATCTCTGGTTAGTATCCATACTAGATTGAATTCTGGCCAGGTACCCTTTTACCACTTCCCCATCCTCCCAAAGTCAGCCTCCTGAAGTCCAGCACTCTTGTGCCAGATTCCACTCCTTCCTTGCCCATATCCAATGTGAGCCATACTGAGTGGTGGTCACTCCTGACAGCGGTTCCTCGACTGTAAGTTCTCTCACAAAGTCCCCATTTGCCAGCACAAGGTCAAGGGTATTCCTAACCTGGTTGGTTCACTGACCATTTGCAGCAGGAAGCTGTCCTGAAGGCATCCAGCAGTACCTGCTCCCTTCTGTTCCTGGTTGTTGGGGTGCTCCAGTCCACTTCTGGCATGTTGAAGTCCCCACAATCACCACACTACCCTTCCTCATGGGTCCTCCTGATCTGTCCCGCTAGTTCCCTGTCTAACTCCTCCATCTGAGATGGTGGCCTGTACACCACTCCCATTCTAAGACTCCTATTCTTGAATCCTGGATTTGCACCCAAAGTGACTCTGTACTGCCCTCCTCCCTTCCTCCCTTACACACTTCAGTCCTTCCTTCACATATAGTGCCACCCCTCCTTTCCCAGTCACCCTGTCCCATTAAATAACCTGTACCTGATACAGACAGGTCCCAGTCATTATATTGGTGGCCCATGTTTCCGTGATGGCTGCAATGTCCACCTCTCCTCTGCCATGAGAACCTGTAACTCTGCAGTTTTCCTCCCAAGGCTCCTAGCATTAAGGGTAACCACCTTCCACCCTTTTCCTCCTCCCATCCTGCCCTCCTTTCCTAGCATCACCAACAGTACTTGCCATTTGTCCTTTGTCACTGTTCTGGGGGTAAGCTCATATGATTTCCAACCTGTGGTCCCTGCATATCTCTTCCCAACTGCCACCCCCACTCCTAGTTTAAACTCCAAACTTCCTCTATATTCTTCCATCCTCTGCTTCAACACTTTCTTTCCTTCCTCACTCAAGTGTAGTCTGTCCTTGGCATAGAGACTACTGTCCTCCCAGGTCCCTCCCACCCCCAACAGCCCATACCCTTAACACAACACCAGGTTCTTAGCCATCTGTTAAATTCCTATTCTCAGCTTTTGTTGTGCTTGCCTTTGGCACCGAAGTATCTCGAAAAGTTACTGATCTTCCCCTCACATAATTGTGCTAGTTCTCAAACCTCCTCTGACTATATCCACTGTCTTGTCAGCCAGGTCGTTTGTCCCCAGATGTATAATTAAATGAGGCTTGTCCCTACCCTTCTAGCATATTTCAGAACAGACTGTCCCACCTTTCCGCTGTCATTCCTGGCAAGGCCTCCACCCAATGCGACTATGCCTCCGCCTTGCTACCCCACCTAACTCCTCTAAGTATTGAGTCCCCAGCACTAAGATTCCACCCTCTTACTCCCTGCTTGCTTCCTTTCATCTCCCTCCCTCATTTCCAGCTCCTCTTCTTCCTCCTGCACCTTATTATGCCCTTTTACCCTGTTGCAGTTCTCCAGCAGAACTTCCCCGCTCCAGTTTGGTCCAGGCATTTATCAATTACTCCTCTAATTTCGTCACTTCCTCCTCCACCTTCTTCCCTCTCTAGCAGTGCAAAACTATTTTCTGAAGACCCTTCACAAATGTCGCTCCCTCTCCATAGTAACCTGTTCTCTCCTTTCCACTCCATGACTTTTGCCACTTCTTCGCCTCCTCACAAGTCCCTATTGCCTCCTTCCATTTGACTTTTGTCTCCTGACCTGGTTTCCAGCAATTGTTCTTCCTGGCCTGGGCCCCTTTGTCTCTGCTTCCCTTCTTCTGACCCTCTCCTCACCACTGTTGGCTTAAATCGCCCTCCCTCATCTCCCCTTCCTCCTCCCTCCAGTATTGGGCTAAACCCACCCCCAATCTGCCTTGCCTGTCTTAGTTCCTCCTGCAGACCCTCAATCTCCTTTCTAAGTTTTTCTATGTGGTTGCACACTAAACATCCTCCTACTCTCCAGGCAATGTTTAGAAAGATTGGTGCACCGCAGTTGTTGCAGCCTACCACCCTACCCATTGCTGTCGTTGCCCACCAGCGACCCCCCACCCTTCCAGATGCAGGATACCAAACACTCCCCCAAGTCCCCACCTCCTCTATCAGTGCAAAACATTCTTTATGTCCCTTACCTCCCTTTGTTGCACACGTTTAGATATGTTGAGCAACTGCTTTGTATATTCCTATCCACACTCAAAAATACTTTAAGTAGCCATTGCACACCTTCTTCAACTCCTACTCCCCTTTACCCAATGCAATAACTATGTGGAAGTAGTACAATGAAGCGCCTAGATTTGCATTTACTTCCTTCCACTGAGAGAGCCACCTCTTCACTTGCTGCAGTTCCTTTCCTGGATGTCTGCTTGTTATGACAGGTGCAACCTTGCCTGTTTGAGGAAGTGATGTCAGAACCCCTAGTACAAAGGGAATAATTGACCAGGGGTGGTGGGGTGAGGGTTTGGGTGGTGACCAGCCCAAGTCCTCTGGAAACAATCAGGTAGCTGAGGCCTCTAGTCAGACAATTAGCACCCTTCCCCACTCAAACTTTGCAGCTAGTGAAGCCAGCAACAATGAATAAATTCTACCCAAAGAAACAGGACACCAATTCAAACAGCTTCACCAACAATACATCAAAATAGGTTTGAATTATAAGATATAGGTCTCAATTCAAAGAAACAGACCAGTTAAATTACACCAATTATGTTTAAAAGAGAAGAAATAGGCCTCTACAAATGCAGCCTGCCACACCGTAAACCAAACAAATGAGCCCACTTTTAGCTACCAAAACAGGTTTCAAAATTCCAACAGCCCCAAACAATACCCTGCTAGCCCCTTAGTAGTAAGAAAGAAAATAAACATTCTACCAAGCAGCAGGTTACACCATTAGGACTGATTCCCAAGCAGTAACGCTGCCAGAAATTCCGGGAGGAGGTAAATAGAAAGAACATTCCAGGTCCTGAACCTAGGACAGGAGACCCTGTAGCACCGCTAGGCCGAAACCGGCTCTTCGCCAAGAGGCGATGTCCAGACTATAATGCCTGATAAAGTTATGCACAGAACTCCAAGTGGCTGCAGCACAAATAGCAGAGATGGAAACATTTTTGAGTGCTGCAAAGGATGTGGCCACACCCCTAGTAGAATGACCCCGGATAGGACCCGGAAGGGGCTTTTGTTTTATATCATAACAGTAGGAAATACACTGGACAAGCCAGCGAGACAAAGTCTGTTTGGATACTGATTGGCCCATCATTCTCTCAGAGAAGGAAACAAAAAGCTGATCAGAACTATGAGAGGACTTGGTTCTGTTGAGGTAATACCTCAGGCTGCGGTGAACATCCAGGGTGTGGAGCAAAGCCTCTCCTCTATTAGAATAACTCAGGAAATAGACCGGAAGGTCAATATCCTGGTTTAGAGTGAGTGCAGAGACCACCTTAGGTAAAAACTTAGGGTTCGTCCTCAGGGATACTCTGTCCCGGTGGAAAACTAAATAAGGCTCTTTGCACATGAGAGCTTGAAGCTCAGAAATTCTTCTCGCTGAAGTAACAGCAACTAAAAATAACGTCTTCCACGACAGAAAACGTAGCTCGCAATCCGCGGCAGATTCGAAGGGAGGAAGCGTGAGCTGTTCCAGGACAAAGAGCAGATCCTATGGAGGCACAGGGTCCCTAATGGGAGGCCTAAGGTGTAACACTCCTAAGAAATTCTTAGAGGCGCCAATTGAGCTACTATACGGTGTCCCACCGAGGTGATAGGCAGAAATGGCACAAAGGTGCACCTTAATAGAGGAGTAGGGCCTGAATGAAAAGGGAGAGGAGGTAATCCAAAATTACTCCCACAGGACAACCTAACGGGAAAGATCACGAGCTCAGGACTATAAACAAAACGGCGCCATTTCATGGTGTACGTCGATGCATTGTTGGTTTTCTGGCTGCAGAAAGAACCTCTGCAACCTCTTGTGAGACCCCTGACGTTAAGATGGCTATGTCTCTAGGAGCCAAGCACGCAGGTTCAGACAACGTAGATCCGGATGGAGCAATGAACCTTTCTCCTGAGACAGTAGGTGGGAGCTGAGCGGCACGGAGCGGGGTTCCCGAGGATAGTTGCATCAACAAGGGGAACCAGATCTGTCTGGGCCAGAATGGGGCCACCAGAGTCATTTGTGCATGCTCCTCGCAGCTTGAGAAGAACTCTGGATCAACGGGAAGGAGGGAAAGCGGAGAGAATCTGTTCGCCCAGGAGAGGGGATAACGTGGCCTCGGCCAGAAACACCAGGCCCTGGATCTAGCGAGCAAAAATTGGGCAGTTTTTATGCTGGATGGGATGTAACAGGTCTAGCTCTAGAATTCCCCATCGAAGAAACAGATCCTCTGCTACCTCCTGAAGAAGTTCCCACTGTGGACTCTGGCCTGGGAGCGACTCAGGCCATCTGCAATCATGTTGTCCACCCCGAACGTGCACAGTGATCTGATTTGCACCGTGTCCGACACCCAATCCCACACCCCTCATGGCCTCCTGCAAAGGGGTAAGAGGTCGCCTTGTTTGTTGAGGTAATACATCACCGCCATGTTGTCTGTCTGAAGCAGGAGGGTACACGTGGATTACTGACTGAGAAGCCTGCAGGGTGTAGAGGACCGCCCTCATCTCTAGGACATTGATATGGAGATGAGCCTCCAACGGGGTCCACGAACCCTTGGACTTTACCCCGTCCAGGTGTGCCCCCCACCCAAGACCTGAGGCGTCCATGGTGAGGGTTACCTCCGGGGACGGTGCTACAAATGGGACGCCCTTGGAAAGCGACCCGGGGGCTAGCCACCACTGCCAGTCGCGGATCACTGAGTTCGTGATCCTGACCGGATGCTGCAAGTGGTCTTGCCTTTGGTCCCATTGCACTTGAGCATCCACTGCTAACCCGCATGTGGAGCCTTGCGAAGGACAGTAGGAATGGCCACAGCCATGTTCCGAGCAGGCGAAGGACCCACCTGGCAGGCACGATCTTGTTCGATGACAAACCCTTTATGAGGGACCTGATGCGCTCCGCCTGTCATCCGAAGAAAAGCTCTTCCCTGAACGGTGTCCAGTACTGCGCCTATAAATTGCAGTTTCGATGACGGTACCAAGAGAGACTTCTCGACTTATCAGAATGCCCAGAGATTGAACAAGTCTTGGGTGCTCTGGACCACGAGCAACAACGCCTCTGAGGCGGCTATGAGAAGCCAGTCGCCGAGGTACGGGAACACATAGTGGCCTTGTCTCCTTAGAGATGCTGCCATGACTGCCATGCACTTGGTAAAGACCCTTGGTGCGGATGACAGTCCGAACGGAAGAGCCCGGAACTGAAAGTGGTGGTCGAGGAACTCGAAGCGCAGGAACCTCTGGTGCGCATGAGCTATGGGGATATGCAGGTACGCGTCCTGCATGTCTAGGGACGCTAAAAAGGCGTCTTGTTTCAGCATGGGAATAAGGCCTGGAAGAGTCACCATGCGGAATCTTTTGTAGGCGACCGACACGTTGAGGTCGCTGAGGTCCGGAATTGGACGGAGGTCCCCTGATTTCTTGAGAACCAGGAAGAAGTGAGAATAATATCCCTGTCCTCTCTGGTTCTCCGGGACGTACTCTATCGCTCCCTTTCTTAGGAGCGCGAGTACCTCTTGCCAAATCAAGCTTTTGTGCTGACCCAGATACCGGGAGAGCAAAGGAGGCCTCGAGGGTGGCTTTTCTGCGAACTCTATAAAGTGGCCAAGACTGACCAACTGCAGAACCCACCTGTCGGTGGTGATAGCCTGCCATCCCGGCAGGAAGTTCGCGATGTGACCCCCGACCATGATTTCCCGTTGATCCTGAGGGGCGGGGGCCGGAAAGGAGTCAGGCTGTGGCGGCAGATGGGCCCATAGGCTGGGTTGGCCTAGGGGAACGCTGACCTCGGCCAGCGGGCTGTTTACCCTGGGTTCTACAGAAACCAGAGCCCCTCTGATGTGTAGCGGAGTGAGGCTGCTGCCTCTGTGTCCACCCACGAAAACGGCTTTGGTTCCTACGAAAGGAACCAAGCCTAGGTTGGTACATGGCCTGGACCGACCTCACCGCCTTCCCGGCCTCTTGAAGTTTGGTAATGATCTTCTCAGAAGGATTACCAAATAAAACTTCTCCCTCGAAAGGAGCGTCCATAATGTTTTTCTGGACGTCCGGGGTGAAGCCAGAGACGCGTAGCCAGGAGTGTCTCCGGAGGCAAACGCCAGAAGCTGCTGCTCGGGCCGATGAGTCCGCGGAATCGTACGCGGCTCGAAGCACTTGGGTCTCACGTCTGAACCTGCGGAGGAGAGCTGAGCATCTCCTCCTTCTGCTCACCTCGGTAGCTTTTCAGCTGCCTCCAGACCCTGTTCCCACAAAGCGTTCTGAAACTGAACCATGTGGGTTAGGTAGTTTAAGGATCTGATGGCGCAGGTAGCGGAAGCATACGTGCGCCTGCCCAGAGAGTCCAATTGTTTGGATTCTGGGTCTGGTGGCAAGGTGTTTCAGATGTTGCGCCTCTGTGACCGGTCATGTGAGGCTGTGATGACCAGAGAGTCGGCCTGAGGCTGCCGCGGCCAGGTACTGGTCCTCCTTAGGAGCCTTGTACAGACGGTCAGCTTGCACCGCCTGGAGCGAATGTGGACGCCTTCCACGCAGCCTGGTGACGCCCACGAAAGTGTCCACCAAGGTGGTACCACCACAGGCTTGGGGTCCTTTTGTCAAGATACTTGGCAAGGCATAACCTCGGGTCTAATTCTTCCGCATCCCACCCCATGTTCTCCTGGATATGACGCATAATATCCATGAACGAGGGGTCATCCGGAGGAGATCTCGGCGTCTCACGTGGGTCTGGAGAAGGGATGGAGAATGGAGATGGGGATCTAGAGGAGGTGTAAACTGATCCCATGTCCTCCGTCAACGGCGAACGTCAGTGTCTCCTGGACCTCTTGGGGCTGGGTGATCCAGAAGAAGATCTTGACGGAGGTCTCCGTTTTTCCGACCGTCCCCTGGGAGAGGATCTGGGCTCCCGGGAGTTGAGCGGCCTGCCGACCCCGAAGGCGGGGGGGGGCGGCGCCGGTGGTGGAGGAGGAGGAGGAGGAAGAGAAGTGGGGACCACATCCCTCTTAATGGTGTCCCACCAATAAGTGAAGAGATCCTTCACTTCCGCTAAAGAAAGTCCCGACGATGGCCCAGGCGCCGGAGGGCAGTCGTCGGGTCCCGGCGATGGCTCCACAGGGGCCTCGGGCGGAGGCGAGGGGGCCCTGGGAGACTGCATGAGGCCGGGGTCGCCCGTCTGGTCCTCGGGCTGCGTCAGATCTTCCTCCGTCAGTGACTCCTGCCCGACGATGGTCGGAGGTGCAGGAGCCCTCTTCTCAGGCAGGGCGGGCGTCGGTCCCCCAACCGGTGTCCGCTGGGAAGGCTTAGCCAACGACGGTCTCCCAGCCGACGATGGCTCCAGGGAGGAGTGACGGACGGCCGACGAAGGTCGAGCCGGCGTCGGGTCTACCGGCTTCTTCAGGGGAGTAAGCTCCAACGCCTTTCCGGGTGGCACAGAAGACGACTGACGCCGGGTGCCGAAGGGCGGAACCCACCTAGGGTGGTGGTGGCGCCCCGGACTTCCGCCGAGGCCTTGGAGGCAGAGGACGACGATGGCCTGGCGGAATGGGCCTGAGAAGAGCGAGGTCAGAAACCGCAGCCGGGGAGGCAGAGAACAGGCCCTGGATGGAGAGCGTCGGACTTTGACCCGGAGCTGCGGACTCGGAGACTCTGGTCGGGACCTGGAAGGGGCCTCTCCTTTCTTTTCTTTCCGTGCTTGTGGACGGTTGACAATCCCCTTGGAGGACATAGCTCTTAATTCTCCCTCCAACAAGAACGGCTTGAAGAGCCTTTCTGGCGCCGGATCCTGGTTCAGCTATTGAACCCTTGGCAGAAAGAGCAGGCCCGGGTATCGTGGTCTGGGCCCAGGCACCTGACGCAGGCCGTGTGGGGGTCCTTGAAGGGGATCTGCTTCCCGCAAGCACACTTTGATGGATGACTGGAGGTCGGAGAGGACATCAGCAGTAATATATTTCGAAGAAAACGAAATTCCCGTAGGAAAGCTCTGTAACCATGCGTCGTGCGCTAGACTAAGACTGGAGGGTTGAGGCATGCAAGTCGATGGCGGGAAAGAACTGGGGAATCTGGCGGGACCGCCACCTTATGTACCACGCCTGACGTCGGAGGCGGGACCGGTGTGGGGGGCGGTCCCCGCTGAAGATAGCTAGCTAGAATTTTTCTGTGGGGTCCTGGCGCCTGCCGGCTTCAGTCCTAATGGTGTAACCTGCTGCAAGAGCTGTATCTCGAAGTAAGATCAAAGCATTCCCCTGTAGGGCACCCTCATTTTCCCTGTGTAACCCCTAGGTGACATTACTTCCAGCGCTACTACCCCTGCCTGTATGGTTAAACACAGGCTGAGGGGCCTGGATTCAATAATAAGGTGCCTCCACCCAGAGTAATGGTATTGGGGATGTTTACCAGTTCTGCTATAGCCCTCTGGGAAGCTATAACCCCCCACCAACCCTCCTAGTGACCCAGTACCTGATGCAGTAGTAAATTCTCAGTCAGTATGAAACAGTAATAATATGCACACACCCTTAGCACTTACCACCAGAGTAGGATTTGCAACAGCTTCCCTGGAAATCTCCTGTAAAGTAAGGTAATCAATACAGTTGCACACTTTCACCACTACAACCCAACTAATATTATGCACACTAGTCAGGTTAAACATGAAAAAAGAATCAGATTTATTTAAGGGCAGTGAACAAGGAATGGGTGTGAGTTTAGTCAAATGATTAGCAAACTGAATTAGTTCAGTGTTTGCATGCACTTTTTGTCCCAGACTGGCAGTCACACAACCCTGGGTACCCAGGATGGAAAATCTGGCTAGCCAGAGGCGGTGCCGGGGGTGGCCGGCGTTGCAGCTGATGTTGGGGCCCTTGATGGAAAGAAAGGCAGTTAACATGCAAAACAACTGCATTATTTGTAATCCGAGCCGGTTGGCTCAGGTTCCTTGAAAACCCAATGGAATTAAACAATTAGATGGTACCACAGATGATTTAGCACTTGTTGCAGGGAGCTACCCTGATTTGTACTCACGCTACCAGGTTTCTGCTGACAGGTAGGTGATATTTAGACCTCGTGCTGTTCACCGATGAGCATGGGGAAACAGGGCTGACATGACACACCTTCTCTTCATGGCCTTTTCTCTAGGTGGACGCAACCTACGTGTTGTTGTTGCGCAGGTGCTGGATCCCCGTAGCCGGTCTCTAGCCAAAACAGTCTCTGGCGCAGGAGTTGCGGTCTGGGCCAAATTGGCAAGACCCAGGCAGGGTGAGCAGTCTAGCAAAGTTTGTAACTTTCTGCTGGTGAAGCCTCCAGCTGGCATAACAGGTTTGGCAGTGGGCAAGCAGATCTAGACACACTTAACACATTCAGCACATTCAAATTAAGCAGCTATCTCTGGGAACAGTTCGGATATAGTCCAGTTACAGTTCAACAGCTTTACTGAGCAAACCTTTCGATCCGAGTACGTTTTGCACACAAGCTGGGCCGATCACTTCAAAGGAGCAAGTCTTCGGTCCAAATTGCAAGTAGCACTGGCAACACTTCTTTCTTTCTTCTGCCGCAGTTCCACTCCAATCAGAAGATTTCTGACCTCTGCTATAGACAGTCTTAAGGCAGGAGAACGGTGGCAAGGAAGCAAGGTGGGCCTCTTCCCCAGTCCCCTGCGCTCCTTAAGGGAGCAGCTGCTTGAAGGCTCAAGCTGTTAACACACCAAACTCCAACTCTAACTGATCTACTGTCTCATGACACACTGGCCTTTTCCCTTGTAAGTCCAGCATTCCGGTTGGCTGAAGGAGCTGTCAGTCACAGTTAGGGCTCTCCCTCCAGGTTAATTTGTCACCAACCTAAAAACTACAATACTACAGATTTACCACCCCTCAGAACACTGGGGTTCAGATCTGTTTTAGGTCCCCAAGTTCTATTGGTCCAAATACTGGAAGTCCTGGACCTAACATGGTGGCTCCCATTCAGACAAATAAACTGCAAACAAAGCAGGTTAGACACACTCCTCTACTTCAAATACAACGATACACAAACAGTAAATAAGTACAGTTCCTATACAGGCTCCCTCTGCACAAGTAGCGACTGCAAAATGGAGCAAATTAGAAGTGGCGTCTAGCCAGTCGCAAGCCTTAAATCACCTGGACCCAGCTCAGACCATTCAATACACACAGATTAACTAGTCTAAAGGGACAGGCATGGAGGCTCAGCAGGGCACTCTCACACAAATAAACAGGATCACACAAGTACAGGACACCAGCCTGACAGTGGGCATTGAGGAGCCCAGGAAGACATTACATAAACCCCAAATTAACATACTATTTGCCAGCAGATTAGGCCTTATGGTCTATCGAGTCTGCTCGAACCTCAGATCCCTAGTTGGGTGCCGAGGCCCCCCCCCTTGTGTTCCAGAAACCCCTATCATCCATTCCCACCCACCTGGGCCAGGCCACCATCTGATACATCCACTTTCTGTGTCTGTCCCACCCTCTCTTGAAGCCCTCCACTGTGGATCTCTGAACCAGCTCGCCAGGCAGTGCATTCCAAGGGTCCACCACCCTCTCAGTGAAAAACCTCCTCCTCTTTCCCCCCTCACCCTTCCACCTTCCAACTTCAAACCATGCCCTCTTGTGATACCTCCCTGCTTTAGTCTAAAGATCCCCTCCATGTTTACTCCTATTTATTCCCTTGAGGTACTTGAAGACCTCAATCATGTCCCCTGTCTCTCCTCTCCTCCAATGAAAACAGGCAGAGCTCCTCAAGTCTGTCCTCATACGCCAAATCCCTCTAGCCCTCAGATCATCTTAGTTGCCCTCCTCTGTACTCTATCCAGGAGCTGTATGTCCCTCTTCAAGTGTGGTCTCCAGTACTGTACACAGTACTCAAGGTGTGGCTCAACCAGTCCATTGTACAGTGGCAGAATCACTTCCTTGCTCCTAGAGGTGACCCCCCTTACGATGCATCCCAACATCCTGTTTGCCTTGCTAGCTGCTCTCCTGCACTGCTCAGAGTTATTCATACATGCATCCCCCATGACCCCTAGGTCTTTTTCCCCTATTGAGGCCTCCAGCGCCTCCCCTCCCAGGGTGTATCTGTGTTTAGGGTTTCCCCGCCCAAGATGCAACACCCTGCACTTGGTGATATTGAAATTTAATTTCCAGTGTCAGCCCAGCTTTCCAGGGTGTCCAGGTCCCCTTGCAGGGCCAACCTCCCCTCTTCTCCCTCAACTACTGCTCCCATCTTGGAGTCATCAGCGAAGAGACTCATTTCACACCCTATACCCTCCCTGATGTCCGATATGTATGCATTAAACAGGATCGGACCCAGGACCGAGCCCTCGGTACCCCACTACCAACCTCTCTAGGGTTCGAGAGCCCCCACAGACCACTACCTCTGGGTGCATCCAGCCAGCCAGTTTTCAATCCATCTGACCATCAAGGGCCTACCCTAACCCCATCAGTTTCTCCACCAGACCATTGTGGGGACAGAGTCAAACGCCTTGCTGAAGTCCAAGAATAATACATCCACAGGCTTTCCCCTGTCCAGTTCTGATGTTACCCATTCGTAGAACTCCACAAGATTGGTTTGACATGATCTACATGGCACAAACCCATGTTGCCGACTATCCAGACCTCCCACCTCCTCCAAGTACACCCCCAATCATTCCTTTAGTATACCCTCCATTAATTTTCACACCACAGAGGTCAAACTGATGGGTCTATAGTTACCTGGTACTTCCCTCGAGCCCCCCTTTATGGATTGGCACCACATGCCTCGCCAATCCTTAGGATCACTGAGCCCCACCGCTGCTCCACCCCCAGTCAGCCGGTGGGGGTGCACCCCACTCCGCCAGCAGCCGGCTGACTGATCACGTTCGCAGCGATGCCCACAGTTCACAGCGTGAGCCAATGGGCGCAGAGTTCCCGATTGCACATCCAGATATGGAATGAATCATCTGCTATATCTGGAATGTGAGTATGCGAAGGTACGCCATTGGCTCACGCCAGAACCAATGGCGCAGCCCCACAGACGGTGTCAGCCGTGGGCGGTGGGTGGCAGGTGGGGGTGCTGCCGGCTGACCGGGTGGGTGGGTGGTGGGGCTCAGTGGGCGGGTGGGGGTACCACTAGACAACCAGGGATATTGGAATTATTTTCTTTTTACCAATGCCCGCGATTGGGCAGACAGAGGTCCACTGGCCCAGCAGGGATATTGGACCGAATTATTCTTTATTTATACAGATGCCCACGATCGGGCAGATAGTGGTCCACTGGACCACCAGGGATATTGGAACGAATTATTATTTATTTATACAGATGCCCGCGATCGGGCAGATAGCAGTCCACTGGACCACCAGGGATATTGCAAGGACATTTTTTTTGTTTACAAATGCCCGTGAGCGGGCAGATAGCGGTCCACTGGACCACCAGGGATATAGGATGGAATAATTTTATTTTATTACAAATGCCCGCGATCGGGCTTGGGGGGGCGCCACCAGGTGCAGCGGGAACTTGGGTGGACACCCACAGGTGGCAGCTGCTGTGTTGTGCCCTGCAATGCGGCAGCTCACCTGTGGGTGGCCATCAGTTGTTCCTTTTTGGCGTAATCTCTTTTGTTGGCACAGGTAGGGTTGCGATGCATGGCTCTGCACATCCCGGGCTGAATATCGGGCTGTGCAGGTTATGCATGGCACGCCTTACCTGATCCTGCTACATTAATGATGTGCTTGGCTCATCGGGATTTGTGCTACTTTTCCCTTTTGAATATCGCTACAATACATCAGTGGTTGCGATGGCGAACACTGTTGCGCCATGCGCAACCCTTTTGAATATCCAGGCCACTATACTTAACTACATGCATGTTTCATTGTTATACCTTAAAATAAATTCTGATGCATCAGCGAAAATAAACTAGCTATAACAACAACATTACTGTACTTTTTTTTCAGTTGGCAATGAATACTTCATAAGAACACATTACTTTGCATGAACAGGTTCAAGTGGTTAACCACATTGTTCGTACAACCCTTGTTTGTACTACCTCCTGCACACTAACCCACAGGGCTTTGGGCCTGACCCTATTAGCTAGACTTGGGCTGCACAGGGCAAGGGCATTAGTATACTGACTGGAGAACTCAACTATTAGCTTGGAGGTGGCAGAGTAGCCTAGTTTTGGAAGACAGTTCTCAGAAATGTAAGTCCCTTTGTGAACTACATTCATTGGGAGGTCTACAGGCCTTCCTGGGGAGTCATCATAACTAAGGTGCACTACAGGCTTTGGGGTTCTTCCAGATTTTCTGGGAGGGGCAGGACAGGCTCAGTCCTTTCAACAGTTGCATTTGGGTGGATCAGTCCCGGCTCATTGTCTATAAGTAAGTCAGCTTTTGATGAAAGGGGTGCTTCTGCACTGGCTGCCTGTTCTGAAATAGGAACACTTTCATCTGCTTGTTTTATGAGTTTTGGTTCAGCAGAAAACACTTTTATTAACTTGCTCTGAAATTCCAGGTTTGTCATAAGAGGAAAATCCATGGAATTTAAATCACGTAACACATTACTAATGCTGTCAACATTATTATCATTTTCATTACTGTCCATCATACTATTGGAATCATTAGTTGCAAACAGTTCAGATCTACCTGGTATGTCACTAGCTGTGCTCTCATGGTCAGAATTGACCTCCTGAGGCTCAGTTAGTTCCACAAGACACAAGGAGTCAGCTATATCAGAAGTCACACTTTGCACCTCACTTTCAGGGGGTACAGGGCAGTGGAAAAGGCTGGAGGATTAGGCAGTCCTAAAGGTCCAGCTTCATCTCCCATATTACACAGGGGTCTCCTTGAAACAAGTGACTCAGTTCATAAGACGGATAATAAGTGGTCTCACACTCACTATCATCAGATTCAGACTTGCAGCCGGTTTCAATGAGAGCATGGTTGGTGGAAGGCCTTGAATTTCGAACAACTGGAGAAGAATTTTTTTTGTGTGTGATATATTTTCTCCCCTCTGGGCTTCGAATTTGCCACTCCTTCGGGCATCCAAGGTCACCAACACCCCTCTACCCCCCCCCAAGTGCCCCTTGCCTCATATTTGCAGCCTACCTTGAGGTAGCTCAGCATTACCTTTCACCAAGTGGGTCCCTCTCCTCTGAGGGGGAAGGCACCGGTTGGGGACAGTCCAGCACACTATAATTTATCCTCAGCCTCAGGCGCTACTGAGACAGGGCTGACTCACGGGAAGTCTTTGGGTGCACAGTGTACCGGATGCCATGATCCGGCCAATCTGGAGCATTTTCTCATTTCCTGGTTGTCCCTCCTGTGCCACTACTAGTAGTGCTCCCGGTTTCCACTGGGGGCCACTACAGAGCGAGGCTTCCCACTCAGCCCACCGCAGGAGAGGAGAACAGTCCTCCGGACGCTCGATCATCCCCTTCCCCTGCCAGCTCCTGGCGTCCCGACTGGAGAATAATTTAATTGTCTCTTCTTGGCTGCAGCGCGGGTTACAGGCTCGGGAAGGGCAGTATCTTGAGGTGCAGACTCAATAATGATTTGCCCAATTAGTAACAAATGATTTCTGTGTATTGTCTTTACAGCTCATGGGTCATTCTCTGGACACACTTTGTAAACTGGCAGTTCCTCCAGCTTGCTGACAACAATGTATGGAGTGTGATGCCACCTATCAACTATCTTGTGTTTTCCATGCAGTCCTAAATTTCTTAGTAAGACTCTATCTCCGGGTTGCAATTCTTGGGCCATGACACATCTGTCGTGCCTTTCTTTGTTTGCTAAGTTTCTTTTGGCTGCCATGGAGTTGACTAACTGGTAGGCATCAGTTAACTGAGCTTTTAGTTTCTGGACATACTGGAGGTAGTTCTCTGCTTTGACTCCATCAGGGGACACTCCAAGACAGATGTCTACTGGTAATCTTGCCTTTCAACCAAACATCAAGTGCTAGGGGGAGAACCCCGTTGCATCACTCCTGGTGCAGTTATAGGCATGAACTAACGTGCCTATCTGCTGACTCCATCTTGACTTATCTCTGGGATGAAGGGTGCCCAGCATGTCTAGTAACGTGTGGCTGAATCGTTCAGGCGGTGGATCCCCTTGAGGGTGATATGGGGTAGTTCTGGATTTTCGCACCCCCCAGAGTGAGAGCATTTCTTTAATCAGACAGCTTTCAAAGTCTGTCCCCTGATTAGAACAAATCCTCTGCAGGGGCACCGTAATGGACAAAGAATTTCTCTGTCAGTACTTTGGCTATGGTATATGTCTTTTGGCCCTTCGTTGGATAGGTCTGGGCGTAGCGAGTAAAATGATCAGTCAGTACCAGCACATTACCAATATTCTTTTGATCTGGTTGTAAACACAAGAAATCAATACACACAAGCTCCATGGGTTCACTAGTGGTGATGTTTACTAAAGGTGCAGCCCTCTGGGGCTGAGCTTTCCTCTGCAGGTAGTGACTACAAGTTCTGATGTGAGTCTCGATGCTAGCCCCCAATTTTGACCAGTAGAAATGAGCACGGCCCAGATCAGCAGTTCTGTCACAACCCAAATGTCCCATCTGGTCATGGAGGGCACGTAAAACCACACATTTAAAAGCTGTAGGTAATACTAGCTGTTGTTTGGCAACTTGACCTTGTCTATTTGTAGTCTCTCTGTAGAGCAGTTTGTTGTGCAACTTCAACCTGGTCCCTTCTCTGAACAGCAAAGCAGTTCTTGGATCCTGGGAATGAAGTTTGGACATGTTTTTTCCCGCATGAATGACGTCCAACACAGGCTCAGTCATAGGATCTTGAGGTTGAGCCCACTGTACATTGTCAGGAGTCAGTTGAGGCAGAGCACTGAGATCCAATGCTGCAACATGGCAATAGGCCGCAGGAACACAAGTGTCAGGAGGGCCCAGACAGTCCACCAGGCAATCAATGGTTTCAGAGGTTGGGTGTTCATCCTTATCAAACTTCTGACAAAGAGCTTTAACAGATTGTTTGGACATTCTCACTCACTCAGAGTTGGCGTCGGATCTTCTTGAGAGGGCGTCAGCATCAATGTGATTCAGGCCTGGTCGATACTCTACTGAATAGTCATAGATGGAGAGGCTAATAACCAACTGTGCCCAGTGGCATGCAACTTTGCTGAGGTTTGAACATATATGAGGGGGTTGTTGTCAGTTTTCACTAGGATCTTCGCACCATAAAGGTATTCATGAAATTGGTCCATGATGGACAATTTTAGTACAAGGAATTCAAGTTTGTGCACGGGGTAGTTCTTTTCAGACAGGGTCAGGCTCCTGCTGGCAAACGCCACTGGGCGTAATCCTTCCTTGTACTCCTGGTAAAGCACAGCGCCAAGCCCCTTGTTGGCATAGAAAAATAATATAAGGCTTTGGTGGAATTCATTAGCCAAGGACAGGGGCATGGGTGAGTTGGTGAATGATATCATAAAAGGCCATTTCACACTCTTGAGTCCACCTTGTTCTGAAAAGTTCATTTGTTCTGAAATACACCTTTTCTTTCTCTTTGACAGCATTGTTTTTGTATTTTCAGTTTGTTGGCAGATACCCTTGAGTTAAATTGAGCAAAGAGCGGATGACTTTGGTATAATCTTTCACAAATTGGCGATAGTAGCCGCAGAACCCCAGGAGTCTTTGCAGTTCCTTAAGATTGTTAGGCTGTGGCCAGGTGGTCAAGGCTTCTACTTTGCTTGGATCTGTTTGAATTACTTCAGATGCCATAATGTGGCTGACATATTTTACAGATTGCTGAAAGAACTGACACTTGTCAAAAGAGTTTTAAACCAAAATCCTCCAGCCGGTCTAGAATCTTAAACAAGCTCTTCGGGGGTCCTGCCAAACACAATGACATCATCCAGGTAGACAAGGCATTCTATTAGATTCATGTCCCCCACAGCTCACTCCATCAACCTCTGAAAAGTGGCGGGTGCTCCTGAAATGCCCTGAGGCATGTGCAGAAACTCCTAAAAACCCAGAGGGCAGATGAATGCTGTTTTTTCTCTATCTTCGTGTGCCATCGGGATCTGGTAATACCCACTTCAGAGGTCTAACGCAGAGAACCACTTGCTCCCATTAAGGCAGTCAAGGGCATCCTGGATATGTGGCATAGCATATTGGTCAGGTATAGTTCTTTGATTCAGAGCCTGGTAGTCCACACACATCCTCACCGAGCCATTCTTTTTCCAGACTACCACGATAGGAGAGGTGTACAGACTAAGAGATTCCTGTATAATTCCAGCCGCTAGCATCTCCTGGAGGTAACGTCAAACATCGTCGATGTCTGCTGGTGCCAGTCGGGGAGATCGCTCACCAAAAGGCCTCTCGTCATGAAGTGTAATGTAATGTTCAGCCCCAGTGATGCATCCAACATTCCATTCTTTCAAAGAAAATACCTTGCTTTGCTGGGCCAGTTTTCGGCTGATCTTTGCTCTTCACTCTTCAGGAATGGGGGATTCTCTGAAATCAAACAAATCAGGAGTTACCTCATCATCCTCTCCAGTGCATTTCTTGCTAGGCAGCACACCGGTATCTGCACAGTCAACAGTAGCCAGGGTTCAGCCTCGATATTCCAGTCAGACATGTTTTGAATTTGCACCACTACCCACTGAGCATAGGCGTAAGCTCAGGCAGGCAGGATGCTAGGCTTAACCAATAGTCCCTCAGGCAGTTTCCCCTCCTCTGGGGCAACCAGCATGAGAATCTTGTTCTTAACATCTCTCTTGATCTATACCTCGCCACTGATGGTACACTGACCACTGGGTGGCAATACAAGTGGTTCTGGATCTTTCTTCCACACTACTCCCACTGGCTCATCTTTCTTGACCTCTTGGGTTTGCATCTGTTAAGTCGTATGCTCTGTGCACCATGACAGGGATGTGCAGAGCCCGCCCAGTCCTTTTTGATTGTTTCTCCTGACAAAGCTGGGCTAGCCAGCTGAACATATGGGCATTAGTGCCGATTTGCAATGGGATACCATCATACATTCCAGTCGGTGGGCATACCAGGGCCAGGGTCTCTACTGGTTCATTCACACCAGCAACAGCAGTAGGGAAAGATAACAACAGTCGTACATAACCCTGGTAAGGGTAGGATTTGTCACTCAACCCCCATACATGAAGTCATTCCAAGGGTAGGAGCAGGAGTTCAGACACGTATCGGTTATACCAATCTTTGAACACAATAGTGACCTGTGAGCCACTGTCCACCACAGTTCGAGTTGAGATGCCATTAACAGTTACTGTTGTCTCCATGGAGGGACCCACCATCTTGGACCAATCTGGGGATGCCAGTTTGGTAGACTGGCCCACAGCAGTTTTGGAAGAGAAGGATTTTCAGGAAGGGACAGGTTGTGGCTTTATATTGCTTTGTCAGACCTGGTTGAGTAGCTTGGTAGTGACCCGCCGGAGATCTTCTGGGGCACTGCAAACTCATTGGGTGTGCCCATCTTCTCTGCACCGGTAACAAAACACCTTGACTTTGGGGTCAGCAGGACAGGTCGTGTCTTCACTAGGTTTCTAGCAATCAGGAGGTGGAGCCCTACCCTCTTCCTTTGGTTTAGATTCAGGCTTAGCTCCCCCATAGCCCCTCCAAGGGGCGGATGATCAGGTGTCATAAATGAGATCCCTTACCATAGCTTGCAATTCCCTCATCTCTTCTACCATGGTGGGGTCAGTTCAAGGTTCAGCAGCAAGGGCACTGGCCCCCGCACCCACAGGGAGGGTCTCACAACTAGGCTCAGTCTTGGTGGGGCAAAGGCCAGGGTTTTTAGCGGGATCAGCCGCAGCTTGCCGGCTGGCTTTTAGTTCTTTCAACTCCTTTAATAATTCACTGACTTGTTACGACTCAGAGTGGTCCTCTTTCTCAGTAGGTCTGTCGGGGGTTGTGGCCATTCGCGCAGCCCCCGGATATGGATCCCAACCATCATCATCATTTTCTGCTTCCTGAATTTCCTTCATTATCCACCAGTATTCAGGGGGGTTAACTTTACGGTCTTGAAATTTTAACTTCAGCATGAGCACACTCGAATAACGGGAAGACTTAAAGATGTGTTCCAGTCTGACATGATTCAGTTCACTAGCTGAGATAACCCCTTTACAATGTGCCCTTTGCAAGGCCCATTCTACCAAGGTCACAAAAGCAGACAGTCTCTCATTCTTCCACTGTTTAGTAGACTTGAATTTCCACATCAAATCCTCTCTGGATTCAGTACTTCCAAATACCCCTTCTAAAGCAGATAAGTACTCAGCAGCAGAGGCCTCTGGGTTGGTGGACCGAAGGAACCGGATGGCTTCCAGTGCAGGGCCCCTTAAACTTTCCATAAGTCTCTTGCATTTCTCCCCTTCAGAACACTGCCACTCTTGGACCAAGGAGGTGGCATAGTCCATCCAGGTTTCCAAGTCATCTTCCCCCACAGGAACAGGAACGGCACCTGAAAACAGCCTGAACATACGATAAGAGTCCAAGTGCACTGAGGGTATCACAATGGGGACGCTACAATGGTGGATGCCCTGGGGGAAGACGGGGAGGCCAGAGGAGAATGAATGGGGGTGACCTCCTCATAGTCCTACAAAGCCTTCTGCAAGTCCTTAACCAGCTGCCCTTCTGCAGCTAAAAGTCTCAATAATTTGTCTTTAAATCCTTCTACCCTTGGGGATGCCCCAGGGGAAGATAGGTCACTGCATAGATGAATGACCCTCCACCCCACCAGGGATCCCTTCAGCATGATAACAGGGGGTACTGTCTCAGGGTCTGTGGGTAGGCTACAGAAAATGAGGGCCACTATGGTTTGTTCAAACAGGTCTGAGTCCTGCCCCCACACTGCAACTTTCCCCAGGCACTTAACCTTCCCCACGGTTTCCCCTACAGTATAGTGGAATTAGTAGTTCCCATGGGGATATCTAGTAGCAATAAAGTATTGCGGGGGTCTACCCCTTCAGGCTCACTCCACCCCATCATGTGGTGCACGGCCAGCTTGTGGGGAGAAATCTTCCACTTGGGCATAGTGAGTGCCTCCATTTTAAATTTTTCTTCAAATTTACACTTGGCTGAAATTCAAACTTTTGGCCACTAGGATGTGCTAATCCCAGTGGTGCCTCCAACATGTAAACCCTAGGCGGCACTACTCCAAGGGTAACTACCCCTGCCTGGATTCAATAATAAGGTGCCTCCACCCAGAGTAATGGTATTGGGGATGTTTACCAGTTCTGCTATAGTCCTCTGGGAAGCTATAACCCCCCACCAACCCTCCTAGTGACCAAGTACCTGATGCAGTAGTAAATTCACAGTCAGTATGAAACAGTAATAATATGCACACACCCTTAGCACTTACCACCAGAGTTGGATTTGCAACAGCTTCCCTGGAAACCTCCAGCAAAGTAAGGTTAGCAATACAGCTGCACACTTTCACCATTGTAACCCAACTAATAATATGCACACTAGCCAGGTTAAACATGAAAAAAGACAATCAGATTTATTTAGGGGCAGTGAACAAGGAAGGGGTGTGAATTTAGTCAAATGATTAGCAAACTGAATTAGTTCAGTGTTTACATGCACTTTTTGTCCCAAACTGGCAGTCACACAACACTGGGTACCCAGGATGGAAAGTCTGGCTAGCCAGAGGCGTTGCCCAGGGGTGGCCGGTGTTGCAGCTGATGTTGGGACCCTTGATGGAAAGAAAGGCAGTTAACATGCAAAACAACCAGATCATTTGTAATCCAAGCTGGTTGCCTCAGTCCCTTGAAAGCCCAATGAAATGAAACAATTAGATGGTACCACAGATGATTTAGCACTTGTTGCAGGGAGCTACCCTGATTGTACTCACGTTACCAAGTTTCTGCTGACAGGCAGGTGATACGGAGACCTCATGGTGTTCACCAATGAGCATGGGGAAACACAGCTGACACGACACACCTCCTCTTCATGGCCTTTCCTCCAGGTGGCCGCAACCTGCGTGTTGTTGTTGTGCAGGGGCTGGATCCCCAAAGCCGGTCTCTCGCCAAAACAGTCTCTGGTACAGGAGTTGTGGTCTGGGCCAAATTGGCAAGACCCAGACAGGGTGAGCAGTCTGGCAAAGTTTGTAACTTTCTGCTGGTGAAGCGTCCAGCTGGCATAACAGGTTTGGCAGTGGGCAAGCAGATCTAGACCCACATAGCACATTCAGCACATTCAAATTAAGCAGCTATCTCTGGGAACAGTTCGGATATAGTCTGGTTACAATTCAATAGGTTTACTGAGCAGACCTTTCGATCCGAGCATGTTTTGCACACAAGATGGGCTGATCGCTTAAACGGAGCAAGTCTTTGGTCCAAATTGCAAGTAGCACTGGCAACACTTCTTTCTTTCTTCTGCCGCAGTTCCACTCCAATCAGAAGATTTCTGACCTCTGCTATAGGCAGTCTTAAGGCAGTAGAATGGTGGGAAGCAGGCAAGGTGAGCCTCTTCCCACCAGTTCCCCTACGCTCCTTAAGGGAGCAGCTGCTCGAAGGCTCAAGCTGTTCACACACCAAACTCCAACTCTAACTGATCTACTGTCTCATGGCACACGGGGCTTTTCCCTTGTAAGTCCAGCATTCTGGTTGGTTGAAGGAGCTGTCAGTCACAGTTAACGCTCCCCCTCCAGGTTAAATTGGCACAAACCTAAAAACTACAATACTATGGATTTTTCTTTCCACAGAACTTTGGGGTTCGGATCTATTTTAGGTCCCCAAGTTCTACTGGTCCAAATACTGGAAGTCCCAGACGTAACATGGTGGTTCCTATTCATACAAACAAGCTGCAAATAAAGAGGTTAGACAAACTCCTCTACTTCAAATACAATGATACACAAACAGTAAATAAGCACAGTTCCTATACAGGCTCCCTCTGCACAAGTAACGACTGCAAAATGGAGCAAATTAGAAGCGGCATATGGCTAGTTGCAAGCCTTAAATCACCTGGACCTAGCTCAGACCATTCAATACACACAGATTAGCTAGTTTCTTAAAGGGACAGGCGTGGAGGCTCAGTAGGGCACTCTCACACAAATAAACAGGATACCAGCCTGACAGTGGGCATTGAGGAGCCCAGGAAGACATTAAGCAAACCTCAGATTGGTAGGGGGGGGTTATTCCTGTATTTTCAGTACCAGGTGAATATTGCGCAGACAGAACGGCGGATGTAGTACCGCGCTTTAAGAAGCGCATATGGTTCTACAGCAACAGGGGTCGTTTTAGCATGTGGTAAGAACCGCTACCCCATCACTGTAGGCTGACATTGGGGAAGGTTAAGCATGCCACCGGAGTGATACCTGGCTGAGCCGCTCCCTTGGTGGAGTGGCTAGAGCACCTGCCTCTGGCAGCGTTGGAGACCTAGGGCTGTGGTTCAGTTCTCCCAAGGTCCCATTATGATGCATTTAATTTTGTTGCGCAACACAAAAAGTTCACCGCTTTGAGTTATTTTCTTTCTCTGGAGTCCATGGCCCCCTGGAGTTGATTATATTTAATCCGGATGGTGTGGTGGGCAAAGTCCCCCACAATGGGGATGCAGGGGGAAGAGCCCCCCTGCAAAAACAAAGATAGCCCTGCAGTGTGCATCGTACTTGATTTGGTCAGTGTGTTGTGCCGACTATATTATGCCGCACGCTGATGTACGTGCGACATTGCTCATGTGTGCGGTTTTAACTGCGACAATATGACCCCGTGCCATATTTTCCATGTAAAACTGGGACAAAACTCCTGTACATTTTCCTGTATTCTCAAATCAATACATGTACGCAACTGACTTCATTATGCCTGTCAGTAAAATCTCTATAACAAATGTTAAGACTGTTTTATGTGTTCTTATTTATTTTAAATGGTAAAACTCACCTGCAATATATCACAGAGGCTCTGGAAAAATGTTGGACTCTCTCAAGCTTTGCTCTCAAGGTTCACATGTCCCCAGAACCTCTTGATTGTATAATATAGAGGATAATGTATGGTCCTCTATTGTTAACTAGTTTGTTAACCGTCGAGAGGTTGCCAGGGTGACCATGTAAACCTCGAGAGCGAAGCTCGAGAGGTTTACGTCGCCATGGCAACCTCAAGATGTTACACAAACCGGTTAACGATAGAGGGACCATACATTATATTTTATAGTGTATGGACCCCATAAACTGGCAGAAAAATTAAGGCTCCTTACTTTTGGCACCGCCAAGGACGTTCTAAGTCATTTTCTCACCACTGCGCCAGTTTCGAGAAGGCAGTTGGTGTGCGAGATGAAAGGTACGCACATGCACAGATGGGCTCCGTTTGTAATCCCATTGCTATGATGTGCTCATGAGAGGTTTATAACCACTTATGTCATAGTGATGGGATTATAAAGAAATCATTTAGATGCTTTTTAGCAGTAATAAGGGCTCACCATACATTGCAGCCCTGTTACAATGTACTGACACAGGATAGCCTAACTGAGATGCAGTATCTCATATTCAGTGGGGTCATATTTTTATCCATTTTGGCAATGTACTGACACAGGATAGCTCTGCTGAGATATAGTATCTCATTTTCAGGGGAATCCTAATTTTACCCATATTTACAATGTAATGATACAAGTTAGCCTGGCTGAGATGTAGTATCTCATTTTCAGTGGGTTCTTACTTTTACCCATGTTTACATCTGCGTGCAATGCATTGACACAGGATAGTTTTGCTGAGATACTGACGGCCGCCATGTGCAGCATGGTGGAGCTGACAAACTCTGCATATGTGAGTATCGCACATATGTAATCATGTCAGTGCTGCCATGTTAATCACAGCTGACTTTGGGGCAAACTGCGCATGCATGAGTATTACACATGTGCAGTTCTGTAATCGGAGTAGTATCAGTTACATCTGACTCCGGTGCGGCGAGAGCACCGCATATTCTTTTCAACGCTCTTGCTGCTCCTAAATGCGCTCCACAGCCGTATCAGCTCTGATCAGAGTTTGCTGTTGTGGTGTTTTCTGTACATTGCATTATAGTCACTATGCATTTCTGTAGTACGTTGTTGCCTTGCATTATTTTCAGTCTTATGTTACGCTCCCACCAAGGACACACCTGGAAATGAGCTACTGCATTTCAGTGTGCCTCTCCTGGCCATATCCAATAAGAAAATAATAAATGGGTCAATGGTATCCTAGAGCTGGATGCCATTAGAGACTGACAAAGATAACCTGTTACAGAAGGAGACTGGGGAAGTGGGTGAGGATGTATTCGTAAACTAAATAAAGATACTTACAGATAATGACTATTATAAAAAAAAAAACAGTCATAAAATGTGGGTTATTAATTTCATTTTATTTGTTAATCGGTTAAGCCAAACTGAGCCGTGTTTTTTTTTCTTTTAATTTACTGTTTATGCCCTCTTCTCTCCAGCACTGCCCCTTCCGGCGGCTACCAAATCCGTACCTGACCTTCTCCAGCGCTTATTCTTTTCTAACCCCTAGGCTTACCACCCAAGCTGGGGCTTACCTGGGTGTCCAGGAGAAATGTGTACTGAATTTTGTGAGGAGTGCAAGGGTTAGAGCATGCTAGTCTTGGAATGTGTTAAGAGTTTTGGGAGTTTGTGGTTCTCCTTTTAGCATGCTCCCTTTGATCACCTGTGAAATTTCCTGGGTGGAAGCACTTTACTATAAAGGAGACAATTCAGGCAATGCAAGAGAAGCCACTATAGGCATTTCAGAGTTAGAAAGTAGGGACCAAACCGTGGGGTCCCACCTTAACGATTGGTGGTTTGGCTTGCTCACATTGGAATTCCATTCTGATAACTAAGAGGGTCCCATTTTCATGGAGTTAAAAGTAAGAAAATAGCCAATTCAGGCAGTTTAAATGTTTTATTTCTCAGATGTGCCATGGGGGCACTGGATTCTGTTTGTTTGTTTGTCATATGCCACAAACCAGTAGCACCCCTCAGTAGAAATGTGAATTGAATTTTGTGAGCAATGCAAAGGTTGGAGCATGCTAGTTTTGGAATGGGTTAACAGGTAAGGTGTTGGGCCTCCTAGGCCCTGTCCACACTGGGGATCTTAAAACGTTACAGATGACCTATAATATTTTAAAATTAGGGAACATGATTCATGTCCACACTGGTAACGTTACCGAACCACGTTTAAACTCTGATACAACCAGGGTTTTAGCACGGTTTTGAAAATGGTTTAAGTGAGAAACGTTTTCACTTACCAGTGTGTACGGGCGTCCGATCCGTGTTCCCTGCCGGTTATCTTCCTGACACCCACAATGCTATACTGGCAATCCAGTTGACAGTGTGTTTAAACACGCTTTCATTTCGGGAGGTGTGGACGGGCACATAAGCATGTTAAGACTCTGTTCCCACAAGTGTTGCTTTCATTTCGGGAAGTGTGGACGGGCACATAAGCATGTTAAGACTCTGTTCCCACAAGTGTTGCTTTCATTTCGGGAGGTGTGGATGGGCACATAAGCATGTTAAGACTCTGTTCCCACAAGTGTTGCTTTCATTTCGGGAGGTGTGGACGGGCACATAAGCATGTTAAGGCTCTCTTCCCACAAGTGTTGCTTTCATTTTGGGAGGTGTGAACGGGCACATAAGCATGTTAAGACACTGTTCCCACAAGTGTGGATGTGGCAGCACGGTATGCTCCATAAAGGTTTGAAAACCGTTATCAAATTTTACCTGCAATGTGTGGACAGGGCCCTAGATGAGGACCTCTGGGGTAGGGTGGCTTGGTTAGTTGGACCAGGGCCCCAGTATTCCCCATCGTCTTAAGAACATATGAACATACGAAATTTGCCAGCAGATAAAGGCCTAGAGGTCTATCAAGTCTGCGCGAATGTGCAGCTAGCACCCCTTATTCTGCAGCTGCCCCTCCCTTCCACCCTTCCCCTTCATTAACCCACCCCCTTGTCCTGTCCCATCCTCGTTTGAAGCAGTCCACTGTTCTACTGCATACCACTTCAGCAGGTAACGATTCCACCCAGCCACCACCCTCTCTGTAAAAGGTCTCCTCATCTCCTCCTGAACCTTCCTCGCCCAGTCTTATATCATGGCCCTGGTGGCCCTCCCTCCCTTACTTTGAACAGCCCCTCTGTACCCGTCTTGTTTATTCCTTTCATGTATTTAAAGGTTTCAATCATGTCACCCTGTCTCTCCTCTCCTCCAGTGAGTACATGTTCAACTCCTTCAACCTCCTCTCGTATGATAAGTCCCCAGCCCCTTGATCATCTTTGTCGCCTGCGCCTGCACCCTCCAGTAACTTAATGTCCCTCTTCAGATATGGGATGCCAGTACTGCACGCAGTACTCCAGGTGTGGTCTAATCCAATGACCATACAGTGGCAGAATCAACTTCCTCCCTCCTCGGAGGATATACCCCTTGCACACAACCCAGGATTTCGCTGGTCTTTGCAGCTGCTCTCCTACATTGTGCCGAGTTGTTCATTGACCCTGTAATGAGCACACCCAGATCCTTCTCTCCTCTGTCTGGGCTAGCTGCACTCCCCTAGCTGGTAACTCCTCCTTGGGTTCTTCATCCCAAAATGCAGCACCTTGCACTTTTGGCATTAAGCCCAGTTGCCAGTGTGTCTGACCAGGTTTCAAGCTTTGCCAGATCATCCTGCAACCCCTGCCATCCCCTAGGTCATCCACCACCGCGCCTACCTTGGTATCATCAGCAAACAGACTGATCTTGCTCTTGATGTCCCATGATATGTCTGCAATGAATATCCCAAACAACACTGGTCCCAACACTGAGCCCTGTGAAACACCGCTCGTCACTGCCCTTGGGTGTGAGAGCTCCCCACCCACCACCACCCTCTGTTGCCTTCCCTGCAGCCAGTTTCCTACCCATCTCACCAGGTTTGCACCCGCCCCTGTGCCTACTAACTTCCTTCCCAGCCTTCCATGTGGCACTGAGTTGAATGCCTTACTGAAGTCCAGATACAGGACATCCACTGCATGGCCCCTGTCCAGTTGCCTAGTTACCCAGTCATAGAACTCAATCAGGTTGGTTTGGCAGGATCTGCCACGTATGAAGCCATGCTGTCTGCTGTCCTGTAGTGCTTTGGCCTCTAGGAGGGCCACCAGCCTCTCCTTCAGGATAGTCTCCATTAGCTTACCCACGATGGATGTGAGGCTCACTGGTCTGTAGTTTCCCGGTTCATCCTTGGGGCCACTCTTGTGGAGGGGCACCACACGAGCCATCCTCCAGTCCTGAGGTACACACCCCGAATGTAGTGAGGCATTAAATAGGTCTGCCAAAGGTCCTGCAAGGACCTCTGCCAGCTCCTTCAGTACCCTGGGGTGGATGCCTTCTGGGCCTGGCGCCTTGTCCACCCTCAGTGCCTTCAAACCCTCTCGAACTCTGCTCTCCATGATTTCCCCATCTGTCACCACTTCACCCCTGCTTCTGCCATTTCTCCCACCTTGGGTGTCACCCCCCTCTTCTCTTTAGTAAATACTGAGCAAAGTACTCATTTAGTGCTTCCGCCTTATTGCACTCTGCTTCCACCCAACCCCCCTCCTTCCTAATCCTTACTATGTGGTCCTTACAGCTCCTTTTCTCCCTGATGTACTTAAAGAAGTCCTTCTCCCCCTTCTTAATGCCTTGTGCCAGCCTGAGTTCCGTAGATGCTTTGGCTCCCCTTACTGCCCTTGTCACCTCCTTTGATTCTGCCAAGTACTCTCCCTGTCCTCCCCTCCCTGTTTTCTTGTACTCCTAAAGGCAGCTCTTTTCCTCCTTACCTTTCCATGACCTCCTTGCTCAACCAGATCGGTTTCTTAGCCCTAGCCTTCTTGCTCTGGGCTTTGCAGCAGGTTTTGGTTGCCTCCACTATCCCCAGCTTTATGAGCTCCCACCTCTGGTTAGTGTCCATACTAGATTGAATTCTGGCCAGGTACCCTTTTACCACTTCCCCCATCATCCCAAAGTTGGCCCTCCTGAAGTCCAGCACTATTGTGCCAGATTCCACTACTTCCTTGCCCATATCCAATGTGAGCCATACTGAGCGGTGGTCACTCCCTGACAGCGGTTCCTCCACTGTAAGTTCTCTCACAAAGTCCCCATTTGCCAGCACAAGGTCAAGGGTATTTCCTAACCTGGTTGGTTCACTGACCATTTGCAGCAGGAAGCTGTCCTGAAGGCATCCAGCAGTACCTGCCCCTTCTGTTCCTGGTTGTTGGGGTGCTCCAGTCCACTCCCTGGCATGTTGAAGTCCCCCACAATCACCACACTACTCCTTCTCGCAGGTTCTCCTGATCTGTCCTGCTAGTTCCCTGTCTAACTCCTCCGTCTGAGATGGTGGCCTATACACCACTCCCATTCTAAGAATCCTATTCTTGGAATCCTGGATTTGTATCCAAAATGACTCCATCACCCTCCTCCCCTTCCTCCCTTACACACTTCAGTCCTTCCTTCACATATAGTGCCACCCCCTTTCCCAATCACTCTGTCCTCATTAAATAATCTGTACCCTGGTAGACAGGTCCCAGTCATTGTATTGGGTGGCTCATGTTTCCATGATGACTGCAATGTCTACCTCTCCTCTGCCATGAGAACCTGTAACTCTGCAGTTTTCTCCCAAGGCTCCTAGCATTAGGGTAACCACCTTCCACCCTTTTCCCTCCCCATCCTGCCCTTCTTTCCTAGCATCACCAACAGTACTTGCCATTTGTCCTTTGTCACTGTTATGGGGGTAAGCTCATATGGTTTCCAACCTGTGGTCTCCGCATATCTCTTCCCCAACTGCCACCCCCACTCCTAGTTTAAATTCCCAACTTCCTCTATGTACTCCTCCATCCTCTGTTTCAACACTTCTTTCCCTCCTCACTCAAGTGTAGTCTGTCCTTGGCATAGAGACTACTGTCCTCCCCAGGTCCCTCCCCACCCCCCAACAGCCCATACCCTTTAGCACAACACCAGGCTCTTAGCCATCCATTAAATTCCTCTATTCTCAGCTTTCTTGTTGTCTTGCACTGCACCTAGATATTTTTCCTTGTTCCTGCTGTTAGGTGCTAAGGACATGGGTGTGCTGAGGAACCCAGGCACATGCACACACAAAGTGTGGCACTGCAGATTCTGGACAGTGTCCTCCCCACCCTCTGCAGTACCACCGGGGCACCACCACCTGTGGTCAGATGATGGCAGTGTTGCAGCAGGGGCAGCGACCATTCCTCCCCAGAGGAAAGCATCCTCTGAGACGCTCAATGCTCCTCCTCCCCCTCCCCCGGCCAGTCCTAGTGACCCCGGCTTGTTCCCAAACCCAGGCTGGAGGCATGACAAGCGGTACCGCTACACTGATGGGGTATTTCTAGCCATGTTTAATGAATACCCTGCAGGAAATTTAGTGACAAGGAAGATACAGATTCCAGTCCATCATTTTGTTTTTGAAAGGAAGTGTAGGAAGTCTTTCCCAATAAGAACTGCAAAATTATAATTTTTTTACCAAAGTACAATGAGGAAAGAAAAATAAATCCCTTTTTATTGTAACTTCAAGTTTATTAGCATTAAGTGTTCAACAAATGCATATACAGACTGAACTGCATTTTAGATGTTTGTTATATTAACTCCAAATATGCATCTACTTGGAGAAGTGTAATCCATAGAGTCCTAAGATCCCCGTCAAGCGGGATTTGAACAATCCAGTCTATTATTCAATGACGGGATTTGAACAATCCAATCTATTATTCAATGACGGTTAAAATGCTGTACAGGTACCACAGAATTAATGGATTGAAACTGCAGGCTACTCTGTAACAATTTTGCACTTTCTATGGTCATTTTATATTTTGATTTTGCACTTTTATTGTAACACTGTAGTTATCTAAGCTATGTACTGTTTTTATCCTTTGCTCCCCCCTCCAGGTCGCATGTGGAAACGAGCCCTGGCTTAGTGTGCCTTTACTGGTCACCAATGTTCAAATTAACAAATGAATAAATAATAACATCATCGGCTCCACCAGGTGTTAACCTAAAACCCAGTGGAACAAAAATGATGTACTAAACAGAAAAACCTTGTTACTGTTATTACTCTGCTGTAGGATTTCCTTAAGTTATATTGGGCTAGTTAGGAAGGGCTGTCATCTTCAGACAGAGTTTCCTTCCTGTCCATTGTCTTCTATGGGTTCCTCAGCAGATATTAGGTATGTGTGTCACAACCTTCATTTTCCAGTAACATTTCCTGTGCCAGGCTTAGGGTTGTTGTGACCCATTCTATTTCTACCACAGACTCTAACCTAGCCTTCCATTCTGTCACTGATGGTACTGTGGGGGACAACCAATGGGATGCGAGGCCTTTTATGACAACTAGGCACATTATATAAAACACTTCTGTATGGCCCCTGGAAACTAGGCTTGTGGTGGGAGTCCTAGTAGACAATTCTGAAAGTCCATGCAGATCCCTGGCCCCCAGATCCCTCTCAGCTTAGAATAGATCTTGTGCCAGTAGCCCCTGATATTAAGACATTCCCAAAGGAAAGAAGAAACTAAATCAGACATTCCATAATTTCTGTTACCTCCAGTACTGCGACTGAGAAGTCTAAACATATTGGTAAGATGCGACCCTGGAACACTGGCACAGCTCAAAGCTATTATATCAGCATGGATTGTTGGTATGAGAGTTCTGCAGCCTCCACCTGATCAGTGCACACTTCTCCGCCACGCAGTACAGCTGAAGCACTAACGATAAAGGTAATGCTAGTAACCCCACAAATACCATAACTATAACATTCATACACATAAGAAAATGAATGCACAGCATCTCTTTAGCAGAATCAAGGTGTCTTCACTATTCTTCAGGTGAGAACATGAGTGAGCTGCTTCAAGCAAAAATCATGGGTATCCTAGAGTTGTCCACTCAGGATACACCTCGTGCGATGAAACATAGAGGATTGTGTATGAGCAGTCATGCGTAACAAGGATATTCTTGTATCGAGAAGTTTCCTTGGTAACAGATTACCTCGAGAGCTCAGCTTGAGAGGTAATCAGTTACCAAGGGAACCTCAAGATACAAGAGTATCCTTGTTTGTGTATGACTGCTCATACACAATGTTTTATAGTGTATGGGCACTGACAGCATAGAAAATCACACAAAACCAGCAGGAGAAGACAACAGAGAATATAAATTTTAACATTTTCTTTTTTTTTTTAACTGACACAGTGTGCTGCAGATGTTTCTGCAAATTCAAGTTTAAAAAAAAAACAGCAACTTCCAGCTTAACTCGATTGAGGAAAGCAACTATGTGACAGCATTCCAAGTTGTTATGCTGCAGTAGTGACATAGCTAGTGCAGCATAACAGCTGTGATGACATAGCTACTGCAGCATAACAAGTTAACAACTCCATTCTAGTTATGGATTTCTATCCATAACAACATTCTATCATACACTATATACGGTATTGATAGTAACTCTTCAGACTGAAAGATGAACCAGCCCGTAACTATTAGTCATAAGAATGATTCACTGTATGCTTGAATACACCAATTTATCAGAAAAAAATCCTATTTTTTTTACAAATACACTACATGCCAATCTACTGAATCGTCTTGACAACATTCTTTATGAGAGTTTAACAAGAACTCTCAGGTGCAGTCTCAGTGACAACATTGGAGCTAAAGGAAAAAGAAATTATGTTAAGTTCGATACAATTTTCTTTTCTGTAGTGCTCCACACTGGGAAGTCTTAACATATGAGTATACAAAATCACACATGCCCCCACAATGCAAAGCATCATGGGCTGCATATGCAAATCACCACAGAATGTTATGCTGGTCCAACTTTAAACAGAATTGCATGGTGCCGAAAGGCCTCTCACACAGTTTGCAAAGGGTGCTAACTGAAGACATAGACACGTGTTTCGTCTTACCAGGACTCATCAGTATGCCTCGCCTGTTTGACACCCCAGTGGAATGGACCAGCATATCCCAGGCAATACTGCCTTAGGGGTAGCTGGTCCATTCCACTGGGTTGTCAAACAGACGAGGCATACTGATGAGTCCTGGTAGGACTAAACACGGGTTCATGTCTCTGTTAGCACCCTTTGCAAACTGTGTGAGAGGCCTTTCGCACCATGCAATTCTGCTTAAAGTTGGACCAGCATAACATTCTGTGGTGATTTGCATATGCAGCCCATGATGCTTGCATTGTGGGGCATGTGTGATTTTGTATTTTCTTGAAACTTGGCTTCCCAGCCAAATGCCCTTTGGGGTAACCCTTGCCTCAGTGTTTATGCACAGAGGTTCTTTGTCTTTAACATGTAACCCCAGATGGCGCTATCCCAGGGGCTACTACCCCTGCCTGATTTGCTACTAACAGGTTGAGGGGCCTGATCCAATGGCGGTGCCTCCACCCAGAGGTCAGGGTTTGCAATAGTTAAACTAGCTTGGTCACAGCCCTCTGGGACACTGCAACCCCCTTCTTCCCACTAGTGGCCCACACAATATATCAGAATTACCTTCACAGTATACACTTACCCCCAGGTCTGGTTCCGCACTGGGACCTCCTGTGAAATGAGATACAGTGCAACAATCACAGTACAGTACTTTAACATAGACAAATAACTCAGGCAGTATAACTTTGCTGAAACAAGCAGCTCTGATTTATTTAGGGGATATAACAAGGACAGGGGGAAATCAGGTTAATCAGCTTATCACTCTAATAATTCATCTATGGCTCTGTGCACAGGCCCATCCCTATCAGTTACTGTCCGGGTACCCAAGCCCTAGTGGCTAGTCCAAACCGTGGCAGCTGGTAGGGCCCTTTCACACAGAGAAAAGGAGAATTAAACAGTCAGCAGTACAGTAATTCCATTTGGATTTAATGTGGCAATTCAACAGGAGCAACCCTGAATTAGTACTCACAACCTCCAAATAAGATAGGGTCCTTCAATGTCAGCAGGGCTCACTTGAGGTACACAAACCTTCACACATCCATATAAAAGAAAGCACTATACCAGGCAGGCTGCATCTGTATCCCGATCGCAATTACTGCACAATACCCAGGAGAACACACAGCAGATTCAGTTCCTGACAGACCGAGGGCAATTTTCAGCAATTCCTCCAGTCTTCTACAGGGTGAGCCTGGTTTCTACTCTTCAGAGATCCTTTGATTCTTTTCACAGGACGGATTCAGTCCTAACAAGCTGTTACACAAGCTGCAGACCGGATCTGGGCCTTACACACGTTTTTTGACTAAAACTGCACACTGAAAAAGCACAGGGCTCCTTCCTTCTTCACTGCCAAAGCTCAACTGAAACTCCAACCGACAAAACCGGGCACTTCCTTTGAGTTCCTCCCAGTTCTTGACTGGATTGGCTGTCACTCACAATAGACTGCTGCTGTTGGTCCAAAAGGGCACTGAAGTCTAAACTACATCTCCCAGAGTCACTGCCCATACAATCCTCTTGTGGCTGGCTCAGATTATGAGTCCAAGTTCTGATTCGTCCAGGCACCATTTTAGAGCTAGCTTACTCCACACTGATTGGTCCAGTTCAGCAGTTCAAAACTAGAATGGGGAACTAGCAGACACAGTTCTGACTGCAAAGAAAGCAGGTTAGACAAACTGTAATTTCATTATTACTCTAAATAATTTCTGGCAAACAGTTACATCTTTCAGATAGGTTCCCTTTGCACTCCTAGTGACTGCAAAATGAAGTGAATTGGCAGCAGCTTGAGTGGCACTCAATCAAAGAAACACACAGTCCCCCATACAAACTAATTATGTCTGCAAGCAGACAGCTCTTAAAGAGACAGTACCAGAGGTTCTAAAACACTCACTGATAAATGGCTTAAATGCCAAACACCATTCAGGCTTGGAGCATTCAAGCAAGCTCCTGGAAGTCTTTTGGGAACCCCCATTTGCAGGGGGTTACACCCTTCCTGCCTGGGAAAGCTTGACGTCCGGCCAAGCAAGTACCCCATAAGTTTCAACTGCAACCATATACATTTGCATTAGGCTCGCACATGTAATCATCAGTCAATATATCATTTTACCAAGAACACATTTCTGAAACATTGCAGTATGTCACTCTTACACAGTATTACATACACATTGTACCATAACTCAAGTTATTACTCTTGTACATGAAACCTGAAGAGAGGGGCCCTTCCTATCAGTTACCTTGGGGCTGGATGGGGAGGCACCATACTTAGAGGGCAACACAAGTAACTTGGAGTTAGCACTGATGCTCAGTTTGGGCAATGAGCTCGGGACACATACACTCCTTTATGGACAACATTGAGAGGCAAGTCCACAGGCCTCCCAAGTGAATCATAACTGAGGTGCACCACAGGCTTTACAGCTCGACCAGTCTTTCTAGGGGGAACTGTTATAGTCTCTGCACTCTGAGCCTCATTTTCAGCATTGTCCTCACTTGTCAGGGGAGTCTCCATGGGGGTAGAGAGGCTAGATCTTGGGGCACTTTCAGCTCCAGGAGTTACAGTTTCTGAGTCCACAACATTTGGCTCACATGGAGAGCTTTCGGACACTGGCAGTGGACTGTCAAGGCACTCAAAATACTCTTCTTGTTCGGGTGTATCACCAGTCTGCCCCAATCTATCATTTTCCTCCCTGAAAGCTCAAACAGTTCAACCATGCACAATGATTCCATTTCATCTGATCTGATGCTTTGCTCTTCACTTTCTGGGAGATTGGCTCCAGGGATGAAGCTGGGGCTTGGACAGTCCAGAAGGCCCAGCTTCATCTCCAGTATTGACTAGGGATTGCCCCAAACAATTGACTCAGTTCAGAAGAAGGATAGTATTCAAAGTCACTCTCACTTTCTTCTGAATGGACTGACAGTCATGCTCAACTGGGACTTGTGCAGGGGAACACTTGAACTCTGCTTCTGTAGGTGCAGACTTCCTTGGTCTTTTCTTAGCAGCAGCTCTAGTCACTGGTCCAGAGGGGCATCTTCTAGGGCTCAGACTCAATTAAGATTTGTCCAATGGGCAGTAAATGATTTCTATGCATTGTTTTTACATCTTTGAATTATTCTCAGGCCTTACTTTGTACACTGGCAGATCATCTAGTTTCCCACTACAATGTGAGGGAGATGGTGCCATCTGTCAGCAATCTTGTGCTTGCCATGCAGTCCCAGATTTCTTAGCAATACCGATCTCCCTCCTGGAGTTCCTGTGCTTTCACCTTTTATCATACCTTTCTTTGTTGGCCAGATTTCTTTGTCAGCCATGGTTTGAGCCAGTTGTACGCATGAGTTAGCTGGGCCTTTAACTTTTGCACATACTGTAAATAGTTGTCAGCTTGAACCCCATCAGGAGAGACCCCAAAACACACATCTACTGGTAGTCGAGCTTCTCTTCCAAACATCAGGCGGTAGGGGGAGAATCCAGTGGCATCACTTTTGGTGCAGTTATAAGCATGTACCAGGGTTGCTAATTTGTTGGCTCCATCTAGGCTTGTCCTTTGGGTGCAGGGTGCCTAGCATATCTAGCAAAGTGCGGTTGAAACGCTCAGGCTGTGGGTCCCCTGGGGTGGTAAGGAGTGGTTCTGGACTTTCGCACTCCCCACAGGAAAGCATCTCTTTGATCAGACGACTCTCAAAGTCTCTCCCTTGATCAGAATGGATTCTTTGTGGAGCCCCATAGTGAACAAAAAAGTTTTCTACAAGTACTTTGGCTACACTGGATGCTTTCTGGTCTTTGGTGGGGAAAGCTTGGGCATATCTCGTGAAATGGTCAGTGACCACCAGCACATTACTGATATTTCTTTGATCTGACTCCAAACTTAGAAAATCAATACAGACCAGCTCCATGGGTGCACTGGTGGTGATGTTAACAAGGGGCAGCCCCTGGGGCAAAGCTTTCTCTGTAAGCAGCGACTACAAGTTCGAATGTGTTGCTCCACATCAGCCCCCATCTTAGGCCAATAGAATCTGGATCTCACCAAGTCAAGTGTTCTGTCTATACCAAGGTGCCCCATGTGGTTGTGCAAGGACCTCAGTACTGAGTCTCGAAGGCAGTGGGCAGCACTAGTTGTTGTTTGTCTACTTGTCCCCTCTGTCTACTGTTTCTCTGTATAACAGTTTATTGATCAGTTTCAACTTAGGACCTTCTTTGTATAACAGTGCAGTTCTCAAATCAGTGGAGCGTAATTTGGACACATCTTTTCCTGCATAGAGGGCTTCTAAAGCTGCTTTGATCATGGGATCGCGGGATTGAGCCCGCTGACTGTCATTGTCCAGCTGAGGCAGTGCACCAATGTCTATTGCAGAAAAGTGGCAATAAGCAGCAGGTATGCAATTCTCAGAGGCTCCCAAGCAATCCACCATGCAGTCCACTGCGTCTCGTGGACATTTGTTCCTCCCTGTCAAACTTCCGGCAGAGTGCCCGAATGTCAGGTTCTGCCAATCGGACCCAATCATTCTGGGGAACAGGCCTCCGGAGAGAGCATCAGCATCTATGTGGTTCAGACCTGCTCGGTATTCAGAGCATAGTCATATGTAGATAATGCAGAAAGCCACCTATGACCAGTGGCATCCAACTTAGCTGAGGTCTGCACATAGGTCAAAGGATTATTGTCAGTTTTACTAGTATTTTAGCCCCATACAAGTACTCATGGAATTGGTCAACAATAGCCCACTTCAAAGCTAGGAACTCTAACTTATGTACAGGATAGTTCTTTCGGATGGGGTCAGGCTTCTACTGGCAAAGGCCACTGGTCTCAGGCCATTCTCGTGCTCTTAGTACAACACAGCCCACAACCCTTGCAAGCTAGCATCAGTGTGCAGGACGTAGGTTTTCTTTGGATCGGCATAGGCCAGCACTGGAGCATGGGTAAGTTGATATATGATCTCATGAAAAGCAGTCTCACAATCAGGAGTCCAGCGGGCCCCAAATACTTCACTCGGATGAAAATACACTCTTTAAGTCTTGAGGGACGCTGACTTTTGGTATTTTTTGTGGGTTGGGGGATACCCTTGAGTAAGGTTAAGTAAAGGGCGGATCACTCTTGAATAGTCCTTGATGAAGCGCCGATAATAACCACAGAATCCCAGGAATCTTTGCAGTTCTTTTAGATTTTTGGCTGTGGCCAGGTGGTCAAGGCCTCAACTTTACTTGGGTCGGTCTCTATTCCCTCGGTGGATACTATGTGTCCCACATACTTTACTGATGTTTGAAAGAATTGACACTTATCAATGGACAGTTTAAGGCCAAAGTCCTCCAGTCGGTCCAATACCTTAAATAATCTGCTCTCATGTTCCTCCAGTGAGCCAAACACAATAACATCATCTAGGTATACCAGGCACTCTAGTAAGTTCATGTCCCCCACTGCACGCTCCATCAATCGTTGAAAAGTGGCTGGGGCACCTGAAATCCCTTGAGGCATCCTCATGAATTCATAGAAGCCAAGCGGACAGATAAAGGCTGTCTTTTCACGGTCCTCTGGGGCCATCGGGATCTGATAGTACCCACTCGTGAGATCCAGCACAGAGAACCACTTGCTCCCGCTTAGGCAGTCCAAAGCATCCTGAATGCGGGCATTGTGTACTGATCAGGATAGTCCGCCGGTTTAAGGTGCGATAATCCACACACATCCTTACTGTTCCATTCTTTTCCTCACTACCACAATGGGGAAGCATAAGGGCTTCTGGATTCTTGTATTACACCAGCAGCTAACATCTCTTGCAGATGCCGCCTCACATCATCTATGTCAGCAGGTGCCAGGCGTCGAGACCTCTCACGAAATGGTTCTTCGTCATGCAGCCGGATATTGTGCTCAGCTCCTTGCACGCATCCTACATCCCATTCCTTTAAAGAAAACACCTGGTCTCTCTGGGCAAGCTTCTCACTGATCCTCACTTTCCATTCAGCTGGCAGCGGGAGTCGCCAAATCAAACAAGTCAGGCGTTACTCTGTCATTCTTCCTTGAACTCTTGCTGCTGGGTAGCACTGCAGTGTCTGCACAATGCACATTAGCCAGGATGCAACCTCTGTTTACCGAATGTCTCTTTTCAGACACATTATGAACTTGGACCATTACCCTTCTGGCATAAGCATGGGCTCTAGCGGGCAAAATACTAGGCTTGACCAGCAGTCCCTCTGGCAATTTTCCATCGCCTGGTGCATCCAACATTAATATTTTATTCTTAACATCCTTTCTGATACGGACCTCTCCCTGTAAGGTACACTGGGCATTTGGCCCAGGATCAGAGACTCAGGATCCTTCTTCCATACAATTCCGACCGGTTCCTCTGGTTCTGTTTTTCAGCATCTCTCTGTGCCTCATAGGCCTTCTTAATTAAAGCCGGAACTCTTAAAGCTCTACTAGTCTTTGACCCCTGTTTTTCATAACACAACTGTGCCAGCCTTCCGAACATATGAGCATTTGTTCCAATCAACAAAGGGACACCATCATACAGTCCAGTGGGGGACACACTAAGGCTAGGGTCTCTACTTGTTCGGCCACTCCAGCCACGGAGGTGGGGAAAGACAGCCAAATTCGGATATACCCGGAATAGGGGTAGGCCTTCTCACTTAACCCCATACATGCAGTCCTTCTAATGGTTGTAAGGGCACGCCTGACAAATGCTTCTGATACCAATCTTGGAACATAATTGTCACTTGGGAGCCACTGTCTAATATAGCTCTTGTAGACACTCCGTTCACCTTTACAGTGGTCTCCATGGAGGGACCCACTATTCTGGACCAGTCTGGAGAGGCGGTAGTGGGGCCTGGGCAACTGACCTTGCCACAAAGGACGTGAATTAGCATTTTTGGTGCCCTCACTGGGATCATGCTGTGCACCTCTTAACCACTGATTTCTTCTCCGAAGCTCTCCTTGTAGCCTATATGCAACTTTGTCAGTGTCTTTGGGGACTGGCATTCCTTTCATGTGCCCATCTTTCCCACAATTATAGCAAAACATACTTTCTGGAGTTTGAGCTGGCGAGGCACCACACTGGGAGCCAGGGCGGGGTATTACTAACTGGAAACCTTGGTGCCATCTCTGTCTGCGGGCGTGATAAGCATTTGGAGACATCTCGTCAGTTTCTCCACTTCCATGGTCAAGGAATCGAGTTCGAGCTGTTATCAGCAGGAGATACATGGGTGGGTACCCCCACCCCATAGCAGATGCAGTCGGATATAGGTCAGGGCCTGCATTTGCAGGCGTGGCCTATAAGGGACTGTTTTGAATTCCCCGGATCTCTCTCAACAGTTCGCCCCATTGTGACATATCTTTTTCCTTGTCAGAGCACTCATTGACTGCCAACCTCTGCCCTGAACTTCACTCTGATGGGTCACCTCAGTCACTCGGGTCGTAGCCGCAGCTATTGGTGCAGGTCCCTCCCGAGGTCGTCTTTTCTCAACTCCTCGAATTTCTCTCATTAACTCATCATAGGAGGGTGGGGATTCCAGTCGATCTGCCAGGCGTAACTGAAGAAACAGCAGTTCTGAGAAGGGGACAGACTTAAGGATCCTGTCCAGCCTGGTTCGGTCCAGTTCAACCGCTGGCAAACTACCTTTTCTGAGGCATTCTTGCAACAATTTTTCCAGCCGAGATACATACACAGACAACAACTCCCCTTGGTACTGTTGTGCATCTCTTACTCTCCACCATAGGTCCTCATCAGAATCTGGGCTCCCATACACATTCTCCAAGGCCTCAAGATAGGCCTGTGCAGTCGCTTCAGGGTTACTGGCCCGTTTAGCACGGATGGTAGCCAGGGCAGGACCTCGGAGGCTCTCACTAACCCTCTTTCGCTTTTCACCTTCCGAGCATTGCCATTCTAGCACTTGGGGGGCAACATAGTCTATCCAGGTCTCCCAGTCATCCTCCCCTTGGGGGGTGGGGAGGGTGCCAGAGAAGATCCTCAACCTTCGGTAAGAGTCGTGACTAATGGCAGGTGCAGAAATAGGAGTCTGCATTGGTTCAGCCACCATTACGGGCACTGGAGCAGGAGAGGGTGTTGGGGGAGGAACACCCCCAGGTGGCAAGAATAGTTTCTTCAAGTCCTCCACAGTTTTCCCCTCTCCCAGCAACCATTCAGCAAATTTCTCCTCAAAAGTTTCAGATAGTGGTGGGGGCTGATTCCCCCCCCGGTCTTTACTGTCCTTAGTTATCACTCTCCAAGCAGTGAGGGCTCCCTCTGGGGTAATGGTCTGTGGCACTTTGGAGCTATCTATGGGATCCTTAAACTCTACTAGGGCCAGGAAAGTGTGGGTGAGCAGATTAGCATGCCGACCCACCACCACAGGGTTTTGTAAACCTTCCACCTTGGAAAGTACTCCCTGCACAGTGTCGTATTGATACCCAGGGGATGTCCAGGATAAGCATAGCATTTTGGGGTCGATCTCCTCCCCAGTACACCACTCCACCAGCCGGTGCACAGCCACTTCTGTCGGGTACCCATTTTTTTCTTAACAGTGGTTCTGTAATATGGCCACTAGAGGACACACAATCCCAGCGGTGAGCCTCCAAAATGTAACCCCTAGATGGCGCTATCCCAGGGCTACTACCCCTGCCTGATTTGCCACTAACAGGTTGAGGGGCCTGGATCCAATGGCGGGTGCCTCCACCCAGAGGTCAGGGTTTGCAATAGTTAAACTAACTTGGTCACAGCCCTCTGGGACACTGCAACCCCCCTTTCTTCCCACTAGTGGCCCACACAATATATCAGAATTACCTTCACAGTATACACTTACCCCCAGGTCTGGTTCCGGCACTGGGACCTCCTGTGAAATGAGATACAGTGCAACAATCACAGTACAGTACTTTAACATAGACAAATACCTCAGGCAGTATAACTTTGCTGAAACAAGCAGCTCTGATTTATTTAGGGGGATATAACAAGGACAGGGGGAAATCAGGTTAATCAGCTTATCACTCTAATAATCTACCTATGGCTCTGTGCACAGGCCCATCCCTATCAGTTACTGTCCCTGGGTACCCAAGCCCTAGTGGCTAGTCCAAACCGTGGCAGCTGGTAGGGGCCCTTTCACACAGAGAAAAGGAGAATTAAACAGTCAGCAGTACAGTAATTCCATTTGGATTTAATGTGGCAATTCAACAGGAGCAACCCTGAATTAGTACTCACGACCTCCAATAAGATAGGGTCCTTCAATGTCAGCAGGGCTCACTTGAGGTACACAAACCTCTTCACACATCCATATAAAAGAAAGCACTATACCAGGCAGGCTGCATCTGTATCCCGATCGCAATTACTGCACAATACCCAGGAGAACACACAGCAGATTCAGTTCCTGACAGACCGAGTGCAATTTCAGCAATTCCTCCAGTCTTCTACAGGGTGAGCCTGGTTTCTACTCTTCAGAGATCCTTTGATTCTTTTTCACAGACGGATTCAGTCCTGCTGTTACACAAGCTGCAGACCGGATCTGGGCCTTACACATTTTTGACTAAAACTGCACACTGAAAAAGCACAGGGCTCCTTCCTTCTTCACTGCCAAAGCTCAACTGAAACTCCAACCGAGAAAACCGGCACTCCTTTGAGTTCCTCCCAGTTCTTGACTGGATTGGCTGTCACTCACAATAGGCTGCTGCTGTTGGTCCAAAAGGGCACTGAAGTCTAAACTACATCTCCCAGAGTCACTGCCCATACAATCCTCTTGTGGCTGGCTCAGATTATGAGTCCAAGTTCTGATTCGTCCAAGGCACCATTTTAGAGCTAGCTTACCCCACACTGATTGGTCCAGTTCAGCAGTTCAAAACTAGAATGGGAACTAGCAGACACAGTTCTGACTGCAAAGAAAGCAGGTTAGACAAACTGTAATTTCATTATTACTCTAAATAATTTCTGGCAAACAGTTACATCTTTCAGATGGGTTCCCTTTGCACTCTAGTGACTGCAAAAATGAAGTGATTACAGCAGCTTGGAGTGGCACTCAATCAAAGAAACACACAGTCCCCCATACAAACTAATTATGTCTGCAAGCAGACAGCTCTTAAAGAGACAGTACCAGAGGTTCTAAAAACACTCACTGATAAATGGCTTAAATGCCAAACACCATTCAGGCTTGGAGCATTCAAGCAAGCTCCTGGAAGTCTTTTGGGAACCCCCATTTGCAGGGGGGTTACAAACATATGAGTTATTTTTTTGTATTTAAACATTTTATTGCAGAACCAAGCATACAACCATACATCACAGGCAATACTGTATAGTAAGAGCTCATACCAAAAATATACAGAAAAGAAACAGAAAAATAAGCATTACTAGTAAAATTACAAGCCTAGTTTGAACAGAACCACTGCACTAAGCAACTATAAAATCAAATGTGACACAGAGAAAGACTGATGTGCACAGCACAGGGGATTCTCCTTGCCTGGGGAAAAGCAAAAGATTACAAAACAATGCTGGTTCTGTATTTTCATTTTTTTTTAAAAACAAACATAAGCCGGCCTGGTGGCACTGAGGGTTGGGGCGCTGGACGCCACACCTCGCACCACGCCGGTGACCGGGGTTCAGGTTGCTGGGGCTCAGCCAGGGTGAGGAAAGACTGAGCATCCATAGACAGCGCTTCCTCCTCTGAGAGAGGGGATTAGCACTGTGAGCTATAGCCTGACACCCATACAGTGGCTGGGTGTCACAGCCACATTCAGGTGGACCCACGTCCATGGCGCTAGGCTGCCTCAGCAGAGGTGGAGACATTCATCCCACTCATTGCACACATGTGGGCTCAGGGAAAAAATCAGAGGAAAAGCTGGGAGCCGTGAGGACCCATGATGGCCCAGTGTGTCCCTCCGCAATGCCGCCCCTGACTTCTGGATTTGTGTTCCGGAGGGAGGAGTAGGCCAGCGCTCCTCACCCTGGCTCTGCCATGGGTGACAATCCACGGGGGAATTGCGGGCGTTCGCAGAATGGAGTATGACCGGAGCCAGAGGAGGAGCTCAAGCGGAGGAGGCAGCATAAGGTGTAAATAAAATAAAAAATAAAAGACATAACATAGTCTCCCCATGTTCAACAATGAGTTAAGAGATATAAAACTTTATAAACCCGAATAATACATATAACAGATATTAAATAATATTAATGACAAATGGTACAGATGCCTCTCCAGGTCTTCACTCATCATCCCATGTAGCTAACTGGTCCACCACCGAAACCCCTTCTAACTCCTCGACTGTGGAACTGAAGGGATACCATCTAGAACAAAATGTATCAATATTTAGTTGCAAGTGAGCAGTAATATGTTCCATGGATCACACTTTTCTACAATTCTCTAACCAAGTGAAAAGACTTGGAGGAGAGGGTAGAAGCCACAACTGTGTAATTGGTTCTACGGCAGCGACCATCAGTACATGGAAAAGATAATGTCAATCTCCCCTCTTAGCTCCTTTTGGGTGAGCCCTATTAGCACCTGTTCAAACTTAAGTGGAGTTTGCAATTGTAAAGGGTGGGCTGTCAACTGACAGACCTTTTGCCCAAACAGCGTAAGCTGTGGACAGTTTAAAAAAATGTGAAAGGGATGCCCTTTGCCCACAGTTTCAACATATACAGTAGGTTCTAACAAGCAGTATAAAAGGACTGCCTACTAACGTGTCCAGTGAGTGAGTGCAACAGTGAAGGAGTAGAACAGGAGTAAAACTGGCATCGTCGGGCATTGGCAGGAGTCAGCAAATGACAGAAGGCGTACAGGGAACTCTGCTGATCCAGTTAGGTATGGTAGAATACCTGTGTACTGGTTGCTGCATGTTTAAAAGGGTGCACTGCCAGTGGGATAGGGGTAAACAAGAGTGTAGGGTAGGGAGGGTAAGATCTAAAAAGGTCAAGCTACGGGCAACTGAAACATACAATAGGGTGAGAACAGAAGCAGCACCCTATCTAGGGTAGGTGGAGAACATGAATATAGGAAGCCAACTATCATAAATTACCAAGGGACCAAAAACAGGGAACTGAACAAAAACCTGATCTAGAAAAACCCTATCTAGGGTAAGGGGTTGAACACAAACTCGAAAGGGGAAAGGTAAAGGGAAGCCAAGAGTGGGGTTAGTGTTAAGGGAAGCCTACAGGCTAGGGAAAGGCAGGGAAGCAAAAAGTCAGGAGGATAAACAAATCATCAGACATGGGAGTGGTGCAGGATTATGAGTGTGGGGCTGCAATCTTCAGAGACATGTTCTGAAGATTGAGGTGTTGCCCCATATGCAGACACTTCCATGGGCTGAGAGCAGAGGTCGCCGGACTCCGGGCTGAACTGTTATGAGCACAGGGCACTATATGCCTCACCCTGGAGCCACCAAGTTTTCCATCGCCCCCTCAAAGGATGCCAGAAAGAAGGCAGAGTGGCTGGACCTTGGTGGACTCTGGGAGGGTGGGGGAAGGAGGAAGGAAGGCGAGCACCCCTCAGACCTTATCGCTCCACAATTCCTTCACCATTCTGGCTGATTGGGGAAGCCAAGAGGAGGCACCAAAGGCAAAAGTAAGAGAGGATGTGGGGGTCCTCAAGGGAGCCGGTCCCAAGGAGGGTGGGAGACCCCCGGCCAAGGAGGAGGAGGCAGTTGCTGGTGGGAGACTCCATAGTCAGGGGGATTGAGTTGGGCCAGGGGAAGGGAGGGACAGGGTAGTACAGTGCATTCTAGGCACTTCAGCGAGAAGGACTGGATGGTAGATCTTGGAGATAGCTATGGAGGAGGGGGTATGGAGGGAGCTAGATGTTATTGTCCACCTGGGGACAAATTGTCTGGCAAGGGAAGCTGTAGGGGTAGTGCAGGATAAATTTAGGGGGTTCCATGTCACAATAGTGATCGCAAAACAGCGATCGCTATTATGGCGAGTGTATATCGCCGAAAAGCAAATCGGCAAAATACACATGCCGGTGAAGAGACATCCGACAAGGAGTCTCAGTGTTTATGTGGGGGGGGGGGGCTGTGCCTCCCACACCCCCCTACTAAAGGATTCTCAACTCCAGCGGGGGTGCATGTTGGGGAGGGGGCGACACTCCAGACTCCAAGAAAAAAATAAAGATGCATCTGTGGCAAAATTCTTACCCGCATCCAGCCCTGAACCCAGTACCTGTTGTGCCACAGCTAGCCACCCTCACTGCCACACCACACTGCTAGCTCGGCTGCAGAAGGTGCACTACCCCTTTACAAACCCTCTTCTCTATCCCTCCCTTCCCTCCCCTTCCTCTTGCTATCCCTCCTTTCTGGTCACCCTTCCCTATGCTTGCTTTTGCATGGGGCCGCTACTCTTGCAGGGTAGCCCATGAGGAAATTGTTGAATATGAGTCGCCATTTTGACGGTCACTCATATTCAGTCGTTACCTTCATTGGATACCATTTAGGCAGTTGGGGAGAGGCCTGAAGCAGGTAGCTTGCACAGTGGTCTGCACTGAGGTGCTGCCCATGCATGGCCAGGGGAAGGCTAGGGAACTCCGCAACAGGTCCTTCAATGAGCAGTTGAAGACATGGTGCAGGGAGGAGGGTTTTGGCTACATTGGGGACTGGGGTCACAACTAGGGAGATGGAGGTCTGTACAAGAGAGATGGCCTCCATCCATCCAGGAGGGGAACGTCAGTTATGGGTTAACGGTTTAAATGCCACTTTGACTTTCATTAAAACTAGCCACGGGGGGAGGTAGAAAGACTTAAGGAGGCAGAGATTGCCCCCTCCCCCACCCGAGACTAGTGCTACAGGAAAGGTTAACCCAGGGAGAAGAAATTCACTTAAGGTTGATGGAAGCAAACAGAAGGGCAGGGCAGACAAGTCTGGAAGAGGAACTTCAGCTGGAAGAGAGGGGAAGGAGGGAAGGCAGGAAAATAACATAACAGGGGAGGGCAGGACCAGGGTAACAGAAGGTGGGAAGTGATGAAGCAGGAAGGGGAGGCAGGTTAAAGAGAGACAGAGACAGAGACAAAGAGAATGGAGAGCCATGTATGCCAACACAAGGGGTCTGAGAAACAAAATTCTTGACATTGAGGCAATCATTGCAGAGGCAGACTTGCATCTGGTGGCCATAACAGAATCATGGTGCACAGACAACTACAGCTGGAAAGTGGCCATCCCAGGCTACCTCATGTTCCGGAAGGGCAGGTTAAAGAGGAAAGGTGAAGGGGTTATTTTATAGGTGAATGAGGATATAAGGGCCACCGAGATACTGGGGCAATGGGGGGGGGGGCAAAGGAGGGCTGAAAGTACTAGGGACAGCCTAGAGACAGGGTCGGAGGCCATCATCAGCACGGGGGTGGTGTACAGGCCTCCACACGGGGAGGATTTAGGCAGATCCCTGGGTAAAGCCATTAGCAAAATGGCCAGCAAGGGGGGAGTATTGGAAGCTGTGGGGAAAGGAGAAGTGGTAATCGTAGAGGACTTCAACCTGCCCAAGATGGACTGGAGTATTCCCTCCACAACATGTGCTAGGAGTCAGGTGATCCTGGAAGGGCTGCAGAGTGGGTTCCTGACTCAGGGTGTTACTGAACCAGCAAGAGCCGAGGAAATTCTTGATCTGGTGCTCACAAAATGGGGGGCATGTACAGGAAATAATGGTCGGGAAGCCACTGGGTGGAAGTGACCATTGCACAGCGTGGTTCCAGTTGGATATGGGCAGGGAAAGGATCCAGACTAACACCAAAATCTTGGATTTCAGGAGGACGGACTTCAGGAAAATGGGCGAAGTGCTGAGGAGCCATCTGCCGGGCATCAAAGCAGATATGGGGGTGGACCAAAGTGGTCCATCATTAAGGAAGGAATACTGGTTGCCACAGATGAGTGCGTTAGGCTCAGGAGTAAGAAAACAAGGGCCAAGGCACCCAGATGGTTCAGTTCTGGGGTTGCTCAGGCAGTTAGGGAAAAGAGGCTGGCCTATAGAAAATTCAGGAAGACCAAAAGAGAGGTGGATAGGGGCAATTACCTAAGGTTGGCTAGTGAGGCAAGTAAGGAAGTCCGGTGAGCAAAGGCACAGAAGGAGCTGCAGATAGCTGAAGGAATTAAGAAGAGGGAGAAGAATTTCTTTCACTTTATAAGTGAGAAAAGGGACAAGAAGGAAGGGATTGTTAGGCTTGAGAAAGGGGTGGAGTGGGTGGAGGATAATGGGGAAAAGCAGAGATACTAAATGAATACTTCTGTTATGTCTTCACCAGGGAGAAGGATGGACCAGTACCTTCAGGAGGGAAAAGAGGAGCGGAGAGGGGGCAGGGGAACACAGATGTAGTGATAGAGAAGGATAGCATGAGGGAGGGGCTGCTGACATTGAAGGTGGACAAATCACCAGGCCCAGGCAGAGTACATCCAAGGGTACTAAGGGAACTGGCTGAGGAGCTGGCATGGCCGCTGGCACACCTCTTTAATAGTTCACTAGAGTCAGGCATGGTACCGCAGGACTGGAGAACAGCACATGTAGTGCCCCTCCAGAAAAGCGGTCCTAACAATGACCCAGGAAATGACAGACCAGTCAGTCTGACCTCCGTTATCAGAAAGCTCATGAAGACCATACTAAAGGAAAGATTGTTGGAATATCTCGAGAAGCATGGTCTCCAGGATGTGAGGCAGCATGGGTTTATGGGGGATTGTGTCAAACAAATCTGATTGACTTCTTTGACTGTGTCACTAAGTCAGTAGATGGGCCAAGTAGTAGACAGCCTCTATCTTGATTTCAGCAAGGCCTTTGACTATGTGCCCAAAAAAGGTTGATCTGGAAGTTGGTGGATCTTGGAGTTGGGGAAAAGATGGCCAGACGGGTGGAAAATGGCTGAGGGACAGAACCCAGAGGGTGGTTGTGGGGGGGAGAGTTATCTGGTACCAGAGTGGTAACCACTGGGGTCCCACAGGGCTCTGTGTTGAGGCCAGTGTTGTTCAATGTCTTCATCAATAACACTGGGGATGGCATTAAGGGCAAAATGTACCTATTTGCGGATGACACCAAGCTTGACGGGAGAATGGGCACAGCTGAAGAGATACAGGACCTTCAAGAAGATTTGGAAAAGCTGGGGAGGTGATCCAGGATCTGGCAGCTTGGCTTCAATGCCAAGAAATGCAAAGTTATGCATATTGGTGCCAAGAATTCCAGGACAGAGTACTACCTGGGTGGAGTCTGAGGATCTGCATCAGAGGAGGAGGAGAAGGACCTGGGATTGATGATCACCAGTGACCTGAAACACTCCAGGCAGTGCAAGAAAGCAGCAGCAAAGGCAAACAAGATGCTGGGATGCATCTCTAGGGGGATCAGTAGTAGGAGAGAGGAGGTTATTCTGCCCTTGTACAAGTCACTGGTAAGGCCGCATCTAGAGTATGGTGTTCAGTACTAGTGCCTACACCTCAAAAAGGACATTAACCTGCTGGAGAAGGTCCAGAGGAGGGCTACAAAGATGATAGTGGGTCAGCAGGGTAAGACGTACGAGGAGAGGTTGAGGGCACTGAACATGTACTCCCTGGAAGACAGGAGAGAGAGCCGGGACATGATTGGGACCTTCAAGTACTTGAAAGGGATAAATAAAGTTGATAAGGACAGTCTCTTTAAGCTGAGTGGCAAACATAACACTAGGGAGCACAGTCTTAAGCTGGAGGGTGGAAGGTTTAGGAGGGAGGTCAGGAAGCACTTCTTCACAGAGAGGGTGGTGGACACTTTCACTGCACTGCTGGAAGAGGTCACCTCATTGAAGATAGTGGGCAGCTTTAAGAGAGGCTGGGATAGGCACAGGGGAAAGTAAGGATCATGGGTATGGAGGATGGGAGGAGTGGGGAGGGAGGGCAGGGGCATTAGCTCAAGCTGTGGGCCCTGCAATATGAGCAGACTTGATAGACTAAATGGCCTTCTTCTGCTGGCTTCTTTGTATGTTCGTATGTAAGTGAGCAAGGGAAATGAGGAGGAAGAGGTCGCTATGGGTCTCTAAGGAGGTGGCAAAGGCAGTGATTTAGAAAGCACAAGGAGATTAAGAAGGATGAAGACAGGGAGGCTGGAAGGAGGCTGAGGGTAGATAAAGCATCAGCAGAGGACAGGATAGCTAACGAGGTCCAAAAAGTGGGCAAGACCTTCTTCAGCTATGTGTGGAAGAAGAGGGAGACAAGAGGATGGATAGTGAGAATCAGGAAGGTGGGGTTGGGGGGTGCTGCACAGAGAATGATCAAGAGAAAGTGGAAATACTGAACAATTACTTCTGCTCAGTCTTCATGGTGAAAATAGTCATTGCTATGGCTAGTGCACTTACCCGGTAAACACAAACTAAATAAATAAAATAACTGTCCCAACAATATGACCCCACGCAATATCCCATCTCCCATCTGCAGGTGCACACAGCTTCCCACTAGCAGCTGCATAATCACTATAGTCCCTACGGTGGGTACCACACCGCAATGCAGGCTTTGACGCTGGGGATCTTTAGTTGGGGCCCAAATAACCTTTCAACAGTTGTAACTTTTCGCTTTACTGCCTAGGCGCAGCTTTATACTGGATGCAGTCCAGCCCAGGACTTTATTTATGTATTTATTTATTGAAATTTGTTGACCCAGTAAGCCCACTGGGCCTAGAAATCCCTTTTTCAGGGGTGACCAGGGGGAGGAGAGATACAGATGGTAAGCAACTGAAATTTAACTAGATTAAGCTGTTTGTGGTATTTTTAGTGAATGGGAGAAATTTGGCCAGGACACCAGGGAAATTCCCCTACTCGTTGGTAAGGGGAGCTGCTGGCTGTTTTTGAAATGCCCATTTGGCAGGAGCTGGTGGATGGTATGGATGTCAGAGAGACAGAGGACAGGGCCTCCTCCTCTGGTCTCAGAATTCAAAAGGCTAATAAGGAGTTTACCAAAGTAGAATTAGAAATGGAGACTGTGACAAATGGAACAGATGTGGATGACTGCACTCCCTCTCAAAACGTACCTTTTGTGAAAGACCGACAGGACCCGACAGGAAATCGGCAGATAAGTAAAAATTCTTCTACCACTATTGAATCGGCTGCTTTGCCTGCATCACATTTGGGTCTTAATGATATAAATGCTACTGTTGTGTTTAGAATCGGAGGGACAACCCCACTGAACTCGAGCGAGTCTACCTGCTTATTTGACAGAAATGTCAAAAAATGTGACATAGGAGCATCAAAGGAAGGCACCGCCCAGGCTCTGGAGTGCTTTTCCATGTCAATTACTTACAGAGACCCAGGCTTTAGACCAGAAAGGAACAGCTGGCAGTAAAATTGCGATGAATAGCGAGTGCCTACAGCTGCCTCCTTTATATGTGGTGGGCTCAAAAGGGGATACCACGGAAAGTATTGCAGATAACATTACTGCACTGCCAAGTGTACCCATTGCTGTATTTGACCCAGATGATGTGTCGCTCCCAGTAGAGACACACCTGGGGGTGGGCAGGCAAGAAAAATGTTTTAATATTGCAACTATGACTTTTTCAAACAAACTTGAGTCAGGGGATGTGGTCCCCACTAAACAAAAACCAGGGGACAGTGTGATATATCAAACGGATCCATTTTAATCAGGAGCATGCAACAAACGTTTCCTTGTCTGCTAAGGGGCAGGCAGCAAAAATATCAATGGAGGGGTTTAAATTAAAAAGGACTGCCTTGGTATCTGCAAATCGCAACTTACCCTCAGCTTCTTTACCTCAGGAAGGCCCTAAGGGCTCACAGGGTATTTCTGGGAAAGAAAAAGGCTACACGACTTCAGCTGCCATTCAATCTGCCTTCTCTATACCCACAGCTTCAAACAACCCTTTTGGAGTTTGGTCTCCTGAAACAGCCCTTTTGGAGTCAGGTTGGAAAAAGGGCCCATCAGGTACCTGGATACCTGACACGGACTGGTCTTCCTCTTCTCCCCCTTTTCACAGCAGTCTGCAGAATGGTACCCTACTACTCCAGGCCCTGCTATCAAGGTTCTACCTTCTCCTTCTGCTCAGGTCTCAGACCCTAATGTTATGTCTAATTCAGCTGACTCTGTTCCAGATGGGCGTATTCAGGGGAACCATAAGGCCTCTGTGAACATAGAACCGGGTGAGAACCCAGAGGGCACTTCACATCCTAGGCCACTTCCTTCAGAACTTTTTTCCCCAGAAGAAGAAAGAAGCGGCCCCACACAGAAACGCAGTATGAATTTGCTACAAAAGGGGCCTAGATATTAGGCCGGACCGTGTTTATGTGGGAAAACACCTCCTTAAAGAATCCCTAAACTTCTCACCAAAGGATGTTTTTGCCTTCATTAACAGTTCCGGGGAGGACAACTATGACATAAGTTTTAGATCTCTATTTCTCCTGGACCTTTTCTGGCAAAAATATAATCAACTCAAATTCTCCCCACTGTGATCCCCCTTTCTAGTTATTCCCGTGACACAGCCTTTAATTAAATTCATCACAGTGATGTTTCGAAACGAAGGTGTCCATGTAGAGGACATCACCTTTTGGCTTCCTCAAAAATGTGAGGTGCTTAGTGCTCCTGAAGCTGTATGCGATTCTGAGTGTTTTTGAACGGGAAGTTGGAAATGTAAAGGGAAACTGAGACAGTCTGAAAATTATGTTGAGCATATTCCAAACTCGTTCACTTTGGGGAGGGACAGGGGGGTTTGCTTTTATGCAGGACAGCCCCGGGCATGTTACAAATGTGGGTCTCGTACTCACTTGTCCAGTTCATGCGATGCACCCCGATGTGAGACCACCCGCCACCGTCTGAATCCCCAAGGATACAGCCGCTCGCTTGGGTGCGACTAGGATCCTCCACGGACTTCGTCTCAGGTCTCTCCCCAGCGGTCCTGCTAGCAGGAGACCGCCCGCCAACGTCTAAATCCCCAAGGATACAGCCGCCCGCTCGGGTGCGACTAGGATCCTCCACGGACTTCGTCTCAGGTCTCTCCCCAGCGGTCCTGCTAGCAGGTGACCGCCCGCCACCGTCTAAATCCCCAAGGATACAGCCACCCGCTCGGGTGCGACTAGGATCCTCCACGGACTTCGTCTCAGGTCTCTCCCCAGCGGTCCTGCTAGCAGGAGACCGCCCACCACCGTCTAAATCCCCAAGATAAATCCAATAAGGGCACAGACCTTGCCGCCAGCCAGCACGCCTGCTGTTTTATCGGGACAACGAAGCGGAGGATTTTTCAAGTCTTTTTAAATTTAAAACTCAACCTTTGGTGCCTTTTTCGGCGTTGATTACTGAAGAACACCATTTGGTGGACACTCACTAGAACTTAATTTTCTGAGTAACTGGTTGAGACCCGCGGCTGCGCACGGCTCCACCCACCCCCACCCGTCACCTGCCCGCCCTATCTCGACATTTAGTTATATAGACTGGTTTTGTCAATTTCAAGTGATGTCTAACAGGCCACTTTCCCATTTGCTCCTTATCACACTCTACCACTAGGGGCATAGGCAAATCTTTTATGCTCTCTAAATGCTTTACTTTGAGGTTTAAAGCTGCTACAAGTGCTGTTTTCCGCTCCTGCCTTTTTTTTATGTATCTGTTGGTGCTGCTGCCCACCATAAATTAGTACTGTTACCTCTTTTTTACACTTATTGGTATTCTGTTGCTGTAGATGCCCACCATGATACCTAAAGCCCTGGTCCCACTGGTGACCACCCTGTTGCTATCCTCACTTGCCAGACTCTCCCTACCCCCCTGTTCTTATCATATAAACTGGCAACCGTCCCCAACTACTAACTTTAATTTTTCCAACATGCTAGTTAGACCCACAAAATGTCTGAATCTCACTGCTCTATTAGTCCCAAGGTGGATCTATTACTTGATGACCTCATACCTCGATCTTTCTCGCTGCTCCAAAATAACTATGTGTATCCCTTTTATTCATCGCAAGCTCTGGTATCTGATACTGCTCGCTATCCTGTTAGCAGGAGATGTGGAACAAAACCCAGGTCCTCTACACCTAAATCCGTGCAAAAGTGCCCCCTGGGCTACTGCTACTGGGCTCCGCATAGCCCACCTAAACATAAGGAGCCTAACACATAACCTTCCAGAGCTGGAGGCATGGGTTGTCACCCATAACCCAGATATACTATGCCTATCTGAGACATGGCTCAAGCCCCTCACCCCTGACTCAACCTGCTCACTGCCAAGCTATTGCCTTATCAGAAATGACAGGTCATCTTCTAAGCGGGGCGGGGGAGTGGCACTGTATTATAAGGCACACCTAAATGTCTTGCTGAAAACTAAACCTCAATCTTCCATCTGCGAATCCCTTCATGCAATTCTCCGCCTGGGAGCAAAAAATCTATATGTAGCTGTTGCTTATACTCTGCCCCAGGGAGGTCTGTCTGCCCTCAGTAATATGTTGGAGGGTACATTAGCACTGGCAGGCAAAAATGAACTGCTAATCTTAGAGGACATGAATCAGAACTGGCTTGGTCACTCTCATGAGTCACTCCTATCTGTAACCCAGAGTTTTAACCTCCATCAAGTTATAACTGAGCCCACAAGGATCTCCCCTAATGATAAATCGAGCATGCTACTGGACTGGGTGCTAACAAACAGAGTTGACAGAATCGTGAAGGCTGGTACCATGCCAGATAGTATATCTGATCACTCCCCTATTTTTTGTGTGTGGCAACACTCCTGCTCCCTGACACAACCCCCGCGTTACATCACCTTCAGGAACTATGCAAACCTAAACCAAGCTAAGTTCCTGTACGAAGTCTCATCTATTGACTGGTCCTATCTCACCCAGTCCCAGGATGCACAAGCGGCACTGGACTACTTCCTAGAGCATTTCCATGCACTACAGGACGGACATACACCCCGTGTTACCCAGCGGGTTCGTGTAATACCCACAAAGTGGCTACACAAAGATCTCCTGGTGGCTTTGCGTATTAGGGATAAAAGCTGGAAGCATTACAGAAAAACAGGCCTCACCTCTGACTATCAAACGTACAGGACCCAGAGAAGTGATTGCGAAAAGAGGATAAGGCTAGCAAAAACTTTGTACTGTAAAGGGCTCCTGCTGGAAGCATCAAATGACTCCAGGAAATTCTGGGCTCATATCAGATCATTCCTAGGTACGAAAAATACTTACTTGGCTGATGAAATGATCATAAATGGGGACCACTGTACTAACCCAAGGACCATTGCTGAAGCATTTAATAAACAATTCTCCGACCTATCCAGCCTAACATCTGGCTTCCCCCACAGTCAGCCTTTACCTCCCACCACTCCACTCACACCTGATACCCTTCCCCCTCCATTCTATTTCAAGGCCATTTCCAAATCTGATGTCTTAGACCTACTGAATACCATATCTGACAGCACTAGCGTAGGCTCTGATAGCCTAGAACCCAACTTGCTAAAACTGGCCACACCATTTATTGCACAGCCGCTATCACGGATATTTACCCTCTCTCTTTGCAATGGTGTTATCCTGGCTGTATGGAAAATGGCCAAAATTACGCCGGTCTTTAAGAAAGGCTATAAAAAAGATATGGCAAACTATCGGCCGATTGCAATGCTATCAGTACTAAGCAAAATAATGGAAAAACTTGTGTCAATTCAAGTCACCAAATATATGACTAAATATAACCTCCTCTCGCCTATTCAACATGGCTTTCGGAAAGGTCATAGCACCTTCACGGCCTTACTCCTCTTCACAAATGACACTCTAACTGCTATGGACAATGGCCTCCTCATGGGTTCTGTCTTTATAGATCTGACGAAGGCATTTGACCTCGTCGACCATCCACTTCTACTAGACAGTTTCCTAGCACTTGGTTTCTCACCAAACTCAGTTGTCTGGCTTAAGAGCTATCTATCCAATAGAACACAGCTTGTCAGATTCAATTCTGCTGAGTCGAGCCCCTTGGCAAACAACCTTGGAGTTCCCCAAAGATCGATGTTAGGACCCCTCCTTTTCTCCATTTTTATTAATAGTATCTCATCTAATAGCCCTGACTGCTCGTCTATCCTTTACGCGGATGACCTGGTATTATACTGTAAAAACAAGAATATACACCACATAAACCAGACTCTGACCACTGCTTTTGAGTCTATTCAATCTTGGCTTTCCACCCACAAGCTAATCCTTAATGTTGATAAAACGCACACAATGTTGTTTGGCTCTACAGTCAAATTAAACAACAACCGTGATCTCTTTAAAGTATCTGGTCATGACGGTGTGGTCCTAAAACCTGTACGCTCTCTCAAGTACCTTGGAGTCCTCCTTGATGAAAACCTCAACTTTGATATGCACATAACATCTTCCTGTAAATCAGTTCACAATAAAATTGGAGCTGCCTACGAAACTAGCTATGTCCTTATGAAATCAGCTAGACTAGCCATAGCCCATGGGATTTTGCTCCCATCGTTATCTTATGGGGTAGTCACATACCTTAACTCATCCACTACTCTTCTAAAAAAGTGGGATACCACCTACAATAGCATCTGCAGGTATGCCTTGGCCTCACCCTGGTCCAAGCACCATTGTCAGCTCTATACTGACCTAAATTGGCTACCCCCTGCATTGGCTAGAATCTGTGTCCTTGGCTCCCTGACCGACAATATTATGAGAACAGGGACCCCAGGATCTCTGGCCTCCCTACTGAATCCTCTGCCCCCATCTCACGGCCTCAGATCATCTGACAAATCACTGCTGACAACTCCGAGATGCAAATCTAATAAAGGAACCCTTGCTTTCTCTTACTTGGCAGTAAAACTATGGAACTCCTTGCCTCTTACTGTTCGCCTAGCACCCAGCCATGCCCAGTTTAAAACAAACTGTCACAGTTTTCTCCTTAGCCAGGTTTCCTGTGCCTGCTTTATACCTCCCTGAAACCTCCCTGAATCTCATTCATCTCATGCGTCTTGGACCTCTTCATACTTCTCCATTGCTGCACATTGTCTCCAACTTAGCCCACCCACCTGCTTATGTTATTAATGCACTTATGTTTCAAATCGGTCTGTGCCTTTAGCTACTCCTATCCACTTGTGCCTAGCCACTTTGTCTGCAATCAAATGAATTGTTGTTACTGTGAAGTGAACTGCTAACCTGTCCTGTTACCCAACTGTGAAATTCTGTCCTAAGTTTGTACCTACTCCTGATTTTGTCAGTATCTTGCATTGCTCTGTATCCTGGCCACTCTTGTCTGTAATCTATTGAAGTGTTGTTAGTGAACCTTGACCTGTCCTGTAACCAAACGGTGAAATCTTGGCCAATTTTGTACCAACTCACTGTCTTTGTCAATATCTTGTACTGCTCTGTATCGAGTTTCATCCTGTATTATTTCTAATGTCTATTCCTTGCCTATTGGATGTATTCTCCCGGGTCGTGCCTGAAAATAGTCATGCCCAGGCTATGGCACTTACCCGGTTAACAAAAACTAAATAAATAAATAAATAAAATAAAAATGGCAGACCCGTCACAAATTTCCAGTAACAGGCTATCCCAAGCTGATTATAAAGGGAAAAAAAAGAAGAAAAGGAAAAAAGGTCCCTAAAGTCCTTGATCTACACCTCAGGCTAACAAGTATTGGGTGCTTAAATTGTTGTAGTTTATTAAGTGGGCCTAAGAGACTTGCTCTTTTTCAGTCTCTTTACCAGGAGAATTTTGACATTTGTCTTCTTCAAGAGACTTGGATGTACACTTTAGACCAATGTCGGCACTTCACAGCAGAATGGATATGGGGGCCTTCTTACTGGTCTTTTGGGCAGGACCGGGCCGATGAAGTTGGAATTCTTTTTCATTCCTTCGATGTTACACTGACTAAATTGATCGATCTTATCCCAGGTAGATTGTTTATAATAGATGGCATCTGGTGCCAAACAAACTACAGGTTCATAATAGTTTATGGGCAACAAACTAAAGCTGGTAGAGTCACTTCATTCAATACTTTTTTACCTTTTTTGGCAACCTCCAGTCACATCAATCTGGGGGGGGGGGGACTTTAGTTGTGAATTCCCCGATTCTAGGGTGGGACATCCTGGGAAAAAGATATATTGTGATTCCTCAGCTTTAAGGAGAGTTATTAAACTGGCGGATTTAAGAAATGGGAAGAATTTTCAGACATCAGGGCCCCTATTTACATTCAGGAAAGGGAAGTCAGCCTCGAGTATAGATTATATGTTTTTTTTCTAAAGCCCTGGCCTCCCCTTTCTATAGAACCCTTCCTAGTGAATTCTCAGATCACTTGTTGGTGAAACTGGTTTTCACTTCACCTTCCCAGAAGCAAGTGAGGGGAAATAGATGGAGGTTAAACACTTTGGCATTAACTAACCCATTGGTTTTGAAGGGCATGACCAATCTCCTATGGGCAAGAACATCCATGGCACACTTATATGATGACCAGTGGGACTGGTGGGTGGACACTAAGGAGGAAATTAAGAAATGGTTTCAGAAATACGGGAAACAATGGGTAAAAGACCAGTTCTTCCATTATTTAAAATTATGAAGCAAACTATAATATTTATTTACAAGGGCTAACACTTCTAGGGAGGATTTTTCCTCACAGATTGAACAATTAAAAATGGACATGAAGACACATCAGTACAACAGAGTTCAGACCTTGTGTACAGAGCTTCAGTTCAGTACACAGAAAAACCCAATTGGAGATCCCTTTGAGGACTTTAAGGCAAAAAAAGTGGCCTCTTGTATGGAGGTATTACAGGATGAAGAAGGGAATCTCATAAACACCAATACAGGGATTTATAACATAATCCAAAATCATGTCAAAATGCAAGATATTCAGGACGCCCCGCAAATGGAGGAGATTGATGATTTCTTACAAAATGTTAAGGTCCCCCCCCATATGGAATCACTAATGCTTGCTAAACCTATATCGGCTAGAGAAATTAAAAAAGTGATTATTTCACAAAAGTTAGGTACTTGCCCTGGTCAAGACAGTTTGCATATGAGCTTTACAAATCTTTTGTTGAGATTTTGGTGCTATACCTTGAAAGGGTTTTTTTGTCCTGTCAGAACAAATTCTCAATGCCGACAGACTTCACTTCAGGTCTGCTGGTTTATCTTTTCAAGGGAGGGGACAAACTAAGAATTGCAAACTAGAGACCCATTACGATTTTTGAATTTGGATTTTAAAATATTGTCTCAGGTCTTAAATAATAGATTACATGGCGTGGCTTGAGAGTTGTTAGACCCCTTGCAGTTTTTTGGTATCCCCAAAAGAAAAATTCAAAGTGCGTTGATTATACTCAGGGAAGTAATTGAATATGTCAATAGAACTAAATAACAGGGCTGTAGTTTGTCCCTAGACCAAAACAAGGCCTTTGATAGAGTTTTTCGGCCCTTTTTGTTTGCCACCTTAAAGCATTATTTTTTACCCTCAGGTTTTGTACAATGGATTGAGTTATTATAATGTCTCAGTAGTAGTATATCCAGTTATCAGAGGTAGGACTATTTTTCCTATACCAGTGAGGTCTAGGGTTAGGCAGGGGTGCCTGCTGAACCTCTTGTTATATGTATTTTCTCTTGACCCTTTGCTCAGAATCTTGACTTCATCCAATCTTTTGATGGCCATTTCAGGTAATCAGGCTGCAGATTCTCTGGTGCTTCAAGCTTATGCAGATGATGTTTGTGTGTTTTTATCAGATATAATACAAATTCCAACTGTTTTACAATTTTGTTCTAGCTATGGGAAGGTCTCTAACTCTAAAATAAATATTGAGAAATCTAAGGGCCTTTCCATTGGCCCAGGTATGCAATAACAGACTACCATTGCAGGGATTACTGTCTCTTCAGGCCCCTGTAAGATACTTGCCATTTCCTTTGGTTCACAGAATTGCCCCACAGAGAACTGGGAAACAGCCCTAAAGAGGGTGGAACTAGAGGTCCAAATGTAGAAATGTTGGAGACTCTCCAAAATCAAAAGAATCTACATCATTAAAAGATTTCTCATACCAGGCTTATTATATATAGTTATGGTACCCCCCCCCCCCATCGGTTTTGAGACTTGATTGTATGCATGTTTCTTCTCTATGTTATGGGGCAGTAGGCTTAACTCCATTAAGCGATGTTTCACTTAGTTACAGTATCTAAAGCACAAGGGGGACTGGGTACGGTTGACCCCATTGCTTTCTTCCATGCATTATTTCTCTCTCAAAACTTTAATTTTGGGCTTCCAAACCCTGTGGCTCTACATTTATGAGTTTTGAAAAATCTACAGGATTTCCTTGTTTTATGGGATACTATCCCACCCAAACTCCCTGTTTGCATCTATGTCTCAAAGTATTTCACACCTTGTGCACAAAAGTTATTAAAATGGGCTATTTCTCAAACTATGGTGAGAGAAAATGTGGGGGTTAAGTTGTACAAGGTAATTTTGGAAAAGATTTATCCTGAGGAACCAGATTTTGATAATTGCACCGTTCCTCTTAAAGGGCTGGTTCTTAAACAAATAAACAATGATAGAGTGCCCCAGCATATGTGGGAGGTATTGTGGCTTTTGGCCTATAGCAGGCTAAACATAAAACGGAATGCAAAACATAAAATGAGGAGTGAAAGGCATTGCCCATGTTTACAGTGTCAAGCTCTCAAAGAGACCAGGGATAATTGTTTGTTTAAATGTTCCTATGTAAAGGGTTTATGTGTTTTTTTTTTTAGTCAAAAATGGGGTTTTAAGTGGCGGTTAAATCTGGATTATCAATCCCTTGTTTTAGGTTACTGCCCACATCTTCTTACCTCATATGACCCTGGTACATTAGTAGTTCTCTTTTGTTGCTTGAAGTTTTATATTTGGCCAGCCCTATGCTAATGGGTGTTGCATCAAAAACGTATGTCTTATGATACTATATACATGTTAGTCATGGAGGCAATGAGAACTGTTTATTTAAAAGACAAGAGCATTAATACCTCCCAAAGAGTTTTTCAGTGGTGGAAAGGACTGTCCATCTTCATTAAATACAAGTAAGAGCTATAACCTAACATGAGCTAAATCTGTACATTTAGGTGATTGACGTCCCCCCCCCCCTTTTTTTAACCCCTCCCCTTGTATGTCTCGGGTTTTTTTTTTTTGGTCTTTGTTAAGTTGTAGGGTTACATCTTGATTATATATGTTTAAATATAATGTATGTGGAAACCTTTTTAGCAGTTTATCTTTCTTTACGTGAAAATATGTATTTAATGAAGTGTTTATTTGTTATTTGATAGTTTTGTTTTGATGTTCTTTCAATAAAAACTCCCCTACTCTTTTTCTAACCCCTGTAACCCAACTAGCTAATAAAGATTCCCCCAAATCCACAGCTCAGCGGTACTTACAGTTCAGAAGTTAATGGGGGGGGTCACTAGGCTGGATTTGGTACGGTACTGTGGCGGTATCTCTGTAGGGTGCACCGTGGAAGCAGCAGAGCGGGCTGAAGAAAGTCGAACAAAGTTTGACTTCACTGGCTTGGTCTTGCCAACTTTGCCTCAGAGGCCTTTGTGGACAATTTTCACCAGGCAGGCCTCTCGCTGTCTTCCTCACCAGTTGTCATCTTCTTCAGTCCACGGACAGGGCAGGCATAGTCCCCAGACTCCTCTGTTGCACACTGTCTGGAACACAAGCTGCAAGTGGACTTTGGCTCAGTTTCTAGCCCAGTACTCTCATTTAAGCTTCCTTGCACACGGCGGTGGCTGGACTCTAGCACAGTCTTTAGCCTCAGCACACCTCAACTCTCAGCTTGCAGTAATTAGCACTTTTCAGAACTTACCCCTTCAAGGGGGAAACCCAGCTGGCTCACACTGTCGTTGGGCTGCAGAACTGTCAATTCTCGATTGCAATTCAGTCTTTGCTCTCACACAGCAGCACTGGGCTCTTTCTCTGCAGCGAACTCCAGACTCTCTATCTCATGCTGCAAACTCCAAATTCCTCTTTCAGCAGCTTACTCCAACATCTCTCCCTTCCTCTATCAGTAACACAGGCTCTGCCAGTACTCTGCTTGTCTGGAACAAGCTGGGGTTGAGCAGGCCGTTGCTGTCTGGGTGCAGGAAATGGACTGAGTAGCCTGTAGTAGTCCAACTCTGGCTGAATCTCAGGGCGATCCCCCCCCTTCTGGTGGGCTAGCAGTCCTATTTATAGTTTTCTAGCAGCTCCCTCCTGATTGGCTGCTGCAGTACCAGACTTTTCTGAGCCCTTGCACCTTATCTCAGCAGCCCCTTGCTTCTGTAGTCCCATGGGGGCTGCAATCTTTGTTTATGTTTACTCACTAACAGTTAAGCCCGAATTACTTAAGAGTTCTGCCCTTAAGAGAGCAGGAAACACTTTCCCCTAAGTCCAAAGGCTTTCTGCCCTCCATTTCACTTGGTCCCCAGCTCCGCTGCCTACCCTGGAGCCGGGGATATCTTTTAATCGTGGTCACTGGCCGAAACACTCCACAAAGCTGTGGCTCCTTTAAATTTTACCTTGTTGGCAGCCACACATGCGCAATAGGTGCGGCGCCACCATATTTGTTTACATTATTGCAGCCCAGCTCTTTCAGGCTACTGGGACCACAAAATACCTCCTCCAAGCAGCCGGAGGTGCGGAAATGAGGATCAGACTTTGGCCCCTCTCGAGACATAGGCTGAAGTCACGGAAACTGGCGGCAACAGCCGAGGAGCACAACCCGGGGGCAACTAGGCTAACGTCCCACCCTGGACCATTTATGGGACACCAGAGGGCAGCAGAGAGCTGAACAGGCCATACAGGTAAGCCCATTGAGGGGGTGTACACACATGCCTAGGGGAGACTGCCCCACAGACGCCAAAACTGTCTCCCCTATGTACACCATACGTATACCTTAAGCAACAACTTTTTTTTAAACTTGTATTTTATTGAATTTTTGTAGGTTATACCATTCAGTCATCACAATACATTCTGCTTTTACTTTCTTAATACGTATGGAAGTTATCTTGGATTTACATACATGATACTTCAGCTTTATTCTTACATTGAAGCTTTTCTTAATGAGTGAGATTTCTATCTAATACTCTGTTTATGACTTTAGTTGGCTGTCTCATCTAGTTCTGGCGTCTCATTCATTGAATTCTTTAGAGCTTACCATGTCTTCTACTCCCTCCTCCTCCTGCCACAAGCCCCTTCCCCACCTCTTTTCCCCTCTGTCTCTTCTTATGGGATCATTTCTGTTCTTTTATTCATGATATACAGCAGCCAAGTTGTCCACCTGTTATTCAATCTAGGCAGGTTGTTTTGTAATTGAGCAGTCATATGCTCTAGCTTGTATGTATTATATACTATATCTTCCCATGTGGAGGTCTGAGGTGCGGTCTGTTGCAGCCACAGCTTTGTAACAACCTTTTTTGCTGCTGTTAGGGAGTATACTGGCCAGATATATCTTTTGTTTTTGCTTTAACTGTGGTGTGAAATGCAGGAGAACTTTCTCTGAGGTCAGAGGTCCCTTTTCAGGGATGAGTTCCTGTAGTGTCTCCTCCACTGATTTCTAATAATCCTCCAGGATTGGGCAATCCCACAGGATATGTGTGTGTGTGTGTGTGTGTGTGTGTGTGTGTGTCACCAGCTCAGTAACACAGTGTCTCCAGCAACTGGTCGTGTGTGTGGTCGAGTACTCGGCCATGATTTGGGGGGTACAGACAAACCTACTGACTATCTTCCAGCTATATTCTCTCCAAATATGAGAGCTTGTTACCCTGTGCTGGCGGGTCCATATCCTGGACCAGTGTTCAGTACTGATCTTCATCCACATCTCAGGCTCCCACTTGCTTTGAACAGTTGTCATAAGAGTTATTGGTACGTTCACCAGAGCCTGATAGCATCATGACACAAAATGTGTCCGGTCCGATGAGGCCGAAATCTAATGTAAGAAAGTGGCCACTGGTGGGATCAGGCCCAGGTCCACCCATCCCAGTGTCTGTTCGTGGAAGTGCCTTACCTGGAGATATCTGAAAAAATAATTTCTTGTGATGGGGAACTCAGCAGATATTTGATCAAATGATAGAAAAATCCCCCATCATAGAGTTGAAATGTATATGTCAAGCCCATCCACGTCCAGGCCAGAAACCTGTGATCTAATCTGGCTCGAGTAAAAGATGGGGACAGAGCTCAGATGCCCATCCACATGGGTCCCTTTTTATTTCCTGATAGCCTTAAATGTGCCCTCCAGGCTTGCAGCAAGTTTAGTGTGTAGTAGGAGCTCCCCCCCTATGCATCGGTGAGTGGACTGGAATATTGTTTTGGCATCCAGTGGGTTTGGTGTTAAGCTTCATTCTATCTTTACCCATCGGGATGTCTCTGTCTGGGGGAGGGTCCACTGACTGATATGGTAGAGGAGTGCTGCCATAGCATAGAGGGTTACATTTGGCAGGGCCGAGCCCCTTTGCGCTTAGGTAATAATAATGTTTTATATGCCACCCTTGGTCTAGCTCCCTGCCACAAAAATCTCGCTATCATCCTATCCCATCTCTGTATGTCTGTCCTTGAGGGGTGTATTGGGACATTTTGGAAGATGTATAAAATCTGGGTAGAATATTCATTTGTATCATTTTAATTCTCTGGATCAGAGGGATCGGCAGGTGTGTCCAGGAATCCAGATCTTTGGCTATTTGTGTGGTCAGTGGCTGTAAGTTTCTCATATACAGGCGTGTTTTATCTCTGAGCAAATTAATCCCTAAATATCTTATCTGGGTGTTATTCCACTTAAAGGGGTAGCTTGCTTAAGTTTTCTTGAGGGTTCAAATCCTATACAGAGGGGGTCTGTTTTTTCTGTGTTCCTCTTGTAGCCTGACACTTTCTATTATCCGAAAGACTATCCATCAGGGCCAAGAGAGTGTGTTCAGGGTTTGTGAGATATAATAATAAGTCATCGGCATAATACGCCATTTTATGAGTCTGCCCTTCTATATTATATCCCTCTGTGTGGCTGTTGCCTCTAAGGAATTGCCCCTGGGGTTCCGCATAAAGAGCAAACAAGTAGGGGGAGAGCTGGCACCCTGCCAGGTCCCCCTATAGAGAGAGAGAGGGAATCGTTCTGAGTGGGATCCATTTGCTTTAACTGTGGCATGTGGGGTCTGATATATACCCCTAACCCCCTCTGATGAACATGCCTGGGAAGTTAAATTTGGTAAGTGTAGCATATAGGAACAGCGCCAGGTCACCCTGTCAAAGGCCTTCCGAGCATCCAGGTTCAGTATTACCAGGGGGATGGCGTTCTTACTGGCATGTTCCATAATATATAAGGTTCTTTTAATGTTGTCCATGGTTTTTCTGTCTCTAATCAAACCTGATTGGTCAGGGTGAATAATATCTGGGAGGCCCTCATCCAGGCGGTATGCCAGGATGCTGGTATAAATCTTATAGTCCTGATTAAGGACCAAGATCGGACGGTAGGAGTTGTAAATGTAACCCCTGGGTGGCGCCACTCCCACCCAGTGTTACACCCCTGCCTACTACCCTGGACATAGGCTAAGGGGTTTGGGTTCGCTAGCTAATAACATTTTTGAAAACCTTTACGCAGTGCCTCCACTCAGGGTGCTTTACGTGGGTGAGATGGTGCTGGGTGTAGCCCCCTGAGCTGCTACAACACCCATGGTGACCAATTACCTTCCTCAGACATGCCCCAAGATACAGCTCTCCACATTTCAACATTTTTAATTAAAGGCTCTCTCTAATAATATGCTCACACAGGATTTCAAACAACAACAACAAGATATTTATTTCGGGGGGAATAAAGGAGCTAGGAAAGGGAAACAGGAGGAGTAGAGGTTATCTTATCGTATCTACAAAATATACAGAGATTATTTGGATTTTTGCTGGTGAACCCTCCAGCTGGGTGGCTACATATTAACAGGCAGACATAAATCACATTTTACCATTCAACTTAAGACATCCAGCTCCCTGACTATCTAGCTGCTGATAAATCAGATGTTAAACATAATTATTAATAATACACACAGTGGTACCAGTCCCAGATACAGCAGAAACCCTGCAATTTCATACCATACTGGTTAAACAGATACCACAGTCCAAGATGTTGCAGGCCTGATGGAGTTGCTGCTGGTCGAGGTGGCCGGCTATTAATCTGAGGGTGGGGGCAACTTGGAGACGGATCCTTACCGAGTTACATACTACTATTTACAACCACGGCAGGGATTGCCCTGCACTCTAGCAGACATGGCAGGGATTGCCCTGCACTTGCAGACTAATCAGGGATTGCCCTGCACTCGCAGACTTCCGAACATTCCAGGACAAGCTATGTGGATCTTACATCCAGAACATTCAGCACAATATTTGAAAGTCCCATCTAAAGCAATTAGGGTGATACTTTTGTCAAGCATCCTATGTGCAATTCAAACACGGTCACATCCAGTACTTTATATACCAAAAGGCATCTAACCAGAGTAAGTTGACAACAACACTTTTATCAAACATCCCATACTTTAGTCACAGGCAGTCACATCCAGTACATTCTATATACCAAGAACATTATTCACAAGCAGAGTGTTATCCAGCATGTCTAGACATTCAACACTTATCCCAAGCGCTCTTAGGTGACATTCTGTTCAGACACAGGTACATTCTCCTCAGGGTAACTTAGACATTAATATGCTCTAGGGCCTCCTGTCTCATGAAGTGGCAAGCGCGTCTTGGCAGTCAGCTCCACATGGCAGGACTCTAACCCACAGCTACACAACTTGCAACACATTTACATGATTCACTATGCCCAGCATCTTGCTGCACCTGCAACTTAACCTTTTGGGCCACAGACAAAATGCAACCATTATTTGAACTAGGCAGTCTCTTATGGGGTTAGTAGCCCAGACTGATAACTTCAATACTTCAAACTTAACAGCACACATTTCTCAATGGGGCTTGGGGCCCCTAAGATTACTTGCTTAGCTTCTCCCTCACACCAGGGGCTACGAGGGTACTCACTCAGGTCCTCCATGGGTCTCTTACGCAGTTGAAGGCATCCTGAAAAAACTTCTTCAGCTCTCTCACTGCTGAGGTACTCGGTCAGCGCTCTCACCACTGCTTGACATCTGATCTTCGGTCCACATCTTTCTCCGACGTGGGAGGGAAGGCTAGCCTTTGGAGGACAGTACTGGCAACCTCCAGACTAGCTGTTGCAGAAAGTACAATTACTGTAACTAGTTAACTTTTACTTAAGAAAATAATAAATGCCCCCTAAAGACTGAAGGGGCTTGGATTAAGTGGCCCAGGCCTGGTGGCATGGCTGGAGCCTGAACCCCTCCCCCATGGGGAACTCCCAGCAGGCTGGAGCCTGCCCTGGCTGCTCTCTCTGAATCTCTCTCTTAATCTCTCTCTGAAACTCCAGACAAACTGGCAACATTGTCTCTTTATAGAGCTCCTAGCTCGACTCCTGATTGGTAGCAGAGATGGGGTGACATGTCTCCATGTTGCTGCAAGACCTGTCAATCAGAACACTCGAGGCACAATTGGGTTGTGGAATTTGTGCCTAAAATAATGTCCCTGTAAGCTCCCATAAGCACTTGGGTGCTTACCCATAAGATGCAGTGAATGTCCCACAAGTCGTAGCTTTCTATTGCTGGCATTCCAATTGGCTGTACTGCTGGCAATGACTGCATAACCCACTGTCCCTTATAGCAGGTTAGATACAGTCCTGAATAATGTCCTGGTGCAGCCAGAAAGAAGTAATTATTTGCCCCACATGCACCACAGTTCTATAGCTTAAAGGCTGTACTTGCAGTCACTGCACAGATGAAAAATGTGGCTCCTTTACTTTTTCTGTCGCTACTGCACTCATGCAAGCTCCTCTCGCAGCAGCTGACAGGCTGAAACTTAGAGTCCCATAATACTGGAATTGCCAGGGAAACAGTATTAATTTTAACTTTAAACACTTTCCCTCACATGCACAGTATATTCCCAACAAGCAGCAACAGTTCCATTATTTAAAACATTTAAATTCTTTACTTTTCGGCTGGAGCTGAACATAGCTACCCTGGAGGCAGCCAGACACACAATTATTCATTATACAGATGACCGGGTCCCCTGGCAAGCATACTTAAATGAGCCCCAGTCAAACTCTTTTAATTTTCACCAAAGCGGTCCCCCAGCAGGCTGCCCGTGGTCACCGGGTCCCAATTAGGTGGAAGGGATCCCGGGATCCACGGCACAGTCCCCGAGGTGACTGCAAAACAAGTGGCTCCACATCAAAAGCCTTGCATGATACGACTCCGCTGCCTGGAGGCAGCACTTTGCAGCTGAGGGTCGCGGTCAGCATTTTAAGCCCTGAGGGGCTGGATTTTCATTTGACTGCAAGCTGGGACACACACGAGGGCAAACAGGACCTGGGAAGCCAGAAAAATTAGGGGCCAAGTCAGGAGAAGCCTGAGAGACAGCAGGAGAAGGACAGAATAAAACAGGCTAAGGTAAGGCCAGGCTGGCATTTCTAGGAACCCCCATTTGCAAGGGGGTTACACATAGCTGGGATGGTTTGTGTGGTTTGAGAATGGTTGAGATTGAAGCCTGTTGCCAGGTAATTGGACATATTCCTGTTTTGTAGCTATTTTGCAATGTGTCTAGCAGGACTTCCTGGATTAATGTTATGTTTGCTTTATAAAATAGCCATCCGGTCCTGAGCTCTTTCCTTTTTCAGTCCCTTGACCACAGACAACATTTCTACCCAGGATATAAGTTGTTTGATATGTTCTATATAGGCCTCCATCAGTTTGGGTAATACCAATCCTTCCAGAAATCTGTATTAAGTGACCTGATGGTATATCTGTCTCCTTATACAGTTCTGTGTAGCATGCTTTACAAACATACCAACATATGAAAATTCCCAGCAGAAAAAGGCCAACTGGTCTATTGAGTCTGCTCCAGTTTGCAGCTAGCATCCTTATCTTTAAAGATCTTTAATATTTCTGTGGTGGAGCTCTCTATCTGACCTGTCCCTTTACATTTTAGTTTAAGGATAGTGGTTTGTGCCCTTTGTTTTCTGAGTTGGTAGGCTAGGTTCTTGGGCGCCCTTGCCCCTCCCTTATAATATTTCTGCCTGAGCCAAAACAGGGCTTCCTCGGTTTTGTATGTTAAATTATCTTGTATTTTATGCTGGGTTTGTTGAATCAGGCTGCAAAATTACCAAAGAAGACGGCTCAAAGGAGAACAAGTAAGCTGAAGCCACGCAACAAACAGCTTTGCAAAAGAAAATACAAACGAGAGTGGGCCTGCATGGCTTGTGGGGAGAATAAAAGAAGTCCCCACACTAGGACACGATCAAAAGGACTTTAATAATACAAGACTTGAAAAAGCACCAGGGCAGCGTGAAACGTTGACTGTATTGTCTGGGGGTGCTGCTTCACATACTTGTGATTTTTTTGTATTGTACATTTCTAGGGACATGGATATGTTGTTCAGTCCACACTTACTGGCAGGTTCCTTGCTGCTTTAAATCTTGCCGGAAGGTCTTCAAGCTGGCTTCTCCCATCCACCCCCCATGACGCCAGATCTTCCGTACTGCTTGGAAGCTCAGGTTCCCTCCTTTGTGCTCTGCATTTTAGGCCTGGATCCAAACTTTTCGGTTAACCTGATGTAACCCCCCTGCAAATGGGGGTTCCCAAAAGTCTTCCAGAAGCTTGCTGGGCGCTCCAAGTCTGGATGGTGTTCGGCGCTTAAGCCGTTTTAAATGGCACTGCAGCGACTGCTTTTTGAGCCTCTGCGTACTATCTCTTTAAGAGCTGTCTGCTTGCAGACATAATTAGTTTGCGGGGAACTGTGGTTTCCTGCCGAGGCTTGCTCGAGTTTAGACCAGTCGCTCCATTTCTGCCATTATTAAGTGGGCAGAGGAGCATTGTTGAAAGATGTAACTAATTCTGGGAGAAATGCAGGGTATTAGTGAAATGTAGTTTTATCTAACCTGCTTCTTTGCAGCACGAACTGTTTCTGATCAGCTACCCCATTTGGTCCCGGACTGCTGAATTGGGCCAATCAATATGTGAGGACTCTAAAATGGAGCTTACTTTGGACCAATGGGGACTGGGACTCTGTCTGGAGCCTACTAAAAGGGGTTTGTATAAAGGGAGCTTCTGGGTAATGTAGTCTTGGATCATTGGCGCCTTTTTTGCACCAATGGGGACCGACTTAAGTGATTGACATCTGCAGCCCACCAATGGGATCGGGTGGTGCCCGAATCGAGAGCCTTTGCCCAAACTGCCAAGGGGCAGAGACGCTGTGGCTGTGAGCGAGGAAGGAGCTCTGAGCTCCTGCGGCGTGCGCTGTTTGAGTGTTCACGGCGGAGGCGCATGTGGAAGGCCAGAAGTCTGCGGTTTCAAACGCCCGCCAGGTCGGACTAAATCCGCTAGGTAGCGATCAGAGGAGGCTGTGCAGAAGCGTGGCTACCTACCAGGCTCACCCTGTAGAAGACTGGAGAATCTGCTTAAATCGCGCTCAGTCTGTCAGGACTCGTGAAGCTGCGTCGGTTTGGCCCGGTGTATAAAGTGCAAGTGATCGGGAAGTACAGCAACTGCTTGGTATGGTACCCCTCTGCGTTTTCATATAAATGTGTGGAGAAGTGTTCAGGTTCCCGGTTCGATCCTGCAATGGTGTGAGAGCGCTCTTTCTACTGGAGTCGTGAGTACTAAATCAGGGTCGCTCCCTGTCAAATGCTCCTAGTGAGGGCCAGGTCTGTGATCTCTTTACTGGCTGCCATAACTGAGCCTGTTGGCTGTGCTTAACCTTTGTAGGAATCAAATGCTCGTTTCTGCGGCAGGGCCCCAACCAGCTGCATCGAGGGACTAGCCTTCATGGCTTGGGTACCTAGAGACAGTGACTAATAGGTTAGGCATGTGCACAGTGCCCTAGACAGCTATTTATATATATATATATATATATATATATTAGAGTGGTAAGCTAATTAACCTGATTCCCCCCTGTCCTTGTTACTTCCCCCTGAAATAAATCAGATTGATTGTTTTTGCAAAGGAATACTGGCTACCTGGTGTGTTTATGGTGAATTACTGTACAGTGATTATTGTGTAACAACCTCTTACTTTTCAGGGGGTCTCAGTAACAAGCTGACTGGTTCATGCTTGGGGGTCAGTGTATACAGCGAAGATACTGTGACTGATTTGTGTGGGCCACTAGTGGGAAGAAAGGGGGGTTGCAGTGACCCTGAGGGCTGCGACCAGGTCATACCAGACTGTCTCAACCCCGACCTCTGGGTGGAAGCACCCGCCATTGGATCCAGGCCCCTCAACCTGTTAATAGTAATTCAGACAGGGGTGGTAGCCCTTGGGATAGCGCCCCTGGGGGTTACAAATTGGAGGCACTGCTGGGATTACCGTCCTGTAGTGACTAAGTGAGGAAAAACACCTTGATATGTCTAGTTTAAGGGAAAAAGTGGACGGGAGTACCACGCCCAGATTAAGAATTGATCCCCATTCGTTGATGGTGTGCAAATGGTGAGGTGTAACGAGACTGAGGGGCTAGACTCCCAAAAGGCTATTCTGTTGCTGGATGTTCCCTTAGGGACCAGTGATGCTGACATTGTAGCCACTGTGGAACAAATTAAGGGTGTGGACAAGGTTGAAGTAAAGGGACGAGGTACTGATTTATTGGGGTAGGCTATGATAATACTGATCTTGTGTAACTCCCCAGTGAACCCCGAGAGGGTACCCCCTGTCATGATACCTGAAGGTGCCCAGACGGGATGGAGGGTCATTGATTTACATAGTGGTCCGGCCACCCTGGGTGGGTCTCCTAGTGTAGACGGGTTCAAAGAGAAATTACTCAAACTGTTAGCCTCTGAAGGGTGAACTGTTCAGGAACTGGTAAAGGTGTTAGATCTCTCAGGTGACCCCAAGCCCCTGTATTCCCCAGGTACATCCCCAGTTCCCCACAAGAGCTCTCCAGTAGCCCCCTCCCCTGTCATAATTCCCCCGATCCAGCTGGACTCCTACCGACAGCTCAGACTTTTCTCCGGCACAGTCCCAGTGCCCTCGGGGGAGGATGATATAGAGGCCTGGATGGACTACGCCACCCCATTAGTGCAAGAATGGCAGTGTTCAGAGGGGGAAAAGAGGAAGCACTTGATGGAAAGCTTGAGAGGCCCTGCTCTGGAAACCCTTCGGTTCTTACGGGTTACTAGCCTGGAGGCCACTGCCACAGAATATCTTTCTGCCCTAGAGGGAGTGTTTGGCAGCACAGAATCTGGGGATGATTTATTATGGAAATTTAAGTCCTCCAAACAGTGGAAGAATGAGAAGTTGTCAGTCTATGTTACAAGGATTGAGAGGGTCCTGCAGAGAGCCCACAAGAAAGGAGGAGTGCCTGCCAAGGACCTGAATAGGATCAGGTTAGACCACATCCTGAAGTCAGCTAGATTTTCGAGTGTGACGATATTGAAGCTCAAACTGCAAGACAGGAGGGAGCCCTCCAGAGTACTGTCAGTTGATAAAAGAAATACGTGAGATTGAAACTGATGAAGAGGGCTGGGAGCCCTGTGCCGGGGCAGTAAGCACTTGTCAGACCCCTGAAAGGAGTGATTCAGATGAGGTCCAACAGTTGAGAGAACTGATTAAAGAATTGACTGATGCCAGTCAAGAACCTGATTTATATCAGGCACCGAAGAATAAGAGTGGAGTGGGAGTGCGTGCTGTTTCCTCTGAGACCTGTACTGGGGGTGGCTTCTTGGCTGAGCTCAAGGAATTGATTGCCACTCTAGAGGAACTGTTGAGGCCTGTGCCCCCTTACTGCAGGCAGTAGGTATGGGATACCCACCCCTGCTACTACTCCAGCTCCTTGTACAACGTTTTCCCCAAGGATGGCCCGAGAGCCTGTCATTTGTCACAACTGTGGGAAGGATGGCCATATGAAGAGGCAATGCTGGTCTGAGACGGATTTGGAGAAAGTGGTGAGAAGGCTTCAAGGGGAAACTCCAAAAAGCAAGTCGATGGTCGAGGAGTGCCCACGGCGTGCGCAGTGAGGATCAAAGAAATGCTAACTCAAATTCTCTTGTGGCTAGACTATCTACCCAGGCTCTTGCTACTGCCTCTACCCGCTGGTCTAGCATAGTGGGCCTTCAATGGAGATGACAGCGAAAGTAAATAGAGTGTCTACAAGGGCTGCTGCAAGACTGAGGCAGAAAAGGCCCGTTCCTGTAGTTTTTGACTTAAGGTTTCCTCCACAGCAAACCCTGGTTGAAAATGATTGTCAGTCTACTTCAGGTGAAAGTGAGTACAGCTCTGGTTACTACCCTTCTTATGAACTAAGTCAGTTGTTTCAAGGTAACCCCCTGGTCAACTGTGGGGACGAAGCTGGGCCTTCTGGACTGTCTAAGCCCCCAGCTTTGTCCCTGGAGCCGGTGCTCCCAGAGAGTGAAGTGCAAAGCATCAAGTCAGATGAAATGGAATCATTGTGTATGGATGAACTTTTTGAGTTTTCAGAGGAGGAAAATGATGGACTGGGACAAAATGGTAATATACCAGAACAAGAAGAATGTGTTGAGTGCCCTGATGGTTCACTGCCCGTGTCAGAAAACTCCCCATGTGAACCAAGTGTTGTGGACTCTGAGATTGCAACGCACGGGACTGAAAGTGCCCCAGGTTCTAGCCTCTCTACCCCCAGGGAGACCCCCCTGACAAGTGAGGACAACACTGAAAATGAGGCTCAAAGTGCAGAGACTGTAACAGTTCCCCCTAGAAAGACTGGTCGCGCTGTAAAGCCTGCGGTGCACCTCAGTTATTATTCCTTTGGGAGGCCTGGACTTGCCTCTCAATGTTGTATATAAAGGAGTGTGTGTCCCGAGCTCATTGCCCAAACTGAATATCAGTGCTGACTCGAGTTACTTATGTTGCCCTCTAGGTATGGTGCCCTGCCCAGTCTAGCCCCAAGGTAGCTGATAGGAAGGCTCTCTTCAGGTTTCATATACCAGAGGTAATAACCTGAGTTATGGTACAATGTGTGTGTAATACTGTGTAAAGAGTGACGTACTGCTAAGTTTCAGAAATGCGTTTCTGGTAAAGTGATATATATTGACTGACTATTACATGTATAAGCCTAATGTGATACTGATGCAAATGTATATGGTGGCAATTTAAACTTATGGGGGTACTTGACGCGGATGCCAAGCTTTTTCCAGGCCGGGAAGGGTGTAACCCCCCTGCAAATGGGGGTTCCCAAAAGTCTTCCAGGAGCTTGCTGAGCGCTTCAAGTCTGGATGGTGTTCGGCGCTTAAGCCGTTTTAAATGGCACTGCAGTGAGTGCTTTTAGAGCCTCTGCGCATTGTCTTTTAAGAGCTGCCTGCTTGCAGACATAATTAGTTTGCGGGGGACTGTGTCTTCCGTTGAGTCTTGCTCGAAGCTTCAGACCAGTCGCCTCCGCTTCTGCCGTTACTAAGTGGGCAGAGTGAGCATTGTTGAAAGATGTAACTAATTCTGGGGAGAAATGCAGGGTATTAGTGAAAATGTAGTTTTGTATAACCTGCTTCTTTTGCAGCATGAACTGTTTCTGATCAGCTACCCCATTTTGGTCCCGGACTGCTGAATTGGGCCAATCAATATGTGAGGACTTTAAAATGGAGCTTACTTTGGACCAATGGGGACTGGGACTCTGTCTGGAGCCTACTAAAAGGGGGTCGTTTAAAGGGAGCTTCAGCGTAATGTAGTCTTGGATCCTCGGTGCCTTTTTTGCACCAATGGGGACTGACTTAAGTGACTGATATCTGCAGTCCACCAATAGGATCGGGTGGCGCCCGAATCGAGAGCCCTTGCCCAAACTGCCAAGGGGCAGCGACGCTGTGGCTGTGAGCGAGGAAGGAGCTCTGAGCTCCTGCGCTATTTGAGTGTTCATGCGGGAAGCGCATGTGGAAGGCCAGAAGTCGGCAGTTTCAAACGCCCGCCAGGTCGGACTAAATCCGCTAGGTAACGGTCAGAGGAGGCTGTGCAGAAGTGTGGCTACCTACCTACCAGGCTCACCCTGTAGAAGACTGGAGAATCTGCTTAAATCGCGCTCAGTCTGTCAGGACTCGTGAAGCTGCGTCGGTTTGGCCCGGTGTATGCAGTGCAAGTGATCAGGAAGTATAGCAGCTGCTTGGTATGGTACCCCTCTGCCTTTTCACATAAATGTGTGGAGAAGTGTTCGGGTTCCCGGTTCGATCCTGCAATGGTGTGAGAGCGCTGTTTCTACTGGAGTCGTGAGTACTAAATCAGGGTCGCTCCCTGTCAAATGCTCCTAGTGAGGGCCAGGTCTGTGATCTCTTTATTGGCTGCCATAACTGAGCCTGTTGGCTCTGCTTAACCTTTGTAGGAATCAAATGCTCATTTCTGCGTCAGGGCCCCAACCAGCTGCATCGAGGGACTAGCATTTATGGCTTGGGTACCTAGAGACAGTGACTAATAGGTTAGGCCTGTGCACAGTGCCCCAGATAGCTATTTACATATATATATATATATATATATATATATATATATATATATTAGAGTGGTAAGCTAATTAACCTGATTCCCCCTGTCCTTGTTACTCTGAAATAAATCAGATTGATTGTTTTTGCAAAGGAATACTGGCTACCTGGTGTGTTTATGGTGAATTACTGTACAGTGATTATTGTGTAACAACCTCTTACTTTTCAGGGGGTCTCAGGAGCAAGCTGACTGGTTCATGCTTGGGGGTCAGTGTATACAGCGAAGATACTGTGACTGATTTGTGTGGGCCACTAGTGGGAAGAAAGGGGGGTTGCAGTGACCCAGAGGGCTGCGACTAGGTCATACCAGACTGTCTCAACCCGACCTCTGGGTGGAGGCACCCGCCATTGGATCCAGGTCCCTCAACCTGTTAGTAGCAATTCAGACAGGGGTGGTAGCCCTTGGGATAGCGCCCCTGGGGGTTACAAATTGGAGGCACCGCTGGGATTACCATCCTGTAGTGACTAAGTGAGGAAAAACACCTTGATATGTCTAGTTTAAGGGAAAAAGTGGACGGGAGTACCACGCCCAGATTAAGAATTGACCCCATTCATTGATGGTGTGCAAATGGTGAGGTGGAGTGAGACTGAGGGGCTAGACCCCCAAAAGGCTATTCTGTTGCTGGATGTTCCCTTTGGGACCAGTGATGCTGACATTGTATCCACTGTGGAACAAATTAAGGCGTGGACAAGGTTGAAGTAAAGGGACAGGTACTGATTTATTGGGGTAGGCTATGATAATACTGATCTGTGTAACTCCCCAGTGAACCCGAGAGGGTACCCCTGTCATGCCTGAAGGTGCCCAGGCGGGATGGAGGATCATTCATTTACATAGTGGTCTGGCCACCCCGGTGGGTCTCCTAGTGTAGATGGGTTCAAAGAAATTACTCAAACTGTTAGCCTCTGAAGGGTGAACTGTTCAGGAACTGGAAAGGTGTTAGATCTCTCAGGTGACCCCAAGCCCCTGTATTCCCCAGGTACATCCCCAGTTCCCCACAAGAGCTCTCCAGTAGCCCCCTCCCCTGTCATAATTCCCCCGATCCAGCTGGACTCCTACCGACAGCTCAGACTTTTCTCCGGCACAGTCCCAGTGCCCTCGGGGGAGGATGATATAGAGGCCTGGATGGACTACGCCACCCCATTAGTGCAAGAATGGCAGTGTTCAGAGGGTGAAAAGAGGAAGCACTTGATGGAAAGCTTGAGAGGCCCTGCTCTGGAAGCCCTTCAGTTCTTACGGGCTACTAGCCCAGAGGCCACTGCCGCAGAATATCTTTCTGCCCTAGAGGGAGTGTTTGGCAGCACAGAATCTGGGGATGATTTATTATGGAAATTTAAGTCCTCCAAACAGTGGAAGAATGAAAAGTTGTCAGCCTATATTACAAGGATTGAGAGGGTCCTGCAGAGAGCCCACAAGAAAGGAGGAGTGCCTGCCAAGGACCTGAATAGGATCAGGTTAGACCACATCCTGAAGTCAGCTAGATTTTCGAGTGTGACGATGTTGAAGCTCAAACTGCAAGACAGGAGGGCGCGAGCCCTCCAGAGTACTGTCAGTTGATAAAAGAAATACGTGAGATTGAAACTGATGAAGAGGGCTGGGAGCCCTGTGCTGGGGCAGTAAGCACTTGTCAGACCCCTGAAAGGAGTGATTCAGATGAGGTCCAACAGTTGAGAGAACTGATTAAAGAATTGACTGATGCCAGTCAAGAACCTGATTTATATCAGGCACCGAAGAATAAGAGTGGAGTGGGAGTTCGTGCTGTTTCCTCTGAGACCCGTACTGGGGGTGGCTTCTTGGCTGAGCTCAAGGAATTGATTGCCACTCTAGAGGAACTGTTGAGGCCTGTGCCCCCTTACTGCAGGCAGTAGGTATGGGATACCCACCCCTGCTACTACTCCAGCTCCTTGTACAACGTTTTCCCCAAGGATGGCCCGAGAGCCTGTCATTTGTCACAACTGTGGGAAGGATGGCCATAGGAAGAGGCAATGCTGGTCTGAGATGGATTTGGAGAAAGTGGTGAGAAGGCTTCAAGGGGAAACTCCAAAAAGCAAGTCGATGGTCGAGGAGTGCCCACGGCGTGCGCAGTGAGGATCAAAGAAATGCTAACTCAAATTCTCTTGTGGCTAGATTATCTACCCAGGCTCTTGCTACTGCCTCTACCCGCTGGTCTAGCATAGTGGGCCCTTCAATGGAGACGACGGCGAAAGTAAATAGAGTGTCTACAAGGGCTGCTGCAAGACTGAGGCAGAGAAGGCCTGTTCTTGTAGTTTCTGATTTAAGGTTTCCTCCACAGCAAACCCTGGTTGAAAATGATTGTCAGTCTACTTCAGGTGAAAGTGAGTACAGCTCTGGTTACTACCCTTCTTATGAACTAAGTAGTTGTTTCAAGGTAACCCCCAGTCAAATGTGGGAATGACTGGGCCTTCTGGACTGTCTAAGCCCCAGCTTTGTCCCTGGAGCCGTGCTCCCAGAGAGTGAAGTGCAAAGCATCAAGTCAGATGAAATGGAATCATTGTGTATGGATGAACTGTTTGAGTTTTCAGAGGAGGAAAATGATGGACTGAGACAAACTGGTGATATACCAGAACAAGAAGAATGTGTTGAGTGCCCTGATGGTTCACTGCCCGTGTCAGAAAATTCCCCATGTGAACCAAGTGTTGTGGACTCTGAGATTGCAACGCACGGGACTGAAAGTGCCCCAGGTTCTAGCCTCTCTACCCCCAGGGAGACCCCCTGACAAGTGAGGACAATGCTGAAAATGAGGCTCAAAGTGCAGAGACTGTAACAGTTCCCCCTAGAAAGACTGGTCACGCTGTAAAGCCTGCGGTGCACCTCAGTTATGATTCCTTTGGGAGGCCTGAGGACTTGCCTCTCAATGTTGTCCATAAAGGAGTGTGTGTCCCTGAGCTCATTGCCCAAACTGAATATCAGTGCTGACTCTGAGTTACTTGTGTTGCCCTCTAGGTATGGTGCCCCTGCACCATCCAGCCCCAAGGTAGCTGATAGGAAGGGCGCCCTCTCTTCAGGTTTCATATACCAGAGGTAATAACCTGAGTTATGGTACAATGTGTGTGTAATACTGTGTAAAGAGTGACGTACTGCAAAGTTTCAGAAATGTGTTTCTGGTAAAGTGATATATATTGACTGACTATTACATGTATAAGCCTAATGTGATACTGATGCAAATGTATATGGTGGCAATTGAAACTTATGGGGGTACTTGCTTGATGCGGACGTCAAGCTTTTTCCAGGCCGGGAAGGGTGCAACCCCCCTGCAAATGGGGGTTCCCAAAAGTCTTCCAGGAGCTTGCTGGGCGCTCAAGTCTGGATGGTGTTGTTGCGCTAAGCTGTTTTAAATGGCACTGCAGCCAGTGCTTTTAGAGCCTCTGCGTACTGTCTCTTTAAGAGCTGTCTGCTTGCAGACATAATTAGTTTGCAGGGGGACTGTGTGTTTCCCCGCTCGAGTCTTGTTCGAGCTTCGGACCAGTCGCTCCATTTCTGCCGTTACTAAGTGGGCAGAGTGAGCATTGTTGAAAGATGTAACTAATTCTGGGGAGAAATGCAGGGTATTAGTGAAAATGTAGTTTTGTCTAACCCGCTTCTTTTGCAGCATGAACTGTTTCTGATCAGCTACCCCATTTTGGTCCCGGACTGCTAAATTGGGCCAATCAATATGTGAGGACTTTAAAATGGAGCTTACTTTGGACCAGTGGGGACTGGGACTCTATCTGGAGCCTACTAAAAGGGGGGTCGTATAAAGGGAGCTTCTGGGTAATGTAGTCTTGGATCCTCGGTGCCTTTTTTGCACCAATGGGGACTGACTTAAGTGACTGATATCTGCAGTCCACCAATAGGATCGGGTGGCACCCGAATCGAGAGCCCTTGCCCAAACTGCCAAGGGGCAAAGACGCTGTGGCTGTGAGCGAGGAAGGAGCTCTGGGCTCCTGCGCTGTTTGAGTGTTCACGCGGGAAGCGCGTGTGGAAGGCCAGAAGTCGGCAGTTTCAAACTCCCGCCAGGTCGGACTAAATCCGCTAGGTAGTGGTCAGAGGAGGCTGTGCAGAAGCACGGCTACCTACCATGCTCACCCTGTAGAAGACTGGAGAATCTGCTTAAATCGCGCTTGGTCTGTCAGGACTCGTGAAGCTGCGTCAGTTTGGCCCGGTGTATGCAGTGCAAGTGATCGGGAAGTACAGCAGCTGCCTGGTATGGTACCCCTCTGCCTTTTCATATAAATGTGTGGAGAAGTGTTCAGGTTCCCGGTTCGATCCTGCAATGGTGTGAGAGCGCTGTTTCTACTGGAGTCATGAGTACTAAATCAGGGTCGCTCCCTGTCAAATGCTCCTAGTGAGGGCCAGGTCGGTGATCTCTTTATTGGCTGCCATAACTGAGCCTGTTGGCTCTGCTTAACCTTTATAGGAATCAGATGCTCATTTCTGCGTCAGGGCCCCAACCAGCTACATTGAGGGACTAGTCTTTATTGCTTGGGTACCTAGAGACAGTAACTAATAGGTTAGGCCTGTGCACAGTGCCCTAGATAGCTATTTACATACACACACACATATATATATATTAGAGTGGTAAGCTAATTAACCTGATTCCCCCCCCTGTCCTTGTTACTTCCCCCTGAAATAAATTAGATTGATTGTTTTTGCAAAGGAATACTGGCTACCTGGTGTGTTTATGGTGAATTACTGTACAGTGATTATTGTGTAACAACCTCTTACTTTTCAGGGGGTCTCCGAGCAAGCTGACTGGTTCATGCTTGGGGGTCAGTGTATACAGTGAAGATACTGTGACTGATTTGTGTGGGCCACTAGTGGGAAGAAAGGGGGGTTGCAGTGACCCAGAGGGCTACGACCAGGTCATACCAGACTGTCTCAACCCAAACCTCTGGGTGGAGGCACCCGCCATTGGATCCAGGCCCCTCAACCTGTTAGTAGCAATTCAGGCAGGGGTGGTAGCCCTTGAGATAGCGCCCCTGGGGGTTACACTGAAACTAATCTTAAAATTTGCAAGACTTCGGACTTTATCTTCCCTCGTGGCTGTGATGGACAAATTGACTGCCGGATTTTGTCGGTGCCCCTGTGGGCAGAAGATGTCCTGGACCGATTCGCACTCCATGTGCGGGTACTGCCTTGGGCTTGAGCACGATTCGCAGGCCTGCGACTTGTGCAAGTCCTTTTTGGCCACGGCCTTAGAGGATCGCACTGCCAGATTGCAACTTGGGTGCCCCGAGAAACGTTGTCCTCCGGTCAAGTCGAAGGAGGCCCGTTGGGTGGTGTCCGCGGCGGCGGGCTCAGCTGAACAGCTTGAACAGATGATTGCCCTCGAGGAGGAAGCGGCCCAGACCACATAATCATCTTCTTCGGTTGCGGCATTTATCTCACTCTCTTTGGGCTCCTCCTACATGGCTTCACTCAAGGAGCTTTGTCAGTCCCTCTCCACCAAGGGAGTGGGGCCTTTGGGACATTCCTCTTGGTCCAAGAAGAAGGACTCCAAGGGTAAGTCCCACCATCGTCGTTCGTGGGAGTGGGAGAGGTCCTCTTCCCCGGATAGTCAACTCTTGACTTCGGTTGAGGTTGCGGCTAAGGCCACTGGCTTCACGGTGTCCCCGTCAGGTCAGCCGGCCGAGACACCCGTCGACGCAGTCGAGATTTTTCTCGACCTGCAGATGGGCTGTCAACTGGAGAAGCCGACAACCCTTCTTCACCAGTTCCCCCTGTGGAAACCGAGGACTTGCCTGCATCTCCTGTGCCGGAGTCCCTGGTTAAGGTCCCTGAACCAAGGGAGGAGCGGGTTTCCCCTGCCCCCTCTCAGACCCACCCTTGGAAACACCGAAGATCTCGGTCTCGGTCTCAGACCTCTTCCCAGTCCAGCCGATCCCGCCAACATTGGTGGTCTCGGTCTCGGCACAGTGGAAAGCGGTGGTGGTGCTCATCCTCATCTTCATCCTCTTCGGAGGATAGGTTCTGGTGCAAATTGCATCAGCGCTACAAGGATCTGATGTGGCAGCAGCTTCTTTTGACCGGGAATAAGCCGACTCCGTCACCTTCCCCGGCCATTAAGTAGCTGTCACCAGAGCGGCCGAAACAACCGTCATTGTAATTGAGGAGCCGAAGCCGGCACCGGTTGTTCGGCCGAAACCGGCTGCGCCACCCATTGTGGTGGAACCCCGCCTCCACAACCTAAAATTGGGGTCCCGACCAAGGATTCTCGGTCGGGTCAGGGCTTGCCCCATCGGTTGTCGGTCACCCTCACTCCTGATTGGCCTCGGCAGGTGGAGGGTGGCTCAGGCCCTCAGCAGCTGTTTGCAGACTCCTCGGAGTCTGACGATGACTCTTCCCTGTCCTCCAGGCCTCTCGACCCGAAGTCCACCGGGGGTCAGTCGGTGGACGAGAGCCTATCCTCGTTCCTTGGAATGCTTCGGCTCATCTCAGAGTCCAATAGGATGAAGCTCAAACCCATTTCAAAGCAGGCCAAGCATCCCCTCATGGAGATAATGGACTGAGGGGATTCCCCCACAGAGGCCTTTCCGGTGGCTGAAGCCATTGTTGGTCCGGCCCTGGAGCTATGGCAGCGGCCAGCTTCTTGTTCTGCACCTTCGGCCAGGATGGCTCGAAAGTATGCTGTTCCCACTGGTTCACTCTCCGGTTTCTCGGAGCACCCCTCCGCAGAAGGGCTAGTGACTGACAGTGTTTTCCGGTGCTTCGGAAACGCTCGGGATGTGGACAAGCCACCCGATAAGGAGTCCAAGCAACTAGACTACTCTGGGTGGAAAGTCTATACTGCTTCCTCCCTAGGCCTTTGTCAGGCCTGCTCGGCCATTCTGATGGCACACTTTTCGCATGCCCTTTTGGGCTCCCTGGATGAGGTGATTCCTCTTCTCCCGGGTGACCTCCAGATGATGGTCAAGCAGGTGCAGGATCAAGGAAGGGCGGTGGCCAAACAGCAATTCCAAACTTCCTTGGACATAGCTGACTCATGTGCCCAGTCAGTTGCGGCCGCAGTGGCCATGTGCCGCACAGCTTGGCTGCGGATCTCCACTTTTACAGCGGATACCCAGCACAAGCTGGCAGACGTTCCCTTCTTGGGTACCGACTTGTTCGGTCCCAGGGTGGAGGGTCATCTGCAAAGGATCGAGAAGTCCAATGCCACCTTGGACTTGGTCACGTCTGCCCAGAAGGACAATGAGCGCCAGCAGCAGCGTAAGCCCTTTCGGCCTTCAGCCCCTGCGACACGTCCGGCCCAGCAACACCAGCATCAGGGCCAGCAGGCTCGCACTTGGCACCCCAAAGCCAAGCCTGCAGCTTCCTCCAGCAGGAAGCCAGGCGTGAAAGGTCCAGGAGGCCCCTCAGCCAGCCCTTCTTCCAAGCCTGCCCAGTGACGGGTTGAGGGGTGTCATGCCCAACCTCGTCACTCCTCCCTGGGTTCCCCTGTGGGGGGACGGCTCTGCCACTTCCTTTCCGCCTGGTCCGATATCACCACGGACCGCTGGGTGCTGGAAGTGGTAGGAAAGGGTCTGCCTCTGGAATTCAAGCAGTCCCCACCCTATCGAGCCATCACCCCATGGGGGGCTACGGGTTCCGCAGCCTCTCTGTCAGCTCATCGAGCCGACATTGCCCTGCTCCTCCAGAAGGAGGTGATCAGTGAGGTGGCGGATCCTCCACCAGACCCAGGGTTTGTGTCCAGGTACTTCCTGGTCCCAAAACGGATGGGGGGCTGGCACCCCATTCTAGACTTACATGACCTAAACAAGTTCCTAAGGTCTCGTACCTTCAGGATGGTCACTCTGGCTCAGATCATTCCATCCTTGGAACGAGACATGTGGTTCTGCTCTCTGGACCTCCAGGACGTGTTCTTTCACATCCCAATCCATCCATCTTGACAGCGATTCCTCTGCTTCAGGGAAGAGGGATCCCATTATGAGTTCCGGGCCATGCTCTTCGGCCTCTCTCCAGCTTCCAGGGTCTTCACCAAATGCATGGCAGTGGTGACAACATTCCTGTGGCACCTAAGGGTCCGGGTGTACCCTTACCTGGATGACTGGCTGATTGCAGCCCCCTCCAGGCTGGAGGTGGAGCAGTCCAGGGATCTGGTCCTCCAGGTCTGCTCTCAGATTGGCCTTCTCATCAATGAAGCCAAATCGGAACTCGTGCCAATGCAGGTGATTCAGTTCATTGGGGCAGAGCTCGACTCTCTTCGAGCCAGAGCATGGCCCCTGGCAGACAGGGCCGAGGTTCTTTCCTCCTTTGCCCAATCATTTCTGGTTGGGCAATTGCACCCTGCCCGGGACTTCCTGCGTCTCCTGGGCCTCATGGCAGCCTGCACCAGTGTGGTCCGTTGGGCCTGCTGGCATATTTGTCCCCTGCAGTGGGGGCTGGCACACCAATGGTCACAGTGCTCCAGTCCTCTGGACCAGCCAGTGATAGTGACCCAGGAGATGGGGAACGCTCTCCAGTGGTGGATTGTTCTGGCTCATCTGCAGGAGGGTATCCCGTTTGTCCACCCAGAGCCGATGGTCACTCTAACGACCGACGCCTCTCTGATGGGTTGGGGTGCCCATCTGGGGGAGCTCAGAGCGCACGGCCTCTGGTCCCCTCAGGAGTCTCGATGCCACATCAACCTGCTGGAGCTTTGAGTGGTCCGACTAGCCCTCACCGCCTTCGCTCTGTTGGTACAGGGTCAAGTGGTCCAGGTCCAGACGGACAACACCACGATCATGTACTACCTAAACCGCCAGGGCGGGACACGCTCCTTGCCTCTGTGCAAGGACGCTCTCCACACTTGGTCTCTCGTGAGCAGACTGGAGGCGGATCTCCTAGCCATTCATGTGGTGGGATCCTCCAACACTCTAGCCGATGCCCAAAGCCGGATAGGTGCTGCATCTCATCACGAGTGGTCTCTCCTGCCGGAGGTAGTACATGATCTGTTCTCCCACTGGGGGTACACCTCAGGTGGACCTGTTTGCCTCCAGGGAGAATGCGAAGCTGAGGCTGTTTCATGCCAGCCCCCCTCAGCAGTGCTCGCTGCAGGGAGATGCCTTCTCGAGGCCGTGGACCCCGGGCCTCTTCTACGCCTTTCCCCATTTCCCTTGATCCACAAGGTGCTTTTCAAGGCAAGGAGGGACAAGGTGCAGGCGATTCTGGTAGTCCCAGACTGGCCCCGCCAGTTTTGGTATCCAGATCTCCTCAGCCTCAGCTCCAGGCTCCCGAGGCGGCTTCCAGCCTGCCCGGACCTGATTTCAGTCAACCAGGGGAAGGTACTCCAACCGGACCATCAATTCATGCACCTGACGGCCTGTTTCCGGAGCAGCTAGAGTTCCAGGCCTTGGGTCTTTCTGACGAGGTCCTCAGCATTGTTGAGGCATCCCGTAAGGAGTCGACCAGAAAATGCTATGCCTTCAGATGGAAGAGATTCTCCATTTGGTGTCAGGATAAGGGGTTGGACCCTTCCTCCTGTTCCTTGGCCAGCATTCTGGACTACCTATGGTCCCTTTCTCAGCTAGGACTTCAGTCGACGACCCTTAAGGTGCACCTGGCAGCAATCTCTGCTTACCAGGCGCGGGCCGGAAAGCAGTCGGTGGTGCAGGAAAAGGTGGTCGGCGCTATTTCAAAGGCCTTGATCACATATCCCCTCCGGTGCGAGAACCTCCACCTCCGTGGGATCTACTGCTGGTGTTGGCTAAGCTCATGGGCAAGCCATTCGAACCAATGCCCAGGTGCGATATCTCCCACCTGCCGTGGAAGACCGCCTTCTTGGTGGCTATCACGTCACCAAGAAGGATGGGAGAGCTCCAGGCGCTTTCCATCAAACCTCCTTATCTGGTCTTCCACAGGGACAAGGTTTTCCTATGCTGCCACCCAAAATTCCTTCCGAAGGTGGTGTCGGAGTTTCACCTTAACCAGATGTTGACTCTGCTGGTGTTCTGCCCCAATCACACCTCAGAGGTCGAATATAGGCTCCATACTTTGGACCCTAGAAGAGCGCTCTCTTATTACAAGGAGCGGATGGCTGAAGTTCACAGGAGAGGTTCGCCATCTGTTTGTCACCTACGCTGAAGCCGCACCTGGCAGACCAGCAGCCAAGCGGATGATAGGCAGGTGGGTCACCTCCTGCATAGATCTCTGTTACAGGTTGGCAGGCATGGAGCCTCCCAAAGGGCTAAGAGCTCATTTTACCCACCATACCGCTGCATCGGTGGCTGCTTCCAGGGATGTCCCTATCCAGGAAATCTGCAGGGCTGCTACCTGGAAGTCTGCACACACCTTCATTACCCACTACCACATCGACCTTGAGTCACGCCGGGATGCTGGTTTTGGGACCTCGGTTCTCTAGTCCTTATTTCCCAAGTAGGGGGTGCACGCCTTGCCTCCCTCCTCCCGGAGAACTGCTAGGAGTCTGCCAGTAAGTGTGGATTGAACAACATATCCATGTCCCCAGAAATACGGGTTACTCACCTGTAACAGGAGTTCTAGGAATGGTATATGTTGTTCATCCACACAACCCACCCGACTTCCCCGGCTTTGACGCACAACCTGGCTTCCAGCGGGCTAGATCTGGCATCATGGGGCGGAGCTGAGAGTTTTACCACCCGGGTGGGTGGGAGGAGCCAGCTTGACGACCTTTGCAAGATTTAAAGCGGCAAGAAACCTGCCAGTAAGTGTGGATGAACAACATATACCATTCCTAGAACTCCTGTTACAGGTGAGTAACCTGTATTTTTGGGCATTTATATTATTAAAGCCCTTTTTATCGTGTCCTAGTGTGAGGACTTCTTTTATTCTCCCTATAAGCTGTGAGAGCCTGCTCTCGTTTGTCTTTTGTTTTGCAAATTTGCTGAATCAGGGCCAGCAGTGAGTGACCTCCTTGCATATGGGCTAACTGCAGGAAACTCAATTCGTTCTGCAGTTCTTGTAGTTGTTCTCTTTGTTTCTGTTTTAGAGAAGCGTATGAAATGATGTCTCCCCACAGTACCACATTAATCATGTCCCAAAGCATCTGCGGGGATACATTCTGTTTATTTTCTGTTATCATTCTAGGGATTTCTTCTTGGAGCATTTCTCCAAATTACCTGTCTCTCAGTAGTGAGGGATTGAATCTCCGGTGGGTGTTTCTTCTTTCCCCCGACAGTCAAGGTCAGTTTCACTGGAGCATGGTCAGATAGGGAGATATTGTGTATCCGTGTTGTATTTAACCAATCTAGATGTTCTCCCGTTAGTAGGAGGTAATCCTGTCTGGTTTAATGCCTATGTGGGATATAATAAAATGTGAATTGGCAAGTCAGTGGGTGTTGGTGGCTCCAGGTATCCACTAATCCCAGCTCCTTCAACAGCCTTCTAAGATGTTTTTGCCCTGAGGAGCCCAGTGGGGGACGTGGATTGGAGGTATCTAATGAGGGGTTTAGTAGGCAGTTCAGATCCCCTCCCAGAGTCATCACCCTCTCTTTCTTATCAGGCTCTGCTTTATTAGGTTTTGTATGGTTGAAGCATCACTACCTGGGGGTATGTATAAGTTACAGGTTGTTACCTCAGAGTTATTTAGGGTTCCCACTGCCATTACCAGTTGTCCCACTTTATCCACATAGCTGGATTCTACCTGAAGTGGTGAATGTTTTGGGACTAGAATGCCCCCCCCCCATCTGCTTCTTCTATATTCCAAGGCAATCACTTTCTCAAAGCCAAACTTTGTGAGCTTCTGGTGCTCCGCATCACACAGATGGGTCTCTTGGAGCAACAGAAGATCTGGCTTCAACTTTTTTAAACCCTTTAGTGTCCTGTACCTTTTAACTGGACTTGTTAACATTATGCGTTATTATTCTGAAATTAGACATCATTTTTCAGAATATTTATAGTACAGTCTGAGCCTGGCTTTCTCCTCTGCATCACTCCTCTCTGCACAGGGGTGACACAGTTTAGTCACTCTTCTCGCTCTTCACTTCTCTACCCTCTTACATTCTTGTGCAGGTGTCTGTATTTTTCCTCCATGTCTAGACTTCTTTATATAGTAACCTGGTATGTGACTGTTGACTATAAATGGGTTCCCCTTATTTCTAACTATCCTTAACAATTCTACAGGAACAGTTTCCCTGGTTGGGGAACATATATACAACTGTTTAGGCCCTGTTCTTGGGCCTAGTCTACATGGCCAACTGTGCCAACTATTATACAGCTGCCTTTGTAGGGAGTTAAACCACATGACTTCCAACTTGGGGGACTGAATTTTTGTCACCCTTGTGGGAAGAGGTGCTGCCCTTGATCTCTGGAGGTTGTTGACCACTGTGAGTGGTTGGGCTCCTGGGAAGGAATCAAGCCCTCCTGTACTGGGGAAGGGGTATGTGGATGTTCTATTTCGGGAAGGGGAGAAAACAAATAGGATCCAACAAATGAAAAGAAAAATAGGCTGCCCATTCTTCCTCTGATCCTGGCATTCATCCGAATGGAATTGGGTATTGTTGTCCCCATGCCTGCCATTTCAGTTGATAGGTGTATAGTTTCCATTCTAGGAAAGCCTCCCTATATGCAGGGTCCCCTTTATTATTCTAATATCACCCGAGGGGGTTTCCAGCTTTCTGCCTTCTTTCAGTTTCAGCTGCTTTACTCTCTATTGAGTGTATTTACTGGTGACATCTGGCTTTTTCTCTAAAGCCTATCTGTTGCTAAACATGTCTATTTTTATGTTTCTCCTTAATTATATACACATAACTGAAAACTTGCTTTACTTCCTTCTCAACTGTAACGCTAGGGCTCTCATCTCTATAACATTCATCAGCCCTCCCTGAAACTTGGTTGGGCTTTTATTCTGGCTTTTCCTTTTGTTTCTCCTCCTTGCCCTCACAACTCAGTTTGTGATGTTATAATTGTGGGCTCTTTAGGAGGGATCTGGGTTTCCATCTAGTCGGTGGGTCTGAGCTCCCGACTCTGGTTCCAAATGAGCCATCTCAGCAGAACACGCAAATGTTAATTGCTCCCCCTTAAACTCCTAGCCAGGAAAAAGGGAAAGTAACCTGCTTGCTTGAATTTGTCTTTATGTTTTAGATTGCAA